>CM029670.1:12452004-13652004 GCA_017311315.1 Dendrocalamus latiflorus | reverse complement strand
GCAACGTAGGACAGCTGGGAAACTTCACCCTCCACTGGTGTCCCTTCAGGCCCCCTTGCCATAGCGTAACCCCTTCAACCCCCTACCAGTGAGATGATTCCAGAACTTCGAAAGTTTTACTTAGCCAAGTCGTAATTTACGGACTTGTGGTTGCACTGTTTTACAAGGGAGATCATGACAAGATTCGGTCCTTAGTGGCATCTGGGCGGTCTACCACTAACCCACTTTTAAACCATCATTTACTCACTTTTGTGCTTCCACTGCACCACACATACACACCCTCGAACCAATCCGCCCAGACATTAAAGCAAGTTGGGATTTTTCGAGACATAAAGTAATCATATCAGCATATGTCAGTCATTCCCGTCATGACTGCCCGAATCAATTTCTCATGAATAAAAGTGATGCTTGGGGCAATTTCTTGCCCCAGGTTACTAATTTATGCTAAGCATGGCATATAATTACGGACTTAATTTCGAAAGGTTACTATTATAGTTTTGCTAGGGCGACAAGGTTCGTTTATTCAAACATTTCAACAGAGGGTGTAATATTATTCAAGGTATCAATGGCGTATAGCTAGAATATTAAATTTAGCATGTATTTGCATAAAAATAGCAGCATGCAATTTGTTAATTTAAAACAAAGTAATTTGCATGAAATGTAGGTTCAATATGATCAAAGTATTGACTCGCCTTGGTCACAGTGGTCGGGATCCGGATTTTCTGGTGCTTCTTGTGCTGCTGCCTCGAACTCTTCCTCTTGAGCTTCGTAAGCTATTTTAACGTTCGCCAAAATTTGTATAAACAGAAAAACAGCAAATCAAACCAAATATCACCAGAAATTCAAATGAACTCTAAAAATTATAATTTCAGTTCCATTGGATAGATCTTGATTTTAGATGAATTTAGAAATTTGTCCCATTCAATTTGGAGTTAAAATGAATAAGTTATGATTATTTGAAGTTCTCAGTTTGAATTAATTCTGGAAAATATGAAATCTCTGACAGGTGGGACCCCCTGGTTATTTTAATACTTTTATCTTTTTATTATTTTGCTTAATCCTGAGTCTCTGACCAGTGGGGTCCACATGTCAGCGACGTTATACACTGACGGGTGGGGTCCGGCTGTCAGTGGGTCGGTGGTTCCGCAGCGGCTGACGAGCGGGGCCCAGCTGTCAGAGATGCATTTAAAAGAAATCGCTCGACCGCAGGCACGGAGCCGGGACTCGAACGCGCGCCGCGGGAGCGAGGGCGGGAGAAGTGCTTCCCCCCTCCTGTAGCCGTACTTTTTAAATCTGCCGCGAGGTGAGAGAACGGGCGACGGATTTGCTGCGCAGAGGAGCGAACGCGAGGGGAAGCTGGCGCTGCGGCCGCGTGGAGAAGAGGGGGAAGGAGGAAGAAGACGCGGGCGGGGCCACTAGCCAGAGAGGGAGTGGCGCGGATCGCGGGCCCGCGAAGCAGAGGGGGAAGGCGCGGTTGGAGGCAGGCCCACCGGCCAGCGGGAGCGCGAGGGCGGGGCCACTCGGCAGAGGTGGGCAGTGCGAGCGGGCGCGGGCGCTGGCACGCTGGGTCGCGCGTGCGCTGGCCCACGCGGGCGCGGTCGGGGACGCGGCGCGAGAAGCTGGGCCGGGGTGATGGCCGGCCCGGCCGAATGTTCTTCTCTTTTTATTTTCCTTTTCTATTTCTTTTCTTTTATTTTGCTTTTGCATTTGAATGTATATATATACATTTGCACATAGGTTTTGAGATATATGCCTAAATACATACTTTTACTTTTTCTCTGATTTTTGTGTATGTACCCATATATTAATTTATTTATTCTTTCACATAGTATACATGTACATATATATATTATTATTCATATGTTTTTGCTTATATGTATAAATGCTAACCTCTTATTTGTTCGCCAAAATTTTTAGAGATGGCATTTCATGCTTTGCTATTTTATGGATCATCTTTTCAGATTCTTTATTTGATGTGTATGTTTTATCATTTTATGTGTGGATTTCTTCCTTCTTTTTATTTGTAAAATCCCTTTATGAATTCAAAAAGCCAATAAACTCCAATTCAAATAAAAAGCAATTAAAATAATCCAAAAACTCCATAATTTACTATTTATATTTCCCAGGATGTTACAAAATCTACCCCCCTTAAAAAGAATCTCGACCCCGAGATTCAGTCTAGCTAGTAAATAGGTCGGGGTAATCTTGACGCAGTTTATCTTCTCTTTCCCATGTAGCTTCCTTCTTGGAATGGTGACTCCATTGCACTCTACACATACGGATGGTTTGGGTTCTTGTCTTTTTCTCCACAGTATCCAATATTTTGATCGGACGCTCTTTGTAAGTCAGGTCTTCCTCAAGCTCAATGGCTTCAAGTGGCGTTTGATCTTCTGGTACTCGTAGACATTTCTTGAGTTGAGATACGTGGAACACATTGTGTATATCAGATAGGTTTTGAGGTAACTCTAACTGATAGGCAACTTCTCTTTTCTTGGCCACAATTGGAAATGGTCCCACATAGCGAGGGGTAAGTTTGCCTTTGACTTTAAACCTCTTGACTCCTCGTAGAGGTGACACCTTCAAGTAGACATATTCTCCAACTTCAAATGTCAGTGGTCTTCTTCTCTTGTCTGCATAACTCTTTTGCCTAGACTGGGCTGCCTGTAATCGATCTCTGATTAAACGAACCTTCTCTTCAGCTTGTTTGAGGATGTCAGGTCCAAATATAATGTTCTCCCCCACTTCTGACCAATATAGTGGGGTTCTGCACTTCCTTCCATATAAGGCTTCAAATGGTGCCATCTGAAGGCTGGTCTGATAGCTATTGTTGTAGGCAAATTCAGCATATGGCAAACATTTATCCCAGTCTTTGGAGAAATCCAATACACAAGCTCTAAGCATATCTTCTAGTATCTGGTTCACTCTTTCTGTTTGTCCATCCGTCTGAGGGTGATAAGCGGTGCTGAAATCCAGGTGAGTGCCAAGAGCTTCATGTAGACTATCCCAGAAATGCGAGGTAAATTGAGAATCTCGGTCCGAGACTATCCTTTTTGGCACACCGTGTAAGCACACAATACGGGACATGTACAATTCTGCCAACTTGTCTCCCTTGTAGGTTGTCTTGACCGGAATAAAGTGGGCAACCTTGGTCAACCTATCAATTATAACCCATACAGAGTCATATCCTGACTTGGTCCGTGGAAATCCAGTGATGAAATCCATTCCGACTTCTTCCCACTTCCACTGGGGTATCTGCAATGGCTGTAATAGCCCTGCAGGTCTTTGATGCTCTGCCTTTACTCTCTGACACACATCACAGCATGCTACATGTTCTGCAATGTCTCTTTTCATACGGGGCCACCAACAAAAATGTTTCATACCTTGATACATCTTGGTGCTCCCGGGGTGAATGGAATACGGAGAGCTATGAGCTTCCCTCAATATCAAATTCTTAAGATCCTTGTGATGTGGGACTACGATACGTGTTCCATATCGTAGAGTACCTTCATGGTCAATCATCATGTTAGGTGCCTTCCCTTCTTCCATTAATTTCTTCCATTTCAAAATGGCTGGATCATCTTGTTGTGCTGCCATAATCATTTCTTCTATACTTGATTGAATTTCCAAGGAGGCTAGAGTGCCTGGCTCTACTATTTCCAAATTCAGAGCTTTCAATTCCTTGTAGAGCTCGGGTTGATGTTCCCGTACCATGAGATTATTGCAATAAGCCTTACGGCTCAATGCATCTGCTACCACATTGGCCTTCCCAGGGTGGTAGTGTACACTCAAATCATAATCCTTGATTAATTCTAGCCATCTTCTCTGCCTTAAATTAAGGTGAGCTTGTGTGAAGAAATACTTGAGGCTCTTGTGATCTGTATACACATCACAATGGTTACCAATCAAGTAATGCCGCCAAATCTTCAATGCATGTATCACCGATGCTAACTCCAGATCATGAGTGGGGTAGTTGTCTTCATGGGGACGGAGTTGTCTGGATGCATATGACACAACTCTGCCTTCTTGCATTAGTACGCATCCAAGCCCTTGATGTGAGGCATCACAATATACCTCAAAATCTTTGCGTACATCTGGTAGAACTAATACAGGAGTGGTAGTCAATCTCTTCTTTAATTCTTGGAAACTTTCTTCACATGACTTGGTCCATTCAAACTTCTTCTCTTTCTTGAGTAATTGGGTCATCGGCTTGGCAATTCGGGAAAATCCTTCTATGAACCTTCTGTAGTACCCAGCCAAACCGAGAAAACTCCTCACTTCAGTGACAGAAGCAGGCTGCTTCCATTCGGTGACAGCTGCAATTTTGGCGGGGTCAACAGATATTCCTCCTGCTGACACTATGTGTCCTAAGAAACTGATATCCTTCAGCCAAAATTCACACTTACTGAATTTGGCAAACAGCTGATGCTCCTTTAGCTTTTCCAACACTAGGCGCAGATGTTCTGCATGCTCTTCTGAATTCTTGGAGTATATAAGGATGTCGTCGATGAAGACCACGACAAACTTATCCAAATACTCCATGAATACCTTATTCATCAGATTCATAAAATAGGCTGGAGCATTGGTCAATCCAAAAGACATGACCAGAAACTCATACAGTCCATATCTGGTGGTAAAGGCTGTTTTGGGTATATCTTCAGCTCTTATCTTCAACTGGTGGTATCCTGACCTCAGATCTACTTTGGAGAATACAGTAGCTCCTCCAAGTTGATCGAACAAGTCATCAATCCTGTGAAGAGGATACTTGTTCTTGATAGTCATCTCATTCAAATCACGGTAGTCCACACACATCCTGGCTGTACCATCCTTTTTCTTTACAAATAGTACTGGAGATCCCCATGGCGATGAGCTGGGTCTGATAAATCCCTTCTCTTGTAGCTCTTGGAGTTGTTTCTTCAATTCTTCCAATTCTTCCACAGTCATCCTATAGGGTCTTTTGGAGACTGGGGCAGCACCTGGCTTCAAGTTGATAACAAATTCCAAGTCTCTATCTGGGGGCATACCTGGCAGTTCTCCGGGAAATACTTCGGGATAGTCCTGCACTACTATCATTCCTTCTAGGGGTACGTCCTCACAATGATAGATTGCACGTCCCCACTGGTATGGTCTGTCCACTTTTATATTTATGGTCATTCCAGGACACTTGACCACTTTCACTGTTCTGGTGGCACACTCTAGGACACCTTGATTCTTGGCTAACCAATCCATTCCTAGTATGATGTCTAGGGTCTGGGAGTTTAATACTATAAGGTCTGCTAGGAAATCACACCTTTCCATGGTAATGGTCACCCTTGGGCATACTAGGGTAGCAGTAATTGGTCCAGCTGGTGAGTTAAGCACCAATGGCTTCTTAAGGGTATAAATAGGTAATCCCAACTTATCAGCATACTCCTTAGATATAAATGAATGTGAAGCTCCTGAATCAAATAATACTTGTGCGGGTATAGTCTTGACAGAAAACGTACCCATGAGAACTCCAGCGGCTTCTTGAGCTTCTTCAACGGTAATATGGTTGACTCTGCCTCGGTTTGGTGCTGAAGTGTTCTTGCTAGCTTGAGAGCTTTGCTGTCCCTTGCCAGGAGCTGAAGCTTGACTGCGGACAGGGACATTCTGCTTATGTGGACATCTGTTGGCAAAGTGTCCCTTCTCCCCACAGCTGTAGCAATTAAGATTTGCTGCGGGGTTTGTACCACTAAACTGCCCTCCTGGGCGTGATGCTTGGGACATACTTCCACCGGGTCTAAAGGCTGGGATTGACCCACTGGATTGATTGGATCTTGAGAATGAGGGTTTGAAGAACTTCTGGATAAATCTTCCTTGTGGCCGTTGAGTTATCATCTTGCGCTTACGGCTGGCTTCAAGAATCTTCTTCTCATTTTCCAAGGCCAATGCCTTGTTTACCAACTGATGAAAGCTGGTGAAGTCCTGGGTGATCAGCTGCACTCTCAGTTCATCTTTTAACCCTTCAAAGAATCTGTCAACCTTTTCTTCTTCTTCTTCTATATCCTTCTGAGCATATCGGGCTAACTGTGTGAATTTTGTCAGATATTCATTGACGGATAAGTTCCCTTGCTTGAGATTGCGGAACTCATTCTTCTTTATCCGCATTATCCCAGCTGGAACGAAGTTGTCCTTGAAAGCCTTCTTAAACTCTGACCACGGTATAGCTTCTGTATCACCTCCGGTGGTAACATCTTCCTGGCCTCTGGCAGCCAAGTAGTTCTCCCACCATGCTGCTGCAGCACCTTGAAGCTGGTGAGCAGCAAACACCACTTTGTCTTCATCTGCAATCTTGGCCAACCTTATCTTCCTTTCAGTGTCTCGGAGCCAATCTTCCGCTTCAAGTGGTTCTTCTGCCGAAGTGAATGTACTTGGTCTTGTTCTTTGGAAGTCTCCTAGATCAGCTCTGTGTCCGCCAGAGCTTCCTTGCTGCCCTGCATAAATGGCTTGCAGAATCTGGGTTTGTTGTGCCATTACTTGGGCCATTGTGGGATTAACTGGAGGGTTCGGGAGATCAGCATCTGGGTTCTGATTTTCCTCGGGGTTTTCGCCATGGTTTGAGTCTACCTCAGCATGCTGAGGGTTAGCATGGGTCCGAGATCGGGTAACTCTTGGATTGGACATCTGCGGTTACAGTTTCACAACTTAGTACTAAGACTACTCTTAAGAAAAATGGAGGGTATCAACCCTTGCTGTGAAAATAACACAAGATAAACGGCAAAAGAACATTCAACATAAGGCCTTATGCCTGGCCATTCATTATCATACAAACATTCACATAGCCAGCCTCCCAGGCTGGTCTTACAATAACATAGTAGCTAGAGTTCACTTGACCGCAACTACAATATAACAGGGCTAAGGCAACACTTAATTTACAAGCTTGACATGACGACATTTCCACTACTATGCCGCGTAGCGATCACCACTGACGGAGGGGTCGTAGTTTGGCGATCTGGAGCGGGATCGACTGCCACTAAACTCCGATGGGTCGGAGTCATCGGCGTCCGAAGGAGCTCGTGGAGGGCTGCGGCTTGGTGGAGGCCTTCTCCATCGAAGTGCAGACTGGAGGCTTGGAGGTCGTGCGCTCTTGCGCGCAGTCAGCCGGGTGCGGGGGCCTGATCCCATTGAAGGAGGTGCCGGCGCTGCTAATGGAGCGAGAGGTTGCTGAAGCTGTGCCTGAGCTGCTGCGGCTTCTGCCTTGGCGGCTGCCAGTGCCTGCTGGCACTGGGCAAGCTGGTCACGAAGGGTCGCCACCTCGGTGTGCCGGGCAACTAGGTGCATCCGGAGGGCGGTCATCTCTTCTAGTGCAGTAGTATGAGCTGCTCCCATGGCTCTGGTAAGATCAACTTGGTGGGTGAGCCTTGGATCATCTTCATTTACCGGCAGGTAGGTCTCGTTGTGGCGTACTCCCTCCCTGCGTGAAGGGTAGAAGCAGAAGGGTGTGCGGAGCAAGGAGATTTGGTAGATGTCACAAAGTCGGGCGGCGGCGAGACGAGCAGCATCTTGGAGTGCGGCAGACCTGGTGCTTCTCGGATGTTCGGTCTGGAAGACGTGAGGTGGGTCATGTTCGCTCTTCGGGTAGATGAATACTTCAAACATCCAGCAGTACACCCCTCCTGCAGATGTCTGGCGCCCACGATAAATGGGCTGCTCCGGGTACTCTAGGTAGTGGAGGAGCTTGCGCAGGATTCTTGCGAATACGCCCTCATAAACTCCATGAGCGACGTAATCCCAATTACCTTCTTCTCCTGCCATCTGCAGTTTGCAAGATGCAGTGTTAGTAATGTTTTAACATAATCAATTAAAAAAAGGGAAGGAGCGTAGAACTAAGAAGGGTACGAGTAGCAATAATAAGCTATATTTTTATAAATGCTTTTTGTATATTTAGAAATTACCACCCTAAGGTGTTTCTAATGACCATTCTACGGCTTTACCCTGCAGTCGTATGCTCTGATACCAGCGCTGTCAGACCCAGATTTTTCAATCTGAATCTTACTGTGTTTCACTGCACCAATCCCTGGATCAGTAGTTAGTGCACACAGGAACATTGCTGAATCAATTCATACATCACATAAACATTCATTATATTACACAACTTGAAATACACCACGTCGGGTGATAGAGTTTACAAAAGAGGCCGATCAGGCCAATTGCCTTATTACAAACATGCACAGCGGAAATACAGCAAAAGCAAACCCAAATCCACAGGCAAGTGACTGGAAGGTACTGTGTGCATTATATGTCACCAGCTAACTAGTAACATACGTGCACACAACGCCGGATGTCCACTTGTCCATGTCTAATCAACGAAGCCTACGTCTTAATTTTCTTCGTCGTTCTTCTCCTCCGTAGCGGGAGCTTCCTCGTAGGCGTAGTGGTCTTGCGCTCCTGGTTCTGGATTTTTGCCGCAAAGCGAGCGTGAGCACTCCGACCCCGTGCTCAGCGAGCCAACACGCAGAATGCAAGATATAATATGTATGGCTAATCAAAGGATGGCTCGGGTTTATTTTATTTTTGCGAAGAGTGCTTTTGAATACAATTATAAAAATTCCTAAGACCTAGCACTTTGAACAAAAGCATAATGTTCAGGAATGCAGTATTAATATCGATCCAGATTCCATCCACCATTACATGGCATCTGCACCATATAGCAATTTCTTCAGCGTTACAGCCGCTTAACTTACCACTGGGACGACACCCAGGACAATTCCAAACCAGGGCTTTCCACTGCCCTTCCTCTTTTCCATTCCCAACCACAAGATTTTTGAAATAGAACTATATCTGGTTAAGTTCCCATGTCTGCCCTTGACCGTGGGCACGGCTATTCGAATAGTTTTAGACTCTGCAGAGTTTGTACACTTTCACCACAAGAGACAATCAACTCATTGCCCCACACAATTCCTTAGTCATGTGGTTGAGCAGACCATCACAGTGACTTTTCAAAGCATCTAGGTTCTTTTCTCATCTCACATTTATGGGAGACTGCCCACTTGCGGTGGGTCCCATCTGTGCGCGGGATGTTTCCCCCAGCCACTACGCAGCCGGACTTCTACCTCTCCGCAACGTAGGACAGCTGGGAAACTTCACCCTCCACTGGTGTCCCTTCAGGCCCCCTTGCCATAGCGTAACCCCTTCAACCCCCTACCAGTGAGATGATTCTAGAACTTCGAAAGTTTTACTTAGCCAAGTCGTAATTTACGGACTTGTGGTTGCACTGTTTTACAAGGGAGATCATGACAAGATTCGGTCCTTAGTGGCATCTGGGCGGTCTACCACTAACCCACTTTTAAACCATCATTTACTCACTTTTGTGCTTCCACTGCACCACACATACACACCCTCGAACCAATCCGCCCAGACATTAAAGCAAGTTGGGATTTTTCGAGACATAAAGTAATCATATCAGCATATGTCAGTCATTCCCGTCATGACTGCCCGAATCAATTTCTCATGAATAAAAGTGATGCTTGGGGCAATTTCTTGCCCCAGGTTACTAATTTATGCTAAGCATGGCATATAATTACGGACTTAATTTCGAAAGGTTACTATTATAGTTTTGCTAGGGCGACAAGGTTCGTTTATTCAAACATTTCAACAGAGGGTGTAATATTATTCAAGGTATCAATGGCGTATAGCTAGAATATTAAATTTAGCATGTATTTGCATAAAAATAGCAGCATGCAATTTGTTAATTTAAAACAAAGTAATTTGCATCAAATGTAGGTTCAATATGATCAAAGTATTGACTCGCCTTGGTCACAGTGGTCGGGATCCGGATTTTCTGGTGCTTCTTGTGCTGCTGCCTCGAACTCTTCCTCTTGAGCTTCGTAAGCTATTTTAACGTTCGCCAAAATTTGTATAAACAGAAAAACAGCAAATCAAACCAAATATCACCAGAAATTCAAATGAACTCTAAAAATTATAATTTCAGTTCCATTGGATAGATCTTGATTTTAGATGAATTTAGAAATTTGTCCCATTCAATTTGGAGTTAAAATGAATAAGTTATGATTATTTGAAGTTCTCAGTTTGAATTAATTCTGGAAAATATGAAATCTCTGACAGGTGGGACCCCCTGGTTATTTTAATACTTTTATCTTTTTATTATTTTGCTTAATCCTGAGTCTCTGACCAGTGGGGTCCACATGTCAGCGACGTTATACACTGACGGGTGGGGTCCGGCTGTCAGTGGGTCTGTGGTTCCGCAGCGGCTGACGAGCGGGGCCCAGCTGTCAGAGATGCATTTAAAAGAAATCGCTCGACCGCAGGCGCGGAGCCGGGACTCGAACGCGCGCCGCGGGAGCGAGGGGGAGGAGGAGTTGGCGCTGGAAGCCACTCGGCCGAGCCGAGCGATGCTTACCCTATAGGGGTAAGTAATCCCCTTGAAGTAGCTCCGGGAGGGGCTGGGCAGAAGAAGAAGAAGACGGCGGCGCCGGCGGCGAGGGGTGGCCGGAGAGGCTCGGGACGTTCGTGATATACAACCTCCCAGTGGCGGTGATGCTTCTGGTGAAGTCGGCGAGGGTGAGGAGGCACGGTGGCGGGCCGGCGGCGTGCGGCAGCGGAGGTTCGGGAGGGCTGTCGTCGCCGGCGAAGCTCAGGCGACGGGAGACCCGGTGGAGCAAGGGGTTAGCTTCGCCTGGCTCTGTAGATGGTTCATGAGCAAGGGATTGAGCTCTGGTGGCTTGGTGTGGTGGGTGGGCATTCGCCGGAGTTCGGGAAGACGAGGGGAGCCGACGGCTATCGAAGGCTCTCGGTTCAATTGCTTACTGGGGCGGGGGAAGGAAAGCAGTGCGGTGCGTTTGGGGCTCCCAGGCGCGGCTTTTATAGCCGGGAGAAGGCGCGCGGCGAGGTCGACATGTGGAGCTCCGCTGTTCACGCCGGCGAGGTGAGGCGAACCAAATCCCGCCGGGATTTTGTAGGAGAGAGAGGGCGGGAGAAGTGCTTCCCCCCTCCTGTAGCCGTACTTTTTAAATCTGCCGCGAGGTGAGAGAACGGGCGACGGATTTGCTGCGCAGAGGAGCGAACGCGAGGGGAAGCTGGCGCTGCGGCCGCGTGGAGAAGAGGGGGAAGGAGGAAGAAGACGCGGGCGGGGCCACTAGCCAGAGAGGGAGTGGCGCGGATCGCGGGCCCGCGAAGCAGAGGGGGAAGGCGCGGTTGGAGGCAGGCCCACCGGCCAGCGGGAGCGCGAGGGCGGGGCCACTCGGCAGAGGTGGGCAGTGCGAGCGGGCGCGGGCGCTGGCGCGCTGGGTCGCGCGTGCGCTGGCCCACGCGGGCGCGGTCGGGGACGCGGCGCGAGAAGCTGGGCCGGGGTGATGGCCGGCCCGGCCGAATGTTCTTCTCTTTTTATTTTCCTTTTCTATTTCTTTTATTTTATTTTGCTTTTGCATTTGAATGTATATATATACATTTGCACATAGGTTTTGAGATATATGCCTAAATACATACTTTTACTTTTTCTCTGATTTTTGTGTATGTACCCATATATTAATTTATTTATTCTTTCACATAGTATACATGTACATATATATATTATTATTCATATGTTTTTGCTTATATGTATAAATTCTAACCTCTTATTTGTTCGCCAAAATTTTTAGAGATGGCATTTCATGCTTTGCTATTTTATGGATCATCTTTTCAGATTCTTTATTTGATGTGCATGTTTTATCATTTTATGTGTGGATTTCTTCCTTCTTTTTATTTGTAAAATCCCTTTATGAATTCAAAAAGCCAATAAACTCCAATTCAAATAAAAAGCAATTAAAATAATCCAAAAACTCCATAATTTACTATTTATATTTCCCAGGATGTTACACAGGTGTACCACACGAACGGTGCCCACACCGTAATACACTTTCAATGTAGTGGGTATCGGTATTATTGATGTCTGCCTGTAAATATTTTTAATATTCCAACTAGTCAATTCGCATTGTAGATTATAGAAGTACCGCTATACTGTAATTTACATTCCTCGACCGTTCACCTATCATGACTAACTACACTATACTCATAGCGTAATCATCCTTGTTCGCACCGACACCGCTCCCTTTCCTCCGACCCAATAAGTATCAACTCCCTATCGGCTCCCACACGCACCAACTTCGCTCTTCTCTCGCTGCTCGAGCTCTCTTCTACTATAAATAATTCCTAATGGATTTCGACAATTTACATGACACACTGATTTAAATGCCAATATACTAGTTCTAATGGTACGCATGAATTTTCAATGTATGAACGACATTACATTCATTCATAATTAATCATAAATGTTATGTAATAATGTTTTGCACAAAGCCAAATATTTACTTCATACAAAAGTATTAACTAAAATTTGAAAACTATAATTTTCTATGTATGCTTATTTTGTACATAATATTGACTAAATTTTCTACAACTAGAATTTTCTACTGAATCTAATTTGCCATGGATGCTATTTTTCTATAATTATAATTCTCTACCGACACTAATTTTCTACAACTATATTCATTAAAATTTTCACAACTATAAATTTTTACGGATGCTAATTTTCTATAACTACATTGACTAAATTTTCTATGACTATTTACTTCTTACGAAAGTTGTATTATTCTTTTCTACAGCTATAATTTTCTACGGGTTCTAATTACATGCTAAACAAACTATTTATTTCATACAAAAAATATTAACTACAACATACAAAATTTTTTACCTCGCACAAGTAGCAAAACCTCTCCTTTCTCTCCCTTTTCTCTCCTCTTCTCTCTTTTCTTCTGTTTCATTTTCTCTTCTTTCTTTCCCTTCTCCTTTCTCTCTTCGTGGCATGGCGTTAGCGATGGAAATGGCCGGGTGCTCGGCCGTAGGCCAATTTATATGCACATCCAGTCGCCGAACGGTTGGACGACTGGAACTGCAGTTGCCCTGACAGTTGGGCGATAGGTCCCAATCACCTGACTGTTGGGCGACTACAATTATGTTGCTCAACGGCCCACAGATAGCCTCCGTGTCGCGTTTTTGTAAAAAAAAATTTGCCTGGATATATTTCTATAATTTTGATTAAAAATTGAATTATTTACAAAAAAAAATTCCGAGCTTAAGCTCTCTTCGAGCGCAGCACACAAGTGTTCAGAAGGATAAAAAAAGGCTTCTATGAGGTTTCCCTATCAGATTACGTCATCAGCTACATTTCAGGCCCTGTTTGGAATGCGGGAATTTTTCCCGATTCCTGCGGGAATTGAACTGTTTCCTGCAAAATTCCTGTGAAATTCCTCTGTTCGTGGAACAGGCACTCAGTTGCGTGCCGCACACATCGCTTGCAAATTCCTATGTTTGTACCTATCAGATTGCTTGTATCCAATGAAGACAAGTGCAGTTCTCCTGCGTGTTCAGAAAAAAGGAGAGATTTGATCCCGCAACTACTCTTATTTGGCGGCAGTTTGGTGCTGCTGGTCTATGGAATCTACCTAATTAAGAGAATTTTAACACACGGCTAGCAAATTCATGCATAAACAAATCTCCATGTGAAACAATCGCTAAGTTTTTTTTGTAGGGCTCGTAAACAATCGCAAGTTCAAAACTGGACTGAACCATTTCAATCATACAGTAACACTCCGGCGTATAAAAAACAACGATAATGTAAACTCAATATTCAACAATATGGCCCATAGAAGAGAAGACACGGAATATTCATGTAAGCAAAAAACAATTCAATTATGCAAAAAGCCGCTTTGAGGCAGAGATATAGATTTTTCTTGCCACTGCCCCCACCAACAGCAGGCTACTTTTATTCACGTCATTATCGAATAAAGAAGAACAGCTTCGGCTACGAAGACACAGCACTATCACTAATGGACTCTAAACAATGCATCACGTCGAAAGAAACAATGGGGTGCTAGCAATTGTAGCAGCGATGGCAGCGTCACACGACGGTGGCGGCCGGGGGGTCGGCGGCCCAGACGATGTCCTGGAGCGCCGGCCGGAGTTCCTCGCTGCAGAAGGAGCGGTACTCGAGGGTGTCGCCGCCGTCCTTCTTGACGTCGACCACGAGAACCGACGGCGCCACGCTGAAGATTTCCGCGGCCACGGCGAGCCGGCCCTTGGGCCCGCCGCGCTCTGCGCCCTCGAGGCGCACGCCCCGGGCGCCGCTCTTGGTCACCAGCATCCGCCCGCCGCCGCGCGCCGCCACCTCCTCTAGGCGGGAGATCACGCCGCTCGCCGGCTCACGCGTCGCGAACAGCATGCCGCCCTCCCGCCGCCCCCTCGCCGAGTCGCCCTCGAACAGCGGCGACAGGTCGAACCCCTCGGAGAGGGATATCAGGTGGAACGCGTTCAGTGTCTCCGGCTCGTCCTTCTCGCCGGCCCCGGTCTCCTTCGTGCACACCGGATCGATTGGCGGCTCCGATCTTACAGGCCTGGCAATGGATGTCTTCTTGAACCACGGCATCTCGACGAGCTGCGCGACGGTGATGCGGGTGCTCGGGTTGGGGTCGAGCAGCTTGGGGATGAGCCTGCGTGCCTCCGTGGAGAACCACGGCGGGCACCGGTAGTCGCCGCGGTGGACCTTCCTGTACATGGTGACAATGTTGTCGTCCGGAAACGGGAGGGATCCGGCGAGGAGCACGTAGAGGATGACGCCGCAGGACCAGAGGTCGGCCTTGGCGCCGTCGTAGCCCTTGTCGCGGAGCACCTCAGGCGCGGCGTAGCCCGGCGTGCCGCAGAGGGTGTGGAGGAGCCCGTCAGCACGGGCGTGGTCGGCGAGCGCGCTGAGGCCGAAGTCGACCACCTTGAGGTTCCCCGCCTCGTCGAGGAGCAGGTTCTCCGGCTTGAGGTCGCGGTGGTAGACGCCGCGGGCGTGGCAGAAGTCGACGGCGGAAATGAGCTGTCGGAAGTAGTGGCGCGCGACGTCCTCCCTGACGCGCCCGGCGCGCACGATCCGCGCGAAGAGCTCTCCGCCGCGGACGAGCTCGAGGGCCAGGTAGATCTTGGAGCGCGTGGCCATCACCTCGTGGAGCTCGACGATGTTTGGGTGGGGGACCCGCTTCATGACAGCGATCTCCCGCTTGATCTGCTCCACCATCCCTGCGCGCACCACCTTCTCCTTGGCCACCACCTTCACCGCCACGCTTTGCCCGGTCCTCAGGTCCCGCGCGACGTGCACCCGCCCGAAGTTGCCGTGCCCCAGCACCCGCCCCAGCTCGTACCGCCCCTGCAGCACCCCGCCCTTCTTCCCCTCCGCCGCCTCCGCCATGCTCGATCGCTTCCTTCCTTCTCTGAACCGATCGATGGAAACAACAACCTTCCTACCTAGCAATTAATCTACTATCCTACGACTACGGGGGGCAGAGATCCGTCTACTCTACCCGTCCTCGACGTGCTTGCGGTGGCAGGTGCGGCCGCCGCGCAGCTTGCGCTGGCCGGCGACTTCAGTGCCTGGTCTCCGCCTCATCGCTCTGCATTCCCGGCGATAGATGATTGAGATCGATGCGATAACTAAGCGTGGTTTTTGCGGTGGTTTCTGATTAGTTTAGCGTTGCGGCGTGCGGCTTTTATTGGGTGGGAGGAGAGGCGTGCGGGTTCGGCGGCCTAGCGGAGGGGCTAGCTAGGGCCCTAGTCCTAGGGGCGCTCGTATGACGGTTTCGTGCGGGATCTGGGCTGGCCGATGCGGATCGGACGGTAATGCTAGGGAGATGCGGATGGTGTATGGGGCAAGCTTGGTTTGTTGTTGCTGGGACGCGCCGCGTCAGACGTCGCAGGCTCTATAATTGAAATTGGAAAGGGGGGTGCACCGTCTGCCGCGAGAAGGACGGCCTGATAGGATTTACTGGCTCGTGGCGAGCGAAGCGGGTGGCAGTTGTGTTACCGGTTCAAGTGCCGCACGGTTTGACTGAAATAATTTAATTTATAATTAAAATTATACTATATCTGATATGGTTTAAATCCATAACAAACAACGCAAACACATACATAAAAAAGAACCAAAAAAGTTAAAAAGTAAGAAAAAACAAAATTTTGGAATAATAAAAATTAAGATAAAAGCCAGAAGCACAAACCGAAATGAGCAGGGTTGAATGTGGTACATGAGAAACCGTGGACATCTGGCGCAACAATTGGCCGAGATCACCACAGGGACATCTATGTATCCTCCAGCAGTCCAGCCTATGGTTTGGTGTTATCTGGGATTGGTGAATTTCACAGGTTGGGTAGGCCAAATAGACAAAATTTAACCCCCTTGCGCTTATTGCATCATTCATTTATTTACCTTTATTTATTTATTTATCCTCTCTCGTCTTCCTCCTCCGTAGTGAGCCAAGGAGAGTGCCCATAGCGGCAGCAACGAGGGCGGCAAGCAAAACCATGGCAAAACGACCAACTCTTAACTCTATAGACCATAGTTGTGTAATGGAGGATACATGCTGTGGCTAGGAATCACATGGATGCAATCAGTGATGAATCTAGAATAAAAATGACGCAAGGAACTCATGCTCCACACTTGTAGTTATCAATATATCTATCAATAATGTAATAGAGAGTAATATGTTCTAAATTTTATATCTTTGGATTAGCTATACTCAAACCAACTGCCATACTGATCAAACCATACATGGTTAAATCTTCTCTTTTTCTTTTCAAACATTGTGTATGGAAAATCATATGTGTGAGGTTGGTAAGACCCATTATCCAAGTACTTTTTCTACCACATCTTTATAATTGGGCAGATAGTCATATATTCTTTTCCTTTTCCCTAAATCAAACTGAATCTCCTCTTCCTAATTAATTTCTAGACTTTCTATATTTGTAGCATTTGCACTTGAACTTGATGCCTTTCGTTTTAGAAATCGCTCTATGATTATGGACATCTACCATGGGGAGATGGCAATTTTTCAAAGTTAGAACACATTAAATTAGGTATTGAAATATATTGAAAAATTTTCTAATTCAATTGTTGCAACAATCGAAATAGGGCATTCTAATATTAAAGTCCTGGCCCACAAATATTTTAAAGATCGTAGAATTGAAATCCTAAAATCTAAATCACAAAATTTAGTACCTAATTTAATCGGCTAATCGTTACTTCGTTAACTTGAAGACCATTGAACATTTGGACTTTGAAAGCAAGGAGCCCGGACGAGACGACTGATGGATGATCTCACCTATTGCCGTGACCGTCGGCTATACTGCATGCAACATATATACAGAGAGATTTACTCCATTTTCATACGCGCACAGTGAGACTAACATAGTGAGAAATGTAACCATACCATCCGATGCACGCAGGAGTAGACAAGAAGTGGCTGACATGCTTCCGGGTGGCGGCAACTCCGACGCCAGGTCCATCGCCGCTGCAAACGAAAGGTTGCATAAGTGGCGTGCTGCGTGGGGAATTTGGGAAGGTGGGTAAAACGTTGTCTAGACTTGGTGTTGGCTACTTGGTTGGCTAGGGGCTGGTTGTAGGATCAAGGATACCGACTAGAGGGGGTGAATAGGAGGTTTTTAAAATTTTCTTGTCTACTTAATTAATTCTCTACAATTTTAATAGCAAGAAGGTAAAGCAATTAAGCCTACACAATTCTAGTCACTAGATAAATAATGCTAGCTCTAAACCAAGCAAATGATCACAATAATATCACCAAATAAGAGCTAGAAGGAAACACGTGAGAGATGTACACAATCGATATTTTACCATGGTGATCGGAAACTTATCGGTTTCCCCTAGTTCACGTTGAGGTTAGCCTGAACAAATCGGACCGGCTCCACGAATTAAGCCGAAGCACCTCGATCACTAAAGGTAGCTCTTCCTCGCTCCGGTTAGGCGAGCTCCGACCTTCACAAGAATACCGGGTCTTCTCACAATCTCCTTTGAGAAGATCCTTGATCAATCCTCCGCCCAATCGTCCAGGTGCCGGCAAACACCAAGAGTAACAAACTAGGATTTCACTTGATTTGCAAATGAGTGCCAATGGATCAACTAATGAATGCAATGCACTATTTGCTCAAACACCTCAAATTTAATGCACAAAGAGAGAACAAGGGGTGGAGTGAATGCTCTATACTCAAGAGATGTTCAATGGGTCTCTTCTTACTATCCTTGAGCAGTGGTACGGGTATTTATACCTTTCACCAACCAAAACTAGCCGTTTGGAACAAATTCCAGAAAAATCAGGGCGAGCGGAACTACCGCCGGTCTGAGGCTAGTGTACCGCTCCCATTTCTGGCGCGACAGAAGGGCTATGTCAGAGCTCTACAGTGACCGTTGGAAAGTCGGTGCGGTACTACCGCTGTTGTAAAATCTGGTACTACCGCTCTACGGTAGTTCCACAAAGTCGACGCGGTACTGCCGCCGCTTGGGTCGAACTCCCAAACTCTCCAAACTTGGCGTTCTCTGGTAAAAAGGCCCCGCTCATCCTCCATAGCTCCCAGGCTCCAGAAGTACCGCTCCAGACAGCGGAACTACCGCACCCTGCGGTAGTTCCGGCGTTAAAATCGCCGGTATTTCCGATCCCGCGAAATCTAAAATGCATCTAGAGGGTGTTTTCTGGAAAAAAAGGCTCCGCTCGGATTTCGGAGCTTCCGGTCGCCGGTAGTACCAATTCTGGGCGCGGAACTTCCGCTCTGCGGTAGTTCCGACGTTGAAATCTGCGGTACTACCGCTTTTCCAGACAGAGCACAGTTTTGGTTTTAAAACAGATTTTTGATGAATGCATGCACCTAGTTTGATCCAAATGGCACATAAATTTTGCTATCAAGCTACTTGCCATGATCCCTCTTTATGGTACGATTATCTAGTCTATAATCCGGTCTTCCACCTTTTTTTCCTAAGACCGGTAAAAATGAAAAGTGATCCTATTCTAAGTATACCTTTGCCTTGAGCCATTTTTAATCTTCACATTTACCCTTTGGCTTGCATCTTGTCAAGCACATATAGACTTAACCTTTAAACACTCATTAAACACGTTAGTCCCATATTCACATAAATTTATTAATTACTAGAACCATTTTTAGGGGCCTAGATGCTTTCACTGGTGCTAACTTGGGCCTTGGGCTGGCGTTGGCTTGGGGCTGGACCGGCTGGTGGCTCACACTCGATCGATTCGAGTAGCCCATGTTGTTTTGTTCTCTTTTTATGGTCGATTGATATGCTGTGTCGTGCCAACTTCAACTTACACGTATTTTTCAGGAGTGTCTTGTTTTGTCAACATGTTTAAGCATTCTTTCTTTTAAATAGATGTAGTCCTTACATGTGGTTACACTAGTTTTTGGCATATGGGGCACACACTGTGTAAATTTGGACTTAAGCAATAAAAATTAAAATCGTCCCAGGGGCCTGTGCGCCCCATTGGTAAATGTGGATCTTCCCCTGGATGCTATTGTAAATAATGTGATTTTAGCATGAATTCAGATTTAATTCTAGCAAAACATAAATGATCTAAAGCATAATTCCAGCACCATCTAAATGACAAAATCAACATATGAATACGTAAATTCATCAAGCCATTTAAATAGTTTAATATTCTTAAAACAAAGAGCATGTGGGCTATTAAAATCAGCATAAAGCTCAAATATGTGTTTAGATTATTGCTCTCAGATGTAGTGTTACTCAAGATTTAATCTTGGCCTTCCTGCTACTATGGTCTATACTCTTCACTAATTGAATATGATAAAAGTGATTTAAACTTTGAGCTCTAAATAACAATTTACTAATCTGTCAAACTTGATATCAGACCAACAACAGTTTATACTTTTGGCGAACAGAAAGGCAAAGTAAGGTGATCACAAGACAACACTTCAATTAGACAAACAACTTGATAAACTTTTAGGGTATAGAATCACAGTTTTAACAAGTTCACCAACAAGCCGAATTGGCTAACAGAGGTGCATATAATATGAAATCCAGATATCACAGAGCAATATATGTAATCACTTTGAAAGTAACTAACTGCTAAACTCAAAACAAATGACAGCAAAAGCAATATTTTAGAGCTCAAGTTTGAACAATTCAATTTCAGTAGATGACCATTTTGGCATTTTCATCATTGAGCTATCAAACCAACCCACATAATCTATTTGCAAATTCCAAATAGAGACAGATAGCAATCACTCATAGAATTGATATCTGAAACAAAGTGCAAAGCGTAAGCAGCTGAAATACTCACAACACTGGTGACATTCAAAGTCACTGAGAAGAAATCGGACAAGGCAAGGCACGCATGCAGCGCTGTCCCAGAAAACCAAACGCCTCACTATGCCGCGCAAGGAGACGAGATAGACGGAGATACAATGCCGATCTCCAAACTTTGGATCACCAAAGGTTGAAGTCGAGGGTTGGGGAAGATGTTGCACAAGACTGACAAGCGTTCTGGCCAAGAGCACTCGAGAACACAACTCAATTTCTCCTCAACTCGATACAAACTAAATGCAACCCACACTTGGAAAATCCCCTAAGTTCCTCCTTGCCAGATCCCAAAAGAGATGGTAGAAGGAAACCACATGGAAAATCCCAGAGGAGGCGATTCGGACTGCACAACCACTGGCACCGGAAAAGAGCGTGACGGATCAGCTGCCCAAAGCCCAAATTGAGACCCAGCTGAGAGGAGTAGGAGATCTAGGGGAAGAAGATTCATTGCGTTCGGTTCCAAAGGAGGAGAGGGGAGGTCGCCTTAAATAGGAGGGGAAGGTGATGGAGCTGACACAGCTGTTGCCAACGGCTGTTGCTTTAGGTGCTAAAGCGCCAAGGCCATTGGCGCCTCTAGCGCCGTCACCACCTCAAGCCTCCGCTCCGCAAGGGAGTCGCACACCCGAGTCCATTGGCCGCACGCAAGAGATAAGGACGATGGCCTTATTTATTCCTCTGTTCCACCGACAGGTGGGACCATCTCTCTCTTTTCTTCTTTTTATTTTCTTTTCAAATTGGGAAATTACCCAATTGCCCTTAGGAGTCCAACAGATGCAACACCAGCTAGGAATGTTGACGACACGAGAGAAGAGAGAAGTGAGGAGGGCTAAGTTCTTTTTGGTTTTAGTTTTGTCTTATCACTTCCTATTATAGTAACTAATTTTAAATGGTGCGTCTTTTTGAGACGGAATCTATAAGTAGATTGTAATAGACACTATACCGAGTTTAGCTATACTGGCCAAAATCGCATACGACTATTTCTCTCTGCATACTGCCTCTCACGAATAGTTAGAATTCAAAAATTATAAGTTAAAATCACAAGTCAAAAGAACCCACCCGAGAACGAGGGTAGAGGAGGAAGAAAACGAGGGCTGATGGGCATTACGAAATAACTAATATGGTTTTTAGTTAATGGTAAAGACATTGACGGCAATGGCATAAAGAGTTAAGATTTTGTAAGTCAATGGCATCTATAGAGAAAATTATTCAATGACAGACTGACATTAAGCGAAGAGTCAACGACGTATAGGAATTTTTTCTATAAACATATACAGGGCGAGACACCCTTAGTTCCGTCAACTTTTTAATTATAAGAGTATTTTGATGCAATACTTTTGAAGTTTAGCGTTCTAATCTACCAAGAAATATTCTAATCTACCAAGACATACTGCAGGTCTGCACAATAGTGCCGGACTAGCTAAGCAGCTTTCTTGTTGCCCAGAATCGATTGCCGGAGATCTCACGCAATTTCATTCGATAGTAATTTAACCACCAAGTTTCAGCTTGCAAGCGACGGGCCAACATTGATCTTTTTATAGCTTTATATTAAGATGTATAAATAAAATTATAATATCATAAAAACATTTTTAATGATAAATCTAATAATATAATTTTCGTTTAGCAAATCTAGATAATTTTAAACCTATGGACAATCAAACTTAAGAAATTTTAACGACACAGATTTTAGGACGAGAATGGAGGAAGCAATAAGATGCACGTATTGTGATTTGATTCTTTTCTCGTAAGTATTTTGTTAGGGTTCTAAATTAATATGATACATCAAAGGTCCTTTTTTTTTTTGCTACGACTGATGACTTTTGTTTGGACCTTTCGAGATGGCAGAGAGGCTGACGCATACAATGCATATTGTTTTGGACTCGAAAAACTGTTTGGAAAAGTTGTCCCGTTTGTTTAAGAAGCCAAAGCCAAAATCCACAAAAAAAAAAAACAAATACTTATGCTTCTGGCAAACGGTAGTCCGCCTACGCCGAGAAGCAATGGCCGTACCAATCTAACTATTATGGCTACACACAGAATGAGCGAGCTCCCTAGGTATTCTCTGTGAAACCATGTGGATGTCACCCTATAGTTGTGATGATTAATTGACTTTTGGATTAGAATTTTTGTAGAGTTTGAGTTTGGTTTTTGAGGATTTTACAAAATATCATATTTTGTCTGACAACTTCATGGTTTACAAGTTCATCTAGACTGCAAGTACTGGAGCATTCGAAGTTTATGACTTTGTAGACGGGCGGTCCGAATGGTCTTTTGCTGAGTAGTCCGAAGAGTTAGTTCGAAGGTATTCTGTAGTCGAGAGGACTCGGTACTCAGTTGTCGAGAGGTCTCGGTACTC
This sequence comes from Dendrocalamus latiflorus, assembly GCA_017311315.1. Taxonomy (NCBI): domain Eukaryota; kingdom Viridiplantae; phylum Streptophyta; class Magnoliopsida; order Poales; family Poaceae; genus Dendrocalamus; species Dendrocalamus latiflorus. Next base: position 13,629,487 of record CM029670.1, on the reverse strand, counting down.
GATGGCCATAGCTTACTGTTTGGTCAATGTTCGGTAGTCATAAGCCTTTGTGTTCGTTAGTCATAAGCCTTTGCGACCAGTAGTCGTAAGCCTTTATGATCGGTGGTCGTAGCGATCTGTTGTGATGGTCGTAAACTTCATGATAGGTACTCGTTGGCTTTGCGTGCCTCATTTTTTTAGCACCCGAGCGCTTGTGTCAGACTAGTCAGCGGTCTGATTGGCCTGTGCTTGACGATCAGACTAACTTCTCTCGGTGGCCTAAAACTGTTCTCTAGAATTCTTGGGGTTTTGGTCATGGTTTGACCTGGGTGTTGTGGCTAGTGTGCACATGGGTTTATTGTTTGGTCCTTGGTTTAGGATCAGTAGTTTGGGTGCATACATTTTGCATTGTGCATTGTATGGATGAATTGCGCAAATTGGTATCTTTGTGTATTCTGCGGTGCTGCGTTATGGTTTTCTTGTTTGTGTTGGTTGCAGGACTTCGGAGCTAGGTTATGGTGAGGTGTAGCAGGACCAGGACTAGGCACAGATTGGTGCTGAGGTCCAAAATGGTCGGGAAGATGAAGATGACTGAGACTTGCGTGTTGGTTACAAGTCGGGATGATGAGGAACCGGAGCGAGAGCTACCGGTGGTGGACATGACAAGTAACGGCAAGGTGGACCGAGACTAGGCTCAGGGATGAGTTGAGATTCAGACAGTCAAGGAAGCTGGGTGTTGTCATGTGCGAGAAGAAGCATGTGGTGAGCCAAGTGACTTAGGTAGTTTGTAAGCGAGGACGGTTCGGTGGGATCCAGACGCGTGAGAGGCTTGGTAGCAAGTCATTGAGGCCACGTGGAATATGGCAAAATATGAGCGCTGCTTCGTGGAAAAGGTAGCAGGAAGTTTCGTTGAAGTGGTAGAGGGGCATTTTGGTAAAATTGCTCAATACCGGAGAAGCATTCATGAGTAAAACCCAATGTTAGGTGGGGTTAATTGGTTATCCCCGGTTTGACCTAATGAGTGGATTCATTAGATTTTGGTTCAGGTTGTGAGCCTATATAAGGGGAGAAGAGACAAGAGCTAGGGTTTGAGAAGTTTGGCTAAGCCTTTTGGTAGCTAGCTCCTCCTTCCTCCCATGGGAGATAGGTTAGAGAGAGAGAGAGAGAGAGAGAGAGAGAGTGTGTGTGTGTGTGCACTATAGCTTTAGAGCTCTGTCCTCTTGAGTGCAGTGGCTATAAAACTAATCATCTCAAGTGAGCAATACATTAATCTTTGATCTACCTTTTGTGTATCTTCTTGTCTTACTGATTTTGCTCTGGTTTTGAGTTAGTTTTTCCTCTCTTCTCTCAACCCCTTCTTGAATTTATCTGGTTGATTGAGTTGCTCTTATTTCGGTTGGTTTGATCTCTTTTCTGCCCTTCTCTTGATTTTGCTGTGCCAAGGACATGAACGAGTGGAGATAATCTCTTGAGATAGACCTCCAATCATCTAGGCACTTCAATAGTAGGATTTTCAAGAAACCATGTTTTTGCTTGTTCTTGATCTAATCGGGTGATTTCTTGATCTAAGAGTTTTTTGGGTTGATTCTTTTGGTGATCTTGTTTGCTGTGGCATGTGGGAACGTGCTCAAAGCCATCTTGGCTATCTTCTACCCACGAGTAAGATCTGATTACCAATTTGGTTTTTAGGCTCTGTTCTTTTTTAGCTTTTGGCTTCTACTTTTGACTTTTAAACGGAGTGTCTTTTCAAGATGTGGTCCAGTAGTTAATTGTAGTACATACTATACCGACTTCATTTATATCGGCAAAAACCGCACGTGAATTAATGTTACTCTATAATCTCTCGCACGAACAGATCAAAAGTCACAAGCCATATCCAAAAGCCATAAACCTCAGCCAAAAGAACAGACCCTTAGTTTTCAATTGGCATGCGCTGCTTTAAATTGCAAAAAATTCTCAAATTTGTCATGGATTTTTTTGATCTAGGAATGGAATACTTTCTTGAGACTTTAATAAATATGCATGAAAAATTTCACGGATTTTGGTTCAGTCGATTGAAAGTTTTGTGGATTTGAGATTTTGCAGACGGGTTGAAACCCCTATTCATATGGGAGAAACGATAGTACCACAACTCCTATTCTGCAGCCACTTTGGTTTTCAACCATTCATTGGCCGTCGACCTTACTGGTCGATGTTCGGTTTAGTTCGACCTCTTTGGTTTCGATCATTCATTGGTAGTAAACTACTCTGATCATATTTCGATCTATTACGACTACTCAGGTCATTGACTACATGATTGAATTTTCGACCACAGCTCCTGGTCGACCATGCTAGTTTCGACCACTCTCTCATTGCTGACCACTCAAGTCTTAACTCTACCACGTTGATTTTCGACCGTTCTCTGATCATCGACCGCATGAGTCGTTTTTAGATCACTCAGTCTTCTGACCGGTTGCAGTAGTGCAGCACCTGCAAATTTTGCACAGCGGTTTAGCTCTGAGTTTCTTTAGATTTTGAGTATGGTTCCTATCCGAATCTTTATAGCTTTGTACCTATCGAAGCCAGGGGCGGATCTACAGTAGTTCATGGGTGTTCAGCTAAACACCCAAACTTTTTGACAAAAAACCTAGTATATATGGGGTATATTACATATGTATATATATAATTGCGTCATTTTAACTATTTTGGCACAGCAAATGGGTGTTTTGCCGGCCGGCCGGCCCGCCCGAGCGAAAGAGCTGCAGCCCATCCGCGACTCCGCGTGCGCGTGAAGCCCAGCCCATCTGCGCGTGCGCTCCCCCGGCCCCCATTTCCGCCAACACCCGATCCCCATTTCTTGCCCTACGCGACGCGGGCGACGTTCCGCAATCCACTCCTAACACTAGTCAGCGTCTCGGAGACTCGACGACGCCGATCGCGTCCGCTCCGGCGCTCCACCCCTCCGCCGCCCCGCTCCGGCGCTCCGCCCGGCCGCCCCTCGCTCCCTCCGCTCCGCTCTGGCACTCCGCCCCTTGCCCCCTCCGCTCCGCCGCCCCGCTTCGGCACTCCGCCCCTCGGCCCCTCCGCTCCGCCGGGCGCCGGCACCGCGAGGTCCGCCGTCCGCCAGATCCCAGATCTGGCCGTCCGGCACTCCGGCCCTCCGCTCCGCCGGCACCTCGACGGCGGGCCCGACCGTGACACCACGTCATCACCTCCGGCCTCTCCACTCTGCCGCTCCGGCCCTCCGCAGCTCTGCTCCGCGCGACCGCGCCTCCACGGCTCCGCCAGTCGCCCAGTGAAGCCTTGGCTTAACTGTTGTATGTGACTATGTGTAAAGTGTAAAGATGTCTGGAATCCACCCCTGATGTTGAGTTGAAATGTTGAATACTTGATGAATGATGACTGAATCGACTGATGTAGTCCTCGGTGAATGAATGGCAGACTGTTGAGACTTTAGACTTTAGATGAAATGTTGAATTGTTGTTGAATTTCAGAGAAAATGGCAGTTTAGACTTTAGATGTCTCAAGATTGTATCTTTAGATGAAATATTGAATTATTGTTGAATTTCAGAGGAAATGTTGAATTATTGTTGTTGAATTATTGCTCCAACATGTTTGTCAAGATTGCATCTTTAGACTTTTGATGAATGATGTCAGATTGAGATTGTTGTTATGTGTTGAAAAATGAAAATGAGAATGAGCAATGCTTGTATATGAATGTGAGTATGTGCATCATATTATTCATCAAGACATCAATGATCTTATGATCACATATTGTTCGCTGTCCAATTGATAATTTTAATGAATCTTGTAACACTTGTTGACTTGTATTTTATGGTTTTGTAGATCTTTGAGTTTTAAAAAATGAAGAAGTCTACAAATCTGAGATCTTTGTGGGAGAGAGTTAAAAAGACACAGAAGATAGTGTCCACCTCAGTGGCAAAACCGATTTCTAATGAAAGCCAAGTTCAGAATGAGACGAATTCTCCTTCCATTGACAATAAGCTACAGATGGTAGTGCACACACACGATGGCAGTGGCACTTCTATTGACAACGAACCTCAAATGGATTGCTCATTGTCTCCAATTATAGAGGAAGATGATGGATCGGATGATGAAGCCATTTATGATATTGATTTGCTTTCACATGATCCAGGAAAGAGAACTCCCATCACGGACTATAATGTCAATGACCAAGATGTAGTGAGAAGGGGATACATTGCATTGGAACCATGTCAACCACGGGCACATGATGTAGAGCTCTTTGTTTGCGCTATGTTGACAAACAAGGAAGGGTAGTTGAGAGGTTTCTCGGTATTTTTCATGTTGAAAACACTACTGCTTTGACACTTAAAGCAGCAATTGAGTCTTTGCTTATGGACCATTCATTGAGCTTGTCTATGGTCCGTGGGCAGGGATATGATGGAGCTAGTAACATGAAAGGTCAAGTGAATGGTTTAAAGAAACTAATTATGGATGAGTCTCCTTCACCATATTATGTTCATTGCTTTGCTCATCAACTTCAATTAACTCTTGTTGCTGTTGCTAAAGAGAATGGTGATTGTGTTTGGTTCTTCCAGCAACTTGCATATTTGTTGAGTGCTCTTAGTATGTCTTGTAAGAAAATACAAATGCTGCGAGTAGCTCAAGCTCAACAAATTGTCGAAGCATTAGAATTGGGTGACATTGAAACCGGCCGAGGTTTGAATCAAGAGATTGGCTTGGGTCGGCCAGGTGATACTCGTTGGGGATCTCACTACAAAACTGTTATGCATGTTATCTATATATATATATCCTTCAATCCGGTAGTTTCTTATAAAGATTGGAGAAGATCATTCTTCAAGCACAGAAGCTATATATGCTCAAACTATGTTGACATCATTTGAGTCATCATTTGACATCATTTGACAGGCAGCTTCAAGAACTTAACGACATGTTTGATGCGGTAAACACAGATTTGCTTCTTTGCATGGCGTCATTCAATCCAACTGATTCATTTGCTGCTTATGATAAGGACAACTTGGTTAGGCTTGCTCAGTTTTATCCTAAAGATTTCTCAAATACAGAGTTGATGCATCTTCCATTTCAACTTGCACACTTCATTACTGATGTGCGTAGAGATGAAAGGTTTAGAAAAGTGAACAACCTTTCTGAGCTCTCCATTATGCTTGTTCAAACAAAGAAGAATCTCAATTATGCAATTATTTACAAGCTTCTCAAATTGGTGCTCATTCTTCTCGTTGCGACTGCTAGTGTGGAGAGAGTATTTTCTTCAATGAATTATGTGAAGAACAAGCTACGAAACAGAATGGGAGTGCAATACTGAGTTAATTTGTGAACTTTTGTAATTGTTTTGTAATTTTTCTATATTATTTGACATATTATCCTTAGTACGAACAATTGTATGTTAACTATTACTACTGTAGATCTTTATGTTTTGTACTGCAAAATATTTTTACAATTTTGAACACCCATTCCAAAATTCCCGCGTCCGCCACTGATCGAAGCAAATGATAAGTAAATACTTGGAGAAAAAATTTTAAAACACCATTCACCCCCTCTGTTGGTCCTACAGTCTCGAAGCAGTCTGGGTTGGATTGGATTCAATAAGAGGAAGCTGCCTCAAAATTGGTCAACCAGTGAGCCTTATTTTGTGCGCGTTCCATGCTTTCGTCATAAAGAAAATGCAACGAAAAATCGTTGCCTATCACCTACAAGTTACTATTTACTCCATTAGTCTTTCACTGATCAATAATGGAACTGCGAAGGTGAAACGACGAGAATGGTCGACGATCGACAGGCCGGAGTAGCTATAGCTAGCGTTCGGCAAGCTGGGACGTACGACATTCCAATCGCTAGCATGGCTGTCCACGTCACCACAAGGAGTGTACACGTGTGACGTACGCGCTCGCCTTGTGGCACACCACATAGTAACGCCCCAACCCCCTAGCTACCCAAGCATAATTAGGATCGCGTTTGCAACTTTGTCGTGGCCGGTCGCGCGCGACGGCGACCGCTTACTTTTCTCTCAACTGCACATGATACATATTACATGTTTATAGCCCTATGCTATATAGTATTTTGTGTAATACAGAGGAGAGAAAAGAAGAAAAGAAAGATAGTGTTACTGTTTAACTGATGATATTATAGATAATTTTTATTGAGTATAATATTGTATAGATAACTATATAGATAAATTATTTATTGTATAAAGACATTACATGTAATTATATAAATAGCCTATTATATAAGTTATTTGTAGATATATGATATTATATGATATGATGGTATATTACCCATAACCACATCTACATCATTGTACGTGCAAGGAGTAAGCTCACCATTGCACTGATGACAAGTGTCGCGGCGCTTACTGTGCCCTCGTGGGATCGACGGTGGGTGGCCCCAAATTGCTTGGGACGGGTCTACGGGGGGTCGGCGTCCAAGACGTGGCGGCCCGTGGCCGGCGACGCCCAGGGCAGCGGCACCCGACGGAGCCTGCAGGAGGCGGCGCCCAAGGCCGAGGCCGGCGAGGCGCGGCGGCACGACGCAGTGCGGCCAACGTGGCCCATCGTGGCACGCGGTCCGGTGCGGCCGGTGCATATCCCGGCTGGAGCTGAAGGCGTAGCAGTGCCCGCGGCTCGGTCGGCGCGGTGGCGCGGCCCGCTCGGCCGGAGGCGACGCACGCGGCCGGCGACCACAGCGGACGGCGGCCCGGTCGGCGCATCAAGTCGGCGCGACGGCGTGGCCCGCTCGGCGGTGGAAGGCGGCGCCCGGGGCGGCCCTTGCGGCCGGCGGCGGCTCCCCACGAGGCGGCACAGCCCGCGCGGCGCGGCAGCGTGGCCACCGACGGTGGCGCGCGGCTCCCGAGGCGGCTCACGGCCGGCGACGCCCAAGACGTGGCGGCGCCCGGGTGGTGGAGATGGCCGGCGGCGGCGCCCGCAACCCTGGTGGCCGGCGGCGCCCGTGGCGGCGCGGCCCGCCCGCAACAGCGGCGGCGCGGCAACGCCCGCGCGGGACGACGGCGGCCCGCGGCGGCACCAAGGGCCGGCGGCGCCCAGGGCCGGCAACCGGGGGCAGCGGCGGCCGGCGGCGCCGGCGACGGTGCCATCAAGGGCCGGCGGCGGCTGCTCCTCATGGTGGCCAGGGTTTTTGGGGAATTAGGGTTACCCCATCATTTATATACCTGCCCAAATAAATGGGCTTTAGCCCAAAATTACCCCACCATCCCACATGGGCCCAAAGGCTAAATGGGCTTCAGCCCAAGTTGCCAAAAATTTGCATTTTCCCCCTCTAGTTCATGCAGAATTATTATTTTAAATAACTTTTTATTGTTGTTTTTGCAGTATAGTCCTTATGCTTATTTATAATTGCATCCGTCAGTTTGTACATTTATAAATTAGCATTTCAGTCCTTACAGGATCTGAAAATTATGTAATTGTTCCAATAAATGTGCTTGCACATTTATATAACTTTTACATATTTAGGATTATTTAATTGCAATTTATTTACAATATGCATTGCGACCATATTTAAATATGCTATCGCTAGCAAATTTAAACTTAAAAATTCCCATTTAGTGAGTACCATCGTACTTAATAATTTGGAATTTTTTGCAAAATATTAGACCTCACATAAATACCATAATTACAATTTATGGCACTTTGCTACATTCATTTGTACGCTATGCCATATAATAAATTGGTGTTCACCACCAATATTGTGATTACACGGTATTATAAATATAACCACATGTTATATTTAATTTGGGTATATATATATTTGGATTACAATACTCATATTGTTCTCCACATATTTTGCATTTTATTACAACATTATCATACACATTAATTTACCTCATGTAAATTAATCATATATGGTGTACTTTTCATGTAGGTTTTAAATGGCTACTAAAGATTTTGAGCCCCTCGCTCTCGATGGTTCCAATTACCCTACATGGGCTATGGACTTAAAAATCAACCTCACCACACGTGGGTTGCAAAGAGTGATATTTGATCCTCCAAATGATCAAATTCCGCCGGAGATTGTGACATATTCCGTTTTAAGCATAATACGGAATCACATACATCCAGATTTAAAGGCGGAATATTTGTATGAGGAGAATCCACTCACATTATGGTTAGCCCTTAAAAATAGATATGAACAGCAAAGAGCTGTCATTTTACCTGAGGCTAATCATGAGTGGGCACATCTTAGACTCCAAGATTTCAAATCTGTTGGAGAATATAACCATGCCCTACATACAATTTGCTCAAAATTGCGGTTTTGTGAAAAGGAACTAACAGATGCGGACAAAATAGAGAAGACTCTCTCAACTATGCTCCCATCTGACAGAGTCCTACAGCAGCAATGGCGTGCTGCAAATTACCAAACTTATTTTGATCTTATGCATACTTTACTTCAGGCCGAGAAGCATGCTGAACTTCTTTTAAAGAATAATCAGCAACGTCCCATTGGGGCTGCTCCACTTCCTGAAGTACATGCTAATCAAAATAACAACAAGTTCAGTGGTTCACACAATCACTCAAAGAACTTCAAAGGTAAAAATAACCGCCATAAGAAGCAAAAATCAAGTGGATTCAAGAAAGGTAAAGGTAATTCTGGTAAGAAAATTGACAAAACTGAAATTTGTCAAAAATGTGGTTGCTATAACCATCCTACCAAGAAATGCCGCACCCCGAAGCATCTTGTGAACCTCTACCTCCAGTCTTTGGCTCACGGCAAGAATGCTCAAGAGATGAGATTTGAAGCACACTTCAATCTCACATCCAACAATGATGCAGCCGGATGTTCTCAAAAGTTCCTTCAAGAACTCAAAGACACATGTGCTTCTCCAAAGAAGGATGATCTCATGTGCACCGAGGACACACTTGAAGAATTTCATTCTCAAGACATGTTTGGAGATCTCAGTTAGACTCCTAGTCCCATAGCTAATAAGTACTATAGTGTTGTAATATAAATAATGTTGTCATCTATATTGTAAGCTTGTATGCTACAATCATATATCGAACATATTCGATATTGCAAATAAAGTTTGTATGTATTCTATATATACTATAAGAATTTCATTAAATTCTTACTTTGTGTATATAGATTTTTGGAGTCAATCCAATGAAGGAGGAATTATGCCTTGTGGATAGTGGCACCACAAACTCTATACTTAGGGACACAAAATATTTCCTAACTCTTACTAGGAGGAAAGGAAATGTTTTAACCATCGCTAGACGCGATGCAACAATAGTAGGCTCTGGTCGCGCCTCTATTATTCTCCCTATGGGTACACAGTTGGAAATTGAGGATGCACTCTTGTATCCCGATTCAACACGTACTCTACTTAGTTATAGAGATATCCGCCAGATTGGTTTCCATATTGAAACCCAAAATGACAACAAAGAGGAATATCTCCTCTTAACCAAAAACAACGGATATGGCACACAAGTACTAGAAAAAAAATTTCATCTTTACCCTCCGGATTGTACTATACATACATCAAATTCGTTCAACATATTGCGTACAAAGTAATTTTTCAAAACATTAACACATTCCAAACATGGCATGATCGCCTTGGCCACCCAGGCATTGGAATGATGAGGAAAATTATTAGCAATTCAATTGGTCATACATATCTCAAGACAAAATTTCCGGAATCCTCAGATTTTGTGTGCACTTCCTGTGCCACCGAAAAATTGATTTTAAGACCCTCTTATCTTAAAATCAGAGCTGAACCACTTAAATTCCTTGAACGCATTCAAGGAGATATATGTGGTCCTATACAACCATTGTGTGGACCGTTCAGGTACTTCATGGTTCTAATTGACGCATCTACTAGATGGTCACACGTGTGTCTTTTATCCACACGAAACCATGCATTTGCTAAGTTAATTGGTCAAATTATCCAATTACAAGCACATTACCCTGAATATCGAATTCAATCAATTTGAATGGATATTGCTGCTGAATTTTCATACCATGCCTTCAATGACGATTGTATGGCTCTTGGGATACAAGTTCAACACTCTGTTCCATATGTCCATACACAAAATGGTTTAGCAGAATCTCTTATCAAGAGAATCAAGCTCATTGCAAGACCATTACTACAGAATTGCAACTTACCAACATCATATTGGGGTCATGCAGTTTTACACGCTGCTGACTTAATCCAATTGCGTCCAACTGCTTATCATAGTACTTCCCCGCTACAATTACTACGTGAAAATCCACCAGATATTTCCCATCTGCGAAAGTTCGGTTGCGCTACATACGTACCGATCTCACCACCGCATCGTACCTCAATGGGACCGCACAGGAAACTTGGGATCTATGTTGGGTATAAATCTCCGTCAATCATAAAATACCTCAAGCCCCTAACAGGGGACCTGTTTACGGCCCGGTACGCTGATTGCATATTCAATGAGGAACATTTCCCAGCATTAGGGGGAGACAACAAGTACCAAACTGAATGCCAGGAAATTAATTGGAATGTACAAGGCATTCCTGCCTCAGACCCACGTACCAGAGAGACTGAACTTCAAGTTCAGAAACTCATTCATTTGCAAAACATTGCAAATAATCTGCCAGATGCATTTACTGATTATAAGGGTGTCACAAAATCCTATAATCCTGCCAAATATGTACCTGAAAGAGTGGAGGTACCGTAAAATACCACTCAACTCCCAGTTCAAAATAAGAGGGGGAGAAGTACGGTACAAATGGCGGATACAGCTTCTAACAAGCGACAAAGGAAACAAAAGAATGTAAATGCAGATCAACCTCAAGTTGATAGACATCAAAGGATCCTTAAACCCAGATCAACAGTGCACTCAATTACTGATCCTGGGACATCGGAATACCCCGACTCAAATGTTTTGGGAAATAACATTGAGTCATCAGGGGTCCAAGAAATTTCCACAAACTATACTGATTCTGGAGAATCATACGATCGTAAGACTACAATTGTCAACATTTATTTCTCCACAACAATTGCAAACAACCTTCAAAATGATCCAGATCCCAAGACCATGGCAGAGTGCAAACAGCGCTCGGACTGGATTCAATGGAAGGATGCAATTCAAGAGGAGTTAGCCTCGCTCAAGAAAAGAAATGTATTCACTAAAGTGATACATACACCTCCCAAAGTATTCCCTGTCGGTTTCAAATGGGTTTTCGTCCGCAAATGAAATGAAAACAATGAGGTGGTGAGATACAAAGCAAGGCTTGTAGCACAAGGGTTCACGCAGAGACCCGACATTGATTTCAATGAAACTTATTCTCCAGTAATGAGTGGAATAACATTCCGATACTTAATATCATTGGCAGTACAAAATCATCTATCTTTTCAGTTGATGGATGTAGTGACCGCATATCTTTATGGGTCACTTGATTCGGACATATACATGAAAGTTCCCGATGGAATTTCAATTCCGAATCCAAACGCAAATCGCAATATGTATTGTGTAAAATTAAACAAGTCTTTATATGGCTTGAAACATTCGGGAAGAATTTGGTACAACCGACTAAGTGAGTTCCTAACCAAAAATGGATACTCCAACAATGATGATTGCTCATGCGTGTTCATCAAAAGATCCTCAACATGATTTTGCATTATATCTGTGTATGTTGATGATCTCAACATCATTGGTAACACACAAGATATAGATGAAGCACGTAATCATCTTATGACGGAATTTGAAATGAAGGATTTGGGTAAAATCAAATTTAGCTTAGGTATACAACTTGAGCACCTTCATACATGCATCATAGTGCATCAATCAGCCTATGTCCAAAAATATTGGAGAAATTCAATATGGACAAAGCATATCCATCGAAAACACCCATGGTTGTTCGATCTCTCGACAGGGACAAAGATCCATTTAGACCCCGAGATAGCAATGAAGAGTTATTGGGACCCGAGGTTCCATATCTCAGTGCCATCGGAGCGCTTATGTACCTTGCAAACTGCATCCGGCCGGATATTGCATTTGCGGTAAATCTACTTGCTAGACATAGCGCTGCTCCAACCAAAAGACATTGGGTAGGAATGAAGCATATCCTTAGATATCTTCAAGGCACTAAAGATCTCGGTCTATTCTTCCAGAAGAATAAAAATATGGATTTAATAGGATATACATATGCTGGCTATCAGATCCCCATAATGCCAGATCCCAAACAGGCTTTGTATTTTTACATGGTGGAACAGCCATCTCCTGGAAGTCTTCAAAACAGACTCTAGTGGCTACATCCACTAATCATTCTGAAATAATTTCATTATATGAAGCATCACGTGAATGTGTATGGCTTCGCAGAATGATTAACCACATACAACAATAATGTGGTATAGGTGCTATCGCATCACCTACCATTATCTACGAAGATAATGCTGCTTGCGTTGTTCAAATGCAAACGGGTTACATAAAGAGCAATATCACAAAACATATTGCACCTAAACTATTTTACCCACATGAATTGCAAGAGAGTGGGGAAATAAATATTCTGCAAACTAAGTCTTGTGATAAACTCGCAGACTTATTCACCAAGTCATTACCAACCTCCACATTCCAAAAAAGTGTTCATGGAATTGGTATGCGAAGACTACGTGATTTGCAGATGTCAGGGGGAGAAATCTCCTAAGACTTAACCCGTTCAATACAAATATTGTACTCTTTTTCCTTTTATGAGTTTTCTCTCTAAGGTTTCTCATCAAGGTTTTTAATGAGGCAATATGACAATGTAATCATAAATATATCTCTCTTTTCCCCACAGGGGTTTTTAGGAGATATAATCAAATATATGTCATATCATTTTTCTCCTTAAAATTTTCCCATTGGGTTTTAAAGGAGTTTTTCATGGCATATCTTCTCTATCAATTCTCCTCATATTTTTCCTACAGGGTTTTGGAGGAGTTTTTCTAAGACGATGAATCAAGGTGATCATATGAAACACATTGGTCAAGGGGGAGTGTTACAAACTAAAAGTAAAGGGTGCCCAATGTGCAGATGCCTTCTCCAAACAGACTCTTCTTCATGAACAGACATCTATTCATACCACCCCCTCTTCATCTATAAATATGTACCATGTAATGATTCAGAGATGAATGAATGAAAAGCAACAGTTTCTTTGTATACACTTGTCTCAATCTTTCACAATACCATACACGGATACGCAGGGCCGGCCGAGATTGGGTGGTTCCACGTGGATTTTGAGGACGAAAGCGGCAGGCGGGGTAGGACAGATCCGAGTAGCCAGTTGGGCTGGCTAGCCTGGTTTTGAACCCTTGGGAAGGCTAGCGGGGTGGCCAGCCAGGCAAATCATTTGCTTACTCGGGTCAAGTGGACTCTCAAAAGGTAAGCGGCCCGTGGATCCTTACGTCCTTAGGCCGCCCACAGAGTACGACTGCCCGTCGGCCTATCGAGCGGGCGGAGTGCCGATTTCCTTCCCGCGGCCTGGCTGCGTGGCCCAGTGTCTCTTACGGACGAGAGAATCTCGGCTGCGCGGACGGCCTAACTGACGTCCTATCCAACAGGCCGCCCGCGCGTGCGATCAGCCCGGATGCCACGGCGGTCCGTCTGAACGCCAGGCCGCGCTGTGACTGTCGGCCTGTGCCATACGACGGTGCCAGGGATGCCTGGATGGGGCCCATTTTAGACTGCTTTTGTTTCTCTCTTCTAGGCGATCTCGTGCCTCTTCGTATTTGATTCGGCTTCTCGCTTTTAGAAACAAAAAATCAATAAGAAAGTTATAATTTCTGTAAGTTATTTATATCAGCCACTATTTTTTATTTTTAAATATTATAATATACTTTATATTTTATTATATCATAAATCCGTAAGTCACATGATGGTTCGAATGTTATAGTTCTTTTCGTTGTACCGTCTTTCTTACATAATACACTACTATTTATCAGCCGCTTCTATCAGTCACTACTATTCATCAGCCGTAATCAAGAGTTATTAGTAAAATCCAATATAAATATGCCCTCGTAGCAAGATGCATTTCTTTCGTTTTTTTTTTCAAAATACAATGCTCCACTTTTCTAGTTTCTTATCAGAGCTGCCGTTCGATTTGAGCGTCCAAGCCTACCTTCCAACATGGTGCTTTTTCACAACATTCTTGGTAACATCACCAATACCTAATTGTCCAACCCAATTTAGCTCAATGTGACCTGAGGCACAGTACAATTAGGGCCTGTTCGATGGTGGCAGTCTATAATATTTTTGTGGCTCATAAAATATGTTGGGAAATCTAAGTATGGGTTTGAAACCTTGATCTATGATGGACACCTCACCACTAGCTATATATAGGGAGTCCTATTGGCTATTTTGTACACACATGAAAGAGAAAGAAATAAAGAAAGAGCAAGAGTTCCCCCTATCTCCGTGTTTCTAATCTACTATTTGCATTACTCTGTAATTGATCAGTCTCTTTGCATACGAAAGAAATCGATCGGACTGGACTCGCCAGTGATGGTTCCTCAACACGTTATCAACACGAATCACTCCGTGGATCGAAAGTAATCATCAAAGCACTCATAGATTGAATTGCATATATCTAGATTGCTTTAAATTCCACATATTTTACTTTCTCGATTATTTTCTACAGTGCAAATCTGCTCTAATCTACCACGAGCAAAGTCGTCGGCACAATGTCAATCGACAGATTACATGAAAGAGTAGATGTTGATTGCACTGTAGATTGGAAAAAATCACACGCGGATGAACACGCCGCCGGCCCCGTATGACTGCCGCGCGTGAGCGCCGAGCCAGACCACCAGCCGCCATCCCGTACGTGTCGCCCGAATGCTACCGCGCCGCCCGGGCCACCGTGTCGTCCACATACGGCCGCACGCCCAAAGCCGCCACCCATACGCGCCACGACCGCCTCGATCGCTGGTGTTGCACCACTGCTCACGCCTGCGCCCACGCTGGCACTACCGGCCGTCGCTTGAAGCCTCTGCGCCCGATCGAATCCGAGCTCGGCGGCCAGCCCGAATCTGCTCGATTGCTGCCGCTCAGGTCCACGGGCGAGGAAGACGCCGACGCCGCCTTTGCATATGACACTGCTGTTGTCGGCTGTAACATCCCAAAAATTTAAAATTTGAAAATCTAAATTTCTTGAATTATTTTTGCAATATACTCTATTGGAATTTGGATTTCATGGAGTTTTCCTGAATTTGGTTGAGGTTCTAAATTTTTTTGAAGAATTAATAAAAGAGAAAGACAGGTATTAATAATGCCCTAAAAAGGAATGTGCAAATAATGGAAAACAAAAATTTGTAAATACGAATCTGAAAAGATAATCCAGTATAAGAAAACAGAAACCTGAGTTAATAAAATATAAAATTTCATTTTGAGAATGATAGTACTAGGGCAACAAAAATAAATAAATAACATATATGCAATTATATACAAAAGGACTAGTATGGTAAACAAAAGCATAAAAAAATGTATATATATATACCAAAATAATGGTATAAAGATATATATATATATATATATATATATATATATATATATATATATATATATATATATATATATATATATATATATATATATATACTTGTACACATGTATAAACAAAAAAAATGAATAGCAATGAAATAATAATAATAAAAAAAAGAGATTCAGCCGCCCGGCCACCACCCCCGGCCCGGCCCAACTCTCCCGGCGCCTCCCCTCGCTTCATCCCTCTGGCGCGCGGGCCCCGCCTTCCACCCGCACTCCCTCTTCTCCCTTCTCTCTGCTCCGCGCCACTTCTCTTCGTTCCTCTGCCACGCCCAGCAAATTTCCTCCCCGTGGCACCCATGCGATAGCTTCGCCCACTGTTTTTCCTGCCGTCGCCCCCGGTTTCCCAAGCGCCGTCCGGTCATGTCATCGCCCGTGCCTTGGCTCCGTTCCTCAGCGCGCGCTCGTCTATAAGTTTCCCCAGTTTCCCCCCTTGCGCCCGTACTCCACGCTTTCTTCCCTACCTCTTCCTCCTCCCTCCACCCGAGTCCGCCTCCGGTGCCCCTCTCCGCCACTCGAACCTCACCGTCGGCAGCCCCTCTCCGGCCTTCCCCGACCCCGATTTTTCTCCCAGTGAGTTTGTGCCGCCCCTAGTATGCGTTTCCCCCTTTTAATGGGCCAGAGATCGCCCCAATCATCGTCGCGCCCCTATCTTCTCCACCGCCGGCCGAAAACACCATTTCCGTCGCTGCTTCGACTCCGGTGCCCCTCGGCCCAATTCCCTCCGGTGGGAGCACCACCGAGCCACCACGAAGCACCCCCGACCGCCAGAGGGAGCTCTACCCCACCGGAGCGATCCCTCCATGAAAGCATCTAGGCCCCTAAAAATATTAAGTTTTGGTAATTAATGACATTATGTGATCATGGGACTAATTTGTGTATTGAGTGTTTGCAAGAATTAGTCTCAAGGGCAAAGAAGAAGGTACATAAAAAGATGTTGAAGATTCAAAGATCTCAAGGGCGACAAGGTAAATAGTTTAGGGATCTATTTTATTTTTACCGGTCTTGGAGATAGGTTGGAAGACCGGATTATAGGATAGACACCGTACTATTAAGAGGGATCACGGTCATTTGCTTGATCATATGCTAATATGCCCTATGGATCAATTTAGAATCATGCATGCACTCAGAAATTAAAATTCAATCAAAACTGTGCTTTGTCAGAAAATCCGGTAGTACCGGCGTTCTACGGGCGGAACTACCGCATGGCCGGAAGTACCGGGCCTCTGAGCGGATCGTTTATTCCAGAGAGCGCCCGAAGTTTGAGTTAGTCTCTCGGAAATCGGAAGTACCGCAAGTTCAACTGCGGAACTACCGCATGTGCGGAAGTTCCGGGGTCCCGAGCGGAACTTCAATTCCAGAGAGCACCCGAAGTTAAACTTAGCCTCTCGGAAAACGAAAGTACCGCGGTTTGAACTGCGGAACTACCGCAGGCCGGTAGTTCCGGACTTAAGAGCGGAACTTCATTTCCAGAGAGCGCCCTGAGTTGGAGTTAACCGCGCTGAAATCGGAAGTACCGGGGCAAGGAGCGGAACTTCCGGTTTTTCGGAAGTACCGCGATTTTAATGGCGGTAGTACCGCACTCATTGTTCAACGGTTACTTCTGACTGCCTGACATAGCCATTCTGTTGCGACGGCGGAAATCCGGTAGTACCGCCCATATAACGGCGGTAGTTTCGGTTTTCCTGAAAATTCAGAATTGTTTATTGCAACGGCTTTTTTGAGGTTGGTGGGGGTATAAATACATCCCCACCAGAACTTGTAGAGGTGGTTGAACCCATATTGAACATCTTTGAGCCTAGAACAACTTCTCACACATCTCTTTCACTCTTGTGCATTCAATAGAGGTAGTTGAGCCCAAATTCAAGTGCATCGCATTCTAGATTGATCCAATTGGCACTTGTGTGTGATCAAGCCGCTGTGGTTCATTTCTCTTGGTACTTGCCGGCACCTAGACGGCTTGGCGGAGGTTCCGGTGTTCTTCTCAAGAAGATTGTGAGAAGGCCCGGAGGATTGTGAAGGCTCGGAGCTCGCCTACCTGGAGAGGGAAAGGGCTACCGCTAGTGATCGAGGTGATTAGGCTCAATTCGTGGAGCCGGTCCGATTTGTTCGGACTTACCTCAACGTGGACTAGGGGAGACCGGCAAGTCTCCGATCACCACGGTAAAAAGTAATTGTGTCAATTGTGGTTTGCTCTCTTGTGACTATTTTCTTTCAAGCATCGCTTTTCATTCATACTCTTGATTGCTTGTTAAGTTAGAGTAGTAAACTTGGACTTAGACTTCTTGGTATTTCTCCTAGTCAATTGCTTACTAGTGATCACTAAAGGCACCTTTCTAGGTTGTTTAGTTGTACTATTGTTAACTTGCTTTAGTCAATTAATTAAGTTTAAAATTGTCAATTGAAATTAGACGAAAAAATTTAAATCCGCCTATTCACCCCCCTCTAGTCGGCCTCCTCGATCTTACAAGTGGTATCAGAGCTTGGTCTCTCATTTTTAGACTTAACCGTCTAGAGAGAAAAGGATGGCTAGTGAGGGTATAGCAATAGAAAAGACACCTTTATTTGATGGCTCAAATTATGCTTATTGGAAAATTAGAATGTCTATTTATTTGAAGGCCATGAGTCCTCAAATTTGGAAAGTCGTAAATGACGGTTATGTTATGGCTCTTGATCCGGATCACCCAATGGAACAAGATGGGCGTAACTCTCATTTAGACGCCCAAGCTATGAATGCTTTATTTGGAGCCTTAAACGCGGATGAGTTCAATAGAGCGAGCAATCTTGAAACGGCTCACGCTATTTGGACTACCCTCTCGAAAATACACGAAGGGACATCCACGGTCAAGGAGGCCAAATTGCATCGGCTTAGGATCAAATATGAAACATTCACAATGTTGCCTCATGAAGACATCAATGAGATGTACTCAAGACTCAACAACATTATGAATGAGCTCAAGGGTCTTGGAACTAACCTTTCCGATCTTGATATTGTTCGAAAGATGCTTAGTGCCTTGCCGGAGAAATATGAAGTGTTGGTGACACTCTTCCTCAACTCACCGGAGTTGACAAGAATGACACCAACTCAATTGTTGGGCAACCTCATCACCAAGAGCTTTACAAGAAGGACAAAGAAGAGCTCTTGGAGCAATCCACTTCCAAGAGCAAGAAGATCACCGCCTTCAAAGCTAAAGCGGTGATAAGTGAAGAATCCGAAGATGATGATGAGGAGGACTCCGAAGAAGAATTGGCACTTCTAGTGAGAAGAATGAAGAAGTTCATGAGGAGACGGCCAAACCGAGAAACAAGCTATGAGAAGACCAAGAAGGTACATTCCTCCTCCAACAAGAGGTATAGCAACATTCGGTGCTATGAGTGTAATGAAAAGGGGCATATCGCCTCTCAATGCCCTACAAAGAAAGATGACAAGGAGAAGTCATCAAAGAAGAAGAATTACAACGGCAAGAAGAAGCTCTTCAAGAAGCTTCACAAGGATGGCAAGAACGAAGCCCATATTGGTGAGTGGGACTCCGAGGAGGAGTATTCCGACTCCGACTCAAGCGAGGACGAATCTCCCAAGAAGAAGGGGCTTGTGGGCATCGCCATCAAGGAGGCTCCATCACTATTCTCCACTCCTACATGCCTTATGGCTAAGGGAGAAAAGGTAAAATTGCTTGATGATGATGAACCTTCATATGATGATTTAATGGATATGTTAGTTGAATTGAATGAGTTTCTTGGAAAAGAAAAATCAAAGTTTAAGGTCTTGAAGAGAGAACATATTTCTCTTAAAGACTCTTATGAGGAGCTAAAGGAAGCTCATGATTTACTTCTCCAAGAAAATCAAAAATCTAGGCCCCGTTTGGTAGAGCTCTAGCTCTAGGAAATCTGTAGATTTCCTAGAGCTGGTCATCTGTAGCTCTAGGAAATCCTGGATCTAGAGTTGCAGGCATGTTAAGTGCATTTACATGACTCATTTCATTTATATTATATATTAAATAAAAATATTTAAATCACTTTAATTTAGTCAACAAACTACAGATCCAGCATAGATCTCGGAGCTAGAGCTGTGCCAAACGGGGCCCTAGTACTAGCATTGGAGTTACTTGTGATATCTTGATTGAAATGCCTAGTATAGAAATTTCAAAGTCTAGCATATCTACATGTTGTGATGATCTACCGTCGGCACCCCTTGGCACCGCCCTGGCCGGAGCCACCACCACTTGGAGCTTCATCACCTCGGGGGCAACCCGTTTTGCCACGTCCACCGCCCCCTGGCCGACGGCCGCGCCGGCGAGCCCACCTGCCCCGACCGCCGAGCGCCTCCCCTGTTTCGTCTGGCTAGCTCTTCTGGTCAGTCCACAACCCCTGCTCGCCTCTTCAAATTTAGTCCCTCCAGTACGTCACGAAGCACTTAGGGCCCAGATGGCTAGCCGCGGTGTGCTGAACGTTTCACCCAGCAGGTCGCGTGTTCGATTCCCTGTCTGTGCATTTCCTTGAGCATTTCTATTTTTATTTTTAGTAATCCGTTTCATCTAAGGAAAAATTAGGGATTTGTCCATGGAAGTTAACAAATTTTATTAGGATGTAAACCAGATTATGTAAGACTTAATAATTGATTAATTATCACGTATGAACAATAAATATGTCCTTGTTAGTTAGTCCAAAACTAATTATTAATTTAAGGACATTAACAAAAGGTGACCTTAATGAAATGTCCAAATTTAGTCATCTCAATTTAAAGGTAACTAGAGGAATGACAAAATCAAACCGCTTCATGAAATTTATTTAACGATGTGCCAAAACCATTTAAAATGAAATACTTATTTTAGAAAGACGTGATTTATAATATAAACCCCATCATTAGTACATCGCCGATAAATAAATCTCAAAAGTAGATTTAGTTAATAATGGTAGAAAAATAAAAATCGGCATTTGGATTAACATTCCACATAAAATGACTATGGTTAGATACTCAAAACTTAATAAAGATTACACTTCATTATAATGTATGCACTAGCATTTAACATACCGTCGCTAAACAAATCTCCATAGTATATTTAATTAAGTAGCTATATTAATATATAACCCTGTACAACAAGCTTTGCTAGATAAATAAATTTAAATTAAAAATAAAGCTAAGCTTAATAATAACAAAGGTGTAGACAGAATGATAATGGTGCTAGTGCTTAAATCTTGACACTTGTTTTGATACCTAATAATATTGAGCATAAATGTATATATAGGAAGCCGGGACCCATATAAGTAGACGATAATTCAAATTAAACTTAGCCTAGGGATAACTTAAGGTACATAAAATGTCGTATCACAAAATGCTATATGCCCGGAACATTAACGCCCGACAAAATAATACACATCTAGATTTGTACACCAACCCACAGATCTAACCTAACACATGGAACTTCCTTGATAAATACAAAAATAATAAAAGAGATTATTAATAAAAGATCAAGTTATCGTATTCTACCACCGACCTCACAACAAATCATCCTAATCACTCATAATGAAGCTAAATTGAGTTTACTTGAATTTATTTGGATCTTTTGAGTTATTTGCCTTTGTTTGTATTCTGTCATTTAGCACGTAATTAGATATGGGAATCTTGAAGAATCAAAGGATCAGGCGTGATCAAGAGCGAATCGAAGATAAAGACCAGAAGCCCAAGAGAAAGCATTGAGTGAACTCAAGATCGCGGTAAACCGCGCCAGGCGAGTCAACACTTTGATCGTATTGAACCCAGCATTTCAAGGCTATTTCCTTTTAAATTATCAACTTGCATGCTATTATTTCATGAAATATGATATGTCTGATTTCAGCAAGTTAGATATACCCTGTTATTGCTATTGTGTTTATTATTCTCCTTGCCAAACTTGGAAATGTGAACCTTGTCGCCATAGTAAGAATCAACATATGATATCACAAATTAAGTCCTTATTTATATGGCACGCTTAGGAATGCTAGACACTTGGGGTGACACTAATGCCCCAAGGAATACTCTTCAAACTATTATGAACACAATGGGTAACTTATGGTGTGATGCCATAAGCAACATATGGTGCGATGCCATATGTAATGTTGGTGCGATGCCGACAAATAGCGTATGGTGCGATGTCATACGCAACCCTTGGTGTGATGCCAAGGGGTAACTTATGGTGCGATGCCATAAGGATAGTTGGTGCGATGCTGACAATGAGCGTATGGTGCGATGTCATACGCAACCCTTGGTGTGATGCCAAGAGGTAACTTATGGTGCGATGTCATAAGGTTAGTTGGTGTGATGCCAACAATAAGCATTTTGGTTTAACATGCTTTTTCTCAAAAGAAAATGTTGTAATCTCAAAAGAAAATAATAATGAACTTGTCTTTAAAGGTTTTGGATTTGGAAATCTCTATCTGGTAGATTTTACTTCAAATGAGTCTTGTTTAAAAATTTGTTTAATTGCAAAAATTTCTTTGGGTTGGTTGTGGCACAGAAGGCTAGGTCATGTGGGAATGGTTCAACTCAAAAAGCTTTTTAAGCGTGACTTAGTGGTTGGCTTGAATGATGTGAAGTTTGAGAAAAATCGACTTTGTAGTGCTTGTCAAGCCGGAAAACAAGTCGCTAATTCTCACCCTTCCAAAAGTATCATGTCAACCTCTAGGCCATTAGAGCTCTTACATATGGATTTGTTCGGGCCAACAACCTATAAGAGCATTGGAGGTAATAGCTATTGTTTAGTCATTGTGGATGATTACTCTAGATATACATGGGTCTTCTTCCTAAATGACAAAAGTGAAACCTCCGGGATTTTCAAAAGTTTTTCAAAAAGGGCCCAAAATAAATTTGATTTTAAAATAAAGAAAATTAGAAGTGACAATGGTTCCGAGTTCAAGAATACAAAAATTGAAGATTTTTATGATGAACTTGGAATAAAGCACGAGCTTTCCACAACCTACACTCCGGAGCAAAATGGAGTTGTAGAGAGGAAAAATCGTACATTAATAGAAATGGCTAGGACAATTCTTGATGAATATAATACTTCCGATAAGTTTTGGGCGGAAGCTATTAACACCGCATGTCATGCCATAAATCGCCTCTATTTGCATCGACTTTTGAAAAAGACTTCTTATGAGCTTCTCGTTGGAAGAAAACCAAACATCTTTTACTTTAGGGTATTTGGTTGCAAATGCTATATACTAAGAAAAGGTAGAGGTGGCCAAATGGGCCGGGCCGTGACGGGCCGCACCGCGGCCCGTCACTGTAGACCCGGCCCGCGAACGGCACGGCATGGCGGCGAGGCGGGCCGGGCCGGGCCGGGCCGTGCCGGGCCGTGCCTGGGCCGAGGGCGCGGCACGGCCCGTTAAGAAATCGGGCCGTGCCGGCACGGCACGGCCCGCCCAACGGCACTAAACGGGCCGTGCCGGCCCGGCACGGCACGGTCGGCCTGGTAATTTGAAAAAATAGCTGTTTTTTTGACCGTTGGGGGGTAACAAATTCGGAAAAAAATAGCAAACAATTCGGAAAAAATCTGAAAATTTTCCTATAAATAGGGGGGGCATCCGGCCTCAATCTTCCACACCTCAAATCTCATTCTTCTCTCTCGGTTTAGCTGTGAAAAATCTGAAAGTGTTAGCGCAAATTTGGTCAAAATTCGAGCAAAATTCCGAAAATTCAAAAATCTTCAAATTTTTTTGTGAGAGCTACAAAGGAGGTAATAATGCTGTCTTATTTTAATTTTTTGGTATTATTTGTTGGTTTAATTTTTTGTTATTATTTGTAGGTTTAATAGTAAGTTAATCGTTTTTGCTATTTCAATTTGCAGTTGATTATTTGATTTAATGGAGAACTACAATTTTCAACTCTCCGAATTCGGGCTCTCGGCGGAGGATATGCAATCGTTTCAACAAGCATATCCATCCGCGGAAGGTCCACATGTACAAACTGGAGATGCCGAAGAAACGACGGCCCCGGTGGCGCAGGGTCCAATCGATCCATCTTCTGCTGGCTCAACAAGTGCATCCACGACCCAAAGCACGGGTTCAAAAAGAACAAGAGCTAGTACATCAACAGTTTGGAATGATTTTGACAAGAAGATCAAGACCGACAGTGATGGAACTGAAGTGAGGTATGCTGTTTGTAAAATTTGTGGTAATGAATTGACTGCAAAATCTTCAGGTGGGACGGGTCATCTACAACGACATGCTGCAAGCTGCAAGAAAAAGCAAGGAATACAAATGCGCCAGACACAGCTGCAATATAACCCCGACGGCTCGGTACGTACGTGGGAGTACAACCCAGAGGTAGCTCGGGAATCTCTTTGTAGATTAATTGCTTCTCAAGATTTACCTTTAAATTTTGGTGAATCTGATGCTTTCCAAAAATATATTACGACTGCTCATAACCCTCGATTTAGTACTGTATCTAGGCAAACAACAACTAGAGATTTAATTAAATATTATAACAATTGTCGTGATAAATTGAAAGAAATGTTTCATACATGTACATTCTCTATTGCTTTGACATCCGACATATGGAGTGGTAGGGCTAGAGAGGATTATATTAGTGTTGTTGCTCATTATGTTAATGATGACTGGATAATGGAAAAAATAATTATAGGATTTAAATTAATTAATGTTTCACACAATGCTGAAAATATTGCAGAAAACATTATTAAAGTTGTAGAAGATTTTGGTCTCACGGATAAGATGTTTTCCATAACTTTAGATAATGCAGCTGCAAACACTAAAGCTATGGAAATTCTTACTCCTTTGTTTGATACTTATGCACAGTCTTTCTTATTGCATCAACGTTGCGCTTGTCATATTATTAATCTTATTGTTAAATCCGGTTTAAAAAGATTAGATGCTTGTATTAATTCCTTTAGAGATGCAATTTCATTTATTAATTGTTCTAACCAACGAATAGCCGTATATAAGAGTTTTTGCGTAGCAATGAATGTTCGTCCTAGAAAATTTGGTTTAGACATGCCTGTTAGATGGAACTCTACTTATCTTATGCTTAAACATATATTGCCACATAAGAGCACTTTATCTGTTTTCCTTCACACCCAAAGTCATCAATCTCGTAGCTCCTCAAGTAGAACCCAAGTTAGAGACCCTGGACTTACTGAGGACGATTGGGATGTTGGTGAAAAAATATTTTCCTTTCTAGAAATTTTTCATAAAGCTACAGTTTGTCTTTCTGGAGTATACTACCCTACATCTCTCATGATTGTTCATAATATTGTTGAAATTGCCACTCACCTAAAGGCTTTTGAAAATGATCCTATACTACGGGATGCTGTAGGTGCCATGAAATCTAAGTTTTTAAAATATTGGAGCGAAATTCCTATTTTATATGCATTTGCTTTTATTTTGGATCCTAGGGCCAAACTCCAAGGATTTATAAATGTTTTACAAGTTTTAAGTGAGGCTACCGGTTTAGACTATTGTTCATACTATACACAAGTTAAGGATAATATATAATAAATATGAAAATAAATTTGGATCTGTGCGTTTAGAAAGACCCCCGGTAGTCCCTAGCACCTCTAGGGGGGCTATGCAATGGGGCAAGATTTTTGGTTCTTCGTCTAGTTCTCGTGCAGGTGCAGGTACACATCAGTTAGGAGGAGGAAGGCGACAAAGCACTGGAGACCTATCAAGCTATCTCAACAGTGATAGCGTCAGCTTCGAGCAGGAGTTGAACATCCTCTCATGGTGGCAAACCCAGAAGGTATCATATCCAGTGCTATCCATATTAGTGCGGGATGTGTTGACTGTTCCTGTTTCTACAGTCTCCTCGGAGTCAGCATTCAGTCTTTCCGGAAGAATAATCGAGGAGCGACGAACAAGTCTCTCCAACGAGATGGTCGAAGTACTTATGACCGTCAAAGACTGGGAACAGGCTGAATCAAGACTCCAACATACTGCAGATAATAAATATTTAGAAGAATCTTTTGAGAATTTGTATTTAGATAGCAATGAATAGGATTTTCAATATTTTTCTTTCACATGTGGTCAATAATGAGCTTTATAGGCTGTACTCTTTTTTCTTTACCAAGGTTTTCTCAAATTGAGTTTTTACTTGGTAAAGTTTTTAATGAGGCAGCCATCCCATGTAATTTAATAAATTAATAAAGCTCATTATATCATTGCAAATATTTATTTTTATGATTAACAATGTCTACAATTTTTTATATTTTTTTCTGAATTTTCTACAATTTTTTTTACAATTTTTCTTAATTTTCTACAATTTTTCTTTTTTTCGGCTAAACGGGCTAGCCGGGCCGGCACGGCCCGTTTAGCCTTAACCGTGCCCAGGCCGGCACGGCACGGCATCGGGCCGTGCCTGGGCTTGCACCGCGGCCCGCGGGCCGGCACGGCACGGCCCGTTTATTACACGGGCCTTAACGGGCCGTGCCGAGCCCGGGCCCGTGCCGACCCGGCACGACCCATTGGCCAGCACTAAGAAAAGGTGTTCGGCTCTCTAAATTTCAAAGTCGGTGTAATGAAGACTTTCTTTTAGGTTATTCTTCAAATAGCAAAGCTTATAGGGTCTTTAATAAAAATTCGGGGCTGGTAGAAGAATCTTGTGATGTCCAATTTGATGAAACTAACGGCTCTCAAGAAGAGCATGAGAACTTGGATGATGTAGGAGATGAAGGTCTTCGAAAAGCAATGGAGAACATGCAAATTGGAGACATTAGGCCAAAGGAAGATCAAATGTCACCAAGCTCATCAAAACAAGTGGAGCCTCCCTCTTCATCTACAACAAACGACGTTCAAGTTATAGAAGATGAAGAAAAGGATCAACCTCTAAATACCTTCAAGATTC
Organism: Dendrocalamus latiflorus; assembly: GCA_017311315.1. Classification (NCBI taxonomy): domain Eukaryota; kingdom Viridiplantae; phylum Streptophyta; class Magnoliopsida; order Poales; family Poaceae; genus Dendrocalamus; species Dendrocalamus latiflorus. Next base: position 13,603,174 of record CM029670.1, on the reverse strand, counting down.
ACAATGCAATAGCCAAGGATCATCCAATAGATCAAATATTGGGTGACGTGAGTAAGGGTGTTCAAACTCGCTAAGATTTGGATTGATGAATGAAGGGTATTATTCGGACCACTCGAGTGCTCGCTAAGATTAAGGTTATTAATTGAGTTTTTAGAATAAAGGTTGAAATCATCATAATTGTCTTTAATATGCTTCAAATATGCAACTTTAATTATTAGGGTTAAATGTCTAGCACTTTTGATGTATAAAAGAGGATCCTTTAATTAGTTTCACAAATTAGATTTTAACAGCAACCCCTTTAATCCAAGTCGATTTTCTTGTCATCTGAAAATAGGCCATGCATGATCTTGTCTTAGTTTTACATGGGGATTAATCTATTAACCTTAATTGGCATATAGCCATCCCATGTTAAATTTTAGTTCAATTGTATCAATCTTTTCCATCATAAATTTATAAGTAATTCCTTATTCTCATTCTGTGCACAATTTGTATTAAGGTATACAGGAACATTTGTGCACTGATTCATCACTTAGCAAAAGGGTGAAGAACTTGGTAATCTATTCTTGTTGGGCCCACATGACAACCACAGAGGGAGATGCCTTCGGCTAGCTAGGGGAGCGGGGGTGGCAGTGGAGCCGTGCGGCGTCGCCGGCGGGGAGCGGCCTTAGGAGGTGACGGCGACCGCCAAAATGGGCTGCTCGGATGATAAGGAATCTCAGGGAGGCACTGGCTTCGGCAGGAGAGGTGCCAAGGCAAGCCGACGGCGGTGTTTGACGGCCAGCGACAAGGGGGGAACGGGGCGCCGGTGGCCAAGTGAGAGGGGTAAGGGGAAACGACACGCATGAGCACAAGAAGGGTGGCGGAAGCTCACCTGAGCTGTCGATTCGACCAGAGCGCAACCGAGGCGAGCTAGCGACGAGCACCGGCGGCGGCGCTGAGGGGCTCCCGTGGAGGGGTCGCGTCGGCGAAGGAGATCACAAGCCGGCAGTTGGAGGAGCACCAGCGCACCGAGGAGAAGCTCCCGCATCGAGGAATCGGTCTGGGAATGACCGAGGAGGAGTCGGCGGTGGCGGCCGGCGTTGGGGGGGGGGGGGAAAGGCGCTACGGCCGTTTTTGGCTGTGGGACTTCGATTAGTCGCAGGGGAAGGAAGAAGTGGGGTAGAGGAGCGAAGGGGCGCGGTCGGATTGGCCGGGGTTCCGCCGGAGGGCCGGGACGGCGTGGAGGTATAGGCGGCGGCGCACGGGCGGAAATGGGGAAGAAGGGGTAGGGAAAAAGGAGGGGAGTGGCGCTGGGAGCAAGGGGAAAGGAAGCGGGGCTCTTGTAGGCGCAGAGGGGCGAGAGAGGCACGGAGAACCGGGCGGAGGCGACGAGGGACTGGGCGGAGGACCGGGCGCGGGGCTCAGTGCGCAGAGGGGACCTGACGGGCAGGGCAGTGGCAGGCGGCGGTGCTGCAGAGCCAGGAGGAAGCAGCACGCGGAGGGGACGGGACGAGCGGCGCGTGCTGTGGGAAAATCCTGGGGAGATTCGGACGTGCAAGCTTGCAGTCGACGCAGAGGAGAGATGGAAGGAGGGAGACGTGGAGCTAGCTTCACCACGGGAGAAGAAAGGAGGAAGAGACAGAGAAGGAGCAGGCGCTCGGGGGAGGAAAAGAGGAAAGGAGGGAGGCGCTGGGGAGTGGGGCCCGGCGGAGGAAGGAAGAGAGGGAAAAGAGATATAGGGTTGGGCCCACCTGTAAATGAGAGAAAATAGAGAAGGAAAAGTGAGAGGCTTTTTGCAGTTGCTGAAATTTTAATCCTTGAATTCAGATTCTCTATTTTCTGACTTAAGTTTTTGTTGAGTATTTACGTTTACCGATTTTTGTATGACCTTTAAATTAAAAGATGGAATTCTTGGTTTTCCTTTTATTGAGTTGGATTTGAATCCAAGATTCTTGGTATTTTGATTCTTTAGAGTTTTAAACTCCCCAAAATTATTTCTTATTTGTGTTCGAAATTTATTCCCAGTTTTTATTTTGCTCCGCACAAAATTCAGGAAAACCCCAATAAGATTTTGTGCCAAAAACTCAATTGCCAATAAGATGCAAATAAAAGTTTTAAATTACTCCAAATTTCAAACATCCAAATTTTAGGATGTTACAAACCTACCCCCCTTAAACGAATCTCGACCCCGAGATTCCGGTGGAATGGGAAGAAAGGAGGTGGGGTTATGTCGGCTAGCAATGGGTTTCGAGGTGTTGCTCGACGTATAGTTCCTTAGCTCCACATATAGATGAAAATCTGCACAACAGGGGTTAGCACTTGGAGAAGTCAAAAGTAAGGAAAGATACCTTGTTCTCCTGGATAGGTCGCAGACTTCCAAGCACTTGCTTGTTGCCATTGTTGTCTTTACGTCATCGTAGAATGGAGTAGCTACATCATCTGTCGGACATACGGTTGTAGATTTTGATATTGATGGGTGGGTAGCAATGGTTTGTGTCCTAGGGTAAAGGACCTTAGGGATGCAGAGGTGACTATGGACATATCTTTATGGTGGCTTTTCACTTCTACTGGGATCCCGCTCTTAGTCTTTATATTTGCTAAGCACGACCATTATAGTTACTGGTACGTCTTGTAGTCCTCATTACCAGAAGACTTCTGGCCTTGCGAATCTCCTTATACTGGTCTGATTAGCTTTAAGTCCATGTTGTTGCAGTCCCATGGTTATACTTCGTAGTAATTCCTTGGCAGTTCTGTCTCTTCGTACTACCCCCCTTAAATAAATGACGATTGTCATCGTGGTTGGCGGTAATTTGATCTATGGACTTTCTAGGTAGGTGAGGAAAGAATGTTAGCAGGATAGAGTCTCAATTCTTGGCTCTGGTGCCAATTGAGGCTTTTAGTTGGAAAGTTGTGAAGGCTTCATTCATCTTTGATCACTTTGGCTCCTGCTATCTAGCACCTTGCTTCTGTGGATCCGATGGGGTTTCAGCAAGAGGTGAGAGAAAATAGCATGAGGTAAGGATAGAATCGTGGGGATAAGATAATCCAAACTCATTCTAACTTTAAAAGAGCACATCCAGGGAACTGGAGTGATACTGTGCCACAAAAAAAAAATTTTAAAGCAAGCTTCTCCTGTGACTGCGAAATAGGACGCCCGAGGGCAAGAAGGCAGTGCACAGGGCCAAATAGAATCTTGCAACAATACATCATCTATTCGGGGAGCACACATAAGATGCATAGAGTTCATATGCCTAGTTCGTTTAAAACGGGACCACCTTATCTTCACGATCATCTTCAACGTTCCTAACTTTAAATTTTTGGAGTAAGGGTACGAAAAGAGGAACAAAATTTCCTTTTGAAATTAATAGAAAGAAGAAAGAAGTATTTGGGGGTAATTTGATTGATATCAGCATTCATTCGGGGTTGTCATTTGGAATTCGGGGTAAGGGAGCTTCACACGTAAAAATGGCTAAGGTAGCATATAGATGAGGGGGAATCATCCAAGAGAGATAAGAGTGAGCAATACAACCTATATTTTTGGAAATAGATATTTAAGAAATAATTCTATTCATGAAACTAACGGCCAAGCTAACTAGGTCATGACCTGCAGTCGATATGCTCTGATACCATCGCTGTAGGAGCCCAGATATTAACATCCGGATTCCTCTGTGATTCCACCGCACTATTCCCTGGATCAGTAGATAGTGCTCACATATTACAGTTCTGAATATCAAAATACATATCATGCGGAAGCGTAATTAAAATAATAAACTTACTCATGGGCCAAATAAGCCGAAATCATAAAATTGCAGCAGCGGAAGAACGAAGCACACAGGTGGGACCTTCAGGACATGCCCACAGGCAGCCAACTGGAGGTTCGCGACCTAGCCCTTAACATCTTCATCTTCTCGGCCAGCTTGTCCAATCTTGTTGCGGAGGCGAGATGATTTGATTCCTGATTCTGAATTTTGTCGCAAAAGCGAGCGTGAGCACTCCGACCCCGTGCTCCGCGAGCCAATACACAGAATGCAAATAAATAGTATGCATGGCTTAACAAAAGAAAGGCTCGGGTTGTTTTATTTGCCATAAAACGCGTCTAGTAGCATTTCTATTACTATATCATATTGTTGTTTTTGTGACCTAAAGACTCCTCACCACAAATGACATCATCGACTTAATCCACCAAAGACTCACGCTCTTTATTAACTGCTGTCTAAGACTCCCAACAGCGATGGCCATAATTGACTTAATCCACCGAGATTACACTTCCTTTATTGAGTGCTCTCTAACTCCAAACAACATGTGTCATCCTCTACTCAATCCACCGATCATATTCTTTCTGTATTGGTTGCTGTCTAATACTCGAAACAGTGATCAACATCATTTAATTAATCCACCGATCAGTCACTCTCTATATGGTTTGCTGTCTAAAACTCCAATCAGCGAATATCATCAATTATTCCATCCATCAATCAAATGCTGACTAATCCCCAAACAGCGAGTATCCTAATTTATATAATATCACTTAATTAATCCACCACCATCTTTTGTATTCTAATCCCTAACAATCCAATCCATTTTGTTACTGATCCACAACCATAATTTGCTCTTCCACTTATTACCTTATAATCCATCTCTAACTACTTCACTATTGTACCTCCACCAAGAATATCGTTGATCAAGTCTACGAATCGCTAGTATACATCCACCAAAATGTCATTGATCATATCTAGAATTCTCTAATAAACATCTACCAAGAATATCATTGATCAGGTCTATGATTCACTAATATATATCCACCAAGGCAATCATTGATCAAGACTAATCACCCATAGTTATTTTCATATCTCCAAATTCCCAAGATTCAAATTATCCATCTAGTATTTAATCAAATCATATTAATCCCATCATTGTCAATATCTTCCAAGAATTTATACTAAGTATCAGTGTTGCAATCCAACAATTACTTTTATACTCTCTAATTCTACAAAGATTATTTGAATCATCTATCTAGCTTATATATTCATTTAGGCTCCACCAATTTATCTTTCCAAAATCCACACTATCATTATCCCTATTATGATCAACATGAATCCACCAATTTCTTTATGCAATTAACATAAACAACCATCTTCTTTTCTTACGACTCCATTTATTCTTCCCATATTTTATCTTGTAAGAATAGAAATGCCACTAATTGTAATACAATACATAAAATTTCCTGAGACCTAGCAGCTTTAGAACAAAACATAATGTTCAAGGAATATTACCATGATTTTCCATACATATGGCATCACACCATATGCCTAATATCACTATAATTTTTCCATACATACGGCATCACACCGTATCACATTTTCAGCATTATAGCCGCTTAACTTACCACTGGGACGACACCCAGGACAACTCAAATCAGGGCTTTCCGCTGCCCTCCACTTTTCCATTCCCATTTTCCAAATATTTTTAAATAGAACTATATCTAGTTAAGTTCCAATGTCCGCCCTTGACCGTGGGCATGGCTATTCGAATAGTTTTGACTCTGCAGAGTTCGCACACTTTACCCACAAGAGATAAATCCACTCGTTGCCCCACATGATTCCTTAGCCATGCGGTTGAGCAGACTATCACAGGACCTTTACAATGCATTTTTCCTAGCAGAGTTACGTCCGCTAAGGTTTCCACTTCCTTCGGGGTACGACCACCCTTCCAGAAGCCCCCTCTTGCGTCGTCACGTCGGAGGATGTGGCCATCCTCTACCCGCCCGTGGTCACACCGGCGCAACTCTTACTAAGTCGATGCAAATTAGTTAGCCCTGCCTACACTTTGCCAGCTTGTGGTTGTACTTGTTTTACAAGGGAGATCATGACAAGATTCAGTCCTTAGGGTATCTGGGCGGTGCTACCACAAACCACACTCTCGTGCACACCTGCACCATACCCCCGAACCATCCGCCCAGATAATTAAGCAAGTTAAGAGTTTTTGGGAGCATAAAATAGCCATGTCAAAATATACCAGTCATTCCCACCATGACTGCCCGAATCAATTTTTCTTGATTAAAAGTGATGCTTGGGGCAATTCCTTGCCCCGGGTTCCTAAACAATGCTAAGCATGGCATATAATTAAGGACTTATTTTTGAAAGCTAACCATTATAAAATTTTCCACTAGGCGACAAGGTTCACGTGTGCAATATTCCAAAGAGGCGTGTAATACTATTCAAGGTAAACAATAGGCATATAACTAGAATCTTAAATTATCATGCATTTGCATATAAATTAACAGCATGCAATTTAATAATTTAAACAAAAGTAATTTGCTGAAAATGTAGGTTCAACATGATCAAAGTATTGACTCGCCTGGCGCGGTTTACCGCGGGCTTGAGTTCACGCGATGCTTTCTCTTGAGCTTTTGGTTTCTATCTTCACTTCGAGCTTGATCTCGCTTGATCCATTGAATCTTCACGACTCCCAATTTCTAATTACGCGGCAAACGACTGAATTTAAATAAAAGCAAATAACTCAAAAGATCCAGTTAAATCCGAATAAACTCAATTTAGTTTTATTTTGAGTTAATGGTGATTCGAGTGATTTGAGGCAAGACCGATGGTAGAATACGATGACTTGATCTTTTTACTAATGATCTCTTTTATCATTTTTATATTTATCAAGGAAGTCTCGTGAGTCAGGCAAGACTTACGGACAGATGGAAGGGGTTAGCGAAGATAGTAAAGGGGAATGAGAATTCATAATTTAAGAATGCGGAAGTTTACAGGGGATGGGTATAATTATTAATTACTCGGTGTAACTCTGGTATTTCATGTGGCAATACCTATCTAGGATTTCAACTGCCCATTTATTGAGTCGTTATTTTTAATGACTTAATTAAAGTGTGGCGTTAATCGTTTAACCACTTATTATCAAGGACGAGGTTGATTATTTTATTAGTTCACAAATCTATTATTAATGTTCTGCCTTTTATTAGGTGGGTGTGTTATGAATTTAACAGGGCTTCCCTTGGTAAAGCTATTTCTTTTAGTATTAGTTATATTTGACCATCAAATTTTAAGCCCTGATGTGATGATTAGGAAGTTGGGTGGAATACAATGATTAAGGATTGCTCTCTCTCTCTCTCTCTCTCTCTTGTTCAGGAAATTCGTAATCGTAGACGCTCGCTATTTTAAACCTTAACATTTTAAGATATATGTTAAAGTCTTTACTACAAATATTTTTGAGCACTTTTGAAAAGACACTCTTATGATTTTAGGGATGAGCACTTTAAGGTTAATATTTTATGTGACATGGTATTACTAAACTGATTTATTTAATTTGCATAAATAGATTTGGATTGATGAATGAAGGGTATTATTCGGACCACTCGAGTGCTCGCTAAGATTAAGGTTATTAATTGAGTTTTTAGAATAAAGGTTGAAATCATCATAATTGTCTTTAATACGCTTCAAATATGCAACTTTAATTATTAGGGTTAAATGTCTAGCACTTTTGATGTATAAAAGAGGATCCTTTAATTAGTTTCACAAATTAGATTTTAACAGCAACCCCTTTAATCCAAGTCGATTTTCTTGTCATCTGAAAATAGGCCATGCATGATCTTGTCTTAGTTTTACATGGGGATTAATCTATTAACCTTAATTGGCATATAGCCATCCCATGTTAAATTTTAGTTCAATTGTATCAATCTTTTCCATCATAAATTTATAAGTAATTCCTTATTCTCATTCTGTGCACAATTTGTATTAAGGTATACAGGAACATTTGTGCACTGATTCATCACTTAGCAAAAGGGTGAAGAACTTGGTAATCTATTCTTGTTGGGCCCACATGACAACCACAGAGGGAGATGCCTTCGGCTAGCTAGGGGAGCGGGGGTGGCAGTGGAGCCGTGCGGTGTCGCCGGCGGGGAGCGGCCTTAGGAGGTGACGGCGACCGCCAAAATGGGCTGCTCGGATGATAAGGAATCTCAGGGAGGCACTGGCTTCGGCAGGAGAGGTGCCAAGGCAAGCCGACGGCGGTGTTTGACGGCCAGCGACAAGGGGGGAACGGGGTGCCGGCGGCCAAGTGAGAGGGGTAAGGGGAAACGGCACGCATGAGCACAAGAAGGGTGGCGGAAGCTCACCTGAGCTGTCGATTCGACCGGAGCGCAACCGAGGCGAGCTAGCGACGAGCACCGGCGGCGGCGCTGAGGGGCTCCCGTGGAGGGGTCGCGTCGGCGAAGGAGATCACAAGCCGGCAGTTGGAGGAGCACCAGCGCACCGAGGAGAAGCTCCCGCATCGAGGAATCGGTCTGGGAATGACCGAGGAGGAGTCGGCGGTGGCGGCCGACGTTGGTGGGGGGGGGGAAGCCGCTACGGCCGTTTTTGGCTGTGGGACTTCGATTAGTCGCAGGGGAAGGAAGAAGTGGGGTAGAGGAGCGAAGGGGCGCGGTCGGATTGGCTGGGGTTCCGCCGGAGGGCCGGGACGGCGTGGAGGCATAGGCGGCGGCGCACGGGCGGAAATGGGGAAGAAGGGGTAGGGAAAAAGGAGGGGAGTGGCACTGGGAGCAAGGGGAAAGGAAGCGGGGCTCTTGTAGGCGCAGAGGGGTGAGAGAGGCACGGAGAACCGGGCGGAGGCGACGAGGAACTGGGCGGAGGACCGGGCGCGGGGCTCAGTGCGCAGAGGGGACCTGACGGGCAGGGCAGTGGCAGGCGGCGGTGCTGCAGAGCCAGGAGGAAGCAGCACGCGGAGGGGACGGGACGAGCAGCGCGTGCTGTGGGAAAATCCTGGGGAGATTCGGACGTGCAAGCTTGCAGTCGACGCAGAGGAGAGATGGAAGGAGGGAGACGTGGAGCTAGCTTCACCACGGGAGAAGAAAGGAGGAAGGGACAGAGAAGGAGCAGGCGCTCGGGAGAGGAAAAGAGGAAAGGAGGGAGGCGCTGGGGAGTGGGGCCCGGCGGAGGAAGGAAGAGAGGGAAAAGAGATATAGGGTTGGGCCCACCTGTAAATGAGAGAAAATAGAGAAGGCAAAGTGAGAGGCTTTTTGCAGTTGCTGAAATTTTAATCCTTGAATTCAGATTCTCTATTTTCTGACTGAAGTTTTTGTTGAGTATTTACGTTTACCGATTTTTGTATGACCTTTAAATTAAAAGATGGAATTCTTGGTTTTCCTTTTATTGAGTTGGATTTGAATCCAAGATTCTTGGTATTTTGATTCTTTAGAGTTTTAAACTCCCCAAAATTATTTCTTATTTGTGTTCGAAATTTATTCCCAGTTTTTATTTTGCTCCGCACAAAATTCAGGAAAACCCCAATAAGATTTTGTGCCAAAAACTCAATTGCCAATAAGATGCAAATAAAAGTTTTAAATTACTCCAAATTTCAAACATCCAAATTTTAGGATGTTACATGGCACAAAAAGGGTCTTCCGGAACAAACAAGATGAGAACGGAATTGTGGTAAGAAATAAAGCAAGGTTAGTAGCTCAAGGTTATACTCAAGTCGAGGTCTTAGATTATGATGAGACTTTTGCACCCGTTGCTAGACTTGAATCAATTAGAATCTTGCTTGCTTTTGCATCATGCTTTGATATTAAATTGTTTCAAATGGATGTCAAAAGTGCATTTCTAAATGGAACAATCTCCGAATTAGTATATGTAGAACAACCCCCGGGTTTTGAAGATGCTAAAAACCCTAATCATGTTTATAAGCTTTCCAAGGCGCTTTATGGTTTAAAACAAGCTCCTAGAGCTTGGTATGAACGCCTTCGAAACTTTCTCGTGTCAAAAGGCTTTAAAATTGGTAAAGTAGATACAACTCTATTTTCAAAAATTATGGAAGATGATTTCTTTGTATGTCAAATCTATGTTGATGATATTATATTTGGTTCTACTAATCAGGACTTTTGCAAAGAATTTGGTGAGATGATGTCTAGGGAATTTGAGATGTCGATGATTGGTGAGCTAAGCTACTTCCTTGGACTTCAAATCAAGCAACTTAAAGATGGGACATTTATAAGTCAAACGAAGTATGTCAAAGATCTACTCAAGAAATTTGGAATGGAAGAAGCAAAACTTATCAAGACACCCATGGCAACAAACGGGCATCTAGACCTCAACGAAGGAGGTAAGTCGGTAGATTTAAAACTTTATAGATCCATGATTGGTAGTTTACTCTATCTTACCGCATCTAGGCCCGATATTATGTTTAGTGTTTGCATGAGTGCACGTTTTCAAGCTTCTCCAAAAGAGTGACACCTAGTGGCCGTAAAGAGGATTCTAAGATATTTAAAGCATTCATCAAATATAGGGCTTTGGTTTCCCAAAGGTGCAAAATTTGAGTTAATTGGATATTCGGATTCCGATTATGCGGGTTGCAAAGTGGATAGAAAAAGCACCTCGGGTAGTTGCCAATTGCTAGGAAGGTCTTTAGTATGTTGGTCATCTAAGAAACAAAATTCCGTAGCCCTTTCAACCGCCGAAGCCGAATATATTTCTGCGGGTAGTTGTTGTGCTCAATTGCTTTGGATGAGGCAAACATTGTTGGATTATGGGATTAAATTTGATAAGATGCCACTTTTGTGTGATAATGAAAGTGCCATCAAAATATCCAACAATCCCATTCAACACTCAAGAACCAAGCATATATATATACGCCATCATTTCTTGAGAGATCATGTGAGCAAGGGAGATATTGAAATTAGCCACATCCGAACCGAAGATCAACTAGCGGACATTTTCACCAAACCATTAGATGAAAGCCGCTTTTGCAAATTGAGGAATGAATTAAATGTCATAGACTACTCAAATGTAGCTTGAAATCAAATTTCATTCTTTTCTGCTCATTTGATGCTCTTGTGTGGAATTTCAATGAATTTTTCCTTATTTTGATCAAAAATGTGATTATTTTCATAAAAACTAATTTCAAAGTATAGCAATAGCTCAATTGATACATAATGATCCTAAATGACTTTTATTGAGTGCAAAACTAGGGATCATTTGCATAATTCCAAGTTCTAAAGTTCAATTCCTGAGAAGTTCCAGAAAATCCGGAACTACCGCAGTACATTTTGCGGTACTTCCGCTCCTGTCAGAAAAATCGGAACTACCGCAGTTGTTTCTACAGTACTTCCGAAATTTCTGTGAAAACGGAACTACCGGCGTGTAAACCGCGGAACTTCTGTTTTCTGCGGGAGTTATTGCATTTGTAACTGCCTGCCGGTTATCTCTCCCCATTTACTCCTTCATCCACTTATCTCTCTCTCTTCTCCTCTTCCAAACCGCAGCGGCCTCCCTCCTCCTCTTCTTTTCTTCCTCTCTCTCTCCCAAAGCACATCCTCTTCTTCCGATCTGCAAATCCGAGGATGATTTTTTTTGTTTTTGGGAGATCCTCTGCACTCCTAGGGTTCCTCTCCTCCAATCCCTCAAGGTAATCGAGATTTTCCACTCCGTTATCTTGCTCTAAGGAACCTAGGGTTTGGATTAGGTTAAATTTAAAATGTAGTGATTTTTGCTAAAATTTCTTTGGGCAAAGTAATGTATTTGGGGTACTATGATGTCTTTACATACATGCTTTGGATTCAATCCAAGAAATACCCCAAAAGATTCAAGTTTTAACATGCCCTAGAAATGCCCAGAAAAATCGGAACTACCGGTTGAGCGGCCGGAACTACCGGGGTACCGGAAGTTCCGCATTTAAAATGCTGGAACTACCGTTTTCCCGGTAGTACCGCAGTTTTGCCGCCGGTACTTCCGTTTTTCCTGGAACAGCAGAAATTTATTACTTTCAAGTTCAAACCTAATTATCACTTATCCTATCTCACACCTTGATTATCTTAATCTATCTTTGAAGATGCCGAGGATGAAGAATGTCTCTCACAAGACCTATGAAGGAACTGCAGGCCAATCCTCCTCCTCGACTCCCGCCCTTCCTGAGCCGGAACATGAGGATAGGGGCAAAGGCCCCGCCTCCGACTCCGAGAGTGAGTCAGAGGGCTCCCATGAGAGCGGGTCCGAGGCCTCTCATGAGAGTGAGGAGTATGAGGCTTCGGATGAGGAGATGCCTGCGGTAGCTGCAGATGAAGAAATAGACCTTTCAAAGATCACCAGTGATGACTATGCCATCTTGCGTCGCCGCAGTCAGTATGTCCGCCCTCGCAATTCTCAGAACCCGAAGTTCCATACCAAGTTTCAGGAGCAAGTATATAATGAGATGTATGGGCCTTCTCGTAAGTTTGCTGCACACAAATTTGTCGACTGGGATCACTTGTCACAGATTGATAAGTTTAATGGTGCCTATCTGTGGGACCCGGAGTAGAAACTTCCGGACCCCCCTGTGCATTACAGTACTAGTCCCAGATCAAAGCTAGTACACACAGATAACCAGAAAAAACGGTACATTGTCATCCACGATTTATTACAATAATAACTGAAGTTTTACATTGGTCATTGCCTTACAAAGGTTCACAGAACCTTAAAACGAAAATAAACACAGCGGAAGCAAAAAGTAAATTAATCGACCCATCAATCTGCCACAGGCAATTGACTGGGGAAACGAGTCCTAAGCATCCGGGAAGAAACCACCGCATCCACATTCGGCACAGAAGTCGTAATCTCCAGCTTGAGCTTCTTCATCCTCTGTTATTATATTTATAGAGCAACAGGTGAGTACAAAAATGTACTCCGCAAGTCTTGGGAAAGATGCATAGATGCAAAGCTTCACAAAGGAAAGCTATATGGTTCTTTTGCAAAAATCAGCATTTTATTTCAAGTCTACATAATTATTTCAAAAGCCATTTGATAAACATCTTGTTTTTCATAAATGAATTTAGATAAATAACTTAGTGAAGGTTAAACCACCAACACTAAAATTTTAGGCTATCTGCCAACTAAAAAAAAACCTCAGGTTAAACTACCTGATCTGGTTACACCACCAGATTTAAATCACGAGAGTTACACCACTCCCGAGTTTGACAAACCATTTTATTTTAAAATCAAAATCAAACTTCTACCATGTGAATGCATTCCTTGCCCGCCCTTGACCGTGGGCACGGCTATTCGAATAGTTTTTACTCTGCAGAGTTTGTACACTTTACCCACAAGAGATAAATTATCTTAATAGTCAACATGCTTCCTTTGGCATGAGACCCAGATAAAATATCACAAAGCCTTTCACCTACTCCAGTATAGCTAGATACCACCCGCTAAGGTTTCACCACAACTCGAATCCACAAGTCGGAGCCCCCTCTTGCGCCGTATGAGTACAGTAAACCCTGTCCCTCACTATGAGTAACCAGTACACCCTGGCACTCAATACACCACTGGTGATATCTAAACTACACCTTTATAGGTTAGTTAGCTAGGTCGTACCCATATAGACTTGTGGTTGCACTGTTTTGCTCAGTTTGGACAAACACAAGCGTCGGTCCTTAAACGACCAGGGTGGTTCATTCACAATTCCAAAAAATTCTCGTGCTAACTGCACCAGCCAAACCTTCCATCCACCCTTGTCAACTTTTCCCTTTGAAATTCATTTTTACTTTTAAATTAACAGTGGTAACATCCATTACCTCTTTTCAAACAAATCATTTAACAATGGTAACATCCATTACCAATGTTCAAACAAATCATTTAACAACACATTTAGCAAACATGCTACTTATTTGAGCATTATTACATTGATTTGCTACGCTAAGCATTTGCTAATATTTAAAAAAAAATTCAACAGATGTAATACTAACTCATTATTGAGTCAAAGAGATATCCTAAGTTGACAATGGTACAAGGTAAACAATTTTCAATGGAAGGTATAACAAATTGGATATTTAACTAAATTTTCTAAATCAAATTATCACTTGATATAACATAAGCATGCAATAATTTAAATTAACTACCTAATCATTTTATAAATCATTTGAGCAAGTTGATCAAAGAAAACTTGCAAAACATAGGATCAAAATGATCAAAGGAGACTTGCCTTCCTGTGCTGGGTTGAAATTTTCCGGGGCTTGCTCTTGAAGTTCCTCGGACAAATCGGTCTCTACACGTAAATCAAGAAATCCAAATAAATAAAATAAAATAAAAATTCAAAAATTGAAACTAAATATACCAATTGAAAGATTAGAATTTTAGATGAATTTAGAAATTTGAATGGATCAATTTGGATTTAAAATGAGCAAGTTATGGCTGTTGGAAGTTTGAAATCAGAGAAAATGGAAAAAGATAATTTCTGGAATTATCTTTTAACTGAAAATGAATTATGACGTCAGCATAGATTTTCTGGGAATTAATTTACTGAAGAAAATTACAATTATGACGTCAGCATGGAAATAAAAATAAATTACAGAGGCTGACATGTGGGGCCAGTCTACGGTGGACCGTGTCCACGGACAACTACAGTTGCTGACGTGGCAGACCGAGAGTGACACGTGGCATGCTGACGTGGCAGTGCTGACGTGGCATGGGGCGAAGGGTTTCGGCTGACGTGGCGCTGACGTGGCAAACACGTGTCTGCCACGTGGCTTGACACGTCGGATAGGACTGACGTGGAGGCTGAGGTGGCGGAGCTGACGCGGCGGGTGCGCGGCTGTCGGCGGAGGTGGATCGGACGGCTGGGATTTCGAACGCGTGGCTCGATCCCGAGCGTTGGCTCAGATCCAGATGAGCGGCGGTGATGAGGCGGCGGAGACGCGGGCGTCCGGTGGATGGATGCCGCGTGGCGCGACGCGGGCGACGGGGCCGAGGCGGTGCGGACGTGGACGGCCGAGATGAGGACGCGTAGGCGCATCTGAGCCATCGAGGAATTAACGGTGGAGATGGCGCGGTGCGAAGGCGGGAGTCCGGGCGATCGACGACGCGTGTCCAGGCGCGTCGCGGACGCGAGCGCGCGCGGGCGAGCGCGGACGCGGGCGGCGCGACCGAGGGAGCGGGCGTGCGGGAGCGTCTCCCTGGCGCGCGGACCGAGGGGCGGCGCGAAACGGAGGGCGCGGCGGAGGACTCACCGGCGGCGACCAAATCCCACGGCGGCGACGGTTTGAACGGCGACGACACGCACGCGAGAGAGGAAGAGAGAGGGAGAGAGCGAAGGGGTGAGAGTGGTGGCCGGGGCTCGTTTTATACACGGCGGAGATGGAAACGCCCGCGCGAACCTCGCCGGCGTAAATGCGACGGTTACCGACGCTTCGCGGCGGAAACGGGCGTCTCCTCGGGTGAAAACGGGCGCAGTTAACGGCGGCGACGAGCGGACGCTCTCGGTTCATTAAAGGCGAAGAAGTAACGGCCGAGGAGGCGAAATGCGAGCTCGGCGGCGGCGCGATAATGGCGGCGATGCGCGAGAGAAGGAACGGTCACGCGGGGACGAAGGCCTGACAGGTGGGACCCACTGGCAGTGACCTACTCTGACCGACGGTCTCTGACGGGTGGGGCCCGCTTGTCAGCGCAAAAACAAAAAGAAACTCAACCTCGCGCGCGGAGCGGGGCTCGAACGCGCGCCGAGGGAGCGGGGAGGGAAGAGAGCGGCGGAGTAAACCAGTCGGGCGGGGAGGCACTGCCTACCCAATAAGGGTAGGTAATCCCTTTGAGGATTAGCTGCGGGGAAGCCAGCGGATGTACGACACGTGGCGCACGGAGAGGGAGGGAAGGCGGGATGGCGCGGACGGCGGGGATCGATCCGGGCGGAGATGGACGGATGGATGGCTGACAAGTGTCAGCCCGAGGAAGGGTTTTGATATTAAATTTTTTTTTTATATTTCAGAAATCAGTAGGAGGCTTTAAAATAGTCAGAAAAATACCAAATAAATTCCAAAAATTGCAGAAAAATTCACATAATTCACTGATAATATTTTGAACATATGAAAAATATTTCCAACCTATTTTGATATTAAATATTTATTTTTTTTAAACAGAACTTTATATTCTGAAAAATCCAAATAAATTGAGATAATTAATTTAAAATTATTTCTTCCAAATAAAGCAAAAATTGGGATGTTACAAACCTACCCCCCTTGGAAGGAATCTCGACCCCGAGATTCGGAAGGACTGAAAAATAGATCAGGGAACTCTGTTCGAAGATCCTCTTCACGCTCCCAGGTTGCTTCCGATTCTGGATGATTATTCCACTGCACTTTGCAAAATTTGATAGTCTTGTTTCTTGTACAGCGCTCTGCTTCTTCTAAAATCTTGACAGGAAATTCTGGATACGTCAAGTCTTCTTTTAAATCCAACTCTTCTAAAGATATTAATTCCTCTGGTACTCTTAAGCACTTCTTCAACTGTGATACATGAAATACATCATGTACATCTGACAACTGAGGAGGAAGCTCTAACTGATATGCAACTTCACCTCTTCTGGCTATAACTAGAAATGGTCCGATATATCTTGGAGCAAGCTTTCCACTGACCTTGAAACGTCGCATCCCTTTTAAAGGTGACACCTTCAAATACACATGATCCCCTGGTGCGAATTCCAACATTCTGCGACGATTATCTGCATAACTCTTTTGTCTGGTCTGTGCTACTTTCAATCGGTCTCGTATTAATCGAACTTGCTCTTCGGCTAACTTCAAGACATCGGGTCCGAATACTTGACTTTCTCCAGTCTCTGACCAATATAATGGTGTTCTGCATTTCCTGCCATACAAGGCTTCAAACGGAGACATCTTCAGACTAGACTGGTAACTGTTATTATAGGAAAATTCCGCGTAGGGTAAACTTTGATCCCAACTGACTTTATTGGCTAAAGCACACGCTCTTAGCATATCTTCCAATATCTGATTCACTCGTTCAGTCTGGCCATCTGTTTGAGGATGATAAGCAGTACTGAAATTTAAATTGGTGCCCAAAACTTCATGAAGTTTCTGCCAAAATCTTGAGGTAAATTGCGTTCCTCTATCCGATACGATTTTCTTTGGAACTCCATGCAGACATACAATTCTTGACATATAGAGCTCTGCCAACCTATCTCCTGAATAGGTAGTCTTTACAGGTATGAAATGTGCAACCTTTGTTAAGTGATCCACTATAACCCAGATTGAATCATACCCTGACTTGGTTCTTGGTAGTCCTGTTATGAAATCCATTCCGATTTCCTCCCATTTCCATTCAGGTATCTGCAGAGGTTGCAAAAGACCGGCAGGTCGTTGGTGCTCTGCTTTAACCCTTTGACATATATCACATAAAGCTACATATTCCGCAATTTCTCGTTTCATACTGGTCCACCAGTAACTTTCTTTTAGATATTGATACATCTTTGTACTTCCGGGATGAATGGAATATCCTGATTCATGAGCTTCCTTTAGAATTAAATCTTTTATTTCCTTTCTCTCCGGTACTAAAATCCTTTTTCCAAACCAAAGAATTCCTTCTTCATCTTCTGAGAATCCAGGTGCTTTGCCTTTCTTCATGTTATCTTTTATTTCTTTAACATACTCATCTTCTTTCTGAGCTGCCTTGATCTGATCTTCTAAAGTGGGTTGGACCTTTAATGTAGACAGAATTCCTTCATTTATCACTCCCAAATTGAGACGCTGAAATTCTTCACGAAGAGTTGACTGACTGTCTTGAATCAACATATTGCTAACATGGATCTTCCGACTTAAAGCATCTGCCACTACATTGGCCTTTCCTGGATGATAGTGTATTCCCACATCATAATCCTTTATCAGTTCAAGCCATCTTCTTTGTCTCAGATTAAGATCAGGTTGAGTGAATATATACTTTAGACTTTTATGATCCGTATATATTTCACACCGATTACTAATTAGATAATGCCTCCACAACTTTAGAGCATGCACTACAGCAGCTAGCTCTAAATCATGAGTGGGGTAATTTTCTTCATGAGGTCTTAACTGCCTTGATGCATAAGCAACAACCTTTCCTTCTTGCATTAGTACACATCCAAGACCTTGTTTGGATGCGTCACAATAAACTTCAAAATCTTTTCTAATATCCGGTAATCGCAGAACTGGTGTTGAAGTTAACCTCCTCTTTAACTCTTGAAAACTATCCTCACAAGATTTGTTCCATTCAAATTTTCTTTCTTTCTTTAACAACTGAGTTAAAGGTCTGGCAATCTTGGAAAAGCCTTCAATGAATCGACGATAGTAACCGGCTAATCCCAGAAAACTTCTGATCTCAGTTACTGTCTTGGGTGGAGTCCAATTTAATACATCCTTAACTTTTCCAGGATCTACAGATACTCCTTCTGCAGAAATTACGTGTCCCAAAAACTCAATTTCCTTTAACCAAAACGCACACTTGCTAAACTTGGCATATAACTGGTGTTCACGGAGTCTTTGCAATACTATCCTTAGATGATCCTCATGTTCTTTATCGTTTTTCGAATAGATAAGAATGTCATCTATAAAAACAACAACAAACTTATCTAAATAATCCATAAATACTTTATTCATCAAATTCATGAAGTATGCCGGGGCATTTGTCAGACCGAAAGACATCACCGTATACTCATATAGTCCATATCTTGTGGCGAAGGCTGTCTTTGGTATATCTTCTGGTCTAATCTTCAACTGGTGATATCCTGACCGAAGATCAATCTTGGAGAAGACACTTGATCCTTTGAGTTGATCGAACAAATCGTCAATCCGGGGTAAGGGATACTTATTCTTTATAGTTACTTCATTTAAAGCTCTATAGTCCACGCACATACGCTGACTACCATCCTTCTTGTTTACCAAAAGTACTGGGGCTCCCCAAGGTGAAGAACTTGGTCTAATGAAACTTTTCTCTTGTAATTCCTGAATCTGCCTCTTGACTTCAGCTAAATCATCAGCTGACATCCGATAAGGTCTTTTTGATATTGGGGCTGTACCAGGTACCAAATTTATAACAAATTCAATCTCTCGATCTGGTGGCAATCCTGGCAATTCCTCAGGGAAAACATCAGAGTATTCGCAAGCTACCGACACATCCTCCAAATTTTTCCCTTTTAAGTTAGTTAACATAATGTTCTTCTTTGAGTGCATAACTGCCTCATGTCTTATCTGAATTCCGTCAGAATTGGTAAGAGTAATGGCACGATTGGCACAATCTATCTGTCCTTTATACTTGATCAACCAATCCATACCAAGTATTATATCTATGCCATCGGAGTCTATTATAATAAGGTTCGCTAGGAACTTTACTCCATTTATAATTATGGTTGCTCTAGGGCTAACCAATTTAGTCCTCAATTCTTTTCCAGGAGATTGAACTATCATAAGGTTCTTTAGCATACAAATATTCCAATTATTTCTTTCAGCAAAAGCTTTTGTTACGAATGAATGTGTAGCTCCAGAATCAAATAATATAATTGCTGGTACTGAATTAACCAGGAACTTACCCAGAACTACGTCTGGTGCATCTTCCGCTGCTTCTGCGGTGACATGGTTGATACGCCCTCTGTTGAATGGCTGTGGAGTCTGAGGTGTCTGAGGGCTTCCACGTCCTTGACCGGTAGTTGGAGCTCTTGCTGGTGTAGGATCCAAGTTGAAGCGGACCGGGGTTACCGCTTGACGCTTCTGTGGGCAACTGCTGGCATAGTGTCCCATATTTTTGCAATTGTAGCATTGCACTCCTGCAGCTACATTTCTATTCTGCTGTTGTTGGGCTGCATTTCCAGTTCTAGGAGTTTGAGGCAAAGGGCGAGGCGCAGAAATGGGTGTCCTTGGATGATTATGCACTGGAGGCCGGTTGTACTGTTGTTGAGTAGGGCGTTGACGGGAACTGCTAGCAAACTGTTGGGCTTGAAACTTCCTTTTCCTAGCATCAAAAAGCTGACGATGGGCATCTTCTTGTACTAAAGCTTTGTTCACCAGATGTTGAAAAGTAGGGTAGTCATTGGAGACTAACTGAACTTTGAGGTTGGGGTCCATTCCTCCCATGAACCTCCAGATCCTTGAGGCATCATTCGCCACATCTTCCGGTGCATATCTTGATAATTGGATAAATTTACTCAGATATGCGGAAACACTAAGGTTTCCTTGTTGTAGCTGATGAAACTCCTTCCTCTTCATTTCCATAATACTCATAGGAATATGAGCAGTACGGAAGGCTTCCAAAAATTCTACCCATGCAATATTCTGAGCATCTTGATGTGCGGCACAGTAGTTATCCCACCAATTAGCAGCAACTCCCTTGAGTTGGTGGGCGGCGTACAGAACCTTCTCATGCTCTGCACATTGAGCCAAATTGAGTTTCCTTTCTATTTCTTTAATCCAATCATCCGCCTCCAAAGGGTCAGCAGATCCTGCAAAGGTCGGAGGTCGGGTTCTCATAAATTCCCCAAGTTTAGACTGTGGCTGTTGAACTGGTGCTTGCTGGACTTGTTGGACTTGATTTTGGGCCAAAGCTTGAAGTAGTTGCAACTGCATGGCCATCATCTGTTCCATGTTGGGAGCTTGAGCTGGCGGAGGTGGAATGTTGTCTTCTGGTTGAGCATTAGGGTTACGGCTACTGCCCGGGTTGTTCCTTGTATTCACCATCTGAAACGGTTTCCAGGGTTAGCAAAAGGTAAGAGGGAACTAGCATAGATAAGAGGTTAGGGGAAACTAAATAACATCCCAAGCCAACACACAAGAAGAAACCAGCAACCACTTAGGGAAAACTTTATTGAAATCAAGATAATTTTATGAATGGCTGCACCACAAGTGCACATAGGCTTGGTACAGTCCATCCAACACACCAAAATATGATAAAGCGTTCTAAAAAAACGTGGATAATTATTTGGGTATACTGACTCAACTAACTACTCATCCTCCACGATGATGCGCTCCTCCGGATCCTCCTCGGGGTCCTCCTCTGAATCAGATAAGTGTCTCTGTCCACAACCACGGCAGTTGTTCGGCGAACGCGACCGTGATCGACTCTGACTAAAGTCGGAAAAACCGGAGCGAGATAGCTGGCGTCCCCTGCTAGATCCTCCAATATCAACGTCGGGTGGCGGACTGGAGCGTCGCACACTCTTCCTCGCAGTAAGCCTAGTGCGAGGTCCCGTAAACTGGGCTGGAGCAGCAACAGGAGCTGGTGGAGTCGGTGTAGTGGTAGCAGCTCGAAGACGCTCTACCTCTGCCTCGGCAGCAGTCCTCGCCTGAACGGCGTCGGCGTGGGCAGCCTCACTCTGCAGTAGCTGGGCTCGGAGAGTGTCGGAGTGGTCGTAGCTCGACTTAAGCAGCCTCCGAAGAAGTCCGATCTCCTGCTGAGCTCTGGCGTAAGTCGCTGAAGCTGCCAGAGTGTGCTGCACCTGGTGAGACAAGCGCGGGTCGTCTACCACCAGCTGGAAAAGCTCTGGATGAGTCTGTCCTGCTCTCGTCGTCGGGAAGAAGCAAAAAGGTGACTGTCGTAGCTCCTCCTTGTGCCTCCTGCACAACTCCGAGATCGCCAACTGTGCTGCATCCTGGATCGCATCTGAGCAGAAGGTCCGTGGGTACTCAATATGACGCTCAACTGGGTCAATCCTCCCGTCTGGAGCGTAAATGAACACCTCCATGATCCAGGAGTCCGTGCTCATCACTCGTGTGTTCCGCCCCCTGAAGATAGGCTGTTGGGTGTACTTCAGATGCTGCATTAGCTGCCGTAGAAGAGTCGCAAAAGCTCCCTCACTCTCGCCATGAGAATGGTGATCCCACGGGGCTGATGATGACGAACCTGCCCTCTACAAGTTGGAAAGAGGAGAGATCAGTAAAGATTTTTAAATAGTGAAAAGGGAGGACAGAAACAAGATACTAAGTAAGAGGAGAGTAGAAGCAAAGAAACTTATATATTTTTAATATATTCTTTTTAAACATAAGTCCTTAAAACTTCCCAATACCTAGGGTTCGTCCTACAGTCAAGATGGCTCTGATACCACTTCTGTGGGACCCGGAGTAGAAACTTCCGGACCCCCCTGTGCATTACAGTACTAGTCCCAGATCAAAGCTAGTACACACAGATAACCAGAAAAAACGGTACATTGTCATCCACGATTTATTACAATAATAACTGAAGTTTTACATTGGTCATTGCCTTACAAAGGTTCACAGAACCTTAAAACGAAAATAAACACAGCGGAAGCAAAAAGTAAATTAATCGACCCATCAATCTGCCACAGGCAATTGACTGGGGAAACGAGTCCTAAGCATCCGGGAAGAAACCACCGCATCCACATTCGGCACAGAAGTCGTAATCTCCAGCTTGAGCTTCTTCATCCTCTGTTATTATATTTATAGAGCAACAGGTGAGTACAAAAATGTACTCCGCAAGTCTTGGGAAAGATGCATAGATGCAAAGCTTCACAAAGGAAAGCTATATGGTTCTTTTGCAAAAATCAGCATTTTATTTCAAGTCTACATAATTATTTCAAAAGCCATTTGATAAACATCTTGTTTTTCATAAATGAATTTAGATAAATAACTTAGTGAAGGTTAAACCACCAACACTAAAATTTTAGGCTATCTGCCAACTAAAAAAAAACCTCAGGTTAAACTACCTGATCTGGTTACACCACCAGATTTAAATCACGAGAGTTACACCACTCCCGAGTTTGACAAACCATTTTATTTTAAAATCAAAATCAAACTTCTACCATGTGAATGCATTCCTTGCCCGCCCTTGACCGTGGGCACGGCTATTCGAATAGTTTTTACTCTGCAGAGTTTGTACACTTTACCCACAAGAGATAAATTATCTTAATAGTCAACATGCTTCCTTTGGCATGAGACCCAGATAAAATATCACAAAGCCTTTCACCTACTCCAGTATAGCTAGATACCACCCGCTAAGGTTTCACCACAACTCGAATCCACAAGTCGGAGCCCCCTCTTGCGCCGTATGAGTACAGTAAACCCTGTCCCTCACTATGAGTAACCAGTACACCCTGGCACTCAATACACCACTGGTGATATCTAAACTACACCTTTATAGGTTAGTTAGCTAGGTCGTACCCATATAGACTTGTGGTTGCACTGTTTTGCTCAGTTTGGACAAACACAAGCGTCGGTCCTTAAACGACCAGGGTGGTTCATTCACAATTCCAAAAAATTCTCGTGCTAACTGCACCAGCCAAACCTTCCATCCACCCTTGTCAACTTTTCCCTTTGAAATTCATTTTTACTTTTAAATTAACAGTGGTAACATCCATTACCTCTTTTCAAACAAATCATTTAACAATGGTAACATCCATTACCAATGTTCAAACAAATCATTTAACAACACATTTAGCAAACATGCTACTTATTTGAGCATTATTACATTGATTTGCTACGCTAAGCATTTGCTAATATTTAAAAAAAAATCAACAGATGTAATACTAACTCATTATTGAGTCAAAGAGATATCCTAAGTTGACAATGGTACAAGGTAAACAATTTTCAATGGAAGGTATAACAAATTGGATATTTAACTAAATTTTCTAAATCAAATTATCACTTGATATAACATAAGCATGCAATAATTTAAATTAACTACCTAATCATTTTATAAATCATTTGAGCAAGTTGATCAAAGAAAACTTGCAAAACATAGGATCAAAATGATCAAAGGAGACTTGCCTTCCTGTGCTGGGTTGAAATTTTCCGGGGCTTGCTCTTGAAGTTCCTCGGACAAATCGGTCTCTACACGTAAATCAAGAAATCCAAATAAATAAAATAAAATAAAAATTCAAAAATTGAAACTAAATATACCAATTGAAAGATTAGAATTTTAGATGAATTTAGAAATTTGAATGGATCAATTTGGATTTAAAATGAGCAAGTTATGGCTGTTGGAAGTTTGAAATCAGAGAAAATGGAAAAAGATAATTTCTGGAATTATCTTTTAACTGAAAATGAATTATGACGTCAGCATAGATTTTCTGGGAATTAATTTACTGAAGAAAATTACAATTATGACGTCAGCATGGAAATAAAAATAAATTACAGAGGCTGACATGTGGGGCCAGTCTACGGTGGACCGCGTCCACGGACAACTACAGTTGCTGACGTGGCAGACCGAGAGTGACACGTGGCATGCTGACGTGGCAGTGCTGACGTGGCATGGGGCGAAGGGTTTCGGCTGACGTGGCGCTGACGTGGCAAACACGTGTCTGCCACGTGGCTTGACACGTCGGATAGGACTGACGTGGAGGCTGAGGTGGCGGAGCTGACGCGGCGGGTGCGCGGCTGTCGGCGGAGGTGGATCGGACGGCTGGGATTTCGAACGCGTGGCTCGATCCCGAGCGTTGGCTCAGATCCAGATGAGCGGCGGTGATGAGGCGGCGGAGACGCGGGCGTCCGGTGGATGGATGCCGCGTGGCGCGACGCGGGCGACGGGGCCGAGGCGGTGCGGACGTGGACGGCCGAGATGAGGACGCGTAGGCGCATCTGAGCCATCGAGGAATTAACGGTGGAGATGGCGCGGTGCGAAGGCGGGAGTCCGGGCGATCGACGACGCGTGTCCAGGCGCGTCGCACGAGGCGTCGCGGACGCGAGCGCGCGCGGGCGAGCGCGGACGCGGGCGGCGCGACCGAGGGAGCGGGCGTGCGGGAGCGTCTCCCTGGCGCGCGGACCGAGGGGCGGCGCGAAACGGAGGGCGCGGCGGAGGACTCACCGGCGGCGACCAAATCCCACGGCGGCGACGGTTTGAACGGCGACGACACGCACGCGAGAGAGGAAGAGAGAGGGAGAGAGCGAAGGGGTGAGAGTGGTGGCCGGGGCTCGTTTTATACACGGCGGAGATGGAAACGCCCGCGCGAACCTCGCCGGCGTAAATGCGACGGTTACCGATGCTTCGCGGCGGAAACGGGCGTCTCCTCGGGTGAAAACGGGCGCAGTTAACGGCGGCGACGAGCGGACGCTCCCGGTTCATTAAAGGCGAAGAAGTAACGGCCGAGGAGGCGAAATGCGAGCTCGGCGGCGGCGCGATAATGGCGGCGATGCGCGAGAGAAGGAACGGTCACGCGGGGACGAAGGCCTGACAGGTGGGACCCACTGGCAGTGACCTACTCTGACCGACGGTCTCTGACGGGTGGGGCCCGCTTGTCAGCGCAAAAACAAAAAGAAACTCAACCTCGCGCGCGGAGCGGGGCTCGAACGCGTGCCGAGGGAGCGGGGAGGGAAGAGAGCGGCGGAGTAAACCAGTCGGGCGGGGAGGCACTGCCTACCCAATAAGGGTAGGTAATCCCTTTGAGGATTAGCTGCGGGGAAGCCGGCGGATGTACGACACGTGGCGCACGGAGAGGGAGGGAAGGCGGGATGGCGCGGACGGCGGGGATCGATCCGGGCGGAGATGGACGGATGGATGGCTGACAAGTGTCAGCCCGAGGAAGGGTTTTGATATTAAATTTTTTTTTATATTTCAGAAATCAGTAGGAGGCTTTAAAATAGTCAGAAAAATACCAAATAAATTCCAAAAATTGCAGAAAAATTCACATAATTCACTGATAATATTTTGAACATATGAAAAATATTTCCAACCTATTTTGATATTAAATATTTATTTTTTTTTAAACAGATTTTTATATTCTGAAAAATCCAAATAAATTGAGATAATTAATTTAAAATTATTTCTTCCAAATAAAGCAAAAATTGGGATGTTACACTATCGGCTTTTTTAGCAAGCCGGAATCCATCATCTTGTTGCGTTCCAGTGCAACTACGTGGAGGAGATGATACGGCAGTTCTACGCCACTTTGTATATCTCTCATAATTTTGAGAAACTCTGTTGGATGACAGGAACGAAGGTTATTGAGTGCACCAAGCATGAGTTCGAGCTAGCACTTGGTACCGAATCCAGCTCTTATGAGAAGGTGTTCAGTAGACCGGCACTTCCCATTGCTGCGTATACTGATTACTATGACCAGGCAGCTGATCGAGTGCCAGGGACGATAATTTGACTGCTACCCATTCCTAGTCTTGTCAACAGGATCATCAACCACACCATTCTTCCAAAGAGTGGAAATTATGACGCTATCTGTGGACACGCTTGGAATGTGATTGACTACATCATGCGTGGTGAGAAGTTTGACGTGGTGGATCTCATTGTCCGGGGCATTGATGCAAATAAGAATGATAGGCAGAAGAGAATTAACTTTGCACCATTCATAATGGCCCTGATCGTTCGCACTACCGGGTACAGAGGAGCTCTTTGCACTGTGCACAAGTCGTACAAGCCTCGTGCAGAGGCCCCTATAAATGCTCCTGCTCGTCCTCGTGGTCAGCATCAGCCTCAGGCAGCCGCTGATCCTCCTCCTCCCCAGGGCGAAGGTGATGTGACACTGTCCCAGATCTACTCCGCCATTCTCAGGCTTGAGGAGCGCCAGATTGAGACTTCGGGACAGGTTGCCACCTTGATCACATCTGTTTCTTCTCTCGGGGATCGCGTCTCATCTCTTGAGCATGTTGTGGCTCCAACTCACTCCTCTCGCCGCACTCGTCGCCGTAGTTCTCCTTCTCCTCGTGTAGCTCAGGATTAGCTCTTCTTTTTGGTACTTCGATGCCAAAGGGGGAGAATGAAGCAAGGAGAAGAAGTTTAAGTCAGGAGAAGAAGTTTAAGTCTTTTATCTATCTATTTGGCTATGTAATAAAATATGGTGTAATGAACCATGTAATGGATGATGTTTAGTATTTTAATTTCCTATGCATTGTAATGAACTATGTTTGGATCTTATGCCCTAATTGCAATGCTATTTACTTGTCTATGCGTATCTTTGAATTTTGATAGTGTGCTTTAATATTATGATTGTGATCATGCTTGCTCAATTTGTTTTTATCAATAGAATTCATGCAAATCTTCATAGAATTTGATGCACATGTTTAGGGGGAGCCCGTTCTCATTAGTTTCTAGATTGCAAGAATTCTCCATGTTCTCAATTGTCAAAATTTCAAAATCTTGATATACAACTTGCAAACAAGGAGTATATCCAAATCTTATATTCTTCTCAAAACTTGCTCATGTTGTCATCAATTACCAAAAAGGGGGAGATTGAAAGCATCTAGGCCCCTAAAAATATTAAGTTTTGGTAATTAATGACATTATGTGATCATGGGACTAATTTGTGTATTGAGTGTTTGCAAGAATTAGTCTCAAGGGCAAAGAAGAAGGTACATAAAAAGATGTTGAAGATTCAAAGATCTCAAGGGCGACAAGGTAAATAGTTTAGGGATCTATTTTATTTTTACCGGTCTTGGAGATAGGTTGGAAGACCGGATTATAGGATAGACGCTGTACTATTAAGAGGGATCACGGTCATTTGCTTGATCATACGCTAATATGCCCTATGGATCAATTTAGGATCATGCATGCACTCAGAAATTAAAATTCAATCAAAACTGTGCTTTGTCAGAAAATCCGGTAGTACCGGCGTTCTACGGGCGGAACTACCGCATGGCCGGAACTACCGGGCCTCTGAGCGTATCGTTTATTCCAGAGAGCGCCCGAAGTTTGAGTTAGTCTCTCGGAAATCGGAAGTACCGCAAGTTCAACTGCGGAACTACCGCATGTGCGGAAGTTCCGGGTCCCGAGCGGAACTTCAATTCCAAAGAGCGCCCGGAGTTAAACTTAGCCTCTCGGAAAACGGAAGTACCGCGGTTTGAACTGCGGAACTACCGCAGGCCGGCAGTTCCGGACTTAAGAGCGGAACTTCATTTCCAGAGAGCGCCCTGAGTTGGAGTTAACCGCGCTGAAATCGGAAGTACCGGGGCAAGGAGCGGAACTTCCGGTTTTTCGGAAGTACCGCGATTTTAATGGCGGTAGTACCGCACTCATTGTTCAAAGGTTACTTCTGACCACCTGACATAGCCGTTCTGTTGCGACGGCGGAAATCCGGTAGTACCGCCCATATAACGGCGGTAGTTCCGGTTTTCCTGAAAATTCAGAATTGTTTATTGCAACGGCTTTTTTGAGGTTGATGGGGGTATAAATACATCCTCACCAGAACTTGTAGAGGTGGTTGAACCCATATTGAACATCTTTGAGCCTAGAGCAACTTCTCACACCTCTCTTTCACTCTTGTGCATTCAATAGAGGTAGTTGAGCCCAAATTCAAGTGCATTGCATTCTAGATTGATCCAATTGGCACTTGTGTGTGATCAAGCCGCTGTGGTTCATTTCTCTTGGTGCTTGCCGGCACCTAGACGGCTTGGCAGAGGTTCCGGTGATCTTCTCAAGAAGATTGTGAGAAGGCCCGGAGGATTGTGAAGGCTCGGAGCTCGCCTACCCGGAGAGGGAAAGGGCTACCGCTAGTGATCGAGGTGATTAGGCTCAATTCGTGGAGCCGGTCCGATTTGTTCGGACTTACCTCAACGTGCACTAGGGGAGACCGGCAAGTCTCCGATCACCACGGTAAAAAGTAATTGTGTCAATTGTGGTTTGCTCTCCGATCACACCGGCCATGGGGAGGGGGCAGGCCATTACATTCATCTTCATCACTCTCCACTACCATCTCTCTCTGTTTGGTCTGTAGTCACAACAGTTGGCGCCGTCCGTGGGGAGGACAAAGACAAGCCTGAAGACCGAAGAAGGATGGCACCGAAAAAAGCTTCGTCAGCGGTGGCGAAGGGAAAGAAGGCGGCCGGACCGGAGCGTCGTATGAGTACCAGGGCTTCGGCATCGGCAGCGGCGAGTGCGGGTGGCGACGCAGGCGCGGTGGCCGAGGACGTCGACGTTCGCGCGGTGACGACCAACCTCGTCATCGGCACCGCGACGACCAACCCCGTCACCGGCACCGCGACGACCAACCCCGTCACCGGCACCGCGACGACCAACCGCGTCACCGGCACCGCGACGACCAACCCCGTCACCGGCACCACGGCGACCCACCCCGTCGCCGGCGCTGCGGTGGCAAACCCGGCGGTCGAAGACGTCGATGCCGGTGCGGGGACAACCGACCCCGCTGACGCAACTACAGCCGACCTCGCCGCCCCCGCCGCGACCCTCATCGGCAGCGCGGACCGGGCGGTTCGAGGTAGCCACGACGGAGCGACTGGCAGCTCGGGAGCTCGCGACGCGGTCGTGCCCGCGCCGATCCGCCCGTTGGGAGTACCGGCGACCCCGCCCGCACAGGTGGTGGAAAGCGCCCTACTGGCGGCCCTCAACGCGTTCCAGCGGGAGCTAGGGGACCTTCGCGGAGCCGTCCGAGATATGCAAGAGGCTCGGAGCCAGCAGGCCGCGCCAGCAATCGCGACCGAGCCCACGCCGGAGAGGGCGGACAGTCGCGAAGCCCCCACGTCTAGCCGCGTGCCGCTGCGGCGCGTAGATCCGGAGTCCCCGCTTTCGGTGGAGCTGCAGCAGGCGGCATGGCCCGAAGACTTCACGTTCCCTAGCGCCGTCGACTCGTACAAAGGCGACACGGACCCCCGGGAGTTCATGCGCGTGTACGAAACCGCGATCGAAGCCGCTGGCGGAGACGACACCACGAAGGCGAAGGGACTCCCCCTCGCGTTGCAAGGAGTGGCGCTCTCTTGGTTCTTTACCATAGAGCCGGGCTCCATCTACGCGTGGGAGCAGCTTCGCGTCCGCCTTCACAACAACTTCCAAGGAAACTACGTCGACCGAGTCGACGCGGACCAACTCTTTGCTGTGAAGCAAAAACCCTCGGAGAAGCTCCGGGACTACTTCAAACGCTTC
The DNA here is from genome assembly GCA_017311315.1 of Dendrocalamus latiflorus. Classification (NCBI taxonomy): domain Eukaryota; kingdom Viridiplantae; phylum Streptophyta; class Magnoliopsida; order Poales; family Poaceae; genus Dendrocalamus; species Dendrocalamus latiflorus. The sequence goes on along the minus strand of CM029670.1, from coordinate 13,573,637 downwards.
GCCAAGATTTGATGCCAAGTGAAAGACGTTAACGAAACCACCATCGTTAATGCAGCCATACAGGGCCTTCGCCCGGGCCCGATGGCCGAGTACAACGCGCGAAAGCCAATCAAGACGGTGGCGAAGCTCTTCGACAAAATGGAAGAATACGCCAGGGCGGAGGAAGACGCGCGGCGAAGGCAAGGTGACGACTCCGACACCAACCAGGCCGGAGCCTCGGCAAAAGCCGAAGATCCGCCGAAGGGCGGTTCTTCGAAGGGAAAACGTAAGCAGGAGTCGTCCAGGGACGCGCCCGACCGCAGGGACGCCTCGCATAAGGAGTCGTCCGATCAGCCCAAGCGCGGCCAGCAGAGGTCGAGGCGGAACCGGTACGTCCTCGACATCGAAGGCGGGTCCGACGAGGGTATCGGAACCGGTACGCCGCGACGATAAGGATCGTGGAGATTACGACGACCAGCATCAGGGACTGTGGTGCGTAGTCCACGGCCGCGGCAATCGTGATACCCGCGCCTGCAACTCCATCGCGGCGCTCCGCGACAGCGTCGCTAGGGACAGGAACCCGGAGGCGCGCCCGCCTGCGGTGGCCCACGTCCAATTCCCATACGAGGCCCCCGTGCAGGTACAGGCGCAAGGGATGCAACCCCAGGAAGGCACCTTACGGATCCAAGCTCACGTACAGCAGCCTCGGGAGGGCCTCCTGTCGCTGCAGGCCCCGGACGCAACCCACCGCAGGGTCATTAACGTCATATCCGGAGGCTCTGCGCTGGAATTCGCCTCGGCACGGCAGCAGAAGGCCTATGCGCGAAGACTACATCACGTGGCGGCATACCCAGCGCAAGCACCGCCGGATTGGGCGCAGCACGAAGTTACATTCACGCCCGACGACGCCCAGGGTGTGGACTTCCCTCATTAGGACCCCCTGGTCATCCGGGTCACTATCGCGGGATGCGACGTGGGGCGCGCCTTGGTGGACGGCGGTAGCTCCGCGAACGTATTGTTTGCGGCGGCCTTCGACCAGATGGGGATCCCTCGAAGCCGCCTAGGGCCCTCGGGAATCCCACTGCAGGGCTTTGGGGGACAGCCCCTGCGGGCGCTGGGCCAAATAGGTCTTCAAGTGTCCTTCGGCCGAGATCACAACGTGTGGGCCGAAGATGCCACCTTCGACGTGGTCGACCTTCCGTACCCCTACAATGCCATATTAGGGCGCCCAATCCTCAACTCCTTTGGCGCGGTACCACATCACGGCTATCTATGCATGAAGATCCCGGGTCCCCGGACCATCATCACCGTCCGAGGCGACCAGGATATGGCCCGGCGCATCGAGCCAGGTACCAGGTGCCCGCGTCGCGAAGCCCAACGACGCTCCTAGAGCTGGCGTCACCGCGCGGAGGTCCGCGGGGCCATTCACAGGCGCCTTGGCGGGCCCTGCAGATGTCAAGCGACTAGAGGCTTCGGCCGCACCAAGGGCAAACAGTTAGTATATCCATCCTTTGTAGTTGCTCACCCGCGCAAACGGGGATGTAATGAAGATCGCCGTTTGTCGCTAATCTTTCTTTATCACGCGCAAGTACGCGGTGAAGGCGCGCGCAGGCTTAGCCAATGCGCGCGTTCTCGCAGTATAAAACAAAGACGCATGTTCGCGTGTGCACACGCCGTAGCCAGGGGTACGGGACTGAGTATAAATCGAAGTCGCACGTTCGCGTGTGCACTCGCCATAGCCAAAGGGTGACGGGCCTGAGTATAAACAAAGACGCACGTTCACGTGTGCACTCGCCGTAGCCAGGGGTACGGGACTGAGTATAAATCAAAGTCGCACGTTCGCGTGTGCACTCGCCGTAGCCAAAGGGTGACGGGCCTGAGTATAAACAAAGACGCACGTTCGCGTGTGCACTCGCCGTAGCCAGGGGTACGGGACTGAGTATAAATCGAAGTCGCACGTTCGCGTGTGCACTCGCCGTAGCCAAAAGGTGACGGGCCTGAGTATAAACAAAGACGCACGTTCGCGTGTGCACTCGCCGTAGCCAGGGGTACAGGACTGAGTATAAATCGAAGACGCACGTTCGCGTGTGCACTCGCCGTAGACAAAGGGTGACGGGCCTGAGTATAAACAAAGACGCACGTTCGTGTGTGCACTTGCCATAGCCAGGGGTACGGGACTGAGTATAAATCGAAGTCGCACGTTCGCGTGTGCACTCGCCGTAGCCAAAAGGTGACGGGCCTGAGTATAAACAAAGACGCACGTTCGCGTGTGCACTCGCCGTAGCCAGGGGTACGGGACTGAGTATAAATCGAAGTCGCACGTTCGCGTGTGCACTCGCCATAGCCAAAGGGTGACGGGCCTGAGTATAAACAAAGACGCACGTTCGCGTGTGCACTCGCCGTAGCCAGGGGTACGGGACTGAGTATAAATCGAAGTGACACGTTCGCGTGTGCACTCGCCGTAGCCAAAAGGTGACGGGCCTGAGTATAAACAAAGACGCACGTTCGCGTGTGCAGTCGCCGTAGCCAGGGGTACGGGACTGAGTATAAATCAAAGTCGCACGTTCGCATGTGCACTCGCCGTAGCCAAAAGGTGACGGGCCTGAGTATAAACAAAGACGCACGTTCGCGTGTGCACTCGCCGTAGCCAGGGGTACGGGACTGAGTATAAATCGAAGTCGCATGTTCGCGTGTGCACTCGCCGTAGCCAAAGGTGACGGGCCTGAGTATAAACAAAAGACGCACCGGGGGGACGCCCTCGCGCGCACCAGTCTAGGGACTTTAAATAAGACGTAGCGTCGAGGTCCGCCTCCGCACGCACCAGTCTACGGACTTTAAATAAGACGTAGCGTCGAGGTCCGCCTCCGCACGCACCAGTCTACGGACTTTAAATAAGACGTAGCGTCGAGGTCCACCTCCGCACGCATCAGTCTACGGACTTTAAATAAGACGTAGCGTCGAGGTCCGCCTCCGCACGCACCAGTCTACGGACTTTAAATAAGACGTAGCGTCGAGGTCCGCCTCCGCACGCACCAGTCTACGGACTTTAAATAAGACGTAGCGTCGAGGTCTGCCTCCGCACGCACCAGTCTACGGACTTTAAATCAGACGTAGCGTCGAGGTCCGCCTCCGCACGCACCAGTCTACGGAATTTAAATAAGACGTAGCGTTGAGGTCCGCCTCCGCACGCATCAGTCTACGGACTTTAAATAAGACGTAGCGTCGAGGTCCGCCTCCGCACGCGCGAGTCTCCGGACTATAAAGGAAGTCGTAGCGTCGAGGTCCGCCTCCGCACGCATCAGTCTACGGACTTTAAATAAGACGTAGCGTCGAGGTCCGCCTCCGCACGCGCGAGTCTCCGGACTATAAAGGAAGTCGTAGCGTCGAGGTCCGCCTCCGCACGCACTAGTCCACGGACTCTAAATAAGACGTAGCGTCGAGGTCCGCCTCCGCACGCGCGAGTCTCCGGACTATAAAGCAAGGCAAAGTGCGGAGGTCCGCCTCCGCATACGCCAGTCTACGGGCTGTCCGCTCTAAGGAACCCTGGCGCAGCTACTTCGCCAACGGTGGCATCAACACACAGCGTATATCCTAAATTGCCAGGAAGTCTGCATACCGGAAAAATCACAAGTACAAAGGTCCGGCAACATCCATGCCGCTCTAAGCCGCTATCCCGCGGGTTCGTCCTTAACACGCGCTAAAGCTGGGGCCTCGCTCGAAGAAGGCCCGCTCGCCCAAAAGTCCAGCGACTCTTCGGCCCTTCGCCAGCGTCGAAGGCGTCGCCGGGTTAAAAGGTCGGCCGCACGAAGCCGGCCCCAGCAAGGAAGCTGCCCGGGATATAGGCGAAAGTCAGAATGCATGCAGCAAGTGCGTACTTTATTCGCAAAGACAAGGAACAGTACAACGCACGCCTACGCCTAGGCACCACAGCGTCAGACCTGCGGGTTCCCGGCGCCTTCGGAGGGCCCAGCGCCGCCATCGTCGCGTCGAGGGACCCCGTCCAGAAATTGGCCGAGGCTCCCCGTCCCGTAGAGCGACTTCTGGAGCTCGATCCGTGCAGCTTCCGGCCCGACGTAAGCCCAGATCCGGTCGAAGAAGGGCCCGAGGGCAAGGCGAGCGGAGCGGACGGCGCCGGACATTACTCCGGCCCCGCCAGGCATCTCCAGCTGGGGGTCATCCAGCCCGGCGACGTGCGTACAACCGCGGTGCTGCAGGAGCGCGCACACCAAGCATGCCGACGTGTACGCGCAGTGGTTGCCGAAGGACGTCGCCGCGTCGCGCACGACGTTGGCGGCATCCCCGACCCAGCGGAGCGTCCGAGACAACTCCTCCAGGACGAAGGCGCGGCCCGGCACCTCAGCTACCAGCCCTTGAAGATGGCTCTCCAGCGCTTGCATGGCGTCCCACGCAACCACCGAGGCGTCGCCAAGCGTCTGGTTACGCTCCGCTAGAGTCAGGGCAAGCTCGCCTTTTTCCTTCTCTAGCGAGGCGACCTACTCCAGGAGCCCGTCCCGCTCCGCCACAAACCTCTGTTTAGCAGCTGCCGCGGCCGACTCCCGCTCCGACGCAACAAGTCCCTCGGCGTGCGCCCTAGCTTCGGCGCATTCCGCTTCCAGCTGGCGGATGCGGGCGTCCTGGGCAGAGCGGGCGCCAGAGGCTTCGCGCAGCTCCTCCTCGGCGGCTCGTAGCCTATCCTCGAGCGCCTTTCGGCTACGAGCATAGGCCGTTTGCAGGGCCTGCCCCAGCACAAGTGTCTGTAGAAGGGAAAAGACTTAGCAAGCTCAGCTAAGCCCAGGCGTGGTCGCATGAGTACTTACCCTCACCCCAGACACCTCGAAGGCGTCCTCGAGGCGCCCCGCCCCGTAGGTCTGCAGCACTTGCGGGTCGACGCTGGTGGCCGCGTCATTCACAATCCCGCACCATGCCCTCAGCGTCTCCGGAGGCGGCACGAAGTCCGCGGGGCTTACGCGCGCGAAGGCCTTGTGTTCCGCCAAGGGCTCCCCCTCCGGAATGAGCAATGCTGCAAACAGGGATACAGGTGAGCACCCCAAGGCACAAAAGCATACACCAAGGTAAGCTAAGCCACCGTACCCTCGGTAGCAGAAGGAATGGTCCCGCCGCGGGCAGAAGCCTCCGCGTTCGGGGAGGGTGACGGCTGTCCCCGCGCGGCGGGAGGCGTGGCCAGAGGGGCAGAAGGCGCGTATGCCGCAGGGTCCCCGGCGCTTGCGCTGGAGTCCCACAAGCTTCTGATGCCCGTGGCCACGACGAATCCTCGCGGTGTCCGGTGGAGCTCTGGTCGCACACACGGCCGTTTAGCCAGGGCAGCCAGCAGCGACGCCGGCCCCACAGCTGCGGTTGGGGGAGACCCTGCGGCTGCCGCGCCCGGGGGCGAAGGTTCCGCAGTGGCAGTTGTCGCAGGGGGCACCTCGCTTTCGGCTGCTGTCGGTAAAGGCAGCACGGCTCCGTGCGCCCCCGTGAAGGGCACCTCCGGCACCACAGCGGCCGCGGTCGAAAGCTCCACCTCGGCATCGCCGGTCCGCACGGGTTCCGCCTCGCTAACGTCGGCGGGCGGCGAGACTTCCCCCCTCCGGCTGCCCGCGGCGAACTCGCCGTCCGGGACGCTCGCCGAAGATACCTCGCCTTCGGCGTCTGCGCCACCCAAGCCTGAATCGGCGTACCTCGCCGAGTCCGACTCCGCGTCCGCCGCGCCCTCGGAAACACTAGCAGCACGCGCGGCAGGCGCCCCGCTGCGGCCCCTCTTCCAAGACGGGGTCTTCTTCTTCTTCGCTGTACCGTCGTCTGGAGCGACACGGTCCGGCACGGCAAGGCCTAGGACCTCGCACACGCGGTTTATTCGCCCCAGCCCCGCCTCGGCGATAGCAGACGCGCGCTGCTCGTGCTCCCTGCCGGTGTACGGCCCCAGGAATACGCGCGCGGCTTGCTCTGCCTCTTCCAAAGAAATCCCTGAAGCAAAGGAGAATAGCATCAGCACATAACGCATTTCGCGTGAACAAAGGAGGGACGCGATCGAGCCTTACGAAGACCGGGCGGCGCCGGCAGCGAGCAGACCCATGGCAAAACATTGTCGTCTCGACGCCTCTCGGCGGCAAGACGCCAGTCGTAGGCAAGCGGCGCCACGCCGTACATCACGTACTCTTCGGCGAGGTCGCGCATGTTGAAGCGGGCGGCCACGCCTACGAGCCGCTTGACCCTCCGCTTGTCCTCATCATCGAGCGTTCGGCCGGGCGAGGGCTTGAACGCGATCGGTCGGCCTGTGCACTCAAGGCCGCTCCCGCTCTCCACACGGTGGTAGAACCACCGCTTCATCCAGTAAGACTCCCACTTCCCGCGAGTTGAGTTCGCAGGGAAGAGCTTCTTGCACGACGGGCGAAGAATAAAAGTGACACTACCGAAGCTCGACAGCGTCCCGTCCTTCCGTCCCTTGGGCTGGCATCGTGCCTCGTGAAGATAGGCGAACAGCGACGCGCTGGGCCAACACGCCCCCGAGCGCAAGGCCCAGCTGTACACCGCAAGCCGGGCCACGGCGTTCGGAGTCAGTTGCGCCAGCTCCAGCCCGAAGGTCCGCAGCACGTCGCCCACCATAGCCGCCGCTGGGATCCGGACCCCCGCGTCGAAAAAGGCAACGAACACGACCGCCTCCGACCTCTCGGGATGCGGTTCCGTCTCGTCGGCGGCGGGCGACCGTACCTCCTGGCGCCCGGACAACTTCCCCGCGCGCAGGAGCCCTTGGAATGTGCCTTCCTCCTCCGCCACCAGCCGCTCCTGGTCCGCCGCCGCCGGGTCGCGCTCGTGGAGCGCGTACTTCACCTTCAACAGCGAGGACCGCCGGCAAATGTCAAGGCCACCAACCGCCTGGCCGCGCTCGCTACTGGAGGCCATCGCTTCCCACGGAGAGACTGCAGCGGTGAAGACAGCGCGAAGGTATAGAAGGCGGAGCAGACAGGAAAGAGGGTGTAAAGGTGCAGGGACGCTGTTACCGGGGGGGCTATTTCAAGCCACCTCGCCCATACCGCCGCTACCGAAGCGTCGCAACGATCCGCGTGCCGGATGCAACCGCAGCGGTGTAAAGGCCCGCCCCGCACGATTCCCTGTAACTGAAAGCGAAGGGTCGTGAAGGTCCGTGTACGAGGCGCGACCGCAGTCGTACAAGCGCCCGTCCAGCGCAACGCCCCACCCAACGCTGGAAGGTCACGACCACAGGCGCCAAGGACCGTCACAGCACGGCGTTACCTAGCCGCTGTTATAGGCGCACCAATGGGCCAGGGGATCACAACAGCTCCGGTGCCGCGCCATTCACTGCCCGCCCCGTGTCCCCCTTGCCTAGGGAAGAGGCGAGTGGCTGCAAGCACGCAACCGTCCACATCCCGCCGCCCACCAGTCATAGGCCGCCGTGTGCCCTGGGCGCGTCGGGTCGCACGGTACGGGAACCTAACCCTGGCAGACCAGGGGCCGGCGTGATTCCAGGTACCTTTACAGCGCAGGGCCGCATCGCAAGACCACAAGTCACCACACGCGTGGCGGTGTTCGCGAGGCGAAGGCGTCAACTCCGCTGCCACCCGTTCGAAGGGTAGGGGACGGAGCGCGCGCGTCTACTTCGACTAGACGCCAGCTTCGCTGCCACCCGTTCGAAGGGTAGGGGACGGAGCGCGCGCGTCTACTTCGACTAGGCGCCAGCTTCGCTGCCACCCGTTCGAAGGGTAGGGGACGGAGCGCGCGCGTCTACTTCGACTAGGCGCCAGCTTCGCTGCCACCCGATCGATGGGTACGGGACGGAGCGCGCGCGTCTACTTCGACTAGGCGCCAGCTGCGCTGCCACCCGTTCGAAGGGTAGGGGACGGAGCGCGCGCGTCTACTTCGACTGGGCGCCAGCTCCGCTGCCACCCGTTCGAAGGGTAGGGGACAGAGCGCGCGCGTCTACTTCGCCCAGGCGCCAGCTCCGCTGCCACCCGTTCGAAGGGTACGGGACGGAGCGCGCGCGTCTACTTCGACTAGGCGCCAGCTTCGCTGCCACCCGTTCGAAGGGTAGGGGACGGAGCGCGCGCGTCTACTTCGACTAGGCGCCAGCTTCGCTGCCACCCGTTCGATGGGTACGGGACGGAGCGCGCGCGTCTACTTCGACTAGGCGCCAGCTTCGCTGCCACCCGTTCGAAGGGTAGGGGACGGAGCGCGCGCGTCTACTTCGATTAGGCGCCAGCTTCGCTGCCACCCGTTCAAAGGGTAGAGGACGGAGCGCGCGCGTCTACTTCGACTAGGCGCCAGCTTCGCTGCCACCCGTTCGAAGGGTAGGGGACGGAGCGCGCGCGTCTACTTCCACTAGGCGCCAGCTTCGCTACCACCCGTTCGAAGGGTAGGGGACGGAGCGCGTGCGTCTACTTCGCCCAGGCGCCAGCTCTGCTGCCACCCGTTCAAAGGGTAGGGGACGGAGCGCGCGTGTCTACTTCGACTAGACGTCAGCTTTGTGGCCACCCGTTCGATGGGTAGGGGACGGAGCGCGCGCGTCTACTTCGACTAAGCACCAGCTTCGCCGCCACCCGCTCGATGGGTAGGGGACGGAGCGCGCGCGCGTCTACTTCAACTAGACGGAGCGAGCTTGAAGAACGCAGAACAGCACATACGACCACAATAACTCGACCATACAAAGGTCAATTTGCGGCAAGAGCAGACATGCTCTCGTAAACATATATGCGTCGCCACACCAGCATATGCTCGTTCGCACGATCAGAGCGTATGGATGACTTCATATCTGTCTACGAGAGCAAGTCAGGCCTTGCCATTTCCACATCAAGCCGTGAAGCATTCCCACAAATAGGACATATTTTGTTCACCAGCGCTCGCGGGCATTGACGCCGGTCGACGCAGTCATCAAACGCAGATGAACAAAATTTTCCCCTACCTGTGAGAAGTTAACCATGAGCAGGTACGGGAGGTGCAGCAAGGGATGTCTAGGGAGCGGCCCCCGACGCCAACATATTTATACTCGGCCTCACCAGGCGAAGAGTCGCCAGCATGGAGGCATGCCAACCGACGGAAGCACAGACGCGGGGTGTCGGGCGGTTCAGCTACCAGGAGCGCGTAAGTGCAACCGTCTGCACCCCACCACGTGCACACCGGAAACTGTCGCACACTCAACTTACGAGAAGGCGCACTGCACGATGCGACAGCCTGCCCCCTGGCAAGCCAACCGTCATTAAAAAGCACACCACCAGGCGGCAAGGTCGCAACGACTGCGGAGCGCGCGCGCCTCAGAAGTCCAAATGCCGGGAGTCCGCCGTCACATTGATGGTCACGACGCCTCAAAGCCCGCACCGCGCCAAGCACGCTTCACCACGTGGACGGCCGGAAGAGCACGCATCTGCTTCGGCCACAGCGCAGCCCTGGGTCAAGTTTGGAGAAGTTCACAGGCCGCGGGGACGGAGGGGGCCAAAGGACTCGGCGACATGGCTTCGGCCCTGTGAAGCCCTTCACCATGAGAGGCTCCTGTCGTAGGGGTGGCCCCCACCTAAACCCAGCAGGCCTGGTAGGAAGTTATAAGGCCCTGTATAGGCCACGTGTAATGACACAAATACCCCTGAAGAGGATAATCAGCTGTAAGGGCATAATTGTAAAAGCACTCCCCATGTATATATAGAACGCCAGCCATGGGGAGGGGGCAGGCCATTACATTCATCTTCATCACTCTCCACTACCATCTCTCTCTCTGTTTGGTCTGTAGCCACAACAGATGGCTAGTGAGGGTATAGCAATAGGAAAGACACCTTTCTTTGATGGCTCAAATTATGCTTATTGGAAAATTAGAATGTCTATTTATTTGAAGGCCATGAGTCCTCAAATTTGGAAAGTCGTAAATGAGGGTTATGTTATGGCTCTTAATCCGGATCACCCAACGGAACAAGATGGGCGTAACTCTCATTTAGACGCCCAAGCTATGAATGCTTTATTTGGAGCCTTGAACGCGGATGAGTTCAATAGAGTGAGCAATCTTGAAACGGCTCACGCTATTTGGACTACCCTCTCGAAAATACACGAAGGGACATCCACGGTCAAGGAGGCCAAATTGCATCGGCTTGGGATCAAATATGAAACATTCACAATGTTGCCTCATGAAGACATCAATGAGATGTACTCAAGACTCAACAACATTATGAATGAGCTCAAGGGTCTTGGAACTAACCTTTCCGATCTTGATATTGTTCGAAAGATGCTTAGGGCCTTGCCGGAGAAATATGAAGTGTTGGTGACACTCTTCCTCAACTCACCGGAGTTGGCAAGAATGACACCAACTCAATTGTTGGGCAACCTCATCACCAACGAGCTTTACAAGAAGGACAAAGAAGAGCTCTTGGAGCAATCCACTTCCAAGAGCAAGAAGATCACCGCTTTCAAAGCTAAAGCGGTGATAAGTGAAGAATCCGAAGATGATGATGATGAGGACTCCGAAGAAGAATTGACACTTCTAGTGAGAAGAATGAAGAAGTTCATGAGGAGACGGCCAAACCGAGGAACAAGCTATGAGAAGACCAAGAAGGTACATTCCTCCTCCAACAAGAGGTATAGCAACATTCGGTGCTATGAGTGCGATGAAAAGGGGCATATCGCCTCTCAATGCCCTACAAAGAAAGATGACAAGGAGAAGTCATCAAAGAAGAAGAATTACAACGGCAAGAAGAAGCTCTTCAAGAAGCTTCACAAGGATGGCAAGAACGAAGCCCATATTGGTGAGTGGGACTCCGAGGAGGAGTATTCCGACTCCGACTCAAGCGAGGACGAATCTCCCAAGAAGAAGGGGCTTGTGGGCATCGCCATCAAGGAGACTCCATCACTATTCTCCACTCCTACATGCCTTATGACTAAGGGAGAAAAGGTAAAATTGCTTGATGATGAGCCTTCATATGATGATTTAATGGATATGTTAGTTGAATTGAATGAGTTTCTTGGAAAAGAAAAATCAAAGTTTAAGGTCTTGAAGAGAGAACATATTTCTCTTAAAGACTCTTATGATGAGCTAAAGGAAGCTCATGATTTACTTCTCCAAGAAAATCAAAAATCTAGTACTAGCATTGGAGTTACTTGTGATATCTTGAATGCCTAGTATAGAAATTTCAAAGTCTAGCATATCTACATGTTGTGATGATCTACCGTCGGCACCCCTTGGCGCCGCCCTGGCCGGAGCCACCACCACTCGGAGCTTCATCACCTCGGGGGCAACCCGTTTTGCCACGTCCGCCGCCCCCTGGCCGACGGCCGCGCCGGCGAGCCCACCTGCCCCGACCGCCGAGCGCCTCCCCTGTTTCGTCTGGCTAGCTCTTCTAGTCAGTCCACAACCCCTGCTCGCCTCTTCAAATTTAGTCCCTCCAGTACAACACAAAGCACTTAGGGCCCAGATGGCTAGCCGCGGTGTGCTGAACGTTTCACCCAGCAGGTCGCGTGTTCTATTCCCTGTCTGTGCATTTCCTTGAGCATTTCTATTTTTATTTTTAGTAATCCGTTTCAACTAAGGAAAAATTAGGGATTTGTCCATGGAAGTTAACAAATTTTATTAGGATGTAAACCAGATTATGTAAGACTTAATAATTGATTAATTATCACGTATGAACAATAAATATGTCCTTGTTAGTTAGTCCAAAACTAATTATTAATTTAAGGACATTAACAAAAGGTGACCTTAATGAAATGTCCAAATTTAGTCATCTCAATTTAAAGGTAACTAGAGGAATGACAAAATCAAACCGCTTCATGAAATTTATTTAACGATGTGCCAAAACCATTTTGAAGTTGGGGACCATGTCTATCTGAAGGTATCCCCATTACGAGGAGTTAAGCGATTCAAGGTTAAAGGCAAGCTTACCCCACGTTATGTCGGACCGTTTCCAATTGCGGCTAAGAAAGGAGAAGTTGCTTACCAACTGGAACTACCCCCAAACTTATCGGACATACACAACGTCTTCCACGTGTCCCAACTTAAGAAATGTCTACGAGTACCTGAGGATTCAACTCCACTAGAGACAATTGAGCTTGAAGAAGATTTAACCTACAAGGAGCGCCCGATCAAGATCTTGGACACCGTAGAAAAGAAGACGAGAACTCAAACCATCCGCATGTGCAGAGTACAATGGAGCCATCACTCCAAGAAGGAAGCCACATGGCAGCGTGAAGATCAACTGCGAAAAGACTATCCCGACCTGTTCACTAGCTAGGCTGAATCTCGGGGTCGAGATTCTTTTTAAGGGGGGTAGATTTGTAACATCCTGAAATTTAAATCAGAAATGTATAAAGCTTTTGAATTAATTTTGCAATGCATTGCCATTTGCATTTGGAGTTAGAATGTTTTCCTAAAATTTGGCAAAAGGATTTAAGAGTTAAAAGGATCCAAAAAGAAACATATATGTTTGTATAGTAGAGATTTGAAAATCTAAATTAAGAATCTGAAAAGATGATCCATAAAATGTAAGGAGAGAAATGTAATTAAGCATAAAATGTCATCTACAAAAATAAGAGTATGAGTGGCAAGGTGGCAAGTAAAATAAAATGGGTCAACGTATGATTATATATATGTACGCACACACAACCTTGGGCTACATGGGAAAGGCACATAAGGGAAATAAACCAGTAAATGAAGAGTGCAATTACATGTACATAAACCCATGAGCATATATGTATATGTTCATATAAATGTGATGGAGATAGCAAAAGAAAAAAAATAAAAAAAATATGTATATATTGGGAGGGAGAGTCAGGCCAGACCAAGCCAGCCCAGCCCAACTCCCCGCTCTCCCCTTCTCTCAGCGCGCGGCCGCCTTCCACTCCTGCCCGAGCGCCCCCCCAGCGCTGTTTCTCTTCCTCCTTCCTTCTCTTTCTGTTGCACGGCCAAGCTATCTCCACGTCGTCCCTTCCCTCCGCGCCTCCTTTCCTCCGCCCCACCTCGGGAACGCCGGGCGACGTTGCCTCCGCCCATTGGTCCTGCCGCGCCATGACCCTGCCCGCTCTCTTTTTCTTCCCGCTCTGCCACCATTCTCTTTTTCTTCCCCGTTCTGCCGAGCCATCCCCTCTTGCTCGCGGCTCAACCTCCTGCTTCAGCGCGCGCGTCGCCCTTGCCATCATGCCAAATCCTCCCCGCGAAGATTTCCCTGCCCTGCCACCATCGATCTCGGCGCCCTCCAATGCAACCGCGCGGGCAAGCTCCGAGGGCAGCCCTCCTCGTGCGGCTATAAGGGCCACCGAGAGCTTCTGCGGGCTTCCCCCCTTACCTACTTCCTCCCGGAGAGAGGAATTGGAATTTCACCTCCCAAATCGCCGCCGCACCCCCATTCTTCCCAAACTCCGGCGAGCGGGCGCGCCGCCGTATCCCGCCACCTCCGTCCAATTGCTCCCTCCCACACCTTCCTGGGACCCCACCGAAGTTGATCCTACCCTCGGCCGAGCCTCTCCGGCCCTGTAGCTCGCCGGCGACGACTTCCTCCCTGGGCCGCCACCACCGCACGCCGCCAGCCCTACTCCGGTGACCCCCGCCCGCCGCCGACTCCACCATCGGGACCCCCGGCGTCAGGACATTCCATTTCGGCCGTCATCCGCAACCCTCCGGTCGCCCGCCGCCGACTGCACCGCCGCCCATCCTCGGTTCCAAACTCCTCTGCTCCGGCCGCTACTACTGCATACCCTAAGAGGTAATGCTCCCCTATAAAAGTGAGAAACATCTGTGAGTCCTCCTGGCTAGCAGCGTCGATGCTAAGATGCACCCAGGCAGCGCGCGTTCAATCCCTCGCCGCCGCGCCGGGTGTGGGTTGTTGGGTTTAAAATTATTTTTTTTTGCTATTACTACTGTGTAGCAGTGAACCCAGCCGACTGTGAGTGTCCATGTGTACACATATGAGCTTGTGCAATAAATAACTTTGTTTAAACCTTTAGCAAATAAATTGAATGATTGAATGTAATTTAAATGGCACATGAAATAGCAAAGATCTTGTATTTAGACCTTGAGTATTAATCTTTACAGATTGCAACTTAGGGTATTTAGGGATTCTTGAGTATGGATATATGTCATGTGTTAGAAGGTAGCACTTGGATATGGGTGTAGCATGAGTAGTTATTCTAGCTTCTTGTCAAAAGAGAGGATTTAGTAATAGTGTGACTAGGGGAGAATGTCACATGAAATAATGACCCATCAATTAAAGGGTATAGAAATCAACCGTTAGCAAGATAGGCTATTAGATATTATCACTAACCCAGATCATGACATCCAAATAAAATTATGGAATGCAGAATGTTAAAATGAGTATGATTGAACTTTAGTTACTCAAAATGGGATTACAATAGCACCAAAACAAATGAAACTAGAAAATTGGTATTGAATTTATTTGGGTCTTTTGGTGAATGTTTATTGGTTTGTTGATTGCCTTTTTCCTTTTTATCCAAATTTTCGCGCGCGTTAAAAATAGCTTACGAAGCACAAGAGGAGGAGGCAGAGACAGCGGCACTAGAAGCTTCAGACAATCCAGAAAACACCCCCTGTGACCAAGGCGAGTCAATACTTTGATCATTTCGAACCTACATTTTCTGCAAATTACTTTGGTTTAAATTATCAAATTGCATGCTGTTACTTTATATGCAAATACATGTTTAGTTTAATCTCCTAGTTATATGCCTACTGTTTACATTGAATAATATTATCCTTCATTTGGAATATTTGAATGTGTGAACCTTGTCGCCCTAGCAAAAATTTATATTAGTAACCTTTCGAAAGTAAGTCTGTAATTATATGCCATGCTTAGCATTGTTTAGATACTCATGGGTGCGAGAGCGCCAAGCATCACTTTTAATCCTGAGAAAAATTGGTTGGGCAGTCATGGTGGTAATGACTGGTGTACGTTGGATATGGTTATTTTATATTCCCAAAAACCTCGAATTGCTTATTTATCTGGGCGGATGGTTCGGGGGTATGGTGCAGGTGTGCACGAGAGTGTGGTTTGTGGTAGAACCGCCCAGATAACCCTAAGGACCGAATCTTGAGATGACCTCCCAGTGTACAACAAGTACAACCACAAGCTGGCAAAGTGTAGGCAGGGCTAACTAATTTGCATCGACCTAGTAAGAGTTGCGCCGGTGTGACCACGGGCGGGTAGAGGATGGCCACATCCTCCGACGTGACGGCGCAAGAGGGGGCTTCTGGAAGGGTGGTCGTACCCGGAGGAAGTGGAAACCTTAGCGGACGTAACTCTGCTAGGAAAAATGCATTGTAAAGGTCCTGTGATAGTCTGCTCAACCGCATGGCTAAGGAATCATGTGGGGCAACGAGTGGATTTATCTCTTGTGGGTAAAGCGTACAAACTCTGCAGAGTCAAAACTATTCGAATAGCCGTGCCCACGGTCAAGGGCGGACATGGGAGCTTAACTAGATATAGTTCTGTTTCAAAATGTTTCAAAATGGGAATGGGAACTGGTAGGGCAAAGGATCGCCCTAATTTGAGTTTTCCTGGGTGTCGTCCCAGTGGTACGGTAAGTGGCTATAACACTGAAGAATGTTATATGGTGCAGATTCCATGTAACGGTGGATGGAATTTGGGTCAATATTAAATTTAGCTCTAGGCATCATACTAAGTCATTTAAAATCTGCCAGGTCATAGGATTTTTAGTATAATATTTCAATGCAGTTTTGGCAAAACAAAATAACCTGAAAATTCCATTGTTAAGACTTGCATACTATCTATTGCATATTGTGTGTTGACTCGCGGAGCACGGGGTCGGAGTGCTCATGCTCGCTTTTGCGACACAATACAGAAACAGGATCGCAGGATCACTATGCTTACGAAGACACCCCTGCCACTGAAGGAAGATCCAACGAAGGAGAATAGGACGTAGGCTTCGTTTTGCTAGCCATGGACAAGTAGACCAGATGGCTTTGTGTGCACGTATATTCCGGAATCCCGGTAATATATATTGCACACATTACCCTTCCAGTCGCTTGCCTGTGGATTTGGGCTTACTTTTGCTACTGTTTCCGCTGTATGACTGTAATGATGATATTGGCCAAAGCGGCCTTTTGTAAACTGTCACCCGATGTGGTGTATTTCAACTTCTGTAATATTACTATGCGATGTATGACATGATCCAGCTATGTACCTGTGTGCACTAACTACTGATCCAGGGATTAGTGCAGTAAAACACAGTAGATTCGGATTGAAAAATCCGGGTCTGACAGCGCTGGTATCAGAGCATACGACTGTAGGGTAAAAGCCTTAGAATGGTCGTTAGCAGGATCTTAGGGATTTAATTTTTAACCTCTACAAAAAGAGCTTCTAAAAATATAAAGTATTATTGCTGGTCGTATCCTTCTTAGATCTGTTCTAGTCTACTTTTCAGTTGATTATTTTTAAAGGTTACTAACGTTAAGTATGGTAAACTGCAGATGGCAGGAGCCGCCGCCGCCGAGGGGCACTGGGATTTTTTAGCCCATGGCGTGAGGGAGGGAGAGTTTGCGAGCTTGCTTCGCCGACTCCTCCACTACCTGGGCTACAAGAAGCCGCCCATTTACAGGGGCAAGAGGACCAGGGTTGGAGCAGACGAGTCTTGGCTGGTGGAGGTCTACATCGACGCCAAGGACGAGAAGGACCCTCCTCACGTTTTCCCGGCCACCCACAAGAGGGGCACCGTGACCGCAGCGCTCCAGGACGCAGCCCGTTTGGCTGTGGCCCGCCTTTGCGACCTTCACGGGCCCGCGCTGCGACGGACTCCTTTTTGCTACTACCTGCTGCGTCGAGAGGGCGACTGCTACGACGAGACCCTCACCCCCGACATGGAGGATGACCCGATGCTGACGCATCAGGTGGACCTCACCCGGGCTCTGGGGACGATCCACGTCAGGGCCCAGGAGGAGATCACGGCGCTGCGTGAGCGCCTGCACGCCACTCACAGCGAGGCAGAGTCTCTACGTGAGAGGCTTGCGGCGTGCGAGACAGCCTTGGCGGAGGCCAAGGCGGAGGCGGCTACTGCACGTGCCCAGCAGACTCCTACACCAGCTACGGCCCCCGCACCACCCCGGCCAGGCTCAGGGGGACTACGCACCCGACTCACCGCTCGTAAGAGCGTACGGCCCCCGGGGCCGCAGTCCGCTCTGCGCCGTGGAGAGACCCGCCGCAGCCGTAGCCGTTCCCGCTCCCGCTCCCGCTCCGACACTGACCCTTCCGAGTTCAGTGGTAGTCGTTCTCGCTCCCAGTCACCGGGCTATAGCCCCTCCAGCCCCGATGTTGGACCTATGGAGGAGTAGGACGCTTACAGTTGGTCGACTAGCAGCAATGGGTGTAGGTTCCCCGGTTATGGTAGTACCAGCTTTTGTATTTTGCTAAGTCCTGTGATGTATAATTATGAACTCTAAGTGTGTTATGTGATGTGTTTGTAAGTCCAGCTTGGTCTAGAACTTTAAAAATGCTTGCTATGTAATGTATGTGTTATGCTTTATGAACTAGCCTTGTGTTTAACATATCCTTGCTATTGCCTTATTTGGTCTTATGTTTGAAATCTCTATATGGTTGTCTTGGGTTGAGGTTCCCTTATATGGCTAGAGCTAGAGTTTAAAATGTATCGCAATACCTGCAGATGGCCAGTCATCGTGTCACTCGTGCCCAAGCCAGTGCCGACCCGGATGTGCATGCCGAGGTTGAGGCTAACCAAGAGGAGCAAGCTACTGGAAGGGGAAGAGGCCCAAACCCAAGGGTAAATCTCCCACCTGCACCGGCCAACCCGTCAATGGCACAAGTAATGGCCCAACAGACGCAGCTCCTGCAGGCCATTTATGCAGGCCAGCAGCCTAATGCCCACGCCCACAGCTCAGACCTTGGGGATTTTATAAGAACCCGCCCCCTCACATTTGCGGGTGCAGATGAGCCCTTGGAGGCTGAAGATTGGCTGAGAGACACTAAAAGAAAGCTACGCTTGGCCAAGATCGCAGATAATGATCAAGTCATCTTCGCTACCCACCAGCTGCAAGGAGCTGCAGCTGCATGGTGGGAGAATTATCTGGCAGCTAAGGGTAATGAGGACATCCCCGCCGGAGCAAACCCAGAAGTTATTCCATGGGCTGAGTTTAAGGCGGCTTTCAAGGCCAATTTCGTTCCAGCAGGAGTTATGCGAATGAAGAAGAATGAGTTTCGTACTTTGAAGCAAGGAAACATGTCAGTCGACGAGTACCTTACCAAGTTCAATCAGCTAGCCCGCTACGCCCCAAAGGACGTGGCAGATGAAGAAGAAAAGATTGACCGGTTCTTTGTGGGGATGAACGAGGAGCTGCGAGTGCAGCTAATTACACAAGACTTCACCAGCTTTCATCAGCTGGTAAATAAGACCTTGATCCTGGAAAATGAGAGGAGAACCCTGGAAGCAAGCCGCAAGCGCAAACAAGTGGCACAACGTCCCCAGGGGAGGTTTGTTCAGAGGCTCTTCAACAGTTCTTCCTTCTCAGGATCTACCCAGTCCCAGAGTTCCATTCCAGCTCCCCGTCCAAGCAGCAACTCCTTCCAGACTCCGCGTCCTGTGGGCCAGCCCATTGGAACCAACCCTGCTGCCTCCCTCAAATGCTATAGCTGCGGAGAAAAGGGCCACTTTGCTTACCGTTGCCCGCAGCGACAGAATTCTCCAGTGAAGTTCAATCTGGGGGCCACTCCTGCCCGAGGTTAAGTATCGGCACCCGGCAAGGGACACCAAACCCCTCAAGCTAATAAATCGGCCTCGACCCCCAACCGCGGTCGAGTCAACCATATTACCGTGGAAGAGGCTAAAGAGGTTGTCGGAGTTTTGATGGGTACGTTTTCTGTCAACTCCATTCTAGCACAAGTTCTTTTTGATTCTGGGGCTTCACACTCATTTATATCAAAGAAATTTGTGGATAGACTAGAGCTACCCACTTACCCTTTAAAGAAACTGTTGGCACTTAGCTCCCCTGCGGGAATTATTAATGCCACCTTAGTCTGCCCTGGGGTAATGATTACCATGGAAGGATGGGACTTCCCAGCAGACTTAATAGTTTTGCACTCCCAAACCCTGGACATTATACTAGGGATGGATTGGCTCGCGAGGTATGATGGGGTCATAAGCTGTGCCACTAGGAAAGTCAAGCTAACCAAGTGTCCTGGATTAACAATAGAGGTGAAGGTGGACCGCCCGTACCGATGGGGTCGTGCCATATATTACTGTGAAGATGTGCCATTGGAAGGAATGATAGTGGTACAAGACTACCCCGAAGTATTTCCCGAAGAACTTCCGGGCATGCCACCCAACAGAGATTTGGAATTTGTCATCAACCTAAAGCCCGGTGCTGCCCCTATCTCTAAGAGGCCCTACAGAATGACTGTGGATGAGTTAGAAGAGTTAAAGAAACAACTATATGAGCTGCAAGGCAAAGGATTTATTAGGCCAAGTTCCTCACCTTGGGGATCTCCGGTAATCTTTGTGAAAAAGAAGGATGGTACAGCCCGCATGTGTGTGGATTATCGGGCCTTAAATGAAGTGACCATCAAAAACAAGTACCCTCTGCCCAGAATTGATGATCTATTTGACCAGCTAGGAGGAGCCACTGTATTCTCCAAAATTGACTTGAGGTCGGGTTACCATCAGTTGAAGATCAGGCCCGAAGATATTCCAAAGACTGCTTTCACCACTAGATATGGGCTGTATGAATTTACAGTCATGTCTTTTGGATTGACGAATGCCCCAGCCTACTTCATGAATCTTATGAATAAGATCTTCATGGAATACATAGATAAGTTTGTGGTGGTATTCATTGACGATATTCTCATCTACTCCAAGACCGCAGAAGAGCATGCTGAGCATTTGCACTTAGTATTAGAGAAGTTGAAGGAGCACCAGCTTTATGCCAAGTTCAGCAAGTGCGAGTTTTGGTTGTCAGATATCAGCTTTCTAGGCCATATAGTGTCTGCTGGGGGAGTATCAGTGGACCCATCTAAGATTGCAGCTGTAATGGAATGGCAACAGCCCACCAGTGTCACGGAAGTGCGCAGTTTCCTCGGATTGGCTAGATACTACCGAAGATTCATAGAGGGATTCTCTCGAGTTGCCAGGCCCTTGACCCAGCTACTCAAGAAAGAGCAAAAATTTGAGTGGACCAAGGCTTGTGAGGAAAGTTTTCAAGAACTAAAGAAGAGGTTAACCTCCACCCCTGTGTTAGTCCTGCCAGATGTACGCAAGGACTTTGAGATATATTGTGATGCTTCACATCAAGGCCTTGGATCTGTGCTTATGCAAGGAGGCAAAGTGGTAGCTTATGCGTCAAGGCAGCTTCGCCCTCATGAAGTCAATTACCCAACCCATGATTTGGAACTGGCTTCCGTGGTACATGCATTGAAAATTTGGAGACATTATCTGATCGGAAATCATTGTGACATATACACTGATCACAAGAGCCTCAAGTACTTCTTCACGCAGTCTCACCTAAACCTGAGGCAGAGAAGATGGCTGGAGCTAATCAAGGATTACGACTTAAGTGTTCACTACCACCCAGGCAAGGCTAATGTGGTAGCTGACGCCTTGAGTCGTAAGGCATATTGCAACAACCTTATGGTTATGGAGCAGCAACCAGAGTTGTACAAAGAGATACTAGCGCTCAATTTGGAGATCGTGGATCAAGGCACTTTAGCGGCCATGGAAATCAAATCAAGCATAGAAGAGATGATTATGACTGCGCAGCAAGAGGATCCAACCATTTTGAGAATAAAAAGATTGATGGAAGCAGGGAAGGCTCCCAAAATGACAATTGATGATGAAGGTGCTCTGCGGTATGGGACACGCATCGTGGTGCCCCATCAAAAGGATCTTAAGGACCTGATACTGAGAGAAGCTCATAGTTCTCCGTACTCTCTCCACCCTGGAAGTACCAAGATGTACCACGGCATGAAACAATTCTGCTGGTGGCCTCGCATGAAAAGAGACATCGCTGAGCATGTAGCATGCTGTGATGTGTGTCAGCGAGTGAAGGCAGAACATCAGAGGCCCGCAGGGTTGTTACAACCATTGCAAGTACCCCAATGGAAATGGGAAGAAGTCGGAATGGATTTTATTACTGGATTTCCCCGAACAAAATCTGGGTATGATTCTATATGGGTAGTAGTTGACAGATTGACCAAGGTTGCGCATTTTCTCCCTGTCAAGACCACTTACAAAGGAGATAAGCTAGCAGAGCTGTACATGTCCCGCATCGTGTGCTTACACGGAGTACCAAAGTGGATAGTCTCAGATCGAGGTTCTCAATTTACCTCGCATTTCTGGGCTAGCCTACATGAAGCCCTTGGCACCCATCTGGATTTCAGCACCGCCTACCACCCTCAAACAGATGGGCAGACGGAGAGGGTAAATCAGATATTGGAAGACATGCTCTGAGCTTGCGCTTTGGATTTCTCAAAAGAATGGGACAGATGCCTGCCCTACGCTGAGTTTGCTTACAATAATAGCTATCAAACCAGTCTTCAAATGTCCCCATTTGAAGCACTATATGGAAGAAAGTGCCGGACCCCTCTTCACTGGTCAGAAGTAGGAGAAGGTTATATCTTCGGGCCAGATACACTAAAACAGGCCGAAGAAAAGGTTCGCATAATCAGAGACAGATTGCTAGCAGCTCAGTCCAGGCAAAAGAGTTATGCGGATAAAAGGCGAAGGCCATTAAGTTTTGAAGTTGGGGACCATGTCTATCTGAAGGTATCCCCATTACGAGGAGTTAAGCGATTCAAGGTTAAAGGCAAGCTTACCCCCACGTTATGTCGGACCGTTTCCAATTGCGGCTAAGAAAGGAGAAGTTGCTTACCAACTGGAACTACCCCCAAACTTATCGGACATACACAACGTCTTCCACGTGTCCCAACTTAAGAAATGTCTACGAGTACCTGAGGATTCAACTCCACTAGAGACAATTGAGCTTGAAGAAGATTTAACATACAAGGAGCGCCCGATCAAGATCTTGGACACCGTAGAAAAGAAGACGAGACTCAAACCATCCGCATGTGCAGAGTACAATGGAGCCATCACTCCAAGAAGGAAGCCACATGGGAGCGTGAAGATCAACTGCGAAAAGACTATCCCGACCTGTTCACTAGCTAGGCTGAATCTCGGGGTCGAGATTCTTTTTAAGGGGGGTAGATTTGTAACATCCTGAAATTTAAATCAGAAATGTATAAAGCTTTTGAATTAATTTTGCAATGTATTGCCATTTGCATTTGGAGTTAGAATGTTTTCCTAAAATTTGGCAAAAGGATTTAAGAGTTAAAAGGATCCAAAAAGAAACATATATGTTTGTATAGTAGAGATTTGAAAATCTAAATTAAGAATCTGAAAAGATGATCCATAAAATGTAAGGAGAGAAATGTAATTAAGCATAAAATGTCATCTACAAAAATAAGAGTATGAGTGGCAAGGTGGCAAGTAAAATAAAATGGGTCAACGTATGATTATATATATGTACGCACACACAACCTTGGGCTACATGGGAAAGGCACATAAGGGAAATAAACCAGTAAATGAAGAGTGCAATTACATGTACATAAACCCATGAGCATATATGTATATGTTCATATAAATGTGATGGAGATAGCAAAATAAAAAAATAAAAAAAATAAAATATGTATATATTGGGAGGGAGAGTCAGGCCAGACCAAGCCAGCCCAGCCCAACTCCCCGCTCTCCCCTTCTCTCAGCGCGCGGCCGCCTTCCACTCCTGCCCGAGCGCCCCCCCCCCAGCGCTGTTTCTCTTCCTCCTTCCTTCTCTTTCTGTTGCACGGCCAAGCTATCTCCACATCGTCCCTTCCCTCCGCGCCTCCTTTCCTCCGCCCCACCTCGGGAACGCCGGGCGACGTTGCCTCCGCCCATTGGTCCTGCCGCGCCATGACCCTGCCCGCTCTCTTTTTCTTCCCGCTCTGCCACCATTCTCTTTTTCTTCCCCGTTCTGCCGAGCCATCCCCTCTTGCTCGCGGCTCAACCTCCTGCTTCAGCGCGCGCGTCGCCCTTGCCATCATGCCAAATCCTCCCCGCGAAGATTTCCCTGCCCTGCCACCATCGATCTCGGCGCCCTCCAATGCAACCGCGCGGGCAAGCTCCGAGGGCAGCCCTCCTCGTGCGGCTATAAGGGCCACCGAGAGCTTCTGCGGGCTTCCCCCCTTACCTACTTCCTCCCGGAGAGAGGAATTGGAATTTCACCTCCCAAATCGCCGCCGCACCCCCATTCTTCCCAAACTCCGGCGAGCGGGCGCGCCGCCGTATCCCGCCACCTCCGTCCAATTGCTCCCTCCCACACCTTCCT
This sequence comes from Dendrocalamus latiflorus, assembly GCA_017311315.1. Classification (NCBI taxonomy): domain Eukaryota; kingdom Viridiplantae; phylum Streptophyta; class Magnoliopsida; order Poales; family Poaceae; genus Dendrocalamus; species Dendrocalamus latiflorus. Next base: position 13,550,350 of record CM029670.1, on the reverse strand, counting down.
GGGACCCCACCGAAGTTGATCCTACCCTCGACCGAGCCTCTCCGGCCCTGTAGCTCGCCGGCGACGACTTCCTCCCTGGGCCGCCGCCACCGCACGCCGCCAGCCCTACTCCGGTGACCCCCGCCCGCCGCCGACTCCACCATCGGGACCCCCGGCGTCAGGACATTCCATTTCGGCCGTCACCCGCAACCCTCCGGTCGCCCGCCGCCGACTGCACCGCCGCCCATCCTCGGTTCCAAACTCCTCTGCTCCGGCCGCTACTACTGCATACCCTAAGAGGTAATGCTCCCCTATAAAAGTGAGAAACATCTGTGAGTCCTCCTGGCTAGCAGCGTCGATGCTAAGACGCACCCAGGCAGCGCGCGTTCAATCCCTCGCCGCCGCGCCGGGTGTGGGTTGTTGGGTTTAAAATTATTTTTTTTTGCTATTACTACTGTGTAGCAGTGAACCCAGCCGACTGTGAGTGTCCATGTGTACACATATGAGCTTGTGCAATAAATAACTTTGTTTAAACCTTTAGCAAATAAATTGAATGATTGAATGTAATTTAAATGGCACATGAAATAGCAAAGATCTTGTATTTAGACCTTGAGTATTAATCTTTACAGATTGCAACTTAGGGTATTTAGGGATTCTTGAGTATGGATATATGTCATGTGTTAGAAGGTAGCACTTGGATATGGGTGTAGCATGAGTAGTTATTCTAGCTTCTTGTCAAAAGAGAGGATTTAGTAATAGTGTGACTAGGGGAGAATGTCACATGAAATAATGACCCATCAATTAAAGGGTATAGAAATCAACCGTTAGCAAGATAGGCTATTAGATATTATCACTAACCCAGATCATGACATCCAAATAAAATTATGGAATGCAGAATGTTAAAATGAGTATGATTGAACTTTAGTTACTCAAAATGGGATTACAATAGCACCAAAACAAATGAAACTAGAAAATTGGTATTGAATTTATTTGGGTCTTTTGGTGAATGTTTATTGGTTTGTTGATTGCCTTTTTCCTTTTTATCCAAATTTTCGCGCGCGTTAAAAATAGCTTACGAAGCACAAGAGGAGGAGGCAGAGACAGCGGCACTAGAAGCTTCAGACAATCCAGAAAACACCCCCTGTGACCAAGGCGAGTCAATACTTTGATCATTTCGAACCTACATTTTCTGCAAATTACTTTGGTTTAAATTATCAAATTGCATGCTGTTACTTTATATGCAAATACATGTTTAGTTTAATCTCCTAGTTATATGCCAACTGTTTACATTGAATAATATTATCCTTCATTTGGAATATTTGAATGTGTGAACCTTGTCGCCCTAGCAAAAATTTATATTAGTAACCTTTCGAAAGTAAGTCTGTAATTATATGCCATGCTTAGCATTGTTTAGATACTCATGGGTGCGAGAGCGCCAAGCATCACTTTTAATCCTGAGAAAAATTGGTTGGGCAGTCATGGTGGTAATGACTGGTGTACGTTGGATATGGTTATTTTATATTCCCAAAAACCTCGAATTGCTTATTTATCTGGGCGGATGGTTCGGGGGTATGGTGCAGGTGTGCACGAGAGTGTGGTTTGTGGTAGAACCGCCCAGATAACCCTAAGGACCGAATCTTGAGATGACCTCCCAGTGTACAACAAGTACAACCACAAGCTGGCAAAGTGTAGGCAGGGCTAACTAATTTGCATCGACCTAGTAAGAGTTGCGCCGGTGTGACCACGGGCGGGTAGAGGATGGCCACATCCTCCGACGTGACAGCGCAAGAGGGGGCTTCTGGAAGGGTGGTCGTACCCGGAGGAAGTGGAAACCTTAGCGGACGTAACTCTGCTAGGAAAAATGCATTGTAAAGGTCCTGTGATAGTCTGCTCAACCGCATGGCTAAGGAATCATGTGGGGCAACGAGTGGATTTATCTCTTGTGGGTAAAGCGTACAAACTCTGCAGAGTCAAAACTATTCGAATAGCCGTGCCCACGGTCAAGGGCGGACATGGGAGCTTAACTAGATATAGTTCTGTTTCAAAATGTTTCAAAATGGGAATGGGAACTGGTAGGGCAAAGGATCGCCCTAATTTGAGTTTTCCTGGGTGTCGTCCCAGTGGTACGGTAAGTGGCTATAACACTGAAGAATGTTATATGGTGCAGATTCCATGTAACGGTGGATGGAATTTGGGTCAATATTAAATTTAGCTCTAGGCATCATACTAAGTCATTTAAAATCTGCCAGGTCATAGGATTTTTAGTATAATATTTCAATGCAGTTTTGGCAAAACAAAATAACCTGAACCTTCCATTGTTAAGACTTGCATACTATCTATTGCATGTTGTGTGTTGACTCGCGGAGCACGGGGTCGAAGTGCTCATGCTCGCTTTTGCGACACAATACAGAAACAGGATCGTAGGATCACTATGCTTACGAAGACACCCCTGCCACTGAAGGAAGATCCAACGAAGGAGAATAGGACGTAGGCTTCGTTTTGCTAGCCATGGACAAGTAGACCAGATGGCTTTGTGTGCACGTATATTCCGGAATCCCGGTAATATATATTGCACACATTACCCTTCCAGTCGCTTGCCTGTGGATTTGGGCTTACTTTTGCTACTGTTTCCGCTGTATGACTGTAATGATGATATTGGCCAAAGCGGCCTTTTGTAAACTGTCACCCGATGTGGTGTATTTCAACTTCTGTAATATTACTATGCGATGTATGACATGATCCAGCTATGTACCTGTGTGCACTAACTACTGATCCAGGGATTAGTGCAGTAAAACACAGTAGATTCGGATTGAAAAATCCGGGTCTGACACATACCGTCGCTAAACAAATCTCCGTAGTATATTTAATTAAGTAGCTATATTAATATATAACCCTGTACGACAAGCTTTGCTAGATAAATAAATTTAAATTAAAAATAAAGCTAAGCTTAATAATAACAAAGGTGTAGACAGAATGATAATGGTGCCAGTGCTTAAATCTTGACACTTGTTTTGATACCTAATAATATTGAGCATAAATGTATATATAGCAAGCCGGGACCCATATAAGTAGACGATAATTCAAATTAAACTTAGCCTAGGGATAACTTAAGGTACATAAAATGTCGTATCACAAAATGCTATATGCCCGGAACATTAACGCCCGACAAAATAATACACAGCTAGATTTGTACACCAACCCACAGATCTAACCTAACACATGGAACTTCCTTGATAAATACAAAAATAATAAAAGAGATTATTAATAAAAGATCAAGTTATCGTATTCTACCACCGACCTCACAACAAATCATCCTAATCACTCATAATGAAGCTAAATTGAGTTTACTTGAATTTATTTGGATCTTTTGAGTTATTTGCCTTTGTTTGTATTCTGTCATTTAGCACGTAATTAGATATGGGAATCTTGAAGAATCAAAGGATCAGGCGTGATCAAGAGCGAATCGAAGATAAAGACCAGAAGCCCAAGAGAAAGCATTGAGTGAACTCAAGATCGCGGTAAACCGCGCCAGGCGAGTCAACACTTTGATCGTATTGAACCCAGCATTTCAAGGCTATTTCCTTTTAAATTATCAACTTGCATGCTATTATTTCATGAAATATGATATGTCTGATTTCAGCAAGTTAGATATACCCTGTTATTGCTATTGTGTTTATTATTCTCCTTGCCAAACTTGGAAATGTGAACCTTGTCGCCATAGTAAGAATTAACATATGATATCACAAATTAAGTCCTTATTTATATGGCACGCTTAGGAATGCTAGACACTTGGGGTGACACTAATGCCCCAAGGAATACTCTTCAAACTATTATGAACACAATGGGTAACTTATGGTGTGATGCCATAAGCAACATATGGTGCGATGCCATATGTAATGTTGGTGCGATGCCGACAAATAGCGTATGGTGCGATGTCATACGCAACCCTTGATGTGATGCCAAGGGGTAACTTATGGTGCGATGCCATAAGGATAGTTGGTGCGATGCTGACAATGAGCGTATGGTGCGATGTCATACGCAACCCTTGGTGTGATGCCAAGAGGTAACTTATGGTGCGATGCCATAAGGTTAGTTGGTGTGATGCCAACAATAAGCATATGGTGCGATGTCATATGCAACACTTGGTGTGATGCCAAGAATGGGATATGGTGGGATGCCATAAATATGGAAAACAATGATTACATGGATTATTACAACGAATGGTTTAAAAAAATATGATTTCGAACCTGCTAGGTCATAGGGAATTTTAAGTAATGGTATTCAAAAGCACTCTTTGGCAAAACAAAATAACCCTATGCCTTTCCTTTGTCGAGCCATGCATGTTATAAATATTTGCATTCTGTGTGTTGGCTTGCGAGCACGGGGTTGGAGTGCTCACACTCGCTTTTGCGACAAAATTCAGAATCAGGAATCAAATCACATCGCCTCAGCAACAAGATTGGACAAGATGGTAGAGAAGATAAAGATGTCAAGGGCTAGGTCGCGAACCTCCAGTTGGCTGCCTGTGGGCATGTCCTGAAGGTCCCATCTGTGTGCTTCGTTCTTCCGCTGCTGCAATTTATTGATTTCGGCCTAATCGGCCCATGAGTAAGTCTACTATTTTATTTATGCTTCCGCATGATATGTAATTTGATGTCCATTACTGTAACTATGTGCACTATCTACTGATCCAGGGAATAGTGCAGTAAAATCACAGTGGATTTGGATTGAAAAATCCGGGTCCGACATCGGCTCCGTAGGCATCGCCGTTCGCCTCCCTGTGGCGTGCCGCCGCACCGGCCAGCCCCAAACGGCCACCACCCCGGCCACCGATCCCCGAGCGCTTGGACACGCTTCGGCTGCCGTCGCTCCCGCACGAGCCCCAGCCACCGCCAGCCGCACGTGCTCCGCCAGGCTCCTACCACCAACTCCTGGCTGCTGCCACTCCTGCACTAGCGCCGCCGCTACCCCAGGGAAGCCGACGTTGCCGATGTCGCTCTAGCATAAAGTGTCGCCGGCCCGCACGTCGCCATTCCCACCACCGCACACCGCTGATACCGCTCCCGCACGTAGCTCGGGCCACTGCCGCCGGGTGGGGATGCGTCGAATGGGTCGAGATGGGCCAAAGAAAAAGAGGAAGGAGGCCGGTGCCGGCAATATTGCAAAAGACCCTCCGAATTCCAGAAATTATAGAAGGGTCCCTAGAATTGTTAGACATGTCCCTATTTTTGCAAAAGGGGCCTTGCGAAATTAGACAATTACGCTGAAATTTTTTCAGAATTGAAAATTTGTGGATAAACCCTCAGAAATTGCAGAATTCACTGAAATTCATATTCCAGCATAAAAGGGCCTTGAGAATTCAAATTTTGAATTATTTTTCGCATTTGAAGCATGTTTAGGACTGTCATTATTATTTTCTATGTTTTCTATATTTATTTATTGCTTTGATTAATCATAATTATTTAAAATGCCTTTAATCACCGAAATTAACAGTAAAATTTATAGAAAATTCTGGAACATTACGAGAATCTTTTATACTATTGTCCAATTTATTTACCTGCAGTAAATTTATTTATGCATGTTTACCGGTAGTGAACTTATATATTCCCTTCATGCACATGTAGATAACAGACATCATGAACTGGGAGTTCGAGGAGCTAGCTCAGCATGGCCAAAATTACTTAACTTATGCTTCCGATGTCGAGATAATACTTGGAGCCAAGAAGCTCCGCGCTGCCATTGGGATTGGTGCACTGTAGGATGCCAAACCCACTGCTGAGGATGATGTTCTCCGCAAGAACTTTGTCAACGCCGGACGCTGGTCGTGAAGCCAATGCCGGGAGCTACAAGGTGCGAAAACCCATAATGAAGAAAAGGGGAAGGAAGGGCAAGACCGCAGCCCAGAAAGGCAAGTCAGATGCTCCACGTGAGAATAAGGCAAGCAAGCCAATGCGGACGACAAGCCCTATGGTCAGTAAGACCAGACCTGCTACAAGTGTGGCAAGTGGGGGCACTGGTCGCGAATCTGTAAAGAGCCGTAACATGCCATCAATGCCTTCCAGGCCAAGAAAAAGAAGGGTGGCAAAGGGCAGTATGAAACCCACTTTATTTTTGTTGAGGGGGAGAGTTCTGAGCAGCTGCCTACGCCAATGGAGGTTGACTCCATTCCGACAGCAGCACCCCTCTTGACATTACAGCTGTCGTTGTTATGATTTCTCTAGAAGAGCGTATCACCCTCGAGAAGATAGCAGCCGAAGTATCTGACTTCTTAGCAGATTCAGTCTAATGCACAAAACGCATTTAGACTTTAATTGTTATTTATTTTATGTGTGGAAGGAATAAGTTGGATTTTGCATGGATGGTACTCAAACAATTTATTTTCTCGTAATGGTTGGATGATATTGAATAATTCATTCATTTATTTAGTTAATAGTGGCATGATATGTTCTGGTATTTGAAGTATTTTATTTATGTGTTGATTGCCTTCTACTACATATTAATAAAATACTTTATATTAGAACACGTGTGGCGGCCTATGGAGGAAGTGTGCTTAGCTGACAGTGGCACAACGAATACCATATTGAGAGAGACAAAATTCTTTCAGTCGGTTAGCAAGAATGCTGGTAGCCTTACAACAATCGCCGATAGCGATGCTTGTATAATAGGTTTAGGAAGAGCCACAATTATACTCCCAAGGGGCACAACTTTGGTTATCTAAGAAGCCTTATTATACCCAGAATTGACTAGAACTCTCCCGAGTATCAAGGATATTCGCGCCAATAGTTTACATGTTGAGATTGAAGAAGAGTATGGTAATGAATACCTGCTCATTATGAAGCGTGAAGCAAATGGAAAATGGTATTAGAAAAACTTCTTTCATTAGAAATTGGGCTATACTGCCCTGAAAACAATATTTAGAAGCTTTAAACTCTTCTGTCTCTGGCATGACAGATTAGGCCACCCAAGTTTTAAGATGATGAGAAATATAATTAACAATTCATAGGGACACAATATTAATGTAAATAATTTTCCAAATCATGAAGATTTTGTGTGCCCCGCATGTGCACCGGGAAATTAATTACTAGACCTTCTACTCTGAAAGTAAAGGATGAAGTCCCTACATTCCTGGAGTGCATCCAAGGAGACATTTGTGGTCCCATACAGCCACTATCAGGGCCATTTAAATATTTCATAATGCTCATCACTACTTCCTCGAAATGGTCGCACGTATGTTTATTATCTGTGAGAAACCATGCTTTCACAAAACTGATCGCACAAATAATTTGCATTAGAAATATTTTCTCTAATCATCATAAAGTCCATCAGAATGGACAACGCTAAAGAATTTACTTCAAAATCATTTGATGATTATTGCAAGGCAATGGGAATTACAGGTGAGCATTCTGTACCGCATGTCCACACCCAAAATGGACTAGCAGAGACATTAATCAAGAGAATTAAATTTATTGCCAAACTACTTTTGCATAATTGTAATTTACCAACTATATGTTGAGGACACGCAATCCTGCATGCAGCAACTCTCGTCAATTTTAAACTATCGGCATATAACATACATTCACCTATGCAACTAGCGCAAGGGTCAGCACTGAAAATTTCTCATCTCCGGAGGTTTGGATGCAAGTCTTATGTACCTATATCCCCTCCACAGCGTACTACAATGGGTCCTCTCTGAAAGACTGGGATATACGTTAGTTATGAGACAGCATCCATAATTAGGTATTTAGACCCCATAATAGGAGATTTGCATACTACCCGTTTCGTTGATTGTATATTTGATGAGGATAGTTTCCCGACATTAGGGGGAGGAAATCAACCTCTTGATGAAAAATATCGAAAAATTATATGGCAAGCCACGGGAAGCCATGCGCATAACCCGCGCACTAGTGAAACAAATGCAGAAATCCAGAAAATCATTGACTTGCAAGCATTAGCAAACCAACTGTCTGACCACATTAGTGATTTAAAAAGTGTGACCAAGTCACATGTGCCTGCACGCAATGCACCGGAGAGAGTTGAAATACCAAAGAAAGTTGAAGGTATCCCTAATCCCGTCCAGAGGCCTCAGAATAAAAGGACAAGAACTCCGGCCCCTCGAACCCTAAGTAACCGAGGACGCCAGGTGAAAAAGGATAAGAAGGAATTAACACAGCCAATCACTGAAGTTCCCCAGAACCAGAAGGGGAGCCAGTTGAGACCTGACACCAGTATGACACCTTCAGAAAAGGGCATACCGATCTGAACATTCCCATGGAGGGAGAAAACAGCATAGATGTGTGCACACACATCGGAGTTGAAAAACTAAAGGGCCTTACCGCCGTAACTGGAAAGAGCGGTGAGCAGGTAGAAGCACAAGAAGAATTAATGCATGATGAAATAGCTATAAACTATGTGTGCACTGGAGAATCCATGAATAGGACAACAGCCAATGTGATATCTATTTTGCAGAGAAAATTGCCACAATCATCAATCTTAATCCAGAGCCCACATCGCTCGCTGAATGTAAGAAAAGATCATATTGGAAAGATTGAAAAAGGCAATAGAAACTGAATTATTATCTCTGAACAAAAAAGAGGTGTTTAGACCTGTAAGCCGCATGCCTTCCCATGTGCACCCTGTAAGGTATAAGTGGGTATTTGTTCGAAAGAGAAATAAAAGAAATGAAGTTGTAAGATATAAAGCAAGACTTGTTGCACAAGGTTTCACTCAATGTCCAAGAGTTGATTACGAAGAGACCTATTTCCCGGTCATGAGTGGTATTACCTTCAGATACTTAATCTCAATGGCAGCAAACTTGAACATAGAAATGAAATTGATGGATGTGGTAACTGCATACCTTTATAAAAAATTGGATTCAAAAATTTATATGAAGGTACCTAAAGGTATTCCTGTCCCGAACCAAGACAAAGCAAATAGAAATCTGTACAGTGTGAAACTCAGGAAATCACTGTACGGACTTAAGCAATCAGGTAGGATGTGGTATAATTGCTTAAGCGACTTTCTATGCAAGAAAGGCTATACGAACAATAAAGATTGTCCCTGTGTATTTATACGACGATCCTAGAATGGATTTTATATAATCTCAGTATATGTAAATGATCTGAATATCATCGAAACCATGTAAGACATAAAGGAAGCAAGTTCTTATTTGGAGTCTGAATTTGAAATGAAAGATTTGGGCAAGACAAAATATTACTTAGGCTTGTAGCTCGAGCATGTCCCGGAAGGGATATTAGTGCATCAGTCAGCCTGCGCCTAGAAGGTGTTAGAAAAGTTCGGCTTTGAGAAGACATACCCATCGAAAGTACCAATGATCAGGAGATCTTTATAGTAAGATAAGGATCTGTACCGACCTAGCGAAGAGAGGGAGGACGTCCTAGGACTGGAATTCCCATACTTAAGTGTAGTAGGAGCACTTATGTATCTAGCAAATTGCACTAGATCGGACATTGCATTTGCCGTAAACCTATTAGCAAGGCATAGTGCAGAATTTACCAAAAGGCATTGGTAGGAAATAAAGGACATCATCCAATATCTCCAAGAAAGCAAGGACCTTGGGTTATTCTACAGAAAGAACCAAGACTTGAATATAACTGGCTATGCAGATGCTGGATACTGTCGGACCCGCATACCGCAAGGTCACAAACAGACTATATATTCTTGTGTAGTGGAACTGCAATTTCATGAAAATCATTTAAGCAAAGTCTTGTAGTGACTTCGACGAACCACTCAGAAATCATAGCACTGTACGAAGCCACACGAGAATGTGCTTGAGTCCGACGAATGATTCGCCACATCCAGCAGTAATGTGGGTTGAATATCATGCAAGCTCCCACAATTATCTATAAAGATAATGCAACTTGTGTTGCACAAGTGCAGACGGGCTACGTGAAGAGTCATCTCACAAAGCATATCAACCCTAAGTTCTTCTATGCTCATAACTTGCAAAAAATGGACGAAATTAAGGTACTGCATACTAAGTCATGTGAAAATCTTGCAGATTTATTCACTAAGTCACTCCCAACATCTAGTTTTGAAAGATGCGTGCGAGGAATTGAAATTATGAGACTTAGAGAGGTGTAGAATTCAGGGGGAGATTTTTCTCAAGCTTGTTATTAAAACTTGATCACGAAGATCGAGTACCCAAAGAATAAATCTTATAGATTAAATGAAATTGAGTGGATTATACTCTTTTTCCCTTGACGAGTTTTTCTGAAAGTTTCCCGGCCAATATTTTTAATGAGGCAATTTACAGCATAACATGTATCATGTACTCTTTCTCTAAATTTTTTCCACTGGATTTTTATGGAGCTTTGATGAGGTATGAACGTGTCAGATGAGTACCTATGGGGGAGTGTTGGGAAACCTAGGCCTGGGCTTGAAGCCTTGGCCCATGGTGGGCACCTCATCACTAGACTATATAGGGAGTCCCATTGGCTATTTTGTACACACATGAAAGAAAAAGCAATAAAGAAGGAATAGGAATTCCCCCTATCTCTGCGTTTCCAATCTACTATTTGCATTACTCTGTGGTTGATCCATCTCTTTGTATAGAAGAGGAATTGATCGGATTGGACTCGCCAGTGACGGTTCCTCAACAAAATGAACATCACACTTGTGCCAAAGTAGCTAAGAATCGAGTTTATGGCGTATGAGGTAAAGGATTAACAAAGTATAATGTGACGTAATTATGGTCGTGAACCAAACGTTAGCCAAACAGACACTCACTTCCCAGCATCTAGCAACTCTACCAAAACAAGAGCGCCGATTTATGCCTGTCCTTTTCTAGTTTCATTCATCACCTCAGTCAGCAAGCTCGTATTGGCAGGCGCGGCCACTCCCGTCGCCGCTAAGGCTATGGCATCGTTCTTATCTATATTTTCTAAGATATGAGTAGACAATATTAATACGATGACACATATAATTTTAGACTTAAAAAATTGTTTCAATTCAAAAATTGGCTAGTTATTTCAATTTTTCGAGAAGCCAACCAAAAGCCTAAAAACAGGAAAAACGGGGCTATGTCGCATCGGCCCGAGCCGAGCCTATCCGACCCCACCGTGTCCATACTCTCGCCAGCCCCGCGCGCACTCTGCCTTGCCAGCCACCCCACCCCCACAAGAGCGAATGGCGACGTGAGTAGGATCCCCTGCTGCTCCCCTCCTTGTGGGTAGGATCCTCTGCTCTTCTAGTTGCTCTGTAATCTGTATGTTCGTCCATTTGTCCCCAATTCCACTGCCCACTACCTGTTTGTTCTAACGTCTCTGAGGCGCTTATCTATGGTTGTTGATGCTTAAGCACCAACAAATAACCTCTTGCTGTGGAGAGCAACCATTGGAGCTCTGGCAGGTATTCTTTCGCTTCCTTAACAGTTAATGGTGTGGCACGGCAGGTGACACATATCACCTGCCACGCCTGAGGAGCTAGAGCAGTCAGCACGCACAGCAAGCAGAGCGAGCGCAGGAGGGCACAACGCGGACGCGATAGGTGGCAAGCTCAGGCGCTGCCGAGTTGTAGTTGCCTGCCAAGCCGCACCTGCACGGTAAGACACTATCGAGTAGCCACTGCTCGACAGGTGGCCAGGCAGGCAAGCAAGCACAGCCAGTAGGTAGGGGGCCGATTTTGCTGGTCGTTTTGGCTACTAGCAAGGAGGGAATCCATATCATGTTGGCAATGACACGGCAATGCGACATTAGATTCTTGTTTTATTTGCCCGGTAATTGTGCTGCCGTTCGCAGCGAATTGACATCACATACTACCTTTTCGCAGCGAGTTCACAGTACGCACTAGCTTTCCCTAATGATTTGATAACATATACCAGCTTTTCGCAGCGAATAGACAACACATACCAGCTTTTCATAGCGAGTTGACAGTACATGCCAACTTTTGGCAGCCAATGAGAGAACATACCAGTTTTCTCCAATGAAATGACAACATATACGAGTTTTAATCTCGAACACTACACAATGGACCCTATAAAATCTAGCAAGCTCCCTCGACTGGATCCAAGACTCCAATTGAGTTGATCTCAAAACTAGGGGAAGAGGAGAGGGCGAGGAGAGAAGAGATACAGGACATCACTACGCCGCTGGTAGGGATGTCGAACTATAGAAAGATGCTCCACAAGTGAAAGTGGATGGCTAAGAAGAAGAAATCATACCCTGATAATTCTTACAAGTATGCACCATGTCGCTAGAGTTTCTATGACCGCAGTGTGACTGCGATAATCCAACACATATCATTCAGTCCACATACCTGGCAACTGCCGCAGGAGCACACTACACATGTGGCGAAGTTCTTATAAGCACGTATTAGCATTTTACATTGCATGTTTCATTCCGCATATCTTTAACCCACTACGTCCATGCCGGCATACCACAAAGTGTTGCTACTTCTTTTAATTGATTGATGGCCTGAATATGTATGACATGTCATTAATCGAGCAAAAATACATGCTCAACTATCTGGTAGCGCTGAAAAGATTCGTACGCTGGAATCCTTACACCCTAGATGACATTGGAAAAGGCTAGGATCTAGAGGACAAGGGTAAGGAGCTGGTAGTCCTCGAAGCTCCCACTCAACGCCAGGTTATTTTCGACTTGGACAAATCTATACAAATTATGAAAGTCGAGTACTAGGCTCAGGTCGTGAGGGCTAAAGCACATAAAGGAGAGAAGGGAAAGGCATTGATTGACCCAAATATGTATGACGCGTGGCTGCAACTATGACTTATAAAAGGCACACATGTATCTTAGCTGCAGTGGGGTTGACGGTTCACGCATATTGCCATTTGTATTGTATAAGTAGTAAGGAAAACATACGCACCTAACTAAACCCTACACACCATGTAATTTGTACCTTCATTGTGAAGTGTTTTATCAGCTTACACATGGTCTATTATGATAACTATTTGCAATAATGTATGCCTACTACTTAACACAGGAAGTTGGTGATGGTGGTTCATCTGCCCCTCCGAACCCCCCTTGCACCTTCCTAAAAAAGTTCTACACAAACATGAAAAAAACACTGTATGCATAATAGGATTTCTTAATGTGTATCAAAATATGCATTTTTAACTAGTTTGCATATATATTTACCTAGTTACAAACCCCCTGCCAGCCTGCCTGCTGCCCCAGCCACCTACTGAGCTGTAGTTGCTCGGCAGCGCCTTACCAAGCAAGGGTGGCTCGGTAGCGCCCGGGCCTGCCACCTGCCGCGCCTGCACCGTGCCTTCCTGTGCTCGCTCTATGTACCATGTGCACCAGCTCCTACTGAGCTCTCTAGGTGCAGCAGGTGACAGGTGTCGAATGCTGCACCTTTCGAGCTCGGGGACAGGGCCATTTTGCAAAAAACGGGTGTTTGGGGGCCAAAATTGAAAAAAGTGACTACAGTGCCAAATACATAAATAGTTCAAGATTGCAGGCGGGGAGGGGCCCCATTGAGGAGGAGGAAGAGGGCGAAAAGGTGATTTCATTGCTCTGTTGATATCCGCTCGGAATAAATCCAGTGGACACCCCTAAGAGCCATTGGATGATCCAATCATCTTGCGCATGTTATCATATGTGTTGGCCCACACACGAGGAGGCACCTGCTGGTTTCTAGGTCCGTTTTCCCTTTTTCTTTGTGATGAGAGTGCACCATCACATTTCCCCGCCCCCTTTTGCAAATCGCTACCCTCATCTAAACCTGACCATCCTTCAACTCCAACTTGTTCAATCCTACCACTAATGACATACCAAGTAGACTAGTGAGATTTTGCCACGCTACCACACCACTCACTAGTAGCCAACACAATAAGATGTCGAAATGAAGATTGGAGGGGCTGCTGCAGTCTTGCTATCAGCATTGACATCCTACACCGCCATGCACCACTGTGGGGGAGGAGCAGCTGGGAGAGTTCATTGGCAAGGGAACCCTAAATCTCATCGTTTTGGCTACTTTACACCGCCACTAGCATCTGGACATGATGGCAAGCCGTATTCTCCTTCGTCATCGGTTAAGGTGCAAAAGTGCTTTCGATTGGGGTGAAACTTCTCACTAAATATAGTTGAAAGTTTGAAAATTCCTAATGAATTTTTTTGAAATTTTCATTTGAAAGTTTGGTTATTAATCATTTAAAACTTTTACAAATTGAAAGTTTCTCCAAAAACTAGTTAAAAGTTTAGTTTGTGAGGAGGAGATGGCATGATGGTAGCAGGTGTAGTGGTGCTTGCTGCATTCGCAAGCAGTAGACAGTCATTGAATAGTAGCCCTCTTACTTGAGTATCTTCTTAGCTGAACTTACTTTCACATCTTCGCAATGCCCATACATTTACATTGTGAGTTTGTCTATCCTTCTGCAATTTAGAGTAACAAATAGGTCTCCGCACCGACATGGCAATCTTGGTGGCATGCCATCGCAATGTTGTCTGAAAAGATAACACATTGTGCCACGCCATTTTTGAATCCTACAAGGTGTGCTACTTGTAACATTACCTTAGACATTTCTGAATTATATCTAAACACTAATTCAATACCCGTGCTTTGTTATGGAAAAACATATTATACCAATACATATGGTCATCATTGTCAGACTCGGCCTGTTGCATGCCTTCAACTCCGTTGCTGCACTTGGTTGAACTTCGCCCCAACTGGCGTCGCTCCTCCGTTGCTCACACTCCTGGCCATGCTGCTCGCTCTCTTAACCACACTCCGCTAGCTGGCTTGCTTATGCCCTAGCATACACTCATAGCTTTGGACTGGTGGGTTGACGTGTGCCCGAACTGGTCCCTCGGTGTATGTAGTATGATGCCGCCTCCTCACGGCCTTCTTTGCCACCTACCCACGAGGCCGCGATACTGCCTGTGAGATCACACCCTATACAGTACATTTTTTTCATTGTACATATATATTGAATACATTAAAAGCATATGATAGATCAGAGATAAATTTCTCAATCATGAGATTTGAGAAGTTTGCATGGTTGCACCATTGCATGCCAGACATCTCATATGCTGTAAGCAGATTGAGTCGTTATACGTTCAATCCAAGAGATGATCATTGGATAGCACTAGAGAGAGTACTCAGATACTTGAAGGGGACCTCAAATTGGGGAATACATTATTCTGGCCATCCGACAGTCTTAAAAGGATTCAGTGATTCTAACTGGATCAGTGACTCGAATGACATGAAGGCTACGAGTGGCTATGTATTCATTCTAGCAAGTGGGGCCATTTCATGGAAGTCTTCAAAACAGACTATCCTTACACAGTCCACTATGGAAGCTGAGTTAGTAGTGCTTGATTTAGTGGTTGTAGAGGCAGAATGGATTAGAGAACTCCTTTCTGACCTACCTGTGTTGGAAAAGCCTATTCCAACTATATTGACCTACTGTGATAACTAAACCGTACTGGTTAAGGTGAAGAGTAGGAAGGACAATATGAAGTCCTCAAAACATATAAAGAGGTGACTTAAGTTGATAAGGTATGCTAGAGAGACGGGCGTTATTTCTATAGAATACATCCAGTTTGAAAGAAACTTGGCAGATCCTTTCACTAAAGGATTGGCGCGGAAGGCCATCCTTGCAACGTCTAAGGGAATGGGGCTCGTACTCGTGTAAAGACTCACATTGGTGGTAACCTATCCTAGAAGATTGGAGATCTCGTGAACTAGACTCTAGGACAACAAACTATGTGGGATTAGAGAGCACATATAACGGGTCCCATTAGCTACAACGCTCTTTTCTATATGGAAGGTTGAGCAACAGCTCTTATTGAATTTGATGTCTATATGACTTCGGGAATTGTCCTACATGATTCCTAGAAGAATTCACCTACGTGAGTGTGATTGTGAGGTCGCAATCAAAGAAAGATAAGGGTATACTTTCTTGAGTATTCATGAGCTAGATACAAGGACATAATCGTAACATCCCAACCCGAGAGGGAAAAGGGCTTGCTGCCTAGTATAGACTGTAACTAGGGCAACACTCTCACACCAAGGCATTGGATCAAGGCGAAGTTCTCATTTGCCTGTGCAAAGTCGTAGTCCTTGTTGCCAGGCTTTGTGTTCAAACCCGCAGGGTACCCATCATCGAACAGTGGTATATTAAACAAGACTTTGAGGATCTTTTATCAATTGATAAATTGGTGGAGACTGTTGAAATTACAGGGGCATTTTGGTGATGTCACAATTGAAAAAATGGGGAAAAAGGAGAATGTGGGGCCGCCCACCTATCGGTGGGCCGATTGGAAGAAATAAGGGGAGGAGACTGCGTCTCCTCCTGAGCAGCGCTTTTCGCCAGATCCGCTCTTCATGGGAGCGGCGGCAACTTCGATGACATGCGGTTCTCTTGCCAGATCCGATCTCCCAGGAGAGGCGGCAGCTTCGACAGAAGGTGAGGGGTGCTGGCGGCGCTTGCGGCCTGGGAGCCTCGACTCCGGCCGTTGAACGCCACCAAGCTGATCTCCCCTTCCTCTTCTGCTCTCGTCTATTTAAGGAGGCTGCCTCCATCCGTGAGATGAATTGGAGAAACGTGAGCACTATCTCTTCTATTCTTTCTTCTTCTTCCTGATTTGGTTCTGGTTCTGGTTTTTGGGGCCTCCTCTTCGCTGGCAATTGTCGGCCTTGGTGGTAATTTGAGGTCCCTAGTGCTTGGTGGAGAAACGCACTTGACCAGTGCTTCTCTTGTTCTTGTGCTCCGGTTACCGGTGTTATCATCAGCTACCCTCTAAGTTACCGTATACACTTTTAACAAATTACCAACCTAATTTATAAATTTATCATTGTTTCCTATTTGTGTAAAAATGGTCAAATTTTACAATAAGCTACACCGTAAGTTACCGTCTGCACTTTTAATAAATTACCACTCTAATTCTATAATTTATCATTATATTTCTCTGTGTGAAAAAATTCAAAATTTACAATCAACAACACCCCAAGTTATCATCAATGCTTTTAACAAATTACCACCAATAATTTTTCATCATTTTGTGTTTGTGTATAAAAAGTTCAAAATTCTCTCATCAGCTGCACTTTTAAAAATTACCATCAGTTGTACCCTAAACTACCATTTTGTGAATCAAGCTGTCATATAGTTTTTTAACAAATTACCATTCATAATTATATATGTTATCATCTATAGTTTGAATAAATTATCACTCTAAGGTCCACAATACCATCAGTTTATAAATATATAAAAAGTTTAATACTTATCATCAAGTAGACCCTAAGTTATCATCTACATTTTAATAAATTACCACCATAAATTTAAAATTACCATCAATTTTTGAGTTTGAACAAGGTTTAAAATTACTACCTGCACAACACTCCGACAACAAAAGAGGCCTACTACTACATGATAATCTTTGAGAGGTTCTTCCCCCAGGTAAGTACACAAAACAACATAAACATGGAATAAATTGCAGCTTACATTACCATAGGAGCCGCTTGGTTGATGCGAACATGTTAGCTGATCTTGTACCAGAAGTCGGCAATCCTGACTGTGCTAGGCGGGCTAAGCATGGCATATAACACGGCGAAGGCGAGAGTACAGTCAGGCGGGCCAAGCATGGCATGCAACACGGCGAAGGCGAGAGTGGGATGCTCAGTGTTCAGGGAATCTGGACCCTTAGGGAGAGCAACGTTTGGAGTGCATCTCTCGGCCTATGAGCAGAAGCATCTCCCAGCCACCATTGCTGCCGGAGCAAGCAAGAAGCCGAGGAAGGTCAAGGTCGTGGCGCCTGGTGTTGCCATTGAGGGATGATGGTGTCGTGTCCTGCTTGCCATTTCTGATAATAGTTGCGAGATGGAATTTGGGGTAGATAAACCCCCTCGGCACCGATCAAATCGAACGGACGCGAGCCTTGAACGATAGAATTTGCGTTCAATAGAAGAAGCGCGAACTAGATCCTTCCTCATCCTCTGGGCGGTGAGCACCGTGGCCTGATTATATTCATTTGGGCTACTAAGAAGCCAGATTACCCCCAAATCGGACTCTGCTTAGGCCCCGGACCAAATAGGTGACCACACTGGCTAGGCGGGCCATAGTCATTTTGGGCTGGCCGAGTGCTAGGCCCGCTAGCCCAACCCAATTTAGATTGCATTGGCGATTTGGCGGAGTCTGGGCGGGCTAGGCCAGTATGATCTCTAATCCAGACTTCAATTCCTCAAGCCCAAAAGATCCGGTCCATTAGTGTGTCAAATTAACCATGTTGAATCCATGCCGCGCATCATGCGATCTACGGTCTCGATAGGAAGCTGTGCCACCCGGTACACGTGCCGCCTCCGCATTCGCCCGATATACGTGTAGCGTGGGTCCCTAGGACCCGGACTCAAAGCCTCACCTTCCCCTGTCTCCACGGAAGCAAGCGACGACCGGCAGCTGAGTCTCTCAGCTCGCCAAATCCCAACGGCCGCAAGGTTCTTTTTACTGTTGTTTTTGCTAGTAACACTTAAATTCATTATTCGTGAGAGATTACGATCAGAAATATATTTATATATAATTTTATCTGATATAGTTAAAATTAATATTATATATACTTATATTTAATTAAAAGTAATTAATAGACTTCACCTAAAAACACACCGTTTAATAGACTTCCATAAGGCATAAGCCTTAGGGCCTGTTTGGGAGAGCTCCACCAGCTCCAGATTCACGAAAAACAGATTCAGATTCACTTTTCCAAGCCAAACACCTTCAGCTCCAGCAGCTCCACCGTGTATCTGCTCCACCAAAACCATGGATCTGGCACACGCCTGGATCTTCGCCAATCGCCACCCGCGCGCGCGCGCCTTGCGCTCACCGCCCGCGGCCACGGCACCGCCGGCATTCGCCGCCACCGCCGCCAAGAGGAAAGGCCAAGCCACCGCCGCCTCCTCTTCCTCTTCCTCGCCGTCACTGCGGCCGCCGCCGAGGTCCCGTCGCACGGCCATCGTCGCGATGGCCGCGTCCATCATCGCGCTCGCCGTCGCGCTCCTCCTCGGCGCCAGCTCCGGGGTCGACAAGGGCGTCGCCACCCCCGCGGCGGAAGAGGGGCTGGAGGTCCGCTTCCCAGACCTTAAGATCTGCGAAAAGATTGCTTCTCTTTTAATTAGGGGTTGGGTCTGATCTGGATCTGTGTGGTGTTGCAGGTGACGTACGGGAGCACGGTGAAGCTGATGCACGACAAGACGAAGCACCGGCTGCACTCGCACGACGTGCCATACGGCTCCGGCAGTGGCCAGCAGTCCGTCACCGGCTTCCCCGAAGTCGACGACTCCAATAGCTACTGGGTGCGTCCCCATCTCGCATTCTCGCTCTTATGGTCTCATTCTGTGAATCTGTTCTGGTCCCTCCTAGTGCCTAAATTTCTGCGATCTTCCAAATCCATGTCAGATTGAGGTTCTCAAATTGATCTTCCTCTAGATTTCGCAAGCCAGGATTGGATTGAATCGTCCGCTCTTTTTTCAGAATGCAAATGTTCTGTTCTGCCAACATTGTTCGGAATTCAGAGTGCAAATATGTTTGTGATTGTAAAAGAAGCCAGAAAAATTGCATCGAGAATGGCAAGAGCATAGGATCTCGATGGAAATACAAATATTTAGGCATCGATTGTTCATACTGTGCAAACTGCTCACTTAGATTCGTTGGATACTTATGTAGCTATTGCTGTGATACGTCCTTAAGAAGATGAATGGATCACAAGAGTGACCTGATGCAACAAACATTGCACTACTGTTAGTTTCTATTTTCTCAACCTCAAAGGCCCAAACTAATGATATTTTTATCTGAAGAATTGGCACTTACAGTTAGATACAAATATGATTGGCATTTACGTAGTCCACTACTCTGCTAAGAAGTGAGTGGAGTTCTGATGCTGTTCAACATGTACGCTTGACTTACTTCGTACTCCTGCAGATTGTGAGGCCTACTCCAGATTCATCGGCTAAACAAGGTGATGCCATTGAAACTGGTAGTATCATTAGGTTGCAACACATGAGGACACGGAGATGGTTACATAGCCACTTGCACGCTTCACCATTATCTGGTAACCTAGAGGTTAGTTCAATACAATTATCTCATGTGATGTTTAGTAACTGTTAATTTTGAAATTTTATAGGTCCTGCAAACTTTATTTAACTTGAAGGATTTATTAAGTTTGTAGTGATCTTCTAACTGGTTTAGCTCTCTTCAAATGAATATCGGTGCATTATTTGATTTCTCGGTAGCCATCATGTCTTGCACTATCTAGGGAACATCTTGTGTCTAGTTCATCTCGTCCTATCCATGGTAGGTGAAAAATGATGCAGCATGTCATTCATAATGAACTCTCCTATCACAAAACAAGAAACTGTTTTTGCTCCTGTTCTTGAATCAGGTGGCCAACAATGTCTAGAATCACTTGCAACTGACCAAACCAAAATTGCTACTAGGCTATTTTTATGTAGTAGGTTGTCTTGTATACCATGTAATTGCTGTTGTACTGAAGCTTGAGCATTCCTAATGTGCAAGCTAGTGGTTTCCAGTGGACCAGATCATCTTGCATTATATCTCAAATTTTCTTACAGTGAAGTAAATTGCCATCTTTGTTATTTTTACTAAAATTGTGAGAACCTTATGTTGAGAATGCTTTGCCATGGAAGAAAACATTGTGTCTTATTCTATGCATGGTTATCACGGCGTCGCCTAGGCGACGCCGAGTCGTCCTGGCGGTCGGAGGAGGACGCCAAGGCCGGTCGCCCAGGACATTTCCCGCCTCCGGCGCCGATCTGCGGCTTTCTCCCATTGCCGACGCCGATCTGCGGGTTTCTCCGCCGCCGGGGCCGATCTGCGGCCTTCTCCGCCGCCGGCGCCGATCTGGGGCATTCTCCGCCGCCGGAGCCGAGGAAGGGGCGGAGAGGCGGGGCTGGCGCGTCGGAAGCAGAGGAGGCGAAGGGACGCAGGCGCGCCGGCGGCGGAAGCAGGGGAGGCGGAGGGACGCAGGCGGCGGCGGAAGCAGGGGAGGCGGAGGGACGCGGGCGGCGGCGGAAGAAGAGGAGGTGGAGGGGAGGGGAGGCGGTGGGGAGAGGAGGGCCGGACGCGGGGGGGAGAGGCGGGGAGGCGGCGGATCGGGCGCAGGGAGGGGAGGCGGCG
Organism: Dendrocalamus latiflorus; assembly: GCA_017311315.1. Taxonomy (NCBI): domain Eukaryota; kingdom Viridiplantae; phylum Streptophyta; class Magnoliopsida; order Poales; family Poaceae; genus Dendrocalamus; species Dendrocalamus latiflorus. Next base: position 13,529,265 of record CM029670.1, on the reverse strand, counting down.
GCGAGAGAGAGATGGGGGGAGAGAGCGGCGTTGGCTGGCGGCGGTAGGGTTAGGGCAGGGGGAGGGGTTATATTTTCTTACTTTGTTGCGATTAAGTCCTCAGAGTTTCTAAAATTACGAATAGACCCTTTTTTCAATAGATTTCTTATAATTTAGACCTTAACAGTTTCTAAAAATTACAAATAGACCCTTTTCTCAATAGATTTCTTCTAATTTAGACCTCCTGAGATATGATTATTTAGATATTTATGCTATTACGCTGCATGATTATTTATTTTTTAGTCATATAAGGTATTATTTGTCGTCTAACTACTATCGTCTAATCGTCGCCATGGCGGGCGCCTAGTCGACTAGGCGTCCAGGCGCTCCGGCCTCGCCGCGACTTGCCGGAGCGCCGTGACAACCTTGATTCTATGTTTCTTTTGCATTATTTTCTCAAATTAAGTATGCGGCTATGCGCCCTGAAGCTTGGATGTGAACTTTTACAGGTTAGCTGTTTTGGTGCAGATGAACAATCAGATACTGGTGATTATTGGAGGTGTGATTACTAACAACTTACAATATGGATGCATGCTGTTTGGTTGCTTAATTCTAATCTGTCTTGGTGGCTTGCTTTTGGTATTCTGCAGGCTAGAAATTGAGGGAAGTGGTAAGGTATGGAAACGGGATCAAAAAGTAAGACTCCGACACATTGATACTGGAGGCTATCTGCACAGCCACAACAAGAAGTACAACAGGCTTGGCGGTGGGCAGCAAGAGGTGAGATTTGACACTGGGTTTCTTTCCTGGTCATTATAGATATTAGCTAATCCTAGATCATTATACAAGTATTATGTTTCAAAACGTTATTGGGTGTGTGTAGTAACTGGTTTACGTTAAGTTCAGCCGCCAATATGACATTTTGCTTTGATAGGTATGAGCTTTCAGTTAATGCAATGTAAATTAATTTTATAACACCCATCTATTTGCTACCTTATCTATTATACGTCATTGAAATGAAGGAAAAAAAAATTGCATATTGTGCAGGGCCGTCCTTGCTGCCATATGCAAAAATAAAATTCTCTGGGTCCTAATTCTGACGCTTAATGTTTGAATTAGTTTGAAGTTCTTTGTTTTCTGAGTTAAAAGCACGTTTCATGCAGGTCTGTGGTGTTCAAGAGAAGCGAGCTGAGAACATTTGGTTGGCAGCAGAGGGCGTTTATCTCCCAGTTAACGGAAGCAAGTGAATCCGAGCATTCCAGTGTTTTTCCTGTTTTCCTGCGAGTTGACATAGTATCAGAAATTTTGCTGACGTTTCATCCGTTCAAGCTTTTAATTTAAACAAGGGACCTGACTCCCGAGTGAAATGTTACACAAAATGGGAAATGTACAAACGTTGCATGCGCTCGATTGAAATTCTAATGTTTAGTATGGTCAGCTATATGGTACTGACTCTTGAGCAATGATGATAAGTTCAACTATGTTGACATACTGTTTATCTTCCAGATGTGAGACAGAAGGTTCTGCTCTTAACAGTATGGACTTCTTAGATGTATGCTACTGCTACCCCAAAGTTCGTGATTCAGAAAAAATACCACCCGCTGTACGACAATGGGGCCTTTGAACCCTTATGTCAGTGAGACAGTGAGATTTTGCTTAACCACTCTTTACAAAAGGCTTTACACAATACTTTGATGTAAATTTAGCCGAAGTGTCTATTGTATTTTGGGATAAAATGCAGAGGCTCTACACAGTCATACACCATTCAACATTTCAACTCCAATGCTTCAGACCGAGTGCTACATCGATACTGCTATAGTACCAAACTTTGCTTACAGTAATAAACAAATACCACTTGGATTTCCACATACCCAAACAAAGAGTGAGCTTCTGAAAACTACTGCAGACAAGTATGAAACATCAGGCATCTGCTGGTACTCAGGGCGATCAGATGCAATCAGTGTAGGTACAAAAATGTTCTCATGTTCCTCTGAGAAAAGCATCATACTAGTGTAATAAAATCATTCTTCTTGTTTGAGCAAGTAAAACAGGGCTGGAAGCAACAGAACAAACATCCAACAGGAGTAGCACAGAACTGAATAATCATTAGGATGAGAAAGTTATAGTCAAATAGATTTCAATTGCTGTTAAGAGTTTAAGCGGAGGGACCTTGTCAAAAAAGTGTTTAAACAGAGGAAATGAACAGTCAGCAATTGCTCCTAGGGGTAAGAGCAGGTTAAACTGCAGTATAATGTATGATTCAACCAAAGGCACAACTACAGAAAATGATGAATGGCTGAACGCTAAATAATACAGCTTCCCGCAGTCAATCTAATTAGTTCACTTTAATTTTACCTCACAGACCTTTAAATGGCTAACGTAAGGAACAGAAATTCTCATCATCAGTAAAGAGGAAAACTGTAGGTCTTATGTATAGCAAATTCAAGTGATCATTTTGCAATGAAGTACTCCCTGGTGAATATATGTTGCCAAACCAACGTGAAGAGCTCAACATATGATGAAAAGGTGCCATTTGAGACAAATAAGCAACATAAAGCAAAAACTGGAAATCTAAAAGGCATGTTTTGCAGCTAAAAAAAACTAGCTAGGAGAAGCAGTATATATTTACTCTCAAGTCTCACCACTCTAGGTAAGTCAGATCATGTTAATCTTCCCATACATTACAGATACGCAGAACATCCATTAAAGGGATTAGTGTAAGGCGCTAATTAGGCACCAGCACATAAGCTTGTGTTATGCAAACAATGATTTAATACAGAATATACAAAAGCATGTTTGAACAAACATACTTCTGGCCTAGATTGTGACCAATTAAGCTTCACATTTAATCAGCAAACTACTATGAGCTGCAATATGAAAAATTACTCACTGCTGAATGAATGAACACCACAAACAGTACAGGCATGCCAACAATCAACATGACATACTGCAAGTACTGTTACCTCCAGAACACCATGATGAACTTGCACAGAAAGGAAAAACGATAGCAACAGGAATACCAGACAGGTAAACAGTGATTCTTATATGAATGGTGCCCAAAAAAGGACCTGCTCATTTGCCAGTAAACACAACCAAACAGGGTTATCCTAGATATCTAATGCAAGTGTTCCTAGACGTAATTCAAAAATTAATAGCATAACACAGAAGCTATCCTACTGCTAAATACTGAAGATGAAGTAAGAATTCTCAAATGTTCTGTTCAATATGGTGTGCATTTGCTACTAGAACTAAAAGGTGCAGTTGGTGTAAGCAATTGGGCAAGCATTGCTAGATGACCATACATCACATAAAAAAACCAATCACTCAATTAAACTACTAGAGATTGCAATGAGAGGCATAATCAGGGACAAAAGCTACCATGGCAACCACAAGCAAATCATCAGATCAGACAGCATATTCACCAAAGGAAGTTTTTCCCTTTTTTTCATTCAGAACTTGTCTTATTTAACTATCCATTACTCATTCAATGAGCGGAGTTGGTGGTGGTCTGTTCTCTCCACCATCAGTAACAAGCCCATACAACACACCGGCATATTTCTCGGTCGATCCTTTGAAGTATGCCTCCTTCAGCTTTTTGTAGCACCGCAGGGTCACCAGCGAGTCAGACCCGGCCTGGTGGCAGGTCCCAACACGCTCGACACTAAGTAGCTCAGCAAGCTTGCTCAGGCCGCCGTGGAGGCTGCCGCAGTACCTCATGAGATGCTTGATGTCGTACAGCACCGGGAAGTAGATTCTGATGAGGTCGAAGAACCCGGGCATGGTGTCTGGCAGGTTCCGCCCGGTGAGCAGCCTGAGCAGGTACCCGAAGTCGTACCCGCTGTGGAAGGTAACCCACTGGACGTCGGGGTTGAGCAGGACGCCAGACGACATGAGCAGCTCGGCGAAGCGGCCCGCGTCGACGCCCTCGGCCGCGAAGCGGTCGAAGTTGATCCCGCTCTTGCGGAGCAAGTCGATGGAGTCGGCGTTGGCGGGGTCGGAGCGCGGGTCGAACCCCCTGAAGTTGAACTGCCAGGTGCAGGCGCGGCCCCCCGTGCCCCGTGCCGGGAGCGCGCCACTCTCGTCGGAGAGGGTGAGGCCGAGCTGGATGAGCTTGAGCATGTCGACGTTGGCCTTGAGGGTGGCGTAGTTGTACTCGTCGTTGGTGCGGAAGCTGCCGAGCGGGCGGCACACGATGCCCGGGAACTCCGTGTCCATGGCGACGTAGGGGTAGTCGTCGACGACGTCGCGGATCACGGCGAACTCCGCCTCGAGGTTCCCCGCCCAGACGTCGCGGATCTCCACGCCGCCCTCGTCGGGCTTCTCCGCTGCGGTGGGGGCAGACATCGGAACCGGCGCATCCAAGGATTCGGAGAGAATTTTGGGGGAGAGCAGCGTGCCGAGCAGGCGGGCGGCTAGGGTTGGGGTTTGCGCGGCCGACGGGTCGGCGGGCGGGGGGGGAGGGAAGCAATAAGAGGACGAAGCGGCGGCGGATGCGGGGTAAAGCGGTGGGCCCCACGGGTCAGCGGCGGCGTCGTGGGGTGCGAGAGCCCATGGGAGGTGGGGGCCGAGAAGAGGGGAGCAGATCCAGGGGGTTGGAGGCGTGGGGAAGAAGAAGAGGGGAAAGTGGAGGCGGTGCAGCGAGCCGGCGGAACGGGGTCGGGCCCACCGCCACGTGGCGCGGCGGTGCGGGGCCCAAGGCACTGACGGTGGACCCAATCCCCATCCGGGCCTACCTGTCAGTTACTCAGTCGGTCAGAACGCGGTGCCTCGGGGTCTGGAGAGCGGAGATGGTGGGGTAGTGTTTTTTTTTGGCTTTTCGCTTTGGCAGGTTGGTGTGTGTGACCGCGTGAGTACAGCTGTACAGGCAGGGCTATGGCCTGAACCGAAATGCAATTCGCATGTGCCTTTTCTGATCTATTTTTCCAATGCGTAATTTTTGAGATTTTTCTTACAAGTCAGCGCAAGCGCTTGCTAAACATCGTCATATTGTACGGCCTGCTCGTTCGGCCTTCTAGTTTTTGGTTTTCGTTTTTTTAGGATTTTTTTTTACTTTATCCGTATTTTTTTATATTGTGTGTGCTTAGGAATGGCAATTATATCTTATTACCCGTATACCCAAGGGTAAATATCTTAATGAAGCTGGGTATGGGATATTTTCTTTACCCACGGGTATAGAAATGAAGATAACACTCTACCCGTTGGGTAAACGGGCACGGATATGAGTAAGTTCCACTCGTACTCGTCCCGGCCGTTTACCCATGATATAGATTGACAAGTGGCGTAGTCATAGCAATATCTCTAATTATTATTGATTGTTATAAATTTTTCCATATCTCTAATTGCTATTGATTGTTATAAACTTTTTGATAGCTATTATATTTCCAGCAACAGTTGTTGCTTATATGTACATGTCATTAATTCAACTCTCAGATGGTGACTCTCAGTTCGCGGGTAAACGGGTATGCCTACGGGCGATGGGTTTGAGCGAGGTTGTTCACCCGTCATTCTTCGCGGGTATACCCGTGGGCGTAAATCGGGGTCGCGGGTACGGGTATGGCCGAGCACTACCTGTACCGCCGCGCCCGATTGCCATCCCTATTTGTGATTGGTTAATTTGTTTTTTCTATTTTTAATTTTTTAAATTTAATTATGCTAAAAATCACAGTAGTTATAATACAAAATAAAATAATTATAAAATAAAATAAGCCATAAATTACTAAAAAAACCCAACGGCCCTGACGTGCTAGCTGAACTGACAGAAACTGTTGCAAGTAATCTCGCACAAGGAATTCTCGCTCCATTTCTGTGACAACATTGATTTCTCGCTCCATTTCTACGAGAGGCAGGGCGATTAGCTACCAGTTACTGGTACAGTATTAACCACAGAGAGACATTCCGTTAGCTAAATGTGCATTGCCAAGAAATAGGCTGTGTTCTTTTGGATATATAGTTTGATTTTCTATAATAAATAGCTTTTAAATAAAATATTTTTTAAGATAAGATTTACAAATCGATTATAGTAGATATTGTTCTGACTTTATTTATATCGACAAAAATCGCACACAACAAGTATTTCTCTTCGAACACTTTCTTATGAATAGACAGAATTTAAAATTTTAAACTAAAAGTCATAAAATATAGCTTAAAAGAATCCACCATGACATGGCAAGACCATGACAGGAACGAGACGAGTAACACTGCAACCTGCAAGTCATCTTAGGCATGATTAAAGCATACTTTCGCCATGCGAATGCCTCCACGAATTTTCGACGTGGCACATCGAAATGAGACTTTAGTATTGCAAGTGTTCACAATGTGTTGGTCTAGAGACCGGGAGATCCACATGGTTAGGCAGGAGCACGAAAGCTCGTGTTCACAATGCTGTGGCCGACTCTGGGGCTAGGTTCCAAATTCGATCTAAATTTGACGATTCCTTACGTGCTGTAGTGAGCAAGAGTGCAACACAGCGAACGCTCTAACGAGCTTATCACACTATCCATTTAGAAGAAATCCCATACTGTCCAGGCCTGCATGTCATGCATCAAGTGAAGCATTAACCGATTTAAATAGGTAATCAACTGATTGTACAAGTATGATCTTCAGAAAATCATCCACCGTTGCTAATTTGCTACGCAAGCTACAGAAAACAAGAGAAGCCTATAGTCATGTTCTTTTGATATGCGACTGCAGCAGCTGACGGCTTTTATCTTTATTTTTTAAGACGGCGACAAATGAAAAATACGCTGACACGGACGGTACATATAGTTTTGGGCTTAGAAAACCGTTTGAAGAAGTGACTTCAGAAAACCGCTGGAAGAAACCGTCCTGTTTCAATTTTCAGAGAAGCTAAAGTCAAAAACCACAAACAAGTCAAAAAGAACAATGCCTATGTCAGTTGCATTGGTTCATTTTGGCATTACGAAGTCTAGTCATGTCATATCATGAAGTGGAGTGCTAATCATCTTATAATTGGAAGTACCTGCAGTTTTAAGGCTAGACCAACAATTTGGGCTGAAAACCTTATCGCTGTTCCACAAGATTGAATCACAAGTAGAAACACCCTTATCCGTTTATGATTTGTCAAGCGCCATGCTGGTCATGTAAGTCATGTTCTCATCGCGACGTGAGAGCTAACCTCACAAAAAAATTCCAGGAAATGCTGACTGGTAGATAAGGCGTAGTAACTCAACTCAAATATGCAGATGGCGATGTCTGCAAGAATAGAGCAAATATCAAATGTCCTGTAAGCAAGCTTCCCCTTCATGATTTCACTTGTCTGCTCTGACAACAATCGTGTGAGGTGTTCTCACTAATCTGAGATGACTTAAAACAAAATATAAGGGTTATATGATGTTTTAGCACTCCAGATAATCTTTTACATCTAGCATCAATGAACTATTCCAGTATATCCCAGAGGTACCCTGCCCAGAAAGCGTTGAAGTAGCTGGTTCAGATGAAACACCCTCCAGGGCCTCAGCTAAATCTGAATCCCAAAGCCCTAACCTGCAAACCTTCCGGTATACATCAAAACCTGCAGCTTTCAGACCTTCTGAAAAGAAATCATTTAGTGAGGGACTTTCTGAGTTTATTTCCTTTAGTAATTCCATTGCAGCATCAGAACTACCGAATATCAAAGCTGAGCATGTCTTATCCAACAATTTGAGCTCAAAATCCTTTGAGAAGAGATGATGTAAGCTTGTAAGTCTAGATCTCAGTTCTATGACAGATGTCTCCCTAAAGCCCCACAAGAAAACAACATTATCGGTGGTCATTGTCCTGGTGGTATTTGACTCATTAGCGAAGTCAACATCATCAGATTCTTCAGCTATACAACTGGGATAAAAAATGTTACAATATTCTTCAACTGTGTAACACTGCTCACCAGATTGAGATTGACACTTAGGACTGATTTTAAGTAAACTACTTAGTTTAGCAAACAATTTTATCATCCTCAGAATATTTCCCCCATTTTTGGTGATGATGTTGGTAACATCTGTGCAAAAGAAAGAAAGAGAAATTGAGAGTTCAATACAAAATGCTAATAAGGAAGGATTACGAAGAAGTAGGCAACAATTATGTCAGCTTGAACTATACCTTGCTGTGGTATTTCTACTTCCATCGGCACAAAGTACTGTCTTCGTAAATAACTCAGAGCAGCTTGTATATTCTTTGCTTTTCTCAAAGGGCCAATTTCTCTCCACATGTGGCTGATATCAACAACATTAGAGAATACCATCCTCAAGGAACACATAAACTCATGCAAGTTTGGCGGAAGAGGCGCAACAAATTTGGAGTGTATCATTGTAAGGTCTGAGAAAAAAAAGAAGACATATGATGTAAGACATGAAAGGTTAATAGGTCACAACATTGTGCAGTTTAGTGATGCAGCAACCTACCATTCAAGCAATTGTAAGATATGATTGGTTTATGTGAAGATGATAGTAGATCAATAACTTCTCGAAATCCACGAAACTTCAAATTATGTTCATCTTCCAATTTTTGGATATCCATCTGAAAATGAGTTTTTTAAAAAATGGATCCTGAATAAGTTGACAATTTCAACTTGTTTTACAATGTACATAATGGTGCCAATTTCTAGAGATACAAACCAGGAGAAGATTCTTATCCTCTGTAGAACTAGTAAAGATCACACGTACGGCCCTAGCCACCCCAGCTTTGTCCGGAACAACAAGAGGTACAAGGTCATCAGAGATATGATTTACTGTCTGCAGTATAGCTCAAAACAATCAAAGATTGCACCAGTACATTGTAAGTTACTATTTGACTTTACATATAAGAGAGGATCGAGGAGTGGCATTTGGAGGTTCCAATTTTTATCAGTTCCAATTTTCTATGTTTACATATGGATATCAGATTGCAATTTTGTCTTCACACTAAGCGAATGGCATCTATTTTGAATTCGTTGATATATTAAGACTTTCCATCCTGATATATTATATATCATTACACTTGCACGTATCTAAACGCAATCTAAAGACAGTGAGGCTTGGTGCCCAGACAATATGGTGCCCTATTTCAACGTGTGTGTGTGTGTATGCTCCTACTTTCAATATACCAGTTAAACAAACATGCTATACTTATTTATCACTTTTGGTACACTTAAATACTAATTATAAAATACTCTAATGTGATTTGATTAAAAAAATATAAAAGGAGTATATACACAAATTATGCTATACAAAATGGATTTTGATGGAATTTTTCATAGAACTCACTTTGGAATATCTTATAACTATTATTAGAGTATACTTAAAAAGATAAAGAGGTATAACAACATCATTTATACGGTACATAGCAAGTGGGATTACATACTCACAGAAATATAGAATCGTTTTCCTATATATGCACACACACACGTGTATATATATATATATATATTACATAAGGCACCTTGGTGCCTAGGCACCAACATCAAGAACTGTCCGATACACGTGTATGATTGATAATTTTTTTGAGTTTGGGTATGGAAATGTTTTATACCCTTGATATATTTATGGTAAGTAAGTTTTGAACTCAGTTCAAACTAGTTTGAACTACTTTTGAGTTCAATGCAACTACAGTGAGTATATACCATAAAAATAGTTCAAACTAATTAAACTGAAGTTGAATTTAATTTTTTTCGGAGTTTGACATCTCAAATATACTTTTTTATGGGTATATGAAGATACCCACATCAAATGTTGCAAATCTCAAAGCAAATCAACGGGTATTGATATGGGTGCCTAGGCACCAAGGTGCATGAAACACTCGTCCTATATATATATATATATATATATATATATATATATATATATATATATATATATATATATATATATATATATATATATATATATATATATATATATATATATATAGACACACACACACACATATACATATACATATATTGTTTTTCATTAATAGTGTCTACCGATACTTAATAATAAAATGCTTTTTACTTTTGTGGACAAACCATCAAATGTAAGTTGTAAAACCAGACCTCCAAAACCAATTGAACTTGGCGATCGCTGCATACATCAATGCTCATACTTGGCCTTGAGCCATATGATTCACCACCCAAAATTAGTTTCCTAAGGGAACTAACTAAAGAACCTGCACAGTAGGAAGTCATGTTAGGAGCCATCTAAGGCATTGTTTGGATGAACCAGGATGGCCCAGTATCCCGGCCCATCCATGTGGAAGTTGAACTAAATTCCATGTGGCCCATCCAAACAAGGCCTAAGTGATAGGCCAGAGTGGAGCGTTAATATTTATCTGAAGTGACCTACCATCAGCTGTTTTACTTGGTTCTGCGTACCCTTTTCGCCAATGTTGAATTATGGACTTAATTCTATTCATAAAAAGTGAATCAGCAACAGATGTACTTGGTGATGATGACAGTTGGCGAAGATGAGGGGTAAAGATCTTTTGCCTTGCCAAGGATTCTTGCACCCTTGATAGATAAGATATACCTGCCAATATATTCACCAGAAAAATAGGCCATCTTTATCAAATAACTCAACTTGCTATTCATTGGGTGCATGGTATACCACTCACCATCATAAATGCACATATTGAAATCAAAACCATTATGAGCCATAGATGACAAATATGATGATTGACAGGAGAAACTGTAAGAAGGCATTCCTAGCAGTAGCTCATCTCTGGGAAACAAATGGAAATTGTACCTGTACATCCAAAACACCCACAGAAGCATCACCAATAATCCGGGAATAACATAATACAATAGACTGGAGTAAAGAAACAGAGGACAAAATGGTTCTCAAGTGGAAGAAACCTGAATCGATTATCTAAATTTTTTTCATGAACCCCAAGTGTATAACTACATGAACATTTATCAACAATAAACTTGGATGAATCTATAGTCCATGGACAATAATAAATGAAAATTTAACTGTTACAAAAGCATTAGTAAGCGGAAGCGGTGCAAAGTGTGGTGGTCTCAATTCTCATGCATAACAGAATATTAACCAAAAAATATTATTTGGTAGTAGCGCAAGCAACAGACTTTAATGTGATCAAATTATTGTTCCAATAGAGAGCTGAGAAGAGCTTCAACTGGCAAGCTAGAGATCACTTTATCGCTAAGATTTAGATTTCTCTATGAATTGCCACCTTCTCCATCCCGGCATCAGGTTATTTGTTCGAACTTCGAAATACACTGTTTAATGTGCTTGCGATGTGCATAAGTAGCCATTTTTTCTTGATATACAACACATCTTTAATGAATTTCATACTTAAAAGTCCTATATCTCTTTGACTATCTGCAGCTTTCTGCACTAAAATATTTTCTCCCAAAGATTCAAGTTTACACATAGAAAGTTAGAAAATGTCATGCTTGCATCAAATTAAACAAAAGAACATGACAGACAACCTAAATTTTCATGCTAGTTAGTTGTGCTACGAACTCGCTTTGCTTCCCCCCTTGCATTCCTACCTAACTAATCTTCTTCCGGACATAACATACAGAAACAACTTATCGTGACATAATGCCTGGCTAAACTTGAGAAAATGTTGACAAAATGTAAGTTTCCCATATATATGGGCTGTCGAGTGCACTCTGCAAGCTACAATCAGCTTCATTTCATACTGCTCAAACGAGCAGCAACATTTCGTTTACGCACACTAGGTGTTCGATGAAAAGCCACACTGCGCCACAAAACAGAGGCTGATGCACCACCTCCGATTGCGCGGCCGAAATAGCTAAACCATCTTACCATTTGTCCCCACGTGCACAAGGTGTTCGACAAAATGCTACACAACGATTCGTATTTGTCAATGCTTCTTGTTGAGGATGAGGAATGAGAGAGCTGCTTACGGGTAGGCAACGAGGGTGGAGGACGGGGAGGTGGCGTGCAAGCTGAAGGGGCAAATGGCGACGTGGAGGGGCTGGAAGGACTCCGCGGCGTGCTTGGCCTTCAGGTACGCCGTCTCCGGGGTGTCCACCGGCAGCGCGCGCAGCCAACCCGTGGGGGCGCCCGTCTTCAGCGCCGTCACGGCCACGTAGTCGCACGCCTTCAGGTGAGTCTCCAACTCTCGCACAGCCTCCGCGAAGTTCTGCCTCGTCACCTGCTTCGCCGACGCGGCGGCGGCGCGTGTGGCGGCCATTGGCGCCGGAACCGATGGCGGAACCAGCAACTGAGAACGACCAAGGATCACGTATGCTACTGGCTACTTACCTAGAAGGGGCTACGTCGGAGAGCCGGCGATGGCGAAAGTAATGAGGCGGTGCGGTCTGCTCGGAGAACCGGGGGAGACGTCGGCGCCGGAGGGGAGGGTGGCCGAGGAGGAGAGACGCCGAGCAGGGAGAGGCGCGGTGGAGGGAGGCGGCGAGTAGGGTGGCAGGTTGCGAGCAGGGCGGCGCGGGCGCGCGGTGGAGGGTGGCGGCCAGAGCGAGGGAGCAGGGCGGCGCCGCGCGATCGACGTTGCGGTCGGAATTGCCAAACGCAAGTTAGGGGTCGCCGGGGTGGGCCGCAGGGAGTTGGGCTGCTGCGCGGGCGAGATTAGTTGGGCGGCCGAAGAGGGGTTAATCAGGACCTGTTTTGCGCGGTTGCGGTTTATGGTTTTTAGTTGAAATTTTTAAATTTTTACTGTTTACGATAGAGATTGCGGAAAGAGATACTTATTTGCGATTTTGGTTAATACAGATGTTAGGCTTTTAACGTGTACTACGATTAACTTATAGACCCCGTCTTGAGAAAATATCACGTTTGAAAGTTAGGTACTGTAGCAAAAGCCAAAAGCCACTAGCTTCGGTCAAAAAGAACAGGCCCTGAGCCCATCCTAGAATGGAAGTTGTTTTGTGAATTGATAGCAGTGCCGCGGGCGCTGAAATGTGAATTTGTAGATAAAGGTTGTTTCAGTGAAAAGCAAGGATTAAAACCGTATGACAAGTAAAAAACATAGTGATCGCTCAACCACAAGCATTGACTTGCCAAACCTGGTTTAGTAGCTGCTCAAATCGATTGAATCTCTAACGGAGTACAGAAAAGTTAGTATGGAAACGTAAAACCATACTAAACAACGATAGATTCCTCTCAGGACGGGCAAAATATTTGGGCATACCGGTGGATGCCCGGGTCTGAGTTGCAGATCTAACAGGTACAAGAAAGTTAGTATGAAAATGGCAAAACCATACTAAACAATGGTAGATTCCTCTCATGACGGGCAAAATATCTAGCCGTGTCGGCGGATACCTAGGTTTGAGTTGAAGGTCTACCGGGTAGAGCCTATATAAAGAGATGAGCGGTGAAACGACCTTGTTTCTCAACTCAGTCATGAGGGTTGAGGAACCTTGTGGGTAAAAGTTGGGCAACTCTGCAGAGTCATTTATAAATGGTATTCGAATACACCGTGTTTAATGGGTGATTCCAATAACGAAGTATAAGTTGATTTGGAATGGTTTTGAAAATGTGAAAGTGTGTTAATCAAGTTTGGAAAACCCCCAAATTCCTTAAGAAGTCTATGATTTGATATTTTATATTTAAAAGCAAAAGTTTTATAAAAAAATTGCATCTATATAAAATAATAAACTGCTCTATCTCATTCCATGGCAATCTCTTGCATATAGTTAAATAGCATTTTCCATGTGACTTGTTGAGTACGGTTGGTTGTACTTAGTCTTGCTTTAATTTCTCAACCAACACTGAGATCGAGAGAAGAACAGGATGTTACAAGTTTCCGTGTTAGGGTTACGACCGCATTCAAGCGTTCTTGTGAATTTTCTTTTGTTCTTCTGATTGTAAGTTAAGTTTTGGGCTTGGACGCCCTTAAAATTGTTAAAATTGACTGTTAAGTCTTATTTTAATCAAATTAACCCTTTTTGAATGTTTGTAAGCAGGCATGATGCTTCTTCTGTCCGTAACTGAACTCCTGAGCTATTACGGAAGATAATAACGTTCATGTTCCCAAAAACGGAGGCGTTACAATATCCACGATTCAACTCAAATGAACTATACACCAAGCAAAACAGATACAAACACAAGTTCACAACTTCACATTCTTCCCTGCAGCAATGAACAAGCGAGCTTGCACCGAAGCAGTACTGTCCACGGTAAACGGTAACACCAAAATGTCTCCCTTCACGGCCGGTCGCCTCATGTCGTCGTGCGATGTTTGTGCTTGGCATAGCGTCTACTTGCCAAAGATGGACTTGATCCACCACATCCCACCGTCCCTGGGGCTCTCCTCGCTCTCGGGCGGTGGGTCCGGGTGCGCCGTCTTGCGGAGCTTGGTCACGTCGTACCTTTCCTCCTTCGCCCTCTCCACTAGCTGGTTGTACACGTCCTCGTCCATGTGCAGCTGCCTGCACAAGATCTACACATACAGAACATGCAGAGATGCAAAGCACAGAGATTGATTGGTTGTCGATGGGCAACAATTCAAAGAGAGATCAGAATTTGGAGAGGCTGGCGTACCCAGAGGTATTTCCTGGAGGGCTGGCCGATGAGCGCGTACTGGTAGCCGTCGTCGATGTGGAGCACCCAGTAGTCACCGGTGACGGGGATGATGGGGAGGAAAGGGGGCACGTAGAACCTGACCTTGAGCTTGGCCTCGTCGCTAGTGGGGTCGACGCGCCAGGCGGTGCCCTCGATGTGGCCGCGGCGGCCGTCCGTCCACGTCTCGTTCAGCACCTTCACGGTGCCGTCTGGGTTGAGCGAGTAGGTGGGGCGCGTGTTGGTGCCGGTCTTGGGCTGGAACCTGGATGGGAAGCACCCGATCTCATACCACCGCCCCATGTACCGCTCCAGGTCGAGGTTCCGCACCACCCTCATCGTCGCGCCGTCATCGAGAGCTTCTTAACTTCTTCGGCGGGGGCGGCGTGGGTTTCATGGGGAGGGGAGGAAGCAAGGACCAAGGTGGCGTGGGTTTAGGGGAGGAAGCGATAGGGAATCATCGATGCGAGGAGGGGATAGAGATGGGGCAAGAAAAGGTGGTGCAGGATGCGTGGAGAATCGTGGGCTATACGTTGGGAACCTGTCGTTTAGTGGGGAGCGGCTCAGGTGCAGGTGCTGGGGGCACAGCACTTAGTGCGTGCGGGGGTGCCCCCCGCACCCGCCACGTGTCCCGCAATATCCAAAAAAATTCCAAAAAATTCAAAAAAAATACTTACAAAATCCGAAAATTTGTAAAAATTACTTTTTGTAAAAATACTTTTATTAAAAAGTATTTTTAAGTACTTAAAAAAATACTTTTTACTGAAAAGTATAAATCAAAAAAATTTAAGTACTTATGAAAAAAATACTTTTTATACTTAAAAAAGTAATTTTTACAAATTTTCGGATTTTGTAAGTATTTTTTTTGAATTTTTTGGAATTTTTTTGGATATTGCGGGACACGTGGCGGGTGCTGGGGGCACCCCCGCACGCACTAAGTGCTGTGCCCCCAGCACCTGAGCCGCTCCCCGTTTAGTGGGGCCGGATTGTTGACAACGCAAAGTGGCGGGGTTGGACCGTTGAAGGGTTCCTTTGTGTTGTCGTCGTGCCGAGTGCCGCTTCCTCGTCTGAAGAAAATTATGGCTCTATTATTTTTTAGTTTTGTCAGATTTTAATTTCCGTTCCTCCATAGGCTAAAATAAATAAGACAATTTTACAAATGGTTTTTTTAAAGCTACTTCTTCAAATAACTTATCGAGTTCAAAACTGTGTGTGTCGTCTACGTCGGCATCTCTGCCTTCTAACGTCTCGAAAAGTGTAGACAAAAATCATCAGTTGCAGCTCAAAAAACATTTCCTATAGCCATCTTTTCAGCTTATGGCTCCTCTCAAACAAACAAACGAAATGGCTTCTTCGTCACTGTTTCGAAACGGTTTATCAGTCTATCGACATTCGATTCATTCACAGAAGCACTCGTGCTAGGGCAAAAAACTATAAGCTACAGTCGAAAAGAACCCACTCATAGACCACGTCTGGTCATGGTTTTGGCACCGGTCCCCGCTCCCCGTCTGAAGAAAATTATGGGACCACGTCTGGTCATGGTTTAACTCCTAATGACCCTGTTCTTTTTGCTTTTCAGCGGCTTTTAGTTTTTGTCTTCTCTCAGTAATCACTATATATTTATTAGACTAATAAGTTATAGTCCAAAAAAACATATCTAATAGCAGGCTAAGGTTCCATCTAGAGAAATTTTACAGTATGATATGCTTTAGCCGTTAATCACACCATCGCAGAATCAGAGAGAATTTAGATATGAGCGCATGATAAGTGAGTATACATGTTTTACACCTCCATCAAATTAAGCGACTAAAGTATAAATGATCGATCCAACCCTACTCTTAGATTGATAAATAATTCGTTTAGACGATAGAGAGGAGCTTTTAAATTATAGTACAAAATAGACTTTAAATTCCTTAAAAGTTCAAGAAATCTTACATATTTAGAGACCATAAGCTTTTGGTGGCTTTTTAATGTAGAGTTGAAATTCCAGCAAACATAGCATTGGAAGAAATCCAAGTAGAAATTCCAGCAAATATAGCATTGTTTTGAATAGACTGTTCCAATAAAACGTTTTAAAAAATGACGAATAAGTTATCCCGTTTGTTTGCTCAAAGAAAACTATAAGTTATAAGTTATAAATCAGAAACTTTAAAGAATAGGGCCTCTACGCTTTCCTTGCCTTGGCTTTGCTCCAACGGCAGCTCATCTCAAGGAGAGGCTCCAGCCACAACACATCTTGAAGGACGGACTGCTAGCGACGTCTTTCCACTCGACGTTGCTTTGCATTTGCAAACATGGCTCGCCTGTGTTCGGCTCTCCAGCCATATGATGATGATGTGCACCATCGTCTAAGGGCTACCAAGCGGCCTTGATGGAATTCGTAGGCGGCGAGGGATCAGCTATGAAGGGTTATGGCGAGGCCACCTGATGACTAGATTAGCAGTGACAAAGATAAGCTTAACTACGATCTAATTTGGAGCTAATTAGGTGATTTCTTGCCGATTAAACACAAATCTCACTCTAGCATGGTGTCCATGTTGTCCCAGCAAGCATTTGATTTTGAGTGCCTCACACGATGAAATACCTGAGGATTGACCGGCACTACGGCAATCTAGCAATGTGCGTATCCATATGGTGAACAATGGCTACATCGGTTCAGCATTTTCTATCCTAGAACACCACAGCTTCGACTTAATAAAATGGGCAGAGATCGACTTGATCTAGGCAGAAGTTGATGATAACACGACCAACGGTAATCAGCAAGGGAGAGTAATTGGGTAAACCATGAATATGTGAACGTACGCAATAACTAATAAGCTGATGGACTTAGAACTTGGGTTTTGGAGCTCGAAGACGACGAAGTCTAGGTGCAGCTCAAGTTGAGTGGTCCATACCTTCTTGCTTTGCAAGTCAACGATAAAACTGAAGGATTGAACAGAAGATAAGTTGATTACGAATGTAGTCAGATGTGAAATCGAACAGACCAAAGACCAGAGTCAACATAGTATGCAGGAGTCTAACCCCAAAAATGCAAGGTGGCTGGGCAAGAACAAGCATACCCAAGGTTCATACCAATGCTCAAAACTTTGAAAATAGAGCGCACCGATTAAAGTTAGGAAGTAGATTAGTTCGAGAAAGCAAGCACATCTTTGGTTGTTTCTACGCAGTGTTGGGTTGATCTCGGCTAACCAACCCCGAGATTTCAGGGAGGTACGCCTCCACTCGCACGTCTTGATCGGAGACGGCAACCAACCCGTTTGGTTTCGGTCCCGGTCACCCAGCGCCACATATAAAAGAGGGTTTCGGAAAAGACAGGAACACGCGTTGTCCTAAGTCTCTCTAACCCTAACAAGAACCGATCTATCATAGGCGCTGTGGTGAACGAAGGCCGAAACTCATCTCCATCCACGGCTCCGTCGTCCACGCCGGCGACCTCCGTTTCACTGACGCCGACCTCTTCACTGCATCAACCGAGCACCGACCCTCAAGGCATCTTCAAGTTCGGGTATGTAAATTGACACTTCCGCTCTAAAGATTAAGTTAGGTGTTCATGCTTTGATCTAGGGTTATGCCTAATGATTCATGATTAGACTTACTTACATTTGGTATCAGAGCCTCTAGACTCGATCATGAACCCTATTAGTTTTAACCGAACATTGGATTTGGGATTAAGGCTCGGTTTTAATGTTTAATGGGTCGGCTAAAGAAATTAGAAGGAGGTGATTCAAATTTTTGATTGGCAAAATCCTAATGGAAACTCTAATGAAAATCCCCATTTTGTCTGCTCACCCGAACCCTGAATCCCCAAATCACCCAAATGAAGTTTTAGATCGGCGGCAAACAAACCAAAAAAAAAGGAGGGGGGCTTACGGCTTTTCGGCCGCCGACGCCGCTGCTCCCCACGAGCGCCGTCGCCGGTTCGGAGCGCCGCCCGCGGGCGCCGCAGCCGCGCCTTGCTGCCTTTCGAGAGCCGCGCGCCACGCGCGCTCTTCGTCGCCGCACAGGAGTCGCCACTCCTCCTCCGCCTGGGCGCGTGAGCTTCGCCGCCGTCGGGAGTGCGCCGCCGCCGCCGCTAATGTCGCCTGTCCGGATTTTTCGCTTGGAGGCGGACGTGAATGGGGATTAGGGTTAGGGTTGCGCAATTTTTGTCCCGCCCGCAGCGTGTTTTTAGCCGTCCGATTCAATCCGGCGGTCGCGCTTGTGCGGGCTGAAGATGGTTTGGCCCGGCTGTGATTTCGGACGTCGGATCTTGATCCAACGGCGCGCGCGTGAAGCACGTTTTATGTGGGCTGCTGACGTTTTTGCTGGCCCGCGCGCATGATTTCCAGGCCGCGCGTGTAAATGGTGGGCCGCGCTGGGTTTTTGGCCCGTGCGGGTGTTTTTGGGCCGCACCAGGGGAATTTTTTCCCGGCCGTGAGCGCATAAAGCTGTTGGGTTGGGATATTTGGTGGGCCGTGCGCGGGAATTTTGTTGGCCGTGCGCTGCAATTTTGGCCCGTACGGGCGCTCTTTTAGGCTGCGCGCACGTGCAAATTTTTTATGGACCGAGCGCGCGTAGTATGGGCCGTGGGCGTGCTTCCCGCCCCGCGCGCGTGCGCAAAGTTGGGCCGTCCGAGTGTTTTCTGGGCTGCGTGCCATGCGCGTTCTAGCTGGGCCGCCCGCTTTTATGGGCCCCGCGTGCGACATTTTCTTCAGGGCTGCGCATGGGAGCTATTTTTTTGGGCCGACTGAGGTTTTGGGCTGCGCATGAAATTTTTTTTGGGCCATGAATGTGATGCTTAGGCCGGTTTTCTTTGGGCCGACTGAATAATGATTTTATTCCTATTCTTTTTCCAGTGTATTTGCTTATGTTTTATGTCTTTATCATATGCACTGATTTAAATTATTTTCAGTGGCCCAAAATTTAATGTATATTATTATGTATAATCTAGGATTAAAATTGAACCAACGGGATATTTTAATCTTGAGATTTTTTATGATTAATTTTGGCATTATGTACACATATGGTTATATTCTGACCAACGTTGTTTATAATCATATGTCGCCATATTATTATGTTTTGTCTCTAATTAAAATTGAACCAACGAGATATTTTAATTGGAGATTTTTATGTTTTTGGCATTATGTATGCATATGATTACATTCTGACCAACGTTGTTTGTAATCATGTGTCGCCATATAAAATTATTGAGTTCCTTTTCATTTTCTGCCCAACGGTGATATGAATTGGAACTGTATTTTGCATGTTATTAATCAGACCAACGTCGGGTTAATTACATGTAATATATATTTATGATATTTCTAAGTTTTGCCCTGTATTTTGAAATTTAGAACTTAATGCATCAAACGTTGCTGCCATAAAGAACGAATTCATGTTGTCCTTGATGTTTTTGGACCTTGACTATACCTTCAGGGTAGCCGTTCCCATTCCTCCCACCGAAGGTGAGGACAATTATGATGAGAAAAAGAAAAATTTACGAGGCTAATGCTGAAAAATGGGAGCGGTTTTAACCGCTTATCACTAATGATTATGAAGACCTCTATTTTAGTCGGGATTAGGGGAGCAATCCCCGATTCCGAAAATGCTAAGGATAAGGAGTACTTGGCTTCAATCGAGGAGAAATTTAAAGACTCCACTAAAGTTTATGCCAGTACCTTGATTCAGAGGCTCTTAACCACTAAGTATGATGGGTCCGGTAGCATAAGAAAGCATATCATGATGATGACCAATATGGCAGAAAAACTCAAGGGGATGGACATGGCAATATCTGATGGTTTCCTTGTCCATTTTATTATGACATCTTTTCCTTCTGAGTACACGACTTTTAAGATTAATTACAATACTCAGAAAGAAAAATGGAACATGAGCGATTTGATCGCCATGTGTGTCCAGGAGGAAGAGAGAATAAGGACAGAAAAAGAAAGATTATGCTCCTCAAATTGGTGGCTCAAAAAAAAGGAAGTTCCAAGGGGACTTAAAATCAAAGAAGAAGCTGCAATTCTCCCCAAATTCAGACAAGTCGGGGTCTAAAGTGCACAATGCACCTAAGCCTCATGTTGCTCCCGCCGGAGCATCTAAAGGGGGAATGTCTTTTCTGCAAGCAGCCAGGGCATTTCCAGAAAGATTATGTGTGATGTTAAGTGTAAAAAAAATGATGAGACTTCTTCGAAACCGTGGCACTGTCGTTTAGGCCACATTTCGAGGGGGAGAATGGAGCGTCTCATTTAAAGAAGAAATTCTCCACCCATTAGATTTCTCTGACTCAGGCCACTGCGTTGATTGCATTAAAGGAAAATATGTTAAGCAAATAAAGAAGGGAGCTACTCGCAGCACAGGACTATTAGAATGAATCCATACTGATATTTGTGGTCCTTTCCTTGTGACATCAGTGGATGGTTTTGATACATTCATCACATTCACTGATGATTTCTCCCGTTATGGTTATATCTTTCCCATTAAAGACCGATCTGAATCACTTGATAAATTTAAGATATTTAAGGCTGAAGTTGAAAATCAGCACAACCTAAGGATTAAAGTAGTAAGATCGGATTGTGGGGGAGAATATTATGGAAGGCATGCCTCTTATGAGCAAATTCTTGACCCGCCCTTTTTGCTAAATTCCTTCAGGAAAATGGCATCGTTGCTCAGTATTCTATGCCGGACGAATCTCAGCAGAATGGTGTAGCTGAAAGACGCACCGTACACTTATGGATATGGATAACAAAGTTTGTAGAAACAAGACACGCTGTGTTCTTAGAAAATAACGAGGACTTGGAGCCCAGGAAAATAGATCTTGAGGAGAAGCGGGTTTATGTTCCATCACCGCTCATTGCAGAGACCTTTACTCCTGTGTCTCAGGCGGTTGCACCTCTAGTAGAGAATACTGTTGTTGCACCCACTGTTGAGGTCTCTGAAATTCCTGGTGTTATACCTAATGAAAAACCTCAGCAGCCTCCTGAAATAACTAATGAACCTCTTAGAAGATCACAGCGGGAGAGAAGATCTACCATCCCAAATGATTATGTTATATGAATGAGGATGTTAATGATATAGGGAAGGTAGATGATCCCACCTCTTATAAGGAGGCCATAATGAGTGAACATTCTTCTAAATGGCTTGAAGCCATGCATGATGAACTAAAGTCTATGAGCATTAATGATGTATGAGACTTAGTAGAAATTCCTGACGGAGTCAAAACAGTAGGCTGTAAATGGGTCTACAAAACTAAGCGTGACTTTAAGGGAAATGTCGAAAGGTTCAAAGTAAGGCTCGTAGCAAAAGGCTTCTCACAAAGAGAGAGGATTGACTATAATGACACATTTTCTCCTGTCTTAACTAAAGATTCATTCAGAATTGTTATGGCACTTGTAGCTCATTATGATTTAGAGCTGCATCAGATGGATATTATGATGGAATTTCTTAATGGCGACTTGCAAAAGAATGTTTACATGGCTCAACCGGAAGGTTTTGTCGTGGAAGGCAAGGTGCATATGGGATGTTGACTTAAGAAATCAATTTTATGGCTTAAATCAAGCATCGAGGCAGTGGTACCTCAAATTCGATAAGATAATGAGTTTTGGATTTAAGGAAAATGAAGTTGATAACTGCATATATGTTAAGTTCAAGGGGAGTAAATTCTCCATCTTATGTACTTTATGTGAATGATATCTTATTGGTCAGCAGTGATAAGGATATGCTGTTTGAGACCAAGAGATTTCTTTCAATTTTTTTTGATATGAAGGATCTCGGTGATGCCTCTTATGTTCTTGGCATTGAAATTCACCGAGATAGGTCCAAAGGAACATTAAGTTTATCTCAGAAGGCATACATTGACAGAGTAATGAAGAAATACAATGTGCATAAGTGCTCTGGCTCGCCTGCTCCTATTGTTAAGGGCAATAAGTTTGGGATATTTCAATGTCCGAGGAACCAATATGAAACTGATCAGATGAAGTCGGTTCCTTATGCTTCAGCTGTCGGAAGCATTATGTATGGTCAAGTATGTACACGCCCTGATTTAGTTTTTTGTAACCGGGATGCTTGGCAGATATCAGTCAAATCCAGAACCGGACCACTGGAAAGCCGTTAAGAAAGCTTTGCATTATGCAAGCTACTAAGCATTTCATGCCCACATATAAGTTTTCTGATAACCTTGAAGTTATTGGTTATTCAGATTCAGATTTTGCGAGATGTGTTGATACTAAGGAATCCACGTCAGGTTATATCTTCACACTCTCAGGAGGAGCTTTCTCGTGGAAAAGCTCCAAACAAACCCTTACGGCATCTTCAACGATGCAAGCTAAGTTTGTGGCATGTTATGTGGCTACCGGGCAGGCTGTATGGCTTAAGAACTCTATCCCGGGAATGAGAGTGGTAGACAGCATTTCTAGACCACTCATTCTGTACTGCGATAATCAACCCGCAGTTTTCTATTCGAGTAACAACAAGTCAAGTGCGGCTGCCAAGCACATTGACATAAAGTATCATGTTGTGAAAGATAGAGTCCAGGATCAAACAATTAAGGTTGAGCATATTGGAACTAAATTTATGCTTGCGGATCCGCTCACAAAAGGCTTACCACCCAATATCTTTCGTGATCATGTTGCCGGCATGGGTTTATTGGAAAGCCTCTGATTCTGGATAAAAGGACCTTAAAGCAAACCAACTCCCATTAAGTATAATGAATATCCATTTTAAGATAGGATAGCACACTATAGGTACTGGGGTTGTACGGCACTTAATTAGCCATGCAACACATTGCCTTGGTATGCTGTTTTATTGAGAATGAGCTTATGATGTTAGCCTTACGATCAAAGGGGAGAATGTTGGGTTGATCTCGGCTAACCAACCCCGAGATTTCAGGGAGGTACGCCTCCACTCGCACGTCTTGATCGGAGACGGCAACCAACCCGTTTGGTTTCGGTCCCGGTCACCCAGCGCCACATATAAAAGAGGGTTTCGGAAAAGACAGGAACACGCGTTGTCCTAAGTCTCTCTAACCCTAACAAGAACCGATCTATCATAGGCGCTGTGGTGAACGAAGGCCGAAACTCATCTCCATCCACGGCTCCGTCGTCCACGCCGGCGACCTCCGTTTCACTGACGCCGACCTCTTCACTGCATCAACCGAGCACCGACCCTCAAGGCATCTTCAAGTTCGGGTATGTAAATTGACGCTTCCGCTCTAAAGATTAAGTTAGGTGTTCATGCTTTGATCTAGGGTTATGCCTAATGATTCATGATTAGACTTACTTACACGCAGAACATACTACTCTTTTCGTTTTATCTCAAAAAATTGTTTTAAATTCATTGACTCGATAAATTATGTTGAGGCAATTGTGCAAGCAATTCTGGTATAGAATGATCCAGTTTGGAAGAAAAAACTATAAGAACCAATGTGCACATCATAGAGAGGTGGAATCATACATTATGTAGACCAAAGGACATCCCATTATTACCATTTCAAATGTTCATCTTAAAAGGCATATATATCCTAAATATTATCTAAAAAAAATATTCTAAGCCATCTCTGTTGTATCTTTTATGCCTCAAAATATTAATATATCTAGCCGCGCAAATGCGCGAATCATCATGCTAGTTAGAACTTAGAACTATTGGATAAAAAAGTAGTGCATTTTTATATATTGTAGAAATATATTTATTTATTGCCATGATCAATCGGGAGTGTTGAGATTTTTAATTGGTGGTTGCCATTGCGTCTATCATGTATGACATGCTTTGTATGCGACCAGATGTGTCATATAATCTAAGTGTTATGAGCAAATATTAGTCAGATCTAGGTGAAAGGTTACCGAATAGCTGTAAATAATATCATGAAATACTTGAGAAAAGACAGAGGATGTGTTCCTTGCTTATGGAGGTGAGAGAGAGTTGGTCGTAAATGGTTACACTGATGCTAGCTTCTAAATTGACAAAGATGATTTTTTTTATCGCAATCTGGGTTTGTGTTTTGTCTCGATGGAGGGGTAGCAAGTTGAAAAAGTTCCAAGTAAGATATGGTTGTTGATTCTACAGTAGAAACTAACTATATTGCGACTTCTAAAGCTGCAAAGAAGGCTATTTGGATAAGAAAGTTCTTTTAGTCTAATGGATTTCTATTATGATAATAGTGAAGCTATTACGCAAGCTATGGAGCCTAGTTCACATCAAAAATTCAAATATATACTTTGACGTTATCACCTTATTCGCAAGATTGTTGATAGAGGTGGTGTAAAGATATGCAAAGTGCACACAGATTTAAACATTGCTGATCCGTTGACCAAACCTCTCCCGTAGCCAAAGCACTACATGATTGACTCTAGTGCAAGTGAGAAATTGTTAGTGATATGTCCTAAAGGTAATCATGAAAATGATTGTATCACTTCTATATTTATAGTCTTTTAAATAAATATTGTTATATTCCTTGAATGAATCATTATTTATAACGGTTAGCAATCATTACTTGTTGGTAAAGCCCTTTATTTGTTATATGATATCATTCTAAAGGAATCCCTAGTCGTATGCCACTGGTCAGAACACTAGTGACTTGTAGACTAGCATATGTATTGATTGACGACTATATTTCACCAGTCCTAGATATGTGATATCAAATCAATAATATGGGCACATGCTAGAGAACATGATGTTGGATTGATCCACCTTGAGACACTATTGAGATTGCTATGTCTTATGTATCATCAGTTGATCCCAAGCAATTATGATGTATAATCCTTGTACATGATATCAGCATAGTTTCTTACACGTGTAATAGTACACTTAAGGGTTGCCAAACGTTACACCGTAACTGGGTAGTTATAAAGTTAGTTTTCGAGTATACTATAAAACATGCAGAGGGAAGTGATTGATTGCATATGGAGTTTGCCCCTAGTACATAATACGAGAGATATCTATGGGCCCCTCGATGTGGTCAGATAAAAAAGTGCATGCCCAAGAGTCAACCCAATGAAGTTCTCCATCACTAGATCAAGAAAAATTGAACATTCCACGAATGACATGTTTCTCACCTAGAATTTGATCGGATATCATAAGGCAAAAGGAGAAGACGTAAACATGTCATTAGGTCTGACTAGATGGAACTGGTAGTATGAGTATATAAACTGATCGTGACCTAGTCGGATATATTACAGACTGGTCTATGATTTGGTCGTATAGGGACATGAATTGGTCATGACCATATTGATATTGTCGTAAGGAGTTATGAGCTGATTGTGAGTGATTAGAATTTGGTTACTGATCATATTGCGTAAGATTCATCCAAATTGATCTTTGTGTATATTTGAAGGTCGATATGTCCTACTATGGATCGCTACTGACCAATGATTGAAAAAGTGTTTCTGAATTACAACCAAGTATACATGAACCTATAGAGTCACACACTTAACGGATTGGAACAGTAAGGATCCGGATGATAGTTTTCGAGTGGGATACAAACTCTATTCATATTGGATAAGGATTCGGTCAAAGGTTTTTCGAATAGGATACGATCTCTACTCGTATTGGATGTAGATTCAATTAGTTTCTGTATAAAGGAGTGCATAGGCTATGGGTTACATGCGATAGAGACACACCCACCGAATCCCTAACCGCCACCTCTAACAGACCCTGTTGTATGTGCTGATGTTGGCACATCGGCGCACAATGTTCCATCCCCGAACATGTAGACTTTGGTAGAAGCGCTGCTGCAACTGCGACGCTGATCGGGATGACCACAAGGAGACAGTTGACTAGTGAAGATCGACTACTTCCACTACATCAATGTGCTCTACGTTAATCAGGGCTGGTTCAACTCTTCTTTTGCTGCACTACACATCTAGTGGTAACAATTAATGATCTCTTACTCGCATAGCCTTTTAGTTTACACAGTAAAAAAATTGAATTTATGCTAATGTAGTTTACCACGTATCCCAATACACAAGCCATAAACTACATCCGAAAAGAATCATAAAGGTGTTCTTTAGACTCTCCATCCTCAACCTCAAGTGGATTTGTCAGAAAGATTGGTGAGAGAGCCACTAACAAAACATCAACTAGCTCACACCAAAGGACCGTGACTCTGTCCTTTTCAACTTATGCTTATGACTTATGATTTATATCTTATCTTGAATAAACAAGTAAGACAATTTTTCTGTCACATTTTCGAAACAGCTTATCAGAATAGATTTTTCGAAAGAGGCTTATCAGTAAGTGCTTGTGCTAGGATCAAAAGTTACACCTATATGGTGCATTCTTTTTTGTTGTGACCTATAGCTTATGGTTGCAGCTTAGGACTTTTGGTACTAGTATGATCCCTTGTGTGAACGAATCGAATTCTGATAAACTGCTTCAAAAGGCGACAGAGAAGCAATCTCATTTATTTGTTCTAAAAAAAGCTATAAGCTAAAAAAAACAGATTCATAAGCTGTAAACCGTGGCCTAAAAAAATATACATTTTAACTTGCACATTTATTTTCTCTTCGAGAAATAGGTGGGAGCCATGAGCTGGAAATCCAGCACGATCCCCGTGGGCATTGGGCAATGACCGACCGTATCGGCGGCGCACGAACTCGGCCCAGTGGCACCCGAATACTCCACTCGTCCAATCCATCAAGGTATAGCCGCACCGCATCGACCATCGTCCTCCCTCCCGTTCTACTCATCCCCACGTCGGCTCGTGCTCCAACAACCCTCCGTCCCGTCGCCCCCGATTCGCTACGCGCGCGCGCGCCCCGAGAGGCGAGAAGCGGCCCCCACCGAGATCTCTCATCTGCATCTCACGCGCCGCTCCACGAGCCGGCGGCCACGAGGAGGAGGCCGCCATGGAGGCGTCTTCGTGGGACGCCCTCCGCAAGCAGGTGACCCGCTAACTCCCCCAACCCCCGCCTCTCTCCGCCTAATTCCGTCCGTAGCTTCTCCTGCGCGATTGGATCGCCGCTCCGTGGACATCTGGATGGTCTCCGGGGTTGCGTGATTCGCTTTGGCCTCTGGGGTTTGGCCTCGGAGTTGTACTCTCTGCAGGGCCGATATTATAGATTTTACCGGTTTACCGGGCCACGAATTGCCCGCTTCAGAGGTCATACTACGGAAATTTGTGCCTTCTAGAGAGGCTAGAGACTTCAGCTGTTGTGATCTAGATGATCGGGGTGAAAACACTGCTGTAACGTTGACCCAGTTTCTAAGAGTGTCTATTATGTCGAGTGTGTTTATGGTATGCACCTCAGTATTTGTTTGGCATTGTCGAGTGCATTCGCAACTAGTTACTGTGGCCTATGAGGCTATGAAGGTATGTCATCTTTGTATAGTTTTTGTGTTTATCGTGGTATGTGTCATTTCTGTACGAAAGCCTCGGAACAGCTGAGCTTTGGTTCTTGTTGGCATGGTTGATCAAAGGCAGGATGAGCAGTTTGAGCACCATTTTGGTGTTCGGACTCTAGACCGGATGTTTATGCACAAATTAATGACCCATGCCCTTCTTGTTTTCCCCGTAGATTACACTGAGGGTCTTATCTGGCACGAGTCACTCATTTTTGCAAACTTGCAATCCTGGCTATCCGAATGGAAATGGAATGAATCACATTCGTCAGATCTGCACCTTGAAGCAATTGTGTTGCTAGCTTCCAGCCTTCCCTTAGGATGCTGGCAACACTAGCTTCCCAAGATTGAGTGTAATCCAATCCCCTCATGCGATCCAATGGCTCAAATCATGAGTATTCATCCACTCAGTTTAAGGGGGAGTTTCTGTTTGATACATCCTCATGCTTAGTGCTTACTATTATTTCATTTGCAAAAACTAGCAGATTTTGATTTCACTTATGCTTTCGTGCTGTAATTGCCCACTTAACTATCCACGGTGTTTGAAGTACCTTTTGTTTCCTTAAAGGCAAGGAGGCTGGAAGCTCAGTTAGATGACCAAATGAATGCATACCGTAAATTGGTTTCCATGCAATCCGATGTTTCAGAGAATGACATCAAGTCTGATATAGAAAGATCGTTGAAGCAACTTCAGCAAGTAAATTCTCAAATGCAGACCTGGGTATCGTCAGGAGGCTCAGAAGTCCTTTCCCATACATTGACTCGTCATATGGAGATTTTGCAAGATCTTACACAGGTTACAATTGCCTCTTACAACCTCAAAAATATAGCAGGGCTCTGGTGCTGGAGCAATAATCTATGAATGACCAAATATGGGATAACAATTATTGTTTGTCTCAATGTCCTAATTTCGCATTAATCTCATGCAGGAATTCTATCGCCTCCGATCAAGCCTAAGAGCGAAGCAACAACATGCTTCTCTCCTTGACTTGAGAGATTTTGACAGAGCAAAGTTTGATGCTGAAGAGACTGCAGACTCTTCTGATCAAGCTCTACTCAAAGAACAAGCAGCAATTAGCAGGAATACTGGACAGGTACGACCATCCCCCCCCCCCCCCCCCCCCCAACCCCCGCGGCCGTGTACCATACTATTGTTTGAGCGTCTGTTTGTTACATTTCTAGTAAATCAGTAAGATTTTTCAACTGAACAGCAGGCAAGCCCTGATTGACTGACATATAAGAGGGAATGCTGCCCTTCAGGATAACAAACTAAGGGCCAGAATGAGGGGGATTAAATGATAGGTGAAGTTGCAGTTATGGTTTGAAAATTAGCTCCCAAGCCTTTGAACTTGAAGCTGGCTAGATGATTGGAGTTACTTAGGATGAAACGGAAGAAATTTGCAACAATCTAGAGGTCTTTTTTTGGGCCCGTCTATTTCTTGTGTCCACCATTTTTGTCTGATTCACATTTTTGGGTTAACTTATTTTTTCCATCGTATGAGAGAAATCTTGACCCCAAGTCTAGACGATATCTCTGTTGTCTATATCCTAGACTCCTAGTAGTTGAACCATTGCTTGCATTTGACTTCATTTTATTATACTTAAACCAGCTGCAGTTTTATTTGCACCTTGTATAAAAACATCTTGAATTTTTATCTATGTTAAACAGAACTTGCTTTCAATTATTAGCATTCAGTGCATAAACATCTGAAATATTCCAAGCTTTCTTATGGGAGTGCTGACAGCCAGTTATTGTTAAGGGGGGTTTTGACAAGTAAAAAGAGCATATTGGAGGATAGAAAGTCTGAAATTGTGTCACATTATTTCCATTGCATAGTGGAAGCTATGTCAGGCATTGAAGAAACTTTATGGGTGTCAGTTTTTATGAGATCATCAAATGTGGCGTGAGACCACCATACCCTGCCACATGGGAGCCGATCCACTTATTAGGGATTGCTCACGTCAATTATGATAGAATGTATCGTGGTGTTCTTTTGAACTACAAACACAGCATAACTCACGCATGTATCATGCTTCTGTTTGGTGTATTTTGACTAAAAGTCTAGAGTTCCAATTATATTCTTGCTCGAGTTATTCCATACCTTAATAATCTCAGATCTGCCACGTGGACCCTTCTATAAAAGTTCCTTCTCTCACAGGTGCATGCATGAGAAATTCAATTAACAATCTAAACTCTGTAGTCAAGGATTTAGTTGCTGTCACTACAATTTTAGCAATTTAGATCATTCTCATTTGGAGACAAAGATTACATTGACATGGTGTTAGTGTGCTACAGATGGATAATGTGATATCACAAGCTCAAGCTACCCTAGGCGCACTTATGTCGCAACGATCAACATTTGGTGGCATTACTACAAAAATAAGTAACGTTAGCAGTCGGCTTCCTACGGTATATGCCATCTCCTTTTTAGTTGTTACCAATAAATTCATTTCAACATCTTATGGACATCTGACGAAATTGTCTTCCCCTACTCTGACAGATTAATAACATTCTTTCATCAATCAGAAGAAAGAAATCGATGGACACCATTATTCTTTCACTGGTTGCCTCTGTTTGTGCATCTCTTATTTTCATCTACTGGTTGTCAAAGTAGTCTTGTCAAATCAAGGCGTTATAGTGTTGTAAGTTTGGATAAGTGGTATACATACATGCCATTTATGTTTGTACAATATGGCTTCAATGTTATTATAATTTAAACTGTGTTCAGCTACCTTGACTATCACTCCGATACATTTGTTATTTGTACACCTGACTCGGTAAAGAATTTCTGGCTTTGACCTAAATATTTCCATTCTGCTCACATCAAGGTTTCTGAAATGGATCTGGAGCGTCCGAGCTAACTGCCTGGCAGTGGTTCCCCTCTTACTTTGGGATGGTTTTCCTGTTCCAATCCTAATCAATTACATTTTGGGGACATGTCCGTTACCAAGAGAAGTCGTGCTGGTTTCAGTTTCAAATATCGTTCTGTGCAACGTGGAACGCTTCTGAAAGCTCAGAAAATAATCTCGAGAGAAGATAAAAGGACAAAGATCTAAAAAAAAATACTTGCAGTCATTACATGGAATTTCAAAATTGTTGTTCTGCCTTTGCAACCATCCTTGCATGCTTGTAGCCACAATTATTCAAATGACGTTGGTTACTAAGCGTCAGCTGATAACAGTTTCTATTTTTTTACTAACTTGAAGAACCCTAAAGTGAGTACATAATATTTCTTATTTTTAATCAGCAATAACTTGGAAGTCATCGGCAGGTAAACACAGTGACTTAAGCATCCATGAGAGCCAATGGTTCTTTCTTTTCAAAATCCCTATTTCCAAATGGGTCCGTAGTATTATCAATTCATGCTGGAGCGTAACTAGCAGCGAATACGGAAAATACGAGGGAAATTAGCAATCAACACGGGTAAGAAGTACACATAATTCTTTGCTTTCCCAAATTGCAACCTTCAACCTTTTTCATCTAAGGGTCCTAGTTGCAATGACGTATTTGAAGGTTTAGTACAATCAAAGCGAAGAAGATTAGCGTACTGTTATGAGCTAGTGAAACACTTAGTCCTCAACTGTGCTGTATTGACGACGTCATGCTTTGCAGTTCGCACATCTAGCACAACAAAAAATTGCACTTATGACACTGTCAAAATTAAATGCCAAGATGATTATCATTGGGCAGTAATTGGTGTAAAAAACAAACCAACTAATCTAACTCAAAAGTGTCTAGCAGATGATGTCTATTTTTTGAGATAGCCCTCAACATTCCCCAGCCACCGGACAAGTTCTGTCTGCTCCTTGTTTTCCATGTACGAGTGCAGGAATGTTCCAAGCTCATCATTCAATCCTCTCTGCTCCAAGTAATCTCGCACTGCACTTTGCATCTCCTCATCTAACTCCCTGCTCATTGGTAAAACCAGGTTAGTTTTCAATATATGCACCAGCAAGCGGAAAAAAAGTTTTTTTTTTGGATGAGAACAGTAGGGGAGAGCCCTACTGAAATTAAGCGAAAAAAAGATATTAGCATCTCATATCACTAAGGAGGTAGCGACTGATGGGACGAAGAATTAACGCAACTAGGATAATAATGTTGACTGCTACACTGCAGTCGCGTGAAAGAACTAAGTCTGTATTTCGACAAACCAAAACAGCACCAGGTAGAAAAACAAGAACTGTATGATCCTTTTGATAATCATAATTTGTAAGGAAAAAACAGGATTCGAGACAATTTATTAGCGCTAAGGGTACATCACTGCCTCTTTCCCGACACTGCGATGCATACTTAGTCCCTTTGTTGAAGCTAAAGAAACAGTATTGTCATTCAGACCAAAAGAAAGTTTTGGAGCAATTCAGCAACCGCACAGAACTCGCATCACTTCATTCACAAACAAAATTTGGCCCAATTTCCCTTAACACGAAAGTGCACAATTTAATCATTCATTGTAGGAGGTGCTTCTATGCATCACTATTTGAAAGTTGTACAAATATTAAAGCATGAATGAAGGGTGGACCGTGGGATTGTGCCTATACTGAAGGGGAAAATTGAATATATAGGACCAAGTTGAGACTGCTTTGGTAAAATGGGACCGAGTTATTTGTACTCGTAAATATAGGACCGAGTTGGGCACATTCTTGCAAATAAGGTATTTTCCCCATTTTAATTTCATTTTCATTTTTCAGGCTTTTTTCTCTACGCGAAAAGACTCTTTTGCCCCTTCCTCCTTCTTCCTCCCTCGCCTGGCCGCTGCAGGCCGCCGGCCGCTCCCTCGCCGCGCCGCCGCTCCCTCGCCCCGCGCCGCTCCCTCGCCTTCCCCTGCTCCGGAGCAGGGGCAGGTAAGGGAGCGGCGCGGCGCGGGGCAGGCGGCGGCGCGGCGCGAGGGAGCGGCAGCGCGGCGAGGGAGCGGCGCCGCGCCGGAGCAGGGGAAGGCGAGGGAGCGGCGCGGCGCGGGGCGGGGCGAGGGAGCGGCGGCGCGGCGAGGGAGCGGCCGGCGGCCTGCAGCGGCCAGGCGAGGGAGGAAGAAGGAGGAAAGGGCAAAAGAGTCTTTTCGCGTAGAGAAAAAAGCCTGAAAAATGAAAATGAAATTAAAATGAGGAAAATACCTTATTTGCAAGAATGTGCCCAACTCGGTTCTATATTTACGAGTACAAATAACTCAGTCCCATTTTCCCAAAGCAGTCTCAACTTGGTCCTATAAATTCAATTTTCCCATACTGAAGCAGCATTGCAACTTGCAAGAACAAAATTTTCTACCCAAATCGAGGAGTATAAATAACAATATCAATGTGACTGCAGTATGTAATATCTTCTCATTCAGAAATTAGAATGTTGGATCACCTGAACTGGCGGCCCATGTACTGCTGCGCCGGCGCAGGCCCGCCGCGGCGGACGGGGAAGACCCTCTCCACCTCCATCTCCTCGGGCCACGTTGAGCACACGAAGTTGAGCGCCAGGTCGGGCCGCGCGGCCTTGGGAGACCTCGACGTGGACGCTGATGTGCAGCCTGGGCGGGCCACCGGCGTCCGCGCCCGCTCCCGAGTGGGTAGGCGCCACGGCGCCGTCGACCATGGTGGCGTCCACCCTAACCTCTTCCTCCTCCTCCCCGCCGCCGCCCTCGGCGGCAGAGAACGCGCGGCGCAGACGGACCCACTGCTCGGCGGGGCGGTCGTCGACGGAGAAGGTCGCGGTGGAGTGCGGGGGCCGCGGCACGGGGGCGGCGCGGCAGGAGATCTCGGAGCGGAGGAGGCGGTCGAGGAAGGCGGAGCGTCGCATGTCGGAGATGTACAGCCGCGATGGGAAGAGGCGGGGAGGGAGCGTCCTGACGTGGGGGCGAAAGGGGGGCAGCAGCCGCTGGGCCATGGCGAAGCGGCGCTGCACGTGGACTGCGGCCGTGGGATTTTGACGGGGTTTTGGAGAAGACGGCTCGGCACGGCACCTCGGCGAACTCGCTTCTGGCCGTGCCCGTGCAGGCCGGGAGCCCGGGCGTGCGCGACATTCTGGGCTTGTGCAGCGCTGTTCGGGCTGGGTACGGCCTAGTAGAACTGACCCAGTTTTTTGCAGGCCACGACGGGACAATGACCTTGTTTTAATGGGCTATGCTCCTGGGCTGATCTCTACCTGCAACTTCGTGGTTAGCCTTTTCTAGTTTCGCTCTTCTTGAGAGGGTACTTTCTGTTTTCTTTTTTTCGCTTTTGAAAGCACGGTGTTTTTCTTTAGAAAAAGGTAATGCGTTAACTTTTCTGTTATTTGGCATATTGTTTCTAGTATTCGTGCCACAGGCACAAAGTGAATGCCAAAAAATCTGATGAAATTGGATAGAATTCCTTGTGAACAAGGGTTAGTGATTTGACTCTCTCGACGTAATCAGCTCTGTGGGGGTGTGTCTTTTGCTCTTCCTGTTGTGACTTGTGGGAACATGTTTGCCACTTTGAAATATTAACTGGACTGAATGTAAAGGGATGATGGATATTACGGGTCGTTTGCATTTCCCCCCCCCCCCCTTTGGGTCGCTGTTTGGAAGATCTCGTTCGTAGGTAGGCGGCAACAACGAGGAGGAAGACACCATCAGTGAGACGGGCGACGGCGTGCCGCCGAAGGCCTTGACAGTGTTTTAGGTTAAGCTTTTGAGTAAATTAATTGGTGTATAAAATTTAATATGATATTACAGTTAAGAGACTTTGAGTTTAAGGCTTAGCTGATGTAATTAAAAATAATAATTATAGCCCACTTTTATTTCACGTCTTAGATCTGAGAGAACCTATACGTAAGAGTGAATATTGAAGTATAAGTAAATTGCCTATCTTTTCTCGTAAGCTTAAATTTCTGGGTGAACTAATTGGTGCAGGAAACTCAATAAATTGTTAGTTTTGCCTTAGGACACAAAAAATAAACAGAGAGAACACAGATAAATTACTTCGACCGCAACTGTGTAGATAAGTTTTCAAAATTTTCTATTCTCTTTTTTTGTTTCTTATGATTACAAAATTGGTTACAAACCTCCTCATTATATAGACTAATACTCTCCAGCTAACATACCGATTTCAACTTGAGTAACACACAGAGATGGACTCAACTGCGTATCGAACTTGATTTAAACTCTAAACGAAGATTATTTCCAACATTCTCCCTCGTAATCTTGACTCTACATACTCCTAGTTTAGTCTCAACGTATTATGAATTATCGGTTATATAGGAACTTAGCTCTGGTGCAAGTCCATCCAGATGCAAAGACTCTAATTCATTGAGGTAGTCGGTCTTAATTACGACTTACCTAATTCATACTCAACACAGAACGGGACACATCTCCTCAACATTCTGGACTCAACACTATATACTCAAGTCAGAATGACGAACATATCTCTTCAACGCTCCAGACTCAACTCTGCTTACTTGATTCGGGACGGCGAACACATCTCATCAACATCTTGGACCCATCTCAGCATTAGAGTAATGCTAGTTCATCATTACTGAGAACTTTAGCAAGAAGCATTTTCTCCTTCTTCGGCTTGCAACATTTTAATCATCACTATTATAGCACCTCACTTTTGCCTTATCAAGCTTCTAATTTTGGTGACCTCGGCCACCATCACTGAAAGTGTTTTTGCCGTCACGCCTCGATGATCAGACCTCCCACTCGGTGTGGGTCAACAAGACCTGTTCGTTGCCATGGTTACTGTTGTCGCGTATACGTTCTTCATACGTCTTAAGACGACCAATGACCTCCATGATCATTGTCTTTAGGTTTCCAAGTTGCTCTATAATTGAGGCAATTGGGAGATACTTCAAGGGAATAATACGAAGGAATTTCTTCATCACATAAACTCTTCCGCCTTCTTGCTAATGGCCCAAATTTTGTTGACAATAGTCATCAACCGGACGACAAAGTCATTGATCGACAATATTTTCTTCATACGTAGCACCTCGAACTCAGTCTTGAGAGTTTGCACCTTTCCTTCCTTCACATGGTCGGCACTAAGATGCACCATCTTCAACCCCTCTCACACATCTTTGATCATCTCGTTTTTGACTAGTAGGAAGAGCGTCATTTCTAGAATGCCATGGTAGATGGCCGCTAATGCTATCTGGTCCTTACACTCATCGACGTTGCCGTTCTCGATCGCGTCCCACACTCCTTGAGTCCCATGTATATCTTTATCTTGTTTACCCAGGCTGTATAATTACTCATCATGAGCATTAGATGATGCAGCGAGACGACGAAACTCTCCTTTGTCATCGCACCTAGTGATATCTCATCATCGATGATACTATTTTTTGAAGAACGCGGATGATCTTAACGCAGTTCAAGAACTCAGGCTGAAAGATACAAATCTCTGTTGTTGTCGATACCTGGACAGAGGAACCAAAGAAGAAACACACTGATTTTTTTCTCTTGCTGGATGCGAAGCGAAAAACAGCCGAACTGCTGCTCAATTTGCTTTGTCCTTGGTGCAAGAAAAAATCCCAGACGTGACTGCTGCCCTTAACTTGTTTTTAGGGCATCTGTAGTGTATGAAAATAGAGGGTCTTAAGCCACTTAAGGTCAACCTTATACATTACAGGGGTGACCTTAAGCAGGCTATAAGAAAAAAAGGCTTAAGGTTGGTCCTCAAGCTAAAGACCTGACCATAAGCATTAAAATACAATTTTTCTTTATCTGCCAAGTGGGACCGTCTTAAGGCCCCTTGGGTTATATACACTATGAAGTCAGCCTTAAGGTTTAGATGGGACCTACCTTAAGACCCCTTGGGTTATATACACTACAGATGCCCTTATGTGCTTCGCCTTGCGCTTCGTGTAGCTTCTTTCTTGTCGTTGGCTGTCTACTGTGATGTGCGATGCTTTGCTGTGTTGCTGCTCTCAGCTGACTAGATGCTTTTCCGTTTTCTTTGTTGCAATTCGCCAATAGTTGTCAAGAGACAATTTTGTCAAACGAACGTGCTCCTCGATTCAGCGACGAAGTCGACTTGGCTTCGGAGATGGCGAAATGACTACTCTCGAATTCGAGATGTGTGATTTTTTTTTAAAAAAAATCTTCTGTGGTTTGATTCTAATTATGGGCTTTGCTCCATAAAGAACTCATACATTGAATAAATAGCTCACACATTGTATAAATAAACAGAGAGAACATAAAAAAAATTGTCTCAGCCACAACTGCTTAGCTCAATTTTCTGAAAATCCAATAAGCTGCAGCTGCCGCCAATGGGCGCTGCTACCAATAGAATCCATTTTAGATGACGAGTTGAAAGCAACTGCCGTGGAGCCGTCGGCCGCTGGAGCTGATGATTTGATGCTGTTAATACTGTGCATGAATCCATCAGCAATTGAGATACTGCCGCTATGGATAAGCGAAACAACTGGTAGTGATGGATATGGTATCTTTGTCTTCTTCAAAAACTTAGGTGTCCTAAAAGCCTACGTTATACCATTTGAATACATTTCCAATGGTACAGTAGTTTCATAGATTTTATGAGAATTTATTGTCATAAAAATTTCATGTAAGTTTTAGAGTTCATCCTTGAAGTTTCAAAATAGGTTTCAGCTTGTTTTATGGTAAGTTTCAAAGATGTTTCATGTTTCAAATTTGATGTTTAAGTAAATTTTAGTGTGTTTTATGAAAGTTTCATAAAGTTTCAACATGTTTCAAAAGGTTTCCTAAAGAGTTTGAACTAAGTTTCATATGTTTCAAGAAGTTTCAAAAAGGTTTAAACAAGTTTCAAAAAGAGTTTACAGAGCTTCAGCAATGTTTCACCAAGAAGTTTCAAAAATCAAACCAATTTCACCAAAAAAAATCAACTCGAAACATATTTGACCCCAAAGCTATTAGTCATTGTTGTGTCTTCCCATTGTGTAGTTCATGACGATGACGATGAGACGAATTGGAGGGCGATAAACAACAAGATGCACTGGACGGCAACAACAACCATGCCTACGTAGCCACCTTGCCTCGTGGCCTCGCTGCGCACACGTAGCCCTCACTGGCTGCCTTGACACCCCGGTGGCGTATGCACCTTCATTCACCGGTGCCATGCCGCCACAGGACCGCGTCCAATGCGTTGTAGCACTGCATACTGTGCCGCCTCGCTTCACACTGCTAGATCGCCGCACATGGCCTAGTGTGGTCTTGCGTAGCCCCACATTGAGACGCTGCCCATCCTTGCCACCGAGCCGCTCCATGTGCTAGCTGCCGTGTGCTGTGCCACCTCACCACCCCACTGTCATGCCTATGCCATTGTTTAGGCGCTTTTCGCTCGGTGAGAGAGAGAAAGACAAATATAGGGAGAGACAGAGAGCAAGAGGGTGAGGAAGACGTGAGGCTCATGAGAAATGGGTAGTTGGGCTTGTGCGATTTAGAGGGCATCTTATTTGGATAAAACCATGGATATCCAAGATTGTTTGAGAGCGCTCAATCCAACAATGATTAGTTATCCCGTTGGAAAACAACTAATGGTTGTACCATTAGTTAGTTTTTCTCTTATATTTAATAGAAAGCTTGGCAGCAATTTTTTTTTGCTGAATTTCTAGTGTTTTGAGTGTCATTTTGATGTCAAGGATGATTGCGATGCTATTTCACTATGGCCCTGTTCAATTCAGCTGCGGCTGACAGCTTTAGGCTAAAATGGCATTATAGTGACTAGAAGAAGTAGCGGCTGAAAGATAGGTGTTCAATTCGGCTGTTGATTTTTTTGCTTAGATAATTTGGAAAAGAAAAAATATAGCGAAAATTGAAAATGATTAAATGAACATAAAAGAAATAATGGAAGGAAATGAAATGAAAACAAAAACATCGAGATGTGGG
This sequence comes from Dendrocalamus latiflorus, assembly GCA_017311315.1. Lineage (NCBI taxonomy): Eukaryota > Viridiplantae > Streptophyta > Magnoliopsida > Poales > Poaceae > Dendrocalamus > Dendrocalamus latiflorus. The sequence continues at coordinate 13,490,717 of CM029670.1, read as the reverse complement.
CAGGGCTAAGGAGGGGTGGTGGCGGAGGTAGAGGACAACGCCGATGAGCGACAGCGTGGCTGGGCAGTGGTCACCAGATCTGCATGGGCTCTACCAAATCTGGTTGAATCTGGCCTTGGAGGAGCTATGGCAGGGCGGTTAGCACCGGTTATGCACGAACAGTGTGGATGGCCGAACATCCTCTGCAGCCTGTAGCTTGTTCTGGCGCACACGATACACGAACAGCAAAAATGGACAAATCCCACGCGCCCGCAAGGCCGCAACTCGGTAGTAGCACAAGCGTACAACTGTACAAGCCGCACCACACATGGCAAACCCGCGGTGCATGCCCGGGATCGATCCAGCACCCACAGGTTCCTCTTACGTGCCACAGCGAGCAAACCAACCCATCGCGCGACGTCGCGTCTCCCGGCCGATGATGACGCGACAGCGGAAACCGCCGAGCTCTTTTTCCCCCAGCAAAAGTTTTGCTGCAGAACGAGGCAAAAACGAGCGAAACGGCGCTGCCGCTGCCGTCTACACGGAGATTCCAAAGCTGGCGGACGCCAGCGTCGGGCCCCCAACCCCACATGCGCTTGCCGTGCCCGCAACACAACGGCAGCACGAGCCCGCCCAGATTCCCCAGGCGCCCGCTCCGTGCTGCCGCGACAAGGACGGACGAGACGCGCCGTGCCCGTGGGGGCACGCGCACCGCCTGCACAGGCCCCCGCGGCACGGCAGGGCGGCCGCCACCGTCTCGTCGTTCCAGCAATTTTCCATAGTTATATTTGCTGTGTTCTTTTCGGTTTATCATTTCCCTCCGACGATTAAGTGGAACGATTTTTATCACTATCTTGTAACGGTTTATTAAAATAAAATTTTAAAATAACCTATTAACTTATCAATATTTAATTTATTTATACAAACACTTCGATAAAAACCATAAAAAATCATATACGATAGCCGAGAACAACATACCTATTCACATCTGGGATCCTGCTCGCCCTACAGCAAACAATCGCAAACCCAGGTTGATTCTTCGATTCCTGCGGGCGCATGGCGGAAAAAAGCTTGCCTGGTACGGGAAGGGAGCTGAACCTGAAGAAGTTAATGAGCTGCCAGCTAATAACTATTCGGTTAAGTTGAAATAAGCTAATTTATAACTGAAATTATATTATAGTTGGTTAAAATTACAATGTAGTTGATGGTAGTTTATTTGGTATAACTAAATTTAAAAAAATTTAAAAATAAAAAGGTCATCACAGACAATGCAAATGAATAAAAAAACCGAAAAAACTCAAAAAACCAAAAAAATTCTATTAGCCAGAAATCAATAGATCAAACCGAAATTAGCGACCGTAAACGACCAATGTTGGGTGACACTGATGGCAGAGTTGTTCTAGACTAGCCAGTAGCCAGCCACTATTCCGGTATAAATGGGGGTGCTCCATTCCAGAACGGCGTACTGTAGCAAACGCGTAGTTTGATCGCTCGATTAGTCATGCCAGTTCTAGACTTGTACTAGTCCAAAAGAAGAGCAAATTGAATGAGAACTCTGACTACACAATGCTTCCAGTCACTGTAGACCGAGAATTCTGCTGAGCGCTGTAGTTGCAGCTAACCCAACTGCAGTGCAAGCCTTAACAACTGGCCTGAACTAATTAGCTAAATAACAATAATGCTTAAGCAAAACTGCTAATGATAACTTCGCCACCAATCACGAACTGGAGACCATCATGTGAATGTCACGATCATAACCACCGGTTTTTATGATTTAACGCCTATGATTGACCACTCCTGCAGCAACAGCTAATTGACCGATTGATTGATAGATTGGCTTTCGGGCAGGCGACAAAAAGAGATTCAGAATAAGCTACTAGTAGTAGATGCTGATTATTCGGATGGACTTGCTCTAAACTTGGTATTCAAAAGTCCCTAATGTGATTCCTAAATCCTAATCAAGAAATGCAAATTTTGTTCCTTCTTTGTCGAATGCGAAGAATGGAAGATTCCATCACGAGCTGCTCATTTCACTTAGCTATCGCTACTATAATTCAAGATCAATTCGATCACTCAAGCCTCAAAGGCTCAAACTGCACAAGAACATTCCAACTTACAACAATCCGAAGAGAATTTTTTTGAAGAGAATCGATACCACCAAGGCACCAACCCGAACAATGCCGGCGCCGCCGCCACTAGCTCTTCCACGCGTAGATCAGGAGAGAGAAGCCGTCGCCGCGCTGCATCTCGGCCTCCTCAGGGCTGGCCCAGTCCATGACCGTCGAGCCGCTGGCCCACGACGCCGTGGACGACGCCACGGACGCTGACGACGAGGAGCTCGCCTTGGCCAGCCGCCGCCCTCTCCCCTTCTTCCTGTCTCCGTTGCTGCCGGTCTCGCTCCAGTCCCTTTGCCCCCACCCCCCAAAGTAGCCTCTCCAAATGCCCGTATTTCTCCTCACGGCCTTGTCGAGGAGATCCTTCCCCTCCTCCGCCTCGCGCTTCTCGCCGCCGCCGTCGAGCTCAAACCGGAAGACGAAGACCGCATGCGCGTGCGCCGCGGCTTCCGCGGGAGGCCGGTCGCGCGGGGGAAAGAGCCAGTTGTGGAGGTCCCAGGAGACCTGAACCCGGTCGCCGCCGCCTAGGTCGACCGGCTCGCTGCCGCGGAACTTCCAGCGCAGCCGCCGGACGTGGAGCAAGCGCTCGCCGTCGATGGAGACGGACATGCCGACGTCCGCCCTGTCCTTCTCCCTGCTGCCCCTGTCCCGGCCGCGGCCGCGGGACACGAGATCCACGGAGATCTCCCGCTCCTTGCCCCGGACGTTCACCCAGGTCCTGTGGCCGCGGACGCGGCCGGCGTCGCTCATGGCGACGTGTTCGCGCCGGGAGAGGAGCACGGGGCGCGGGCCGAGCGGGCGCCGGGCCCGGGTCTTGCGGTAGGCCGCGTCGGACAGATCCCCCGCGGCGAGGACCATCTCGCCGTCGACGACGACGGCGACGAAGAACCCCGAGGAGGGTTCCGGGGACCCGGAGACTGGGAATCGCGCGCGGGTGAGGTCCCACGCCAGGTCGACGCGGCGGTCGCCGGCGCGGAACCGCCTGGACCCGCGCCGCAGCCAGAGGAGCCAGGGGCGGACCCGGAAGGCGAGGGTCTCCTCGTCGGGGTCCTCGTCGAAGTATCCGGCCCCGGACGCGGACGAGGAGGCGGGGGTGGGCGGGGACGACAGGCGGAGGACGGCGCGGAGCGAGGAGCGCGACCAGGAGAGCGCCACGAGGCCGAGGTGCGTCTCGTAGACGGAGGTCGCCAGGCTGGGCCCCGCCGTGGTCGACCCGGACGCGAGCGGCGCCGCCGCCGGCGCGCACCGGAAGCACGCCGCGATCGCGCCCGGCATCGCTCGCCCGCGGCGCGTCGGACGCTACGAGGCGAGGCGAGTGGAGATGCGTGTGCGCAGTGCGCGCTTTCGCTCAGTTGCGGGCTCGCGGCGCGGATCCAAGGCGTGGCCGTGCGGGTGCGCTTCGCGTCGAGATAAATTTATCAGATCAGGGAGGAGGTGTACCGGGGCCCACCTGGCGGCGAGAGAGTCGGCGGACGTGGGGCCTGGGTGTCAGTTACTTTTTGGACCCAGACCCAGCTGTTAGAGCAGCTTGAGTGTGATAGCCGGTATGGCACTCGGTTTTCTTAGCGTGCGTCACAGCGTCTAATGAAACCATTTCCTATAATTTGCTACTTTAAGAACTTGAGCATAAAGTGAACTGTTTCTCTATATTCATCCATCTAAAATTTCCTACTTTGGATAAAGCTCTTAGAAAATTTTTAGACAAGGTTGGTTAAATTAGATATAGGAGAGGGGACTAGAGTGGACCTGCAACTCTGCCGTGTAGCTGTAAAAGTCTTTTCCCCCAACCTTTATATGGGAGGGGTCACTTGGCATGTGATCTCCAACTCCATGTAGCTTTTTCCCCGAACTTGACCCGGCTAAAATAGTAAAATGTACACACTCCTCTTTTTTTTTTGAGCTCTACACACTCCTCTTTAGGAGAGTAGATAGTGTGGACTGGCTGGTTGGCTCAAGCTCTTGAGGTTTTACAGGAGAAGAGCATTGTGCGCGCCTGTATGCCTATCTCCAATCTCTCACTGGGTTTTTGTTTGCTTCAAGGCTGAGAATCTCTCACCGTGACGGTGTTCTTGTTACCTTAAGCTCTATGATTAGCACATCGACCAATTGTTGATCAGGTGAAAGTTATAAAATTACTTGTGAAAACCCTAAAAACTTGCTAGCAAAGAGACTATACCCTCAATCTTATTTTAAGTCATATTTTTCACCATCCTCACCGCACCATCTACGAACCATGATAATTCATCACTTCAGTTTTAAGTAGTCTCCTTAGGCATCATGTGCATATTTTCTCACAAAAAAATTAGGTGTATTTCAACCACCCAATTGCCTTGAGATTCATTCAGCCTTGCACCTATTACCACACCGCTCCACCTTCCTGCCCTTACTGTTGAACTCGCATAACGTAATTTGGTGTGGATCTGATGGAATCTAGAGCTAATCGGCTGGCTAAAAATTCGCCTGATGGGAGAGGACAAATCTCATACATAAGGGGTGCGTTCTTTTCGGCTGTGTCTGATAATTTTTTTTGTCCTGTTGTGAACACTTATGTGAACGAATTGAATGCTAATAAACTGTTTCAAGAAAACGATGAAGAAACTGTTTTAGTTATTTGTTCAAAGAAAATTATAAACGGGGAAAAATTGACACCGAGAACTGCCAAACCCGAATTTTAAAATAGTGATTTTGTTGCTAACACAGACATGCAGGTGGGACAGGGCTACCAAACCCGAATCGTTTAGGGCCTGTTTGGAACAGAGGAATTTCACAGGAATTTTACAGGAATTTTGCAGGAAACAGTTCAATTCCCGCAGGAATCGGGAAAAATTCCCGCATTCCAAACAGGGCCTTAGTGTGTGGAAACGGTGGCCGGGGACCGGACCGGTAGGGAACAGGAGGGAGAAAGGAACCGCGAAACCTGGTGGTCAAAGTTGGTGCCGAGATTGAACGGTTGATCGACCGACGAGACGACCGTACCTGACCTTTTTGACAACCTTGAATCCTTGAAGGCCAAAAAGAAAGACCTGTTCAAATATCCAAAGAAAGACCTCTTCGAAGATCCTACTAAAAAACTATTCCTGGCAGTGTCACTCGCGCAGTCGCACGTACGTCAGTACGCGCATCGATCGATCGCGCTATTTCCGATCGAGCTCGTGCTTTGCTCCGTTTATCTTGATCGCGAGCTCGCGATGCAACCGCGCACGACGGCGTACGTGGGGAGGCACCGGCTGACCGCACTGCCGGTCGTGCGACTTGAACGACCTGATGATATTTATTTCATGGTGTGTGGTACTTCGGTTAATTTCTCATGCGCCGTCTGTGGCAAACTAAACCGTTGCTTTGTCTTTGTGAGAGTTAGTATGGACGGTAAAGATTTGGTGATAAATTTCATGGTAGGAACTCTCAATTTTACCTGTGTCATTTATCTCATCTAGATCAATTGAAATTGGCTGCGGCTTATAGCTTTTGGCTAAATTTTTTGAATTTTAGTTGTTTACGACAGAGATTATAGAGAGATAGATACTCGCTTGCGATTTTGGTTAATAAAGATGTTAAGCTTTTAACGTGTACTATAATTAACTTATAGACCCCGTCTTGAGAAAATACCCCGTTTAAAAGTTAGGTACTATAGCAAAAGTCAAAAGCCGCTAGTTTCGGTCGAAAAGAATAGGTTCTGAGCTACACACACCTACCAATTCACCAATGAGCTGCTAGGGAAGACGAGACATTCTATTCACACTTTAAAAACAAAAACAAGTGCATCTGTTTGAGCCAGATCGGGCTAATACATGCAACCAATACTCACTATAGTCGCAACTCTTTCCTCCAGTGCGAAGAAAAAAGTGTCACGCAGAGACAGCGCAATCATACCATTTTTTTTCTTGCGACGAATCAAATATTTTAAACTTTGACCAACAATATATCTGCGAATATTGTTTACCATAAAATGGTATGGATAGATTTTTCTTGAAAAAACTTGTAATGAAAATTGGTAGTTAAAATTGCATTAGAAGAATGTGCCTGTGTCCAATATGACACTTGTTTGTGATAGGAAGGAGTACTGAGACGAAGTAGAGCCGGTAGGCCATCGTGGGCCTTTCGCAAGCTCTTGATCGAGCTACCAAGTGGTGACCGTCACCGACGGCCGCCGTGAGTCGGTGGCCGACAGCGGTAGCTGGCGCTAACCATCGCATTTTGCAGCGACAGGAATCCACCGTCGAGCCGATCGAACAGCGCTCTCGCATACGCAGTGGGCAACAGCTCGGAGTTGGAGAGGCTGCCTGTCCCCAACCTTCCCCCAAGGACGCAACCAAATATGACAAGACGCGGCACGATTAATCGACGCCCTCCCCGCTGCCGGCAGGCGACCGGCACGGGCTTAAATGCCGGAGTTGGCCGCACGCTGCGTGGTGACGATCCTAGCTTGCCTTGCCGAAGCAGCAGCTGTCCAGGGCGGGTCCAAGCCAAAACCACCTTGTGTTCGCGTCGTACGTACGTGCGTACCTGGTACCTAGCTCGCAGCATCCCGATGGAACGGCCGATCAATTCAATGCTCGTGTCCATGTCCGCAGCTGGCTGTCCAGGGACATGCCCGGCAACTCCTTAAGCAGTGACCACTTGCCCGTGTGGAGCATAGCATGTGTAGAACCGGACAGGCAATAGAGAAGGTGAATAACGTCTTTCAATTCTCTCTCAAGTATTCATTTAACTCTTTTTTCTATAGCTACTGAACTATGAAGATTAGGGTTAAAAATAAACTTGAAAAACCAGAGCAACAGAGAGAGCACAGCAGAAAACTGACTGTGGTCGGAAACTTGCAATGTGGTCGAAAACTTACAACGTGGTCGTGAATCCAACTACAAAACGGAAGTACAACGTGATCGGAGATCGACTACCGAACATACATCGTAGTCGAAAACTGAATATACGTTGGAAATCAGTGTAGTCGAAAGTTGCACGTGGTCGGAAATCGACTACCGAATAAAAGTGACTATAGTCGATAACCATTGAGACCAGAAACAACGTGATCGAAAATGGTTGCAGTCAAAACTAACGTAGTCGTAGACAACGTGATCGAATGCCAACCAGTGGTCGAACAATCAACGTTGTCGTAACCAATCGGCATCGTGGTCGTAACCAACGTGGTCGTAAGCCAATAAGTGGTCGAACAATCAACGTGGTCGAAACCAGTCGGTAACGTGACCGTAACCAACATGGTCGTAAGCCAATGAGATGATCGAACAACCAACATGGTCGAAAGCAGACTGCAACTCAAAAAATCAATGTAGTCATAACCAATATGGTCGTAAACCAATGAAATGGTTGAACAACCAACGTGGTCGAAACCAGATTGCAACTAAAAAGATTAATGTGGTCGTAACCAATGTGTTCGTAAACCAACAGGTGGTCGAACAACCGACGTGGTCAGAACCAGTCTGCTACCAAAAGATCAACGTGGTCGTAACCAACAGGTTGTAAACCATCAGGTGGTCGAATAATCAACATGGTCGAAGACCAACGAATGCAGTCAGCGTGATCGATTCAGCTCAAAAACCAACCAGAGAAAGCAAGGATCTGTAAGTGGTCGGAAACCTCATGCGCTAAGAAAAAATGAAACGATAAGAAGAATGAATGTGCTCGATATCGGTGCAATGCCATCTGGAACTTGACCATGGTTGAAACCAACGTAGTCGTAAAACTGATTGACGTTCCATACAATGGCTGCACCGACTACCGACTGCTTTAGTTCAGATTCAACAGACGAATATCAAGAAATGAAAGCTCTGAACGTGGTCGTCTGTCAACATAGTGCGAAGCACTCGAAAGACTAAACAAAGTCGGGCAGTCTTTGGAACTTGTTCTTTTAATCATCATCTTTTAATCATAGAACTTGTTCTGGGCAGTCATTGGAGGGAAATGATTGGTATATTTGAGATAGCTTAGTTTTGTACTTTTTAAAAATCCTAAAACTTATTGTTACCATATCTGGGCAGATGATAAGATGGTTGATACAGATGTAGCACGAAAAATTATAGTTTGTGGTAAGAACCATTGAGATAATTTTAAGAAATGCATCCTGTGATGACTTCTCAATGTAAAATAATTTAACTATAAGTCTATAATGGATATGACCTGGCTAACTAATTTGCATCTACCAGTGCGAGTTGCAATATTGGAGTGATCCATGAGTCATGACGTTGGTTTTAAACTATCGTGGACATGTGTCATGTCCCTGGTGTAAGCCATTGTAACATCCTGACTTTCAGAGATTTTTTGAAACTATTAAAATAAAATTCACCATTTGATTTTTCTGGAATTAACTAAAGCTTAAATAAAATTTTAATTAATTAAAAGGATTTAATATGACTAAATTAAACTTCAACATTTGCTGAAAGTATTTTATTTAGGTTCCTTGTGCTTCAAGGAACTTTATAGTTTTTTTGGATTTTATTTGAATTTATTTGCTATTTTCTAGAGCTCAAATGGTTTATTTGAATATTTGAAATAAGAAAATCCACTTAGAAAGCCCTAAAAGCCTTCGAGTCAAAGCCCACCCCCTCCGGCCCATTTCCCCACCGACCTAGCCCCTTCGCCCTGCACTCGACGCACATCGCGCATCCGGCCGTCGCCCTCTCCGTTGATGGTCGCCACATGTCAATCATTTACCGTATTTCCTCGCCCGCGCCACTGCATCTCGACCGTTCACCTGTCACCGCGTGTGTCGTCATCCTCACAGACTCTGTCCACTATCGTAGCCACCTCGAAGACCGTCTCGGTGTCCGTGTTCCCACCATCCTAGACTCTTGGCCGTCTCCGCATCAGATTCTTGGCGTCCGTGCTATAAATGGTTGCGTCGCCCCACCTCTTCTCCCCGTCTTGAGTCGCTTCACTCATCGAGCTCGCCTGTGCACCAATGCCTTCGTAGCCGTCATCGTTGTTACGACCACTGCCGGTGAGCCCTCAGTTCATCCTTCTTGCCTCGCCATCCACCATTCTGCAGTTGAGTCCCTGCCGACCAGCCATCGTCCACCGCCTCACTCCGGTTGAGCCTCGCTCGTGTCGCTGTATGATTGAGGACGCCGACTAGGGGGATGAATAGGCGGTATTAAAAAAATTCTTTTAATTATTATTAACAATTAAATATAAATTTAAAGACCTATTCTATTTGTTTAAACAAAGTATACAATGCGAAAACTTAAATCAATTTAGTTTAGCATAAATAGCGCCTAGATCAAATAAGTTCACCTAGGTGCACCTACACCTTATGGTTATGACAAGGTTTGCAATCCTATGATGACAAGCAATCAATTTAATTCTATGAATATAAATTGCTTAAAAGTAAATTGAGCATAAGAAAACAAACCATAAAGATACGATATCTTTTTACCATGGTGTTCGAAAACTTGCTAGTCTTTCGTAGTCCACGTTGAGGTTAGCCCAAATGAATTGGATCGGCTCTATGAATTAAGTCGAAGCACCTCCCTCCACTAAGGTTGCTCTTCATCCACTCCAGAGATGGCGAGCACCACACCACTCACAATTCCCGGGACTTCTCACAATCTTCTTTGAGCGATGTCTCCAATGCCGTCTAGGAGTCGGCAAACTCCAATAATAATAAGTTAAGCCCCTCGTTTGACCCTCACCACGTGCAACGAATGCACAAGCTCAAAAGGACAGTAAGTCCAACTATATATGCAACACATGTAATATAGATCTCTTCTCTTTGCTCACAAACTGCAACACATGCACTATTGAGAGGAGGACCTCACACTAGTTCAAGAGAGTGAAGATGAGTGAAGCAACCACAACTCCAAACGGCCACAGGGGGTATTTATACCCCACACAAGAAAACTAGTCGTTGGAGCCAGATCCCTAAAAATCAAGAAATCGGAAAGTACCGCCTATTGTGGCTACAGACCAAACAGAGAGAGAGTATGGTAGTGGAGAGTTAGGTGAGAAATAGCTTAGGGCCCTTCTCCCTAGCCTGTACCGCATATATATATATATATATATATATATATATATATATATATATATATATATATATATATATATATATATATATATATATATATATATATATATATATATATATATATATATATATATATATATATATATATATATATATATATATATCCACATGGGGGTGCTCTTACAATTGTACCCTTACACTCAATCATCCCTTTCAGGGGCATTTATGTTATTACACATGTCTCATTCTGGGCCTTACAACCCTCTAAGCAGGCCGACTGGGCTTAGGTGGGGGGCCACCCCTACAACACCGTCATTAAATGGTCGATACTTCTGCTCCCCTTGCAACGGTCAGAAAAACTAGCTGTTACAGTCAAAATCGGAAGTTCCGTCGTTCAATCTCTGGTACTTCCGATCATCGGAAGTACCGTGCCACACATGTGGAACTGCCGATTTCGCGGGGAGGAGGAGACCACCACACAGGAGTCTCTCTGTAAAAAATATACCCCAAGAAAATTCAGAGCTTTCGAAGTTCGGTAGTACCACGCAACACACGCCGGTATTTCCACCTTCTGGTAGTACCGCTCACACAGAGCCGGTACTTCCAACAGCTGGATGAGCCACTCACACAGAGCTGATCAGACCACTCGCATTCAGTAGTACCGTGCAACACATGCCAATACTTCAGATGTCCGGTAGTACTACTCACATAAAGTCGGTACTTCTGACATCCGGTAGTACCGCTACACACACAACGGTAGTTTCGATTTTCCTAACAAGTGCAGATATCTGAATAGATTTTGCAAAACACATTTGTAAACTATAGTATCATGCACATAAGGATCAAACATGATTCCCAACAAGTTGCAAAACCTATTTGCATAATTTTAAAATCATGACACAAATAATAGGTACATGGACTCCTCACATTTGCAAAATACATTCGCAAACCTAAGTCATATGCTATAAGGATTATATATGAGCTCCAACCATTTGCAAAATATATTTACAAATATAAGCCGCATACAACATAGATTAGGAAATATGGACTTCAAACACTCGCAAAACACATTTGTTCTGTGCGGTCCCATGTTACAAGGATTTCACATATGAGCTTCAACTATTTGCAAAACACATTTGCAAATATAAGCATCATGCTAAGAGAGTTAGAGTAAGTAAGATTGAGCTATCAATATATACTGAGACTCAAACTACTAGACAAGACCCCTCTTAATAGTATGGCAAACCTATACTAGCAATCTGATCTTCCAACTATACACGAAGACTGGTAAAAAACTAGAAACACATTCTTAGCCCTAGCTAATTATAACTTTGCCTTGAGCATCCTCTTGAAGTTTGATGACGTACATCTTCACTTTAAGTTTGGGTCATTGTCTTCTCTTGACTTGATGATCAACTCATGATTATCTTCTTCTTGGGATCTTGATCAACTTATGATTCTCTCCTCTTCGGAATCTTGATATGCTTCAACACATAATGCATCCTCTTCTTGATGACCTTTAACTCATGAATCCATCTAAAGTCTTCATCATCATGGAACCTAACCTATACATCTAACTCATGAAAAATTTTAGTCTCATAAATCGATTGTCATTAATTACAAAAACTCACCATTAACTCATAATGAAGGGACTAGATTCTCAATCTTTCCTTTTTGGTAATTGATGATAATCTCAATAAATAATGAGATAATGAATTAAATATAAAACCATTTAAAGTTAAAGTGCGGTACTATCGCCATCTAAGCTCCAGTAGTTCCACTCTTCGGTAGTTCCGATTTCTGACGCGGTATTTCCATTTGTCTTGAGGGCCAAATCTTGGTGCTCTTTGGAAAAATGTACCGCCCCATAAATCCGGAACTTCCGGGGTCCGGTAGTATCGCTCAGGAGTTGCGGTCATACCGCGCTGCGGTAATTCCGCCATTCAAACTATGGTACTATCGTTTTCTAGAGAAACAGAAGAGCTTCAAAGGAACTCTATGGGAAAAAATGTACCGCCAACTAAAGGTTGGTACTTTCGAGTTGCGGTACTACCGCACATATTGCTTGGTCATACCGCACTGCGGTAGTACCGCCAATTACAAACTGGTACTACCGATTATCCTGACAATGCATTGTTGGATTTAGAATTTAAATTCAAATGTATGCATGACCTTTCGTCTAGAGCCATGTCGATCTTCTTTCAACCTTAGCCTGCATTTTCAAGTCGTCAAGCAAAATCTGGGACTAAACCTTTGAAACAATTGATAATCATATTAGTCCCATACACAGATAATTGAGTATAAAGCAATGAGTCAATGTGATTATATATAGACTATATCAGTTTTATATACTCAAAGGATATGTTTCAATGTAGAGATCCCAATATATGTGGAAAAAGAAACATGAATCAATACTAATGAAACCACAAAATATAGAGTGAACTCCTTCTAAATGTGTGCATATAAGAATATGTAATATAAATATATGTACATATTCAAGTTAGACATTTTGTGGAGTTCAACCTATATATTGGATCTTAGGAATGCAACAAGATATAAAAATATAACGTCGAATGCATACGTTTATGATTTTCACCTTTTCATCTAAATGAGACTAAGCAATAACATATTCAACAAAAGAGTTAGTTGCACATTTAGTCATTAATGAGTTAGGCTCATATTTAGATTTGTCGTTAATCGAGTTAGTCTTATATTTATATTTGTCATTAATCAGCCTGCACCGCACCGCACGACTCTTCGCCTTCTCCATGAACCCAGTTTATCGTGAGCCAAGTCACCGATGGCCGAGTTCCACCTATCAGCCGCACAGTGCCATAGATACATGAGCCAGTCGAGCCGAGTCAGCTGCCATGTCACTACTAAGTCAACCCTAATTGCCCAGTCAGCCACCACATCATCCAAGCCGTCACCAGCGCACTGTTCCATGAGTTGGGTTCACCGTAGACTCACTATTCATGCACCGAGTTCATAACACAGTAGAATTTTTGAATTTTTAGTATTTTATTTAGATTTAATTTTTCGAGGGCCTGTTCCTTTCTGTCCTAGCTCTGATTGACCTGATTTTTTTTCTAAATTCATCTAAAATTTAGCACTATCTTTTGGTTCTAGTTTTGAAGTTTTTGGAGTTCATTTGAATTTTATTTGATTTTATTTGTGCCTCATTTATTTTCTCTCTCGTTAGATAATGTCTTCGATGGAGCAGAAGCAGGAACAGAAGATTAAGAAATTGGTAACTAAGCAAGGCTAAGGCAAGGCGTGTCCTTTGATCGTGTTAAACCTAGTATTAAAATCTATTATGTATTATTTTATTTTAAATTATTATGTATTGCTATTTTACTATAAAATCTTTGTATTGATAGTTAATGACCTATTTGATTAATTTCTTCTTGATAACTTGAATGCCATGATTACATTATCACTATATGATGTGTATTTATTTAGTGATACAATATTAATTGTTACATAGATCGTACGTTTAGTATGCTTAGTCGTGCTAGTTGTGTGTTGGGTTATCATCATATGTGATCAATTAATTAATTTTGACTTAATAAGACATTAAATTATGGTGGTTAGCCACAATTATAACATTTATATACCATGGCATGGGTAGTGTTATTGGTGGTGGTTATACAAAATGGTTTTCACTTGGGTGAAAGGGGAAAGTGTGGTTAGCACTTCAAAGATGTGGATGTTTCGCTTGGGTAATGTCTAAGGATTTAACTTTGTGCGTCATTGATCTGAGCCTTATCGTTCAACCACATATTTAGTGCGGGATAAACCTGGCATAATAATTTGTAAAGTTTCAACTTTGATTTCGCCATGGATATTTTATTGACGCAAGAGGGACCAATTATCGATTAGGTGATTAGCCTACTCGATGGCGAAATCTTAGCGGGCGAGATTAGATTGAGATTGAGTAATGTAAAAACCTTGTTGTGATTTTCTTTTACATAGAGGCGATCATATCATGTGGGTAAAGATATGCAACTTCTGCAGAGTATAAAACTATTCAAGTAGCCATATCCTCTGTTATGGACAATGCTCAGTGATTTTACATGAGGGGTAGAGTTTTCATAAAAATTTGGTTGGATTAAGTTGGGAAGTGAATGGTTAGTTCACTGGCGGTTCATTATGTGAACGGTTAGTTAACAGGTGGTTCATTGGAGTGAATGGTCAGTTCACTTGTGGTTACTCTTAATTCCTTTGTTTATTTACTTATTAATCATCTTCAAAGTTCGCTTTCAATCTATTTATTGTATTTACTTTAAATTATTGTTTTTTTATAAACTAACCACTCAGGCATCATTTGGTAAGTCTTGCATACTATGTTGCATTCTTTGTTACAAATGACTTGTTGAGTACCACTGTACTCACAGCTTTATGCCTATTGTTGCTCAGTTAAAGAAGAGGAACCATATCAGCAGAAGGTACCTGAAGGAGGATACTTCGATGACTTCGCGGATTAGGACTTCGCTCACCAGTCGATTGCTTGTGTGCATGTTGAATGACTACTACACTTTTCTTTTGTTTTCCGCTACTAGTTTCTTAAGCCCTTCAGGCTATTAATTATAAGTTTGGCCATAAGATCGCAACTCTGATAATTAATACTATTTTTATATTTTCCTTTATTAATTGAGTGTATAGTCGATATTTCATCTATGTTTACACTATATGCACTAGCGTGATCCTGGACTAATGTGGTATACACAAAGAATCCAGATTTGCATATTTGTGTCTCGACAGTCGTCGTGTGGTGCAAGAGAGGGTCTAAGTTTGGTGAATATAACCTTACTCAGATGAAACCCTAGCGGGTGTAACTTACACTGGGTGATGCATTGTAATTGACTTGTAGTGATCTTCTTGATTTACATGTCCAAGAAAATATGTGAAACATAACAAGTTGTTTATCTCTTGTGGTGAAGTGTACCATATCTGCATAGTATAAATTATTTGAACAGCCGTACCCATGGTCAAGGGTGGGCATGAAAACTAATTATTTGAACAGCCGTACACATAGTCAAAGGTGGGCATGAAAACTTACTAGCGTTAGTATCTTTTTCTAAAAGCTTTGTGGGTGGGATGAAATACTCGTCAGGTGCATATAACCTTGTTTTTGGTTTGCCCTGGGTGGATGTAATCTAGTGGTGATAATTGGTGGATGTAACCCCAGTAACAAAAACTAGCATATGATGTATGGAACCATGTAATAGGTGGGTAAAATCTGCACCGTTATAAAAACTTCACACTTCTAATTTTTTTTTAATAAAATACACTTTAGTAAAAATGATAAGTCATATGAATTTCTAATTATTTTAGTTTCAAATGTCGAACCCGACCATACTTTTGTTGAATCTTGCATATATACTATTGCATTCTGTATGTTGCCTCGTGGAGAACTGGTGCTTGAGCTCACTATCGCTCGTAAAATTCCTCAAAATTTGTGGACCAAGGATATTACACGTACTAGATGCCCTAGGAGCTGATAGTGAAGAAAATGGAGGAGATTATGATAGTCTCTAGTAATCTAGGTCTTACCTAAGTCATGTTGACTAAGTTGGTAGTGTGTACCAATATTATCAAACCCTTAATTAATATCGATCGCACACAACTTACCCCTAGTCGCTTGACTGTGATGAGATGTGGTATCCCTTTTACTTTTGCTTCCGTATTTATTAATGAATGGCAGGGTTTAGGTCATATATGAAATCATGCAGTGATATAGGTATAAGTACTATCTACTGATTTAAATAATAGTGCAGTAGTCTCTTATAGAATTTTAAATTGGTTAAATCCAGATCTGACAAGGAGCCATCTAGCGGTATGTTTCCTACCAATTGCCCTCTTTATGTGAGAGGAAGTGTAGAGGCAGGCAGCAGTGCAGCGTGATGCGAGCACACAATCACTTAACCAAGCAGTCTAGCACAGTGAGAGAGACAATGCCATGTGAGGGAGAATTCTTTTCATGGTGGGCAGGAACCAGCCAAGGGCCAGGATGTAGGATGGTCTCTCGAAACGCCCTTCATCGATTGATCTCAATATCTCATGCCTGCATGCCCAAGAGAGTAGCTTTCTTGTTCAGCGAGTGTGATGGCTTGACCAAAGTTTAGTGTGTCGGGCCGAAGTTGTGATCCGGCTGTGGCCCACTTCTGCTTTCTGGGTGTCCATCCCCGGAGAAAGGAGTAATGGAGCTGCAGATTCAGCTTGGATTCTTTGCCGCATAGAACATTCGTTTCCATCTTAGACCCAAGTAGTTAATAATCTGTCAAGCACAAGCAGCGTGGAAAGTAAGTACGAAAAAATGCTTCTTTAAAGCTTCCTTTCTAAATGTACCTTTTGCTCCTTTGCATGGTGTTCTGACATGGATGCTAATACTCCTTCGACAGAACTGCACGAGATATTTGACTTTGTTACTGCTGGTGAGCAGCATGGTTTTACCAGTTTAGTTATACACACTGGACTATGGTCAAATAAAGGAATAAGTAAACCACACTCCAGGAGGGAACAAACTTCACAGCTACACATGCCAACAGGCTCATTGAAGCAGTGCCTTCCAGAAATTTGCATTCTCTAAGAACCCATTGAATGTAATCATAACAATATAGAGCCAACAAATTTTAGAACATGACGACGCAAAATTTCTAGATATCTCTGCAAACTGTTTCTAGTATCAAAAATGCAAAAAGCAAAGTACAAGAAGGCAATTGATGATGATGATTTCTGAAACCAAACTCCAAACACAGCAGTCAGAAACAAGCTGAATCTCCATCCTCAAAAAGCCCCCAAGGTGCTGAAAATATAACAGGACAACAATGAAAATCGGCATGGATGGTAAATTGCAAGCAACTACTTGCAAAAGGAAAATAATCCATGATTCTTGCAAATACTGGAGTTGTTTTACTAGCTACCACATATCTCAATTCATGCACCCCAAAATGGCATACAACTTTGCAGTGCAAACACTCCATTCACTGGATGGGATTTCATGCAATTTCATGAGTTATCTAGGGGCTACTTATAGTACTTCTGTCAAAGTACAAAATGGATGAAAAGGAAGAAATATTGATCTTCGTAAATTGCGGATAGAAACAAGAAAAGGTAGTTCACCTACATTCTTGAATATTACATTTTGGATGACTTCTTCACCACCGTTTGAATAGAAGAGAACTAATTTTTATTTGCTCGTAGCCATTCAACAAAATTGTCTAAAATTAAAGGCCAAGCAAGGTCCGCATCGTAATTGTCAAGTGATGGGAAGTTAATCTGCATTAAAAAAAGGTTAATTCAAAGCGTCAATAGCAGAGGAAATGAAATGGTAAATTTAGTAAAGGACATTATAATGCTTTGCTACTCTAAAGAAAAGAAACAGAAAAAATCGGAAAAAGATGCTGCAAAATAGGGAGATGTTTGAAACACGACCTCATTACAGAACCGAAGAAATCCCATCCACTGGTCCATGTTTATCACCTTGTACTCATTTTGGTACTGAAACACATAGTTAAAAAAGTATGTCAATCGTCAACCAAATGTCCTACAGAAGAATGGGATCAATAACCCAAAAAGTCAATCAAGCATCACCTTGAGGTAATTAGTAAGTTTGTCAACCTGGGTGCGAAACTGCAAGCCTAATACTAGATTCAGCAACTCACAAGCAACTGGTATTTCTATGCACTTCTTCTTATCCTCTGAGAAAACATAACCAAGATATAAGTTTTGCAAGAAACAAAAACCAGTATAGTGTGTAGTAATAATAGCAAGCAACATTACCTGTTAGGCAATAACGAAATGCATATGGATAGAAATCCTGGAAATTAGAGGACCTTGTAACCTGGATTTGTAAAGAAGATTACATTATCAGCAAGTCAGTTACAGTAGAACTGAAATTATCATCAGTTAATGGTAGCTCATTATTCCATTCCAATCACAAGGTGGAATGTCTGGTGAGGTATTCACAAGATTGTATTTCCTGGTGATATACTTTAAGCCTGTGTCACTCAAATTATGTCTCTCTTAACAAACTACGACACCTTTCAAATATATTTCATAGTGCATTATATAGTTGGATGGAACAAAACACTCACTTCTTGGACCAGTTCGGGAAATGCTTTCTTCAGTTTGCTGATACTATCAGCTCGCAGAGCTTTCAACCCAGTTCTCCATTCATCCTGTCAACAGAGTGCTGTCAGTAAAACTCAAAAGGACAGTTCCTATACCAATGAACAATTTGAAGTCTAGAAGTAATGCATACCAAAGTAAAATAACCTTGTTTTTCACACCCCATTTTCCTGGTACAAGATATATGGCCTTTATTAGATATTTCAGTTAAAGGAATCAGCAATTAACAAAATTTTGAGAACAATGACATACCATGCTAACATCAGAATCCGAACATCAGTATGGGAAACTTCGAGATGAGAACAGAGTGTTTCAATGCCTTCTGGACTGTTCCAGCAGAAAAAAAAACTCATCGATTGTGCTATTGATGTAAGACTGATGTCTAAGAGCAGTTTCATTGGAGCAAGCAATAGGGGAAAAGGTAATACAATATAAGCCTAATGTCATTAAATTAAATCATTTACATATAACTATAGTTCATTCAATAGTACCTATCAAGTATCGACTACAATAAAAAGCTTTAAGAATGATCTTATGTAAGCAATAGCAATCATTAAAATTTACAATGGTCATGGGTGCTAATCCACTAGAGTAAGAAAGACAATCCTCATCACCCGTATGAAAGAAGGGTAATCATGAGCAGCAAAAATAATGTGGCGCAAGTGTTGAGAAGCTGGAGAGTTGAGAAAGAACTTACTCGATCATGCCGGATAAGCTGTCAGCATAAGTATAGAAAAGTTGGTCAATCCGTTCTATTTCCTTGGAAACCGCTTTAGTGGGACCTGGAAATAATAATGACAATATGTTACAACAAATATACCTAAATAACCTCTGGTTCAATGCAGATATACATGGTCTCTTGATTTTATATAGATAGCACATAACATTTATGACAAAATTTAGTATGTAAGCAAAAAATGTGCATGCATTTGTTAATTCTAATAAATAGCTTATGAAAGAAAAAGAAATTAGGGAAAGACAGGTATGGCTTGACATAAACCAATTAGCTGAATAACAAGACAAATGTCGTAAGGTCTCACTTATCAAATGATCAATTCCTGCCAAAGAACAGGTCAGGGTGTATAGAATTATCACATGCTTATCTGTGCATTTGTGGGATTCATTCAAAATTCCAAACACATTATGAAACAGTGTGTAAAGGTTAGCCTGACAAAACATTATTTTGAATCCCCCAAAAAACGTGGACATGTATGCATGCACACACGGACACTCTTACACCCAAGATTGATAAGTGCACACAATTAGACAAGTAATTCATAAAGAAAAGGAACCAGTGCATCTCACCACGTTGAGCTTTCCTGCTGGTCAGGTTTGTACTGAGTCCTTTTCTTTTTCTGTTTTGTTTTTCATTTACTTGTTCCTCACCTAAATATAATCGTTTGCTTAGTACACATTCAGATATACATACCCTCAAAAGGAGAATGAGAGCTCCTACTCCAACGCATTTGAAGAAACAGATATTGCAACAATAAATGTAAAGCTAAGATAGAAAAAAAATCATCTTAACCTAGAAAATGCATACCAATACCAAGTAAGACACAATTTGAGACAATGGGCAATTATTTAAGAGTTACTTAAGGAACTTCTAGTTACACACACACAACTTCAAGTTAAGCTTCTCAGCCTGTTAATTTAGGCTTTCTGACATATACTACAACATTACAAAAATGTACCACAAATACATCAGAGCAAACAAACTCAAATATGGATAAAAAAACAAACTAGTCAGTTGGGAGATGAAGCAGCATGAAAGAGGAGTAAGTGAAATAATCACTTGGGAGATGGAGCAACACAAAACAGAGTATCAAAACTAATATATGGCAGACACACTTGTAAAACAATTGGTAGTAACTTAGCTTCGCTCACTATAACCTTCAACATTCGTGAAGGTACTGTATTTGTAGGGTTTTGTAAACCAATGCTATGTCATACAAACCTAGTAAACTAAGAAAATCTTAATTATGTAAGGAGGATCATATTTTTCCCCCAGAAACTTGTTAAGCAGAGGACTTCCAGATAGTTTTTTTTTTAAACAATTAACTGCCAGATAGTAACAAGGAGTGGGAGACAATTACGAAATTCTTTTTAACATAGTCACCATAACGTTAGCAAACGACTAAAATGCTTTCTATAGTTCAGAAAGAATTATAGATTTAGACAGGATGTGTAGCGGATTTAAGGTCTCAGTAGTTCGATCCTAAGACAACAAATCGCCGCAGACATCGCAAACTGGAGCCAGAATCCTAGAACAAGATACTAGTAGACACCTGCTCTTTAGCTTTGTTTACAGACCCGTTTGGCATAGGTCGGCACAGGATCAAACCTGACAATTGCCATCTACTTTACTAATAACATAAATCTGCTACCATAATAGCGAATCCAGTGCCAATTCTGCATCAAATTCAGTCAAAGATTCAGCAGCTTCCCTTACCATCACGCCAAATTGCCAAATCCCCAATCTGCCCCGTCCCTTCCAATCCCGTAACAAGCGATCCAAAGCCTACATACCAACCACCGAGGAGCCGTACGAACCAGTACGCCATCACACGACACAAACCCAGAAGAAGCCACCAGCCCCCGGTGAACCAACTCAAGATTGGATCTCCCCGAGACAAGAGTACCCGCATCAAATCTCGCAGGCAGCGACCGGACCCCCGAGCCCAGCCGCGCGACGGGACCAATCAAGAAGCAAGCGAGACGGGGGGAGAGGGAGGGAGGGATCCGAGGGGAGGGAACGTTACCAGCGGTGGCGGACGACGACGATGACTTCTTGGAGGAGCGCCTCATGGTGCCCGCCTTGCTCCTATTCCTCGCCTTCTCCCCTCGCGGATTCGGAGTGCCTCTCCCTCGGGTTCCTCTCCCCTGCGCTGCGCTCGCCGAGTTCCCTTCGCTTCTCGGTTGCGAGTTTCGAGTTGGCTGTCGAGGGGAGGAGGGAGAGGGTGGGGCGAAAGTGGAGCCCTCCCCTCTTATAGGGTTCGGCCCGGCCAGATGCCTGGGCCCCACGCGCGGGCCCGGGCTCGATACTTGGGCAGCCTAGTTTATGCTCCAAACGACTTCTTTCTTGACTTCTAAATTTAGGCCTTTTGTTTTTTTAGCTTTTTATCTCTTATTTATTTACAATATCTTAAAAGATATAGTGATGTTTCTTAATTTTTTAATTTTTTGATTCAGAAAAAAACTAACAGCTGGTATAGTAAAAAACTCTCATAAAAAGTCAAAAGCTAGGGCTTTATACCTTATGGTTTTTCTGAAACAAATAAATAGGAAAATTTTTCCGCTGTCGTTTTAAAGCGGTTTATCGAAATAGTCTTTTAGATATAGCTTATGGACTTTTGATTGCACTCGCACTAGGGTCAGAATTCATAAACCATAGGCGAAAAGAAGACACCCTTTATCTCGATAATTTAGTATTTCTAAAACAAAAAATAGCTTAGATTTACCACTCACTATATCGTGATATTTTTTTATTTATTTTTAAGCGAAAAATCACATGTGATAAAGGCCAGAATGCCCCTCTTCTTTCCTCACAATTTACTCTACTTCCCCACATGCTCAGTGCGAACTCCCAAACCTGCACGCCGTCGCAGCGGCCGCGATGTCGTCGGCCACGCCGCGGTCGTCCCGTTGGCCATCAAGCTCCACTGTCAAGCGTGGCAAAGCAATTAATTCAAGAATTCAAGGCAGTGAGAGAGAGAGCAGCTAGGTATGCGGAGCACGGTGACGATGCTGTACACGGTGAGCGCGAGCAGCGTCGGCACGGCTTCTTGTGCGGCGGCGGGGACCTCCAGATCCACGACGAGTAGCAGGAGGGGGAGCGCTTAGGCTTGTGATGATGATGCTGCGGCAGCTGCATTCTCACCTAGTCACTTGTGCACCAATTCCGTTGAACAGAGTCGGAGAGAGCTCACGATTAGCATCCCTAACAAACCCGAACTAGCTAGCTATGTAAGCAAGCAAACTTCTGATTGAATGACCGATCCAGCTAACCATCCGTTAATGAGCGCGGAGCATTGGAGGGACGCCGTCACGCCGGCGAGCGCGTCTCCTCGCGAGTCTCGAGGCTGTTTTGGTCTGGTGGCGGTGTTGACCCAGACATAGATCAAAAATACATACACTGTAGTCGTAACACACATGAATACTACAAATCAACTCAAGACACATAACCATTTTTTTCGCTAAGTAATGTCGTACAGTTTTTCTATTTTTTCCTTTGTATTTATAATCTCAAAATACACACAACTCACGCTAACAAAAATGCCGAGTCTTCCGGCCATGATCCTCACGACTCGTTCTCTGCGCACTACCCGAGCGACTGGCTCCACTAACCAACTCACATAGTTTAGTAGATATGACTGGTACGTGCAGACATGCTTCTACCTGACTAAGTCTACGACCGCACATAGACCTGACCTTCTTCGAGTCCTTCTTTGAGTGCTTCGACCACGGTTGTACGACCACTATAGTTATGACCACTATAGCACTCGGACACACTGACCGCTACAGTACTCGGACACACCGACTACATCGTACTCGAACACACCGAGTACTTTACACACAACGACACAGTACTCAATACCGACTACACAGTACTCAAACTCACCGAGTACTCGACACCAATTACAATCAACAACACAACAAGATTAGTTCTAACAATCAACCCCTAATCTTGTTGTCTTATTCTTGCGTACCTCCTCGCCGAACTTCAGAGTAGCGTCGGATGGTCATTGGCATCAATCGTAACGAGATGTGCCTCCTCCTTCTTCGGCTTGCGGCACTCACTTGCAAAGTGCCCACGTATGCCACAATTGTAGCACTTCACTTTCTTCTTGTTGGACCTCCACTCACTGGTCTACGAGCCGTTGTCGTCCTCATTGTCGTCGTCATGGTCATCTCTACGACCACAACTATCCTTGACGCGGCTACCGCCACGGTCACGGTTCTTCCTTGTGCCGCTACCTAACATTTCACCATTCTTCTTCTTGTTGAGGGTCTCCCACTGCGTGTGTGTGTGTGTGAGCAATAGATGCTCACTCTGTTTTGTGTCATGGAAACTGATTCGGATGCACTCGTGTAGGCTTTGTACCACCCAATGAGATCTTCGATGGTGAGGGTGTTCAATTCCACGCATTGCTCGATGGAGGTGACGAGCTGTATGTAGCGCGCCAGGGCAGCACAAAGAAACATGCGAATAACGGCAATTTCATTCACCATGGTGTCGCCCAACGCACGGATGTCGATGACAACAGATGTCATCCGATCAGCGGAGTCTTCAACGGTATCCCCTTCCTCCATCTTCAGCCCCTCGAAGTCTCTCTTAAGAGTCTGCAGCTTGGCTTCGCACATGTGCTCATGCTTATATGCGCCGTCTTGATTGCCTCTTAAGCTGATTTTGCCGTTTCTTTCTCAGTGAGAGAAGACATGATGTCCTTCGGTACAGGCTGGTAGATGGCAGACAATGCCAACCGGTCCTTCTGGTACTGCATAGCACCGGGCTTCACTACTTCCCACATGTTATGAGCTTAAAGAGCGACATACATCTTCATCGCCCAAAATCGTGTAGTTCGTGCGGGTGAGCTGCGGTTATGACAACGTCACCGCGCTCTCCCTCTTCATCACCACCTGCAAGCTAGAGGCGGATGAATCACCTCATAGCAGGCCTCGTATTGTGGACGGAGACACACTCCTTTCCTCTCTCGACATCTTCTTTGACTCACGGGAATACCAAGTCTTCTTCTCCGACACATGGAAGTCTTCCCTTGGCTTCTTCTCTGACACACGGAGAACACTAAGTTCTGATACTAATTGTTGGCCCAAACACGGATAAAAAACGCACACACACGGTGGTCATAACACACACGAACACTCTGAATTAACTCAAGACACACAAGAGTTTTTTCGCTGCGTAATACTGTGCAACTTTTTTATTTTTCCTTTATATTTATAGTCTCAAAATACACACAACTCACACTACCAAAAATGCCCGAGTCTTTCGACCACGATACTCATGACTCGCTCCACTAACCAACTCACACAGTTTAGTGGATACGACTGGTACGTGCAGACATACTGCTACCTGACTAGGTCTACGACCGCACATAGACCTGACCCTTTTCGAGTCCTGCTTCGAGTGCTTCAACCACAGCTATACAACACTGTAGCTACGATTACTGTAGCACTTGGACACATCAACCGCTACAGTACTCGGATACACCGAGTACTCTACACACAACGATACAGGTGTCAAAGCACACCAAGTATTCAACACCTACGACACAGTACTCGAATTTACTGAGTACTCGACATCGACTACAATCAATAACAATAATATTAGTTCTAACAAATAGGTGGGTCTTGAATTCCTCCACGTCCTTCGGGCGCTCCATGTACCTCCTTTCAAAAACGACACAAGGGTAGAGGAAGAACGTGACGAAAGTAGCTATATACGCGTTGATCATCAACGGTAGAGGAAAAACGTGATGAAAGTAGCTACATACACATCGTTCATCATGAAGGGCTAATTTTTAAAGGAAATAAGCAAGTGGAATGATGAATAAAATGTTTATGTGTCATATGTTATGTATTTGCATTTATATATGTATATGAGAATGTGTGATATATGTGTGTGTGTGTGTATGTGAATTTGCATATATGTATATAAGAATGTGTGATGTGTGTGTGTGTGTGAATTTGCATATATGCATATAAGAATGTGCGATATATATGTGAATTTGCATTTATGTATATGAAAATGTATGATATATATGTGAATATCAGTAGGGAACATCACAGATGGTTTAAATTAAAACCGTCTGTGATGTTTATTATTACAGAAGGTTCGAGGTAAGAACCGTCTGTGATATTTCTTATTACAAACGGATCTAAAAATGAACCATCTATGATGTTTTCTTATTACACGCAGTTTTAGCTAAAAACCGTCTGTGATGATAAATATCACATATGGTTATTAAAAAGAACCATCTGTAATTATTCCCCTATATATTGTGCACTAGGGTTTGTCCCCACTATACTACCCACTAACGTATGCCACCGCCTCGCCCCGAGCTCATCGCCCTCCTCCTACCCCCCGAGTCCGGTGGCACTCCTCACCCAAGCCCGTCACCCTCCTCCTCCTCCCTTGACTCCAACGGCCTTCCTCCTGAGCCCATCGTAGCCTCCCCCAACGTCATCACCACCTCCCCCGAGCCCATCACCACCTTGCCCCGAACCTATCGCCACCTCCCCTGAGCCCATCACCACCTCCCCCGAGCTCATTGACGCCTCGCCCCGAGCCCGTAGCCGCCTCCCCGGAGCCCATCGCCACCTCCCCCAAGTATTTTGCTAGTATTCATTTATCATTACTTGTTTCTTACTTCAGTTAAATATAAATCACTACTGTTCTTTACTAAATATTGTTAGATTCAGTTATTACTGATATGCTATTATCATGTCTTTGGATATATGCACTTGGTTTTCTGGATTGTTGCAATATCTTCTAGTGCTACAACTAAGCAAATTAATTGAAACTTCAACTAGCACAACATATATGCAAAGATAAAACACTGTGATACAAATGCGATTTACTTGAATTAAATAGTTTTGATATCTGTCTCTAGTTCATTGTTATGTTTACTGCTGCTTGTCTTCAGATATTTGGAAAGGTAGTCTAGAGTTCAAACCCTGACTAATTAGAGAAATTGTCGCATAAATACGTGACCATATTCTAAATTCACCAAGAATTGGCTCAAGAATTGCTCACTTCTATTATCTTTTAAAGATGTCATCCACTCATTCTTCGACATCGTCGCCAGATGCGTGTGATGCACCGTCCTTTGGAAAATCCTGAAAAGGAAGAGGACTATTAAAAAAGCTCGAGGGCCGATTTACCATCACGAATGTTGATAAAGCTGGGACCCCTCTCAATCATCGCTGAGAAGTGTCCGCATTCGAGAGAATAGTTGCACGAGAACGGATTGATATCATGTTCATTTCGTGGAAGAAGATGACCAAAGAACAGAAAAGTCAACTGCTGATGGAAGTTTTTCAATCGTTCGAGATCTCGGAAAAACACCAAGCCTCTGTGCAATGACATGCATTGCTAGTGGCGTGCAAAGCATAGAAGAACTTCAACAGCCTACATGTCAAGCAATATGTGGAGAAGGATCTGACGCCCTTCCACAAGTATCCATTCCTAGAACGGCGATGGCACGAGTTTGTGGCAATAAAGAAGACAAATAATTTTAGGAGTGAAAGTGCGGCGCATAGGGCCCTCTAGGCAAAAAAATACGCACCCCACAGACTAGGCACTGCTGGGTATGCGGGTAAAATCTCGCAATGAAGGCAGGAGGACGAGTAAGCAATCCTGTGGGAGACCTCCCTACCATTTGCCAGGATCACTGCTGAGTGCACCTGAAACTGTATAAGAGCGAGGTCATCTACCATATCATTGGGGCCATCTCCTTTCGAAACCCCGTAGACGAGAAAATGTCCCACTGCTTAGAAGCGTTAAGTGTAGAATCTTCCAATGCCCATTCGAGGGAGTTAGGGAGAGAGATTTACTCTCCATGGTCCTGGGAAACAAGGAACACCCGGGTCGCACAAGAGACCTTGGTCTTTATGTTCCTAGAAAATATGGCTTCCCAGAGAACTCTGAAGCTTACTGTAGGAAGATAGTCAAAGTTGAGCGTGAGACACAGCTACGAAAGGACAATACGACAAAAATCAGAGATGAGATGCAAAAGTTGGTCAGAGATGAAATGCAAAGGTATAGGGAAATCAGCAGGAAGCCCTCGCCGCTCCTATGCTAGGCAGCCCCCCAACCATTAGAGTAGCTGCACGTTCAGCCCTACCTCGAAAAGCTACCACTGATTTCCTATCGATAAAATTCTGGTAATAATTATTGTCTCTAGAATGCTTGATCCATTAATAGGCCTGTTGGAGTAACTAATTTTGTATTGTTGGCTATGAAGAGTAAGCTCCAAGTGAGATATACCTACATTGTCATGTTCACTGCTTGGGGGCAAGCGTATCTATCCGGGCCTAGGGCCTTGGTGTACGGTATATCTCTAGTGCCATGTTTCGCAAAAGTTAATGTGGATGGTGTTCATGCCAATTTGCGGTCGTCCCACTGCATATGCCCCCTAATGACGAGGTTATGACTCTAGGGCAAGCCATTAGAACGTTCATCCAGTGGCCTAGGAGCAACATCTGCCGAGAGACTTCTGCACCTATGCCAAGTCCACAAGAGCTATCTGCACTGGTGAGAAGTCCACGAGAGCCATTTACACTGGTACCAAGTCCACTTGAGCTACCTGCACTAGTGCCAAGTTCACTTGAGTTACCTGCACCGGTGCCAATTCCATAGGTGCAATCCGCACCAACGCTACTAACGCAGCAAGGGCAAGGTGCATCTACATCTCGTACCTGGTCAACTATCGTAAAGTCAACCTACAGTCGAGGTAGCAAGGGCAAAGTGAAGAAGACAGATGATGAGATCTCTTACTTGCCGTTGGCCCGAAAATTCGTGCTAGGCGAGCTGTTAGTCATTCTGAAAGAGCGCCTCCTAACTCTAGGACTATCTTGACAGATATTGCGTATGTATTACATGGAATAGGCCAACATGCCAGAGGAATAACGATGCTCGGGTATCAACGTCAAGTTCATGTCGCATTATCTGCAGTACAATATCCATGACTGTGTTTTCACGATGACCTTCAATGAGTTATTCCTTCTCTTCACACTTGACACCTCACTCATTTGATGCTGGACACTGTAAGTCTATGCAATCACAGTCTATGTTTATATAATGCCAATAAATGTCATATGTAACTCATTGCTTTTGTGTGTGTGAGTATACATGGTGGCCAAAGCTAGATTACTGAAATCACCGTTTGGTTTTTTTGACCCATGCTTGGTCTCCATGGATACCATCGAGGAGGATGCATTCTTCATCGAAAATTACATGACGAAGGCATTGGAGGCTTACCGCAATAAGGAATACTTATGCCCTACAACCAGGGGTAAGTGCTACACTAGTGGCTATACTTGTTGATTTGTACTTTACAAGCAACACGAACTTAGGTTTAATGACCATGACATACCTGCGTAGGTTCCACTAGATTCTAATTATAATTATACCGAAACGAAACAGGGTAACATACCTTGATTCCCTAAAGAGGAACAAAACCGACTACACAGTTGTCCAACAAGTAATCAACAGGTAAACATATTTCCTCCATAGATAATTGTATTGTAGTCTTATTCTTTTCCAATGACTAAGGCTAACTTTTTGGAATCACATAGGTCGTTCATGACATACGTTGCAAAGGTACAGAAATCCAAGGGAGGGATCAACGCCCTGTGACACGTTCTAGATTTCTCGGTATTCGCTAGTACACATTAATCCTATATAACACTTCATAGTAATACCTCTCGAACTAACAAATTCTATTTTTATAGTGCCACCAATAGCCGCTGGGCAATAACACCTATGGATTCTATGTTTGTCACAACATGCAACTACTCATCGGTTCCGCGAAGAACAATCCTGAGGTTTGTCAATCTTGCGATAATTATTTCATACTTATCAATTTATATATACATGACATTGATCTTCCTATCAACAGGTTCCATCCATAGCTACAGCTCCATTAAAACAAGTCGGCCTCAAATACATTCGAGGACAGTGTGCGTACTTCTTGATATCTAAAGTCATAAAAGAAGATGGGGAGTTTCACGATATATAATAAATTTCACTGAGATAAGATTGAGCTTAATTGTTCATATGTATGTTTGTTCATGGATGGATAATTTATTTTATTTCTATTAATTGATTTGTGAAATGGATGTTCTTGTTTCTGAAATGAATGATTGTGAATTGGATGAATATATACTGTGTTGATCTACCAACTTTTTTCAGATAGCATCGCTAGCATTTCCTAAGGGTAGTCAACAAATAGAAATAGATTTAGGAATAGAAAAAATATTATAGATGGTTATTAACTTTTAATCATCTGTGATTGTTTATTATCACAGATGGTTTTTATTAGAAACCGTCTGTGATGTATTGATTATTACATACGGTTTCAACTACAAACCATCTGTGATATTAATATATCATAGACAGTTTGTAGTTGAAACTGTCTATGATAATCAATATATCACAGACGGTTTCAAATAAAAATTGTTTGTGATAGTTAACTATCATATACGATTTTTATTAAAAACCGTTTATGATAATCTTCATCACAGACAGTTCAAAAGCCGTCTATGATGACCTCGTATTATCACTGACTCATAAACACAAACGGCTTACGAAACCATCTGTGATGATGTTTGTAAACCGTCTGTGCTAACCTTTTGTGTAGTAGTGCCGGCTCACCTTCTTTCTAGCTCCCCTCGATCTCGGGTTGGATTCCTTCCTTTCTTGCACATAACAAACCTTCCTTATCTCTTCCAACCAATTCGGATAGCCTTCCTAATTCGTTTCTTTCTTTCCTAGGCAGCCACAATCCAAGTTCTTTTCTTTTTCTAGAGTTCGGTTCCCACCTAGACCTAGCTTTTTCCACCAAATTGGGTTCCCATGCGACTAGCTTCTTCGATTGGCTTTGTGGATCACACGCCCTTGCCCCATGCGGACCACGTATGTTTCCTTGACCAAACTAGATGAAGGCTTGTACCACCATACCGCCAAGCACCACATGATGTAGTCCTTGCTCTCCTTGGCCTTCCTTCCTCATGGCCGAACAAGCTAGCTTCTTTTCTTTGCCCAATTCAGCTCGACAAAACTTTGTCGCTTCAGATTGCATGGATGCAACACAAATCAAAGTATTAGTTGCACTCTTGTCCACATCTTTCCCCCCTTAAAGTGAAACTGTCCTCAGTTTCAGGGTATTCTTCACAACCTCCTTGCGCTTGATAGCAATGTCAGAATTGATTTCCTCATCTTTCTTAGGCAGCAAAGATTGAAACGCACCTCTATGCATAAAAGTGAAGCGATTAGCTCTCCCTTGGTAAGTAACATTGCGATCAAATTGCCATGGACGTCCCAACATGATATGACACATGTGCATGGTCACGATGTTGCACTCCACCTTGTCTTCATACCCATCAATTGAAAATGGCACCCAAACTTTGTGAGTAACTTTCAGCCTACCAACATTGTGAAACCATTGCCTATAGTATGATTTAGGATGGTGCCATGTGGTCAATGAGAGTGCATCAACCATGTCTTTGTTGATCACATTGTTGTAGCTTTCTTCATCAATCATAAGCTTGCACCGTTTGCCCTTGATTATGCAATGGGTTTGAGATACACCACATCACTGCCCCTTCTCAACAATCAAGTTATTGTCCCCATCAACAATTCATGAGCAAGATCCTTAGAAGTACTAGGGTGGGCCAATCTCTCTTTCAGCAAAGTCATTAAGTTATCTAGTCAATATTTCTATTTCAGCGTTAAGCTAGGGCAATTAGAGCAAGAAAGATTTCATGATACATCATTTGTTGAATTGATTTCTGTGATAAGTTAAATCTAGCTTATAGCAAATCATACTTAAAACATGCCTTAGAAGACTTAGACATAAGTTTTTCAATTTCATTATTAGCGAGTTTAATTTTTCCATTAGAAAAATCACGTACCATTCTTAGTTTATCAAATCTATCAATTACATCTCTAAATTGAACCAAGTTAGTTGCATTAACAGATCTAACAGTTTCCAACTTAGAATATAAGACTTGATAAGCTTCACAAGAATCATCTTTAGAAATAAATGCTCTAAGTCTATTATCTCAGAATTCAAGCTTTCAACTACAAAATTATTTTTTTAATTTCTTTTTAGTCTTCTTCAACTAACCTATAAGCTGAAAATGATAAAGAAAGCTCTACAACTCATTTGATTTCACTGACTTGGACTTGAAAAATTATTTGACAAGTAGAATAAATAAAACTTCTGCAATAATTTTAAACAACAAGTTCCCCTTTAGAATAATCATATAAGATGCAACATACCCAACGCACTTCGCAAAAGAGCAAAACGAGAAGAATCAAGTGGTTTTGTGAGAATATGAGCAATCTGAAAATGAAACTCAACAAGGTATAAAACAACATTAGTATTTCCATATGGTCTCTTAGAAAGTGAAATATCTTGGAAATCAACAAAGAGAGTGAAGAATCATCAAGTATTCCAACCAAGCAATAACGTAAAAGACTAGAATTCAATCAAGCGCATGTTCTCTATCCCGCGTTAACTATTCTTACATCACAGGAAACATTGGTCTCACAGTACTGTGGTTAGTGAAATAAGATATAGGAATCCCGTATTGTGACACACGATGAACAGGAGCAACAAAACTAGAACTAGAATCACATGCGCGTGAATGATCAGAATGCCTAAAAGAAGCCTGTCTAACTACCCCTTGAAATGCAAGCAATGCTGAACATGAGTTATTTGAATTATATCCCAAACCTACACGTGAAGCAAATCTAAAGTCATCATAAAAGTTCTCTAAAATCCTAGCTTTCACATTAGTTCTAGGAACAACTAAAGGGGCTACACATTTTTGTCTCAATGCATTCAATCTTTCTCTTTTCTCTTTCTTAGCATACCTAAAGCAAAATTCATGCAAATGACCATCTCTTCTATAATAAGTGCAACAAAATCTAACATAATTAGAATTTTTTTGAAATGATGAGCTAGCACCTACAGCATTAACAACTGAACTTT
The DNA here is from genome assembly GCA_017311315.1 of Dendrocalamus latiflorus. Classification (NCBI taxonomy): domain Eukaryota; kingdom Viridiplantae; phylum Streptophyta; class Magnoliopsida; order Poales; family Poaceae; genus Dendrocalamus; species Dendrocalamus latiflorus. The sequence goes on along the minus strand of CM029670.1, from coordinate 13,458,774 downwards.
CCACAAAACCAGTAGATTTAAACTCAGTTTATTTTGGTTCAGAATTTACTCTAATTTTTCTATTTCAGGAAGCTTAACAACCTTAGAAGGATTATTTTTGGTATGCTCAACAAAATTAAATCCTAAACCACAATTTTTCACACTCACTTTTGATTGATCTAGAATCATGTTTAAATTTTTTCTTACCAAAAGAAAATCCTTCTAAAGTGTCCTTAAGATATTCATTTTTTTAGCTAAAGCGGGAAAGGTTGTGCATTTAACAGGTTCATTCAGAAGATTTTTAAAAGCACTAGACCGAGCCAATTTATCTTTTTCAGTAAAATCATTAAATTGTCTAGTCAATACTTCTATTTCAATGTTAAGCTTAGGACTGTTATAGCAAGAAAGTGTCTCATGATAAAGCATTTGTTTAATTAATTCCTGAGATTAATTAAGTATAGCTTCTAACAATTCATAATTAGAGTAGGCTTTAACTTGAGTATTTGAAATACTTGACTCTAAACATGTAAAAGAACTAAACTTGAGCTTTTCAATTTAATTATTAACAAATTTTAATTTTTCATCACAAAAGTTATGTACTAGTTTTAATTCATCAAATTTATCAGTTACATACCTAAGTTGAACCATTTTGATACATTAATTGCTCTAGTAGTCTTTAACTCAGAATGTAAAATTAATAAGACTCGTGTGATTCATTATCAAAAATAGAAACTCTAAGTCTATTAATTTCAAAATTCAAAATTTCAACAACAAAATTATTTTCTTTCAATTTCTTTTTGGTCTTTTTCAATTCAATAGCAAGTTTGTTAAAATTATCTTCAAGCTCATCATATGACAGACTTACCTCATCGGGATCAATGTCGTTATCATCCCTTGCCATAAAGCACATGCCCGTGAAGTCATCGTTCTTCTTTTTACCTTTAGAATCATCATCATCATTATTGATGTCATCGTCGCAACTCTCAAAATCTTCATCACTCAAATCAAGATGCTCGACAGCCGATATGATCATTTCAGCAACTTGCGACAAATATTGCCACCCTTGGTGTTGTTGTTCTTGGATGGCCGACGACGATAATTCTTGTCTTCCTTGATCACCTTCCCCTTGAGTTTGGGGCAATCTACCTTAATGTGGCCTGGCTCACCACACTCAAAGCACCTTATCAAACTTGACACGCCACCTTGCTTCCTCATCCTCACGTTATTGAGTACCTTGTATGCCCGTGAGGAGGTTAAGGGTGGGTTCTTTTGAGCTGATGGCTTATGGCTTTTGGAATAAATATTTGAATTCTGGCTATTCGCGAGAGGTTGTAGGCACAAGAAAATAGTCGCATATGATTTTGACCAATACAGCTAAACTCAGTACACTTTTTACAACAATCTTCATGTTGACCCGCTTTGAAAAACACACTGTTTAAAAGATAGTTACTGTAGACAATACAAGCATAAGCCGGTTGAAAGTTGAAAAGAACTCAGCCCAACACCAACTACTCTTCAGGGAGCTACTCGAACTGCTCCTCTAGAAAAGAAGACAAAGCAAACAAAGGACTCGACGAAGCAGTCTGCACTGGGTTAGTCACAAGTGCTAAACATGAAACTTTATCAATTTTAGATGGTAAAGCTTCCATCTCATAGATTTCCAATCTAGAATAAAGATCGTCCATGATTAAAGTATCTAGATCGATAATTTGATTAATAGTTATGACAAGCATCAACGACTCAGAACCTCAAGATCTCAAATTTTAGTTGCATTATCTTCATCAGCAGGAATAACATTAATACCGTGCAAATTACTCAATATGTTCTCAAAACAAGCAAAAAGATCATCAATAGATTCATCAAGCTTCATAGCATAATCAGAGTTTTTTTATACAGATTCTTACAGTGGTTCCTTTATGATAATCGCAAAGTTTTCTACATTAAGTAGGCAGGATTGATATGAGCTACACGATTAAATTCTTTGCGTTCCCCATCACGCCCGCGGCTGTGTCGGCCGCGTTGGCGTGAGCGCGACATGTTCCCGCTGTTCGCAGCGGCGCGAGACGCGGACATGCCGGTCTCCTTGGTGTTGTATGACAACCATTCCTTCTTCGTGAGTAGAACCTGGTCTCCTTCCTCATCGTCTGACTCTCCACGGTCCTCGACAGCGTGGAGCCGGCCGGTGAGGTCCTCGATGGACAGAGTGCTGAGGTCAACCAAGGTTTCAATTGACAAGGTGATTTGGCGATACCTGCGGGGAACAACACGCAGTAGCTTGCGGACCACCTTCTCCTCCGACAACTCCTCCCCAAGGAGGCGAAGGTCGCTGACGACACCCTGGAGCTAGAAACTGAAGTCCTCCACGTGCTCGCCATTTTTGAATCACATCGACTCAAATGTCTGGCGTAGCTTCTACGCCTTGGATTCACGCACTCGATCCGCCCCAACCCTCATTGCCTTGAGGGCGTCCTAGGCTTCTTTGGCGTTGTCCTTCTCGGCGAGCGGCTGGAGAATTTCTGGAGGCACCGCGTGCAGGATCGCCGAAAGGGCCTAGCGATCTTCCTGGTATGGCACATCACCGGTGTCGACGGCGTCCCATAGGCCTTGAGCCTGCAGGTTGACTCACATCAACACCGCCCAATCGGAGTAATTTGAGCGTGTGAGCGTGGGGTAGGAGATGGAGCTACTACTCTCCTTCACGACCCGCTGGACAACGAGTTCACGCTGGCCGCCATCACGTCGATGCGGGCGGTGCGTCGGTGGGGATGGCGAGCGTCCACGGCCGCGTCGTTGTGGTGTACGGGAGTGGCCTACGGCAAGGACGGGGGCCGGCATTTTGCTCTGATACCAAATGAAGCCGCCCTTTGCGAATCTCTCAAATCTCTAGCTCTCGCTTCAAATGGAGTGCATACACAGGATGAAACACGGATGTTTTGGTGCTGCGTACAACTCACAAACTGCAGCGTTTTCTCTTCCTTTTATTATGCAAAACAAGACTTACTAACTCCTAGTAATAGATGTGGATGTAATGCATATCGTTACAAGTATACCAAGCAACACTACATGCATGAAACGGATGGGAGTTACATGACAATGAATGATGAATGGCTGCATGGCTCTCACATAGATTGTGGGCTCATTAAAGAAGGAAACATGCATATGCTAAATTAAGATACTAGCTAATGTGCACAGTTACCAAAAGAATTAGGTGCAGGATTAAATGATTATGCTAACAATATGGAGTATAATACCACTTATGAACCAAAGGAGTATAATATTGTTTATTAACAAGTATATATACTGCTGAATTTTTCTATAATTTTTCTTCAAAAAGAAGTATATAGTAATCCAAAATGGAGTATCTTGGTAGTATTGAATATATAAAACAGGGACTGCATTTCAAAATTTGGGGTAAAAATCTGTTCGTAATATGTAGTTTAGACTTTATAATGATCTTTTGTTCAAAGAAAAGTACCCCTGTATGTATCCACAAATTTTGGGTATGCACGTGAGAATTTATAGAAGTATGTACCATACAAAAAAGGAAGTATATTGTAACACCCCCGTTTTTAGGGACGGGAATGTCGTTACCTTTCGTAACAGCCCAGGAGTTCAGTTACGGACAGAAGAAGTATCATGCCTGCTTACGAACATTTAAAAGAGTTAATTTAATTAAAATAAAGACTTACCAGCCAATTTTAAATATTTTAAGGCATTCAAGCCCAAGACATAACTTACATTCAGAAGAACCAAAGAAAACTCCACAGGAACGCTTGAGTGCGATCGCAACCCTAACACGTAAACTTGGAATGTCTTGTCCTCTTTTGATTTCTGTGTTGGGAAAAATAAAGCAAGATTGAGTACAACCAACTGTACTCAACAAGCCACACGGAGTTTAGCAATAACTACATGCAAGGTATGACAAGTGAAAGGGAAATAAGTTCATTATTTATGTGGATGCAATTTTAGTTGGAAACCAGTTAAAGACTGAAAAAGGTACTTCATTAATAAAAGGGGTTTCAAACATGATTATCAACTTTCCACGTTACCAAACCATTGTCAAATCTACTTATGCCTCGTTATGATTCACCCAGTAAACACAGCTTCATTTACCGGAAGCACGGCGTATTCGAATACAATTAGTCATGACTCTACAGAGCTGCCCTGCTTTACCCACAAGATTTCTTAACTCCGCGTCCGGGTTTAAGAAAACAAGGCTGTTCACTGCTCAATTCTTTATATAGCCTCCACCCAGTAGGTCCTAGATCTCCATAAGCTCGGATGACCCCACGGATCTCATCCGACTTATAGCAGTCCTACTGTTGTATGGTTAACCACCTCCCATACGAACTCACCCTCGGTCTCCCCCCGCCAGTTGCAGAGGTTCAATTGAACTTGAGCAGTTATTAAACCAGGTTTGACAAAATCAACGCTTGTGGTTGGGCGGGTACTATGTTCTTTACTCAGCATAAGGGTCTAGTCCTTATATTTTTATCTGAGGCATCATCCATGCACAAACCCATATTCAGTACACCCTGTACTGCCACCAATCCGCAACCAAGCCTCCACCCTAGGATAAGGTCTTCGGATCCATCTCTGCGATCCTCGCTTACCCTAGATCCAACTTTTCCAAAACTCTAAACAAATACCAAAAGCCTTAACAATAGAAAGATTTGATGAGTTCCTAACTACCATGTTTACATTAATATCGTATTCAATATTACTATGTCTTGTCAAGGTGAATGTGGCCATCAAGTTAAACTGGGCTTTTCGGGTGGTAGGACATAACTAATATCATGTCATTCTAATCAGTTATTGTACAGAAAATAAAAGTGTGCAAATACATAATAAAAATACAAGTAAATATATAAATAGTGGAAATGTAGGTTCAACATGATCAAAACATGTGTGACTTGCCTCTTTGTCCTTAGTCTCGGATTATCTCCACGTAATCTTCGGTTTGGACACCGACTTCTTTAATTGCTCTTGTAGTCCTTCGGTTGACCAGCTCGTGTGGTCCGCGTGCTAGCGTGGAAGACAAACACACCAGTTCCTGCTTTGCAAAACGCAAGCTGGGAATAATACAAATAAATAACCGAAAAGACATAAAAGAAGGTAGGTTCGGGGTAGCCGAGGTTATATATGTGGCGGATGGATTTTCGGTGACAGGCTGAAGGTGTGGATGGCATCGATTTGTAGGGCTAGGATATTTGTCTGGGTTTTTTAGGGCTCCATTAGAGTTTAGAGCGATAGTGCGAGGTTGGGAAGTGTAGATGGGCTCCGGGCGACAAATTGGGTACACGAGTTAGTAGGGTTTGGTGAATGAAAGGAGTTTGGACTGAAATAGGATTTAGGTTTTGAGCATGTTTTTGAGGTTTTTAGGATTACTGGTGTTCGATATGAAGAAATGGAGCTAACAAATGGGTTGGCGGGTTCGAGATGATCAAAACGGGTATAAATATGCATTTTTGGGCTATATGAACAGTAACGGGTCGGGTTGCTACAATAGCGGGCGCGGTTACTGTTCATAGCCAGCCGGATTACTGTTCAAAGCGGATCGGTTTTCGGTGTTAATGGGCCAACCATAATTCTTAGCGGGTTCGGGCTTTGGTCTTACCGGGTTCCCCTTTACTCCCGTGCGTGCGCAGAAACAGGGGAAAGAGGCGGTAGCGACCGGCGGCTCTACAGGTTTTTGCGACAGAAATGGGGCCCACGGTTGGAGTTTTGAGGGCCCCCTACTTTTGAGGGCCGAGGGGCAAAAAACTCACTCCAGCAGGGCCCCTACTTGAGCCCTCAAAAGTAGGGGCTCCCTCCATACCCCGCCAGGAATGAGGGCTCGAGGGGGAGATTTGAGGGCCCCCTACTTTTGAGGGCTCAAGTAGGGGCCCTGCTGGAGTGAGTTTTTTGCCCCTCGGCCCTCAAAAGTAGGATGAGGGCTCAAGTAGGGGCTCTGCTGGAGTTGCTCTTAGAACTGCTCACTGTTGAGTTCATGACAACAGAAGCTGCAATGATATTCTTAGATAGTATAACATAGTGCCTGTGTTTTGGATTATTGAACTTGCAAGCAGAAAATTCATACGAATCTAATGAAGAGAATTTAAAATACTCTAACGTCAACCTTATAAAGTAACAATGGTGACTTTTGGGCAACGTCTGAGCCTCGAGATTGTAGAGGAATGCACCCTGCTTCATATGAAAATGAGCTCCATCCTCAGTCATATCAAGTATCTGGCGAGGCTTCCAGCCAACATTGTGACCCTCCATAGTGCAAGATTTGGCTTTCACTGTTGTTTGCTCCATCTGTTCTATATTCATGTTGATAAAGGACGGTAGATCATCATCAACAGTGGATACACTAAGAACCCTCTCCTTACTAAGATTTGGATCCCATTGTCTGGCTTGGTATTGAAACTGGGATTGATTTCGAAGTTCCCTAGGATACTGAGGACATTGTCTTGCCAACTCAGGGCCATGACTAGGGTTCAAAGTAGGGGAAGCTAAAGGAGGATGCGGCACCTGACTCTGACCCCAACCATTTTGCACAAATGAATAACCAGTAGAAGGGGAATTGAAGTTACCTTCGGGAGTGTTCCTCAATTGAATTCCTTGAGTGCTATTCAGACTAATCTGCCTCAGATCTTCAACTCCTCTAGCCATCTCCAACTCTAGTTCTCTCGGTTGAATCAGGTCTGGCACATTTCTTGGCTCCTCTGGCTGTCGCAAATTAGAGGCACTTCTTCCCGCTGCATGTTCTGGCACTCTCGTTTGTGAAGATACTAACCCCTGAAGTAATAGCTCCATCCGATTCATCCGATCTTGCAGTCATGTCACCTGTTTCTCCAAGTCTCCCATTTGGCGTTGAATCACATCTGCCTTGTAGTGGGCCGCCGTAGCTACTTGCCGGACAGCTGTGAGTTCGGACGCTTCCACCACATTCCTTGCCATTGATTTGGTCATCTTCCCGCAGATCGGAACAAGGTTTTGGGATTTTACTCGGAGTAGAGCCCGGAACCTTCACCAAGCGCCGATCCAATCCGCCGCCAGCTGGGACCGAGACAGCTAGCGCGAGCCCGCCGATCCAAGCCGCCGCCGCAAATCGGAGGAATCCGGGATTTGACGAGGAAGATGAAGCTCAAGCACCGATTCTGATTGAAAGCGACTGGGGATTTTACAGGCCGAAGACCCCAACCCAATCGCTCCCAACCACTCTTTGCCGAGGAAGATGAAGCTCTGATACCAATTTGTCGGATCCCCAAGAGAAGGATCCCAATCAAAGGTGGAAAAGTAGGAAATCTGGGATGGGAAAAGGAGAGTTCGGGAAGAACAGCTAAGTAAACCTAACGCTACAGCTAAGGCAATGAAAATATCGGCCAAAAGGTTATTCCATTTCTTCCAGCACAGCGTATAAGAGTACAGTTTCCCCATTAAGGAAAGTGCTGATTACAGCAATTACAACCAGATAAACACTGAATTTAGTTCTAAGTAAACAAGCATTAACATAGCTAATCTAGACCGTAGATGCCAACCCCTTCAGAGGTACGCAATCCTGGCCGTTGATGAAATGGATTGAACTGACGAAGCGGTATCTCCTTCAAAATAAACAGCGATCTCCCAGAAGTAGTTCTCCAGGTTCTGACACGGAGCTCGCGGTGGCGGGAGCGGAGGGTGTTGGCGACAACATCGGCGGAGGAGTAGGGGACGGTGAGGCCAGTCTCTGATATAAGGCAGCAGAGGACTCGAAGATCCCCGAAGTAGCCAGGCCGGAGCCGCCGTGGCGTGGGCACTTCCCCATGGGCAGACATTTGGGCGTGGGGTCGGGCGTCGTCGCTGGTCGTCGACCGCCACCAAAGAGCCGGTGTCGCACAGCCGCTCTGCCATTGGCGTCACCTTCAAGGTGGCGGGATTTAGGAGTAATGGATTGGGGCGTGATTGAGGGTTGATTTCGGAGGGACGCGAGGGACATGCTAGGGTTTGACGCAACGCTGCTGCGGATCGGACGGGCGCGCCGCCGCCGTAAAAGAGGACGGAGTAAAGGTTAAGAATCAGCAAATATTTCAATATTTGGCAGGCCAGATCTCTAGTACACTACACTTCTGCACAGCAGTACACGTCATGTTATTTCACGGTATTAAGAAAACGTGGCCTTGTAAATCTAACACTGGTTCGTAATCTCTGCCATTGCATATTGCATAGCTATTACATTACTTTCTCAACCATTATTGGATTGGAAAAACAATCCTTAAGATGGACCGAGCACTGTAGCACACTAACACTTGATCCTAGCCTTTAATTTTGTATCTGGTGGCTAAAATTGAGAGAATGTCATGGAAGTGATGGAACACATGAAGTCGGCCGATTGGACTAGTACTTATAGGACCACGTGTTTCTCATCATCACCATGCACCCTTTTAATGTTGGAATGGCTTGTAATAATAACTGAATCCATGTTCTGAATCTATGGGTTAAGGACACTCCCAATGTTTTACTATGTACAATATTTATAAAATTAATTAGCTATCCACATAAAATGAATCCATGTTCTGAATCCAGGGGTTAAGGGCACTTCCAATGCTCTACCATGTATAATGTCTATAAAATTAATTAGCTATTCACATAAAATGAGATATGATGTGGCAAACAATTAAGGAGGAGAGAGAAAAGTAGTGTCTTGCAAGAAACATTGCATGAGCACAAAAATCAACAAGAATACATAGCTAAAACATATACTGTTGAGGAGTAGAGCTTAGTCCATAGCATTAAATCCATCTAATAGATGTGTAAGGGAGAGAGAATATTGAGAGAGAAATTTATTGCCAGGGCCAACTAATAGATATTGTGCATTAAAAATACTATGACTAATGCTATTTTTAAGTGATGTGGAACTACATAAGTATTGCTTTGAAATATCATAGGAGTGCCCTCTTCCATTCAGCATCAACACGAACTGAACTGAACTAGTTGGCAGCAAACTAAAGAAGCGGAAGAATTAGCTTCCGAACGGCTGAATCTCTCAAGTTGCGACTTGCGAAGCAGCAAGCCTGATGCAAGTGATGAAGGCCACGCGTTACTGCAAAGCAAAGTAGTGCTACTCCGCTAAAGAGGGAAAAGACCAAGGGTAGAATCAGAGCCCATAAAATTTCATAGGATTACTGTAGCTTTCATTTCATAGGAATTTTTATAGGCAAAGAATATTCGCTCCAACCTCTTTTTTCACTCAATTGCGTAGGATCAAGGCATTTTTTCTGTGTTTTCCAATCTACTATCTAAATAGTCATTTCTGCAATTTTCCCGTATATTGCAATCCTCCGTTTTGCACTTGCATACCTATCAAATTATGTTTTTTTCCTATTCCTATTAAATTATGTGTTTTTCTTATTCCTGTATTTGTTTTTCATTTGAACCTAGACTGGCAGCTCGCACAACCGTGCTACTTGCAATAGACCCAACGAGGCCCCTCAGTGTGCACGATATATATTGCTATCTAAGCTTTCGGGCCTCTGAGTTGCAGGATTTTCAAAGGAAACATATAGGATTCTAGATTCCTTTGGAACGGGGACTATTCACCCCTTTGATTCATAGGATTGCAATAATGGAGATCCATAGGAACACTATTCATACCCTGTGGTTTCAAAGGAATTTTATACGAAAATTAGCATCTACTTCAACCACTTTTTCTCAACTTCCTGTGTTCCAAACACCCAAGTGTACAAAATTTCTGTGTTTTCCGATCATTTGTTTTGCAATTCATTCGTACCCTATTTATGCGTTTCATTATTCTTGCGCTTCTAGAATCCTGTAAATCAAAGAGACCCTTCATGTTTTTATTGGAGGGGAAGATGCCTAGTTAGCCAATACTTGGTTGTCTTTCTTGTTCATCTGTATTTCACATGGTGCCCGTTGAAGTATATAGCTCACCTTTTCTCACCAGCTCACGCACATCAAATATGAAGAGAATTCTAATTAGCTTGAGTTGCATTAGTTCTAACTTCCAAATATTTTCAGTTTGCTTTTTTTTTTGGTAGTGTGCAGAGGTACAAAACTCAATCACGGCCCACCCAACATAGGAACGAAACAAACGGAAAATGGGCCCAGTATAATCGCACGGAGATATGGGCCGAGTACGGTTGAGCCCATACGTGGAGCGGGATAACACTTGCCCATGAACCCAAAAAAGGTGGAAATTGCACGCACAGAACAGCCCAATACGGAGTTACTGTCGCTACATTGGTAAAACTCGTGTAACTTCACGTCTTCGCCCGGCAAACCGTGTCACTAATCGCCCATCGGAACGCTGAAGGGTGGGCAATTCACACCGCGAGGGCGTGTTTGGAAAGCAGAAATCCTACTTGAAACCGCACAACTTTTCGCAAGAATTCACTTGTTTTAAACATGCCTTGCCCTCTGGATGAAAGGTTCTCGCTTGATTTACTACTTGACAGACGACCACGGCGATGCAGTACGCGTTCCAGGGCAGAACCCCACCGGAATAGAGTCCTGGCGGTCGCCACGTAGTTCATTAGATACGGTGTCGCCGCCCTGCCCGCCGCCCGGGACGCAGCGGTACACCTGTACACGGCCGCCCTTAGGCCCCACAGCCGTCACCGGCTTCCCCTCCGCTGCCGGCACGTCCCACGCGAGAATGTCCCGCTTCAGCGCAACACACACAACACCTTCGGGATAAGAGATAGGTTAAGGGTTTGTTCCGTCAAACATTATTTAATCAGGATTAGCTTAATCTAGTAAAAACATTTTAACTTTTAACTTAAGATTAAGTTAACCTACCAAATTATTTGATAAAATAAGTTAACCCGGCACAACTAATCCTTCTAAATTTTATTTTTCTAATGCTAACCTAGCTAATCCACCTAATCTAGGTGAATAGTAATTTAAATTAACAAAATTTATTGCCAAACATAAATTTTAAATTAAACTAATCTAGTTAGATTAAAGTTAGTTAACTCCTATTTTAACACCAAACCGATCACAGCTAGGAGGTGCTCTAAACGGTTAGAGCTTTTAACTATGGTTGTTAGCTTTTGGCTGAAATGCAATATAACAACTGTTAATTTTTTCTAAGTCATTAAATTGAAAATTTAAAAATAAGAAAATAATAATAAAATGTTCATTACGGATAATAAAGAGAAATAAAGGAGAAAAGGCTAAAATAAAAAAAAGTAAAAATCGCCGTGTTTTAAATCGCTCGTAAAAGACAAAAAAAAACAGAAACCGAGCCTGTTCGGGGCAGGGTCTAAGTCGTTAACTGTAGGCTCTACGCATAATTAAACTCCTTGACTTAGAGCAAGTTTAATAAGGCTGACTGTGCTAGCTATAAGAGAATCCATGTCAGCATAGTCCTATGTGGAGGGGAGAGAAAAGGAGAGAGAGAGCCAAGCCGGCTCCCATGCAAGAGTCAGGCTATAGCACAGGAAAAGAAGCGTTATCCATGTATGTACCAATAGAACTAACTGTTATACCCATGCATGTATTAAATGACCAATACCCATGTATGTATTAAATGATTGAGAGCTCTTGTAGAGACAACTTATAGCCAGCTTATTGTATGAGTTGGCTGCATCTTACCTTTTGATGACATGGAAATGTATTGGAGGTAGCAGCTATCTATACTATTAAACTTGCTCTTAGCGAGCGGCCGTCCCAAATCCCACGCGCACAAGGCCATCGGGCTGGTCGCTGCGCTGATCACATGGCGCTGGGGCCCCAGGGTTTAACTTCCATCGCGTTTCCCCTGTAGCTAGTCGTGTAGGTGCTAGTACTTCGCCTTCCGCCGGCGGTAAGCACTGAGCACGGCGTCCTTGAGCTGGTCGCGGTGGGCGCGCGTGGCCCGCCGGATTACACTACGTTTTTGCGTACTGGAGCGCGGTTCAGGGGTTAAAATCATTTGCCAAAACCGAGTGCGATTTTCGTTTTTTGGTACTGCCCCGCGCAGGACGGCGGTCGAGTTCGCGAAAACAGGTGGGCGTGTCCACAGGACGTTGCGGCAGTTGCCGACTTGCCGCCATTCAGGAGAGGGCGTTCCTTGTCGTACGGAATGGAGAAGGGACGTCGGTTCGTAGAAAGTAGGGACGTAAACGGATGGAATAAAGATGGATAATACGAACCAAATGTAGTAGATAGATAATGTCTTTATTATATTTATTTTTATTTTTTTATATACGGATATAAATATGGATGTCTCGGATACGAATAATATCGAATATAGATGTGGAGCGAATACAGTCACGAATATTTATCGGAACATGAAAACCCCTTAAACTGTATATCTAAAATCACTGAAAACATATAAATAGTTTATCTTGTCAAAGCATTCATGAAATTTGAACAAGCACAAGTATGTTTCATCCACAATATAAATATACTCGATAGTTGATCAGTACATAGCATAAGTACCGATATGGCGCAGTTCATAGAGTACACACGGTAGCAATTTGAATAAACATGAAAACATAGCATAAGTACTACACACACATGCACGGGAAAGCATTTATCATAGACCAATACTGACATTTGAATGCATAATAGCATCTAAAGCCGGAGTCTGTTGAGAGATCTACTCAATTTTATTTATTAATTTAGTATTTAACGGAAGACTTAGGGTTCAATATTGACGATGATAAATTTTATCGGGTGCACACTCATTCTCTCTCTTCTCTTTTTCTTTTCCTTTTTCTTTTTCTTTTTTCCCACTGATCGAAGCCCTCCTGGTCCTGGCCACTTTTTTCCTTTTCTTCTATTCTTCCTTCTTCTTCTAGCTTCTCCCCCATTCAGCCGTTCTTGTCTTCCCATTTTCCTTGCTCCACCAGCCAAATCCCCATGGCGCCTTCGGTCACTTGCACCATGGGCTCGCCCCCCGGTCACCATACCTCTCCCGTGCCGCTGGCTCCCTTCCTCCGGTCATTCCATCGCCCCTGCGCATTTCGGCCACCGTACGAGCTACTTAGCCTCCAGCATTGCTTCCCGCGCTGTCTTCTCTAAGCACCACCGCCGTCACCACCACGCAACTCCCCCTCTGCATCCTACTCTGTCACATCTGACGCCGTGGCATGCCCGGCTACGGCGGTGGAGGCCAGAGGCGACGCAGGAGGTGGGGCGAAGGCGAGGCCGGAGTCGGTACAAGAGGTGAGGGCGGAGGCGAGAACAAAGCTAGCGCAAGAGCTGGGGCGGAGGGAGCTACCGTCTTCTTCCGCGAGACCACCATCGCCCACCACCGACGATCTCCAACTCCGGTGAGTTTTTTCAATGTCTTCTCACATCAAAATGTGTTCCACCTCCTCCTTGTTCTTTCCTCTCAACTAATTTTTAGATTCCCACAGTGGTTCATCGGAATTGAAGCCTTCTCACTTGTCCACCCCGAACCACCGCATTGTCAATTTCTCCGTATCCAGTGAGTCTCAGGCCTAGCCCCCCCCCCCCCCACCATCTCCTTCCTTGTTCAACGTTCTACCTCGTGCTCGCTTCACTATCGCCGAAGGACCTCTTCCTCTCTCGCCACCTTGCTGTTGGCCAAGCCACGGTGTCGCGCCTTCACGTTGCTGAGTTGCACACAACATCACATGGCCGCATGCCCGCATGGGCTTATGGCTAGTGGGCTATGGCTTATGGGCTAACAACTAGTGGGCCAGATATCCGAACTTATAATCACTGGATAATCCGAGTCTATATTCGTATTCGACAGATTGAACATTACTGTATTCGTTTCTAAAAAAATAATCTGTATTCATTTTGAATCTAAAATTATCTGAGAAAAATCTGAACCGAAATATTTCATATTTAAAAATTGTTCAAATCGATTGAAAACTATCCGATCTGTTTTTATGCTAGTAGAAAGAACCATGAATCGTGTTGTACACGCTTATTAAGTTGTAGTAACATGCTTCGAAATTGGATTCAAGGATTTCGTTAACTTTGGCGCGTACTGGTTTCTCTTCCTGCGACTTGTGAGGGGGTTATCCACAATCCAGTCTATCCTGCTTCTGCCAAAATATTTCTTGCTGCGGCTTAAACAGCCTTAGTTTCGGTGCAGATCAATGCGACGATGAAAAAGGTAGACAGATTTTCCGCTCTATTTTTCAAACGCCACGTTTGATGCAGGGTCCAGTCCCTCTAAATCGGTGGAATTTAATTGCACAGCCATTCCGTTTTAGTGGGTTCTTTTTTACTATATTTGATGATTTTTAATTTTAATATAAGTATTTATACAAATAAATCAAATATTGATTGGTCGTTAAAAAATTATCCCCATAAACCAACTATCCTAATAAGTTGTTTTAAAAATATTAACATAGAACACATCTTATTAATTTATTTAAAAAAATATAAATTATAGACCACAAGCTAAAAAAAGACTTTCACTCACGTCTTATTAATTTATTTAAAAAATTATAAATTATAGACCCTAAGCTAAAAAAAGACTTTCACTCACGTCACAAAAATCTCAAGTCAAGTCCCTTCGCCTCCATGCCTCTTCTTTTCAGCGAGAATCTGACAAACCTCAAAGAAGCGGTTGTTCTGGTCACCACTCCAGACATATGGATCCATGCCTACTGTGGTTCTGCTTTCCATCATCTCCTCTTTGAAGTTTGGACACATGTAGCCCTGTAGACACCCGAATTTCCAAATCTAGCCCTCAAAGCAAAAAAGTTCTAAAAATGGTCCTCTGCCCGAGCGCGCGACCATCCGACGCCGACGCGTGTCCGATCGTGCGGTCTGGTACCGCACGACCGCACTGTAGTTGGGTCGTGCGGTACCAGACCGCACGACTGTCCTGTACACCGCCCACCGAGCGCACGACTCATTTCTCTGACCGCACGTCTCGCCTTGGAAAATTAATCTATTAGCAGAAGCCTGTGTTCTTGTTCCTCCCGTAGAAGCCTGAGATGTCGTGCTCATGCATGTGCTAAGTACGGATCAGAATGGCATTTGATCTATTAGCACGCACTAGCCCGAGCCAAATGACATTTGATCGGTCCATATGTAGGCCCTGTACAATCTGGCTATTTGGCAGTTTTGCTATCCCGTCTCAGCAAATGGCGCCAAGGCCAAGGATTTCTATCGCGCGGTCGGAACAGCGAAAATGGAGTCGTGCGCTCGGTGGGCGGTGTACAGGGCAGTCGTGAGGTCTGGTACCGCACGACCCAGCTACAGTGCGGTCGTGCGGTACCGGACCGCACGACCGGACACGCGTCGACGTTGGGTGGTCGCGCGCTCGGGCATGGGGCTATTTTTAGAATTCTTTTGCTTTGGAGGCCAGATTTGAAAATTCGGGTGTCTACAGGGCTACATGTGTCCAAAATTCCTTCTCTTTCATCATCTACGACGAGCCTCCACTTGACCCTTCTCAGAGGGGACGTCGATGAAGATCGACAGAGGACCACACTTAGGGAAGAGACGACATCGTCATAGATAGCTGAACATTAACGGTGTTGGCATGTATTACATTTTTTGTGGCTTTATTGTCAATATTCTCACACGACTATTAACTGTCTGATCCAATTTTAGCGATTTCATTCCAAATTGCATCTAAGTAGACACAAACACACACACACAAAAAGTTGGAATTATAAGCCAATTCTGGTTCTACTGGAATTCCAAAATGAACGCATTGACACAGCTGCATCCAACAGTTGTGATGCATCTCTTGCCAACTGCCTTGCATCTCATCCTAGTGAGTAACGACTGTTCTTTTTTACTTTAACTTGTAGTTTTTAGATTTTGGATTGTTTAGAAGGAAGAATACAGAATAAAAGAAATTTATATATAATTTTAGTTAATATAAATAAAATTAATATAATATATACTATAATTAATTTATAGATTTTATTTTAAAAAATCATTTCATTCGAAAGCTTCCGGACAAACGGAAAAGCCTTGCGCTCTTTATTTATATTACTCGACTGCTCTTGACTTTCCCAAGCCTCTCTGACCCTAAGGGTATGTCCAATCGTGATTTATGAGCTAGCTCTAAACATATTATTTCATATTTTAATAGAAGAGAGAGAAAAGCTAGCTCTTGATCAAGAGCTAGTCTCATACACACATTCCAAGATTATATGAGGATGTCATGTGGGACTATTCATGTTATGAGCTATGTGCTAAAAGTTAATATCATTGAAGAAGTTATCTTAGAGCTAGTAACTAACTCATACCATAGACATACCCTTAGATAAGCTACCCTCTACTCCCTCGGAAATGCCTCACAGCTCAAAACGTGGCCTGCGCCACTGCATACCTGTACCACGGCCCGGACACCTTACATCACTACTGATACCGATCTGTCACTAGTGATAGCGCAGTCACACGCTAATTATCCGCGTATATTAATTTAGGTAGGAAAAAGTTGCTCAGTTCTTCACTTGTCAAAGACACTATAGCTGACTAAAAAAATACTATAACTGATAGAGATTTATTTAGTATAATTAAATTTAAGAAAATTAAAAAATATGTTAGCCCATTACGTATAATACAAACAAATACGGGAAAAAAATCGGCAAAAAAGCTCAATAAAAAGTTAAAAGTTCAGAAAAAAATAAAATTTATAAATAGTGAAAAATAATCCAAAGAGCTAAAGCCAAAACAATCACAGCGTAGTTTTTCCTCTTATCTGTAAAGCTGGATGAAACGCATCCAACTCTCAAACGCATCCTTCAACTCTCAAGATTATTTAAACTCATCATTCCCGCTAACAAAATAAGGTTTTAGGTGGTGCTTGTTTGGTTTATAAACCTTAGCTTATAGCTTATTTTATATTATAAATGTTAAATTTTTTTAACGTAATTAAATTAATAAATAAAAAAGTTGTATCATTACAGAAATGGAAAGGAATAAGGGGGAAAATAAAAGATAAAAAACTAAAAAGTCAAAAAATAAAAGCACATAGAATTACTCTCCAAACGTTATGGCAAAGGAAAAAAAGGTCAATCTCCAATTGTTTGCCATAATTCACTTGGCAAAATCAAAATTGGGCCCACGAAATTTTTTTTGCCTTGAATTGTCATCGCGGCACATAGAATGTGCCGGCAATCCTTGAATACAGGGGCACATATATGGAATTTTTTGTACGGATAATCCATTTTTTATTCGAAAATACATAAATATACCCGCGAGAAATTTTTTTACAAAAATAGTCTCCAGTCGCCGCCCCATTGGGCGACTTCTGCCTTTCGCCCAATCGGCAAGCGACAAAATATCTGTCGCTCGATGATTGAGCGACTGCAAGTAGTCGCTTTCCTGTTAAGCGACTTCATAGTAGTCGCCCAATGGATGGGCGACTTATAAGCGCAGTCGCCCAATGGATGGGCGACTTTAGTCAATCCCCGTGAAATTTTAGAGTTTTGTCAATTTTGTAGTTTTAAACTGGAAAAAAATATGGTATAGTTGTAATAAAAGGTTATGTTTATTGTATATTGTAGGTGCATTAAAAATTTTGCGAAATTTTTTTTAAGAACAATTGACTGTAGAACGTTTGATATATACATTAGTAAGTGATATTTTTATGTTACTAAGAATTAGTGTACCAAGAGTATGTTAATATTGTTAAATGACTTGCTATCTGAATCATTGAATGCGAACACACGAGATAATAACCTTATGTGAATAGAAATAAACTTCATAACATGCCGCGTACAATTTTATTACATGCATAACATATAGCATGATATGCGACTAACCCACCCAACTGCTCGTAACATTTTGTCTACTGGGTGTAGTGTGGTTGTTTCCCCTTTTTATCGCGCCTTGAAGATGGCTCCGCTGCATCCTTTTTCCTGTCATTCTTGGACTTGAGAGCTGCCTCCCGAGCTTGAAGCTCTTCCTCCTGACGCTTGATGGCTGCTTCACGCAGACTTAGCTGCTCCCGCCTCCTTTGCAGCTCATCCTCCTTGCCCTTCAGACGGATTTGGTCCACCCTCACGCGGCGCTCTTGGTCACGCCGCATCTGTCGTTCCACCTCGCAAGCCTGAGTCATCTTGACAAAGTATTGTCCTTTGTTTTCCACCTCCACTGCCTGGTTATGTGGCTATGTCGGCGACACCCGATCCACCCATTCGATGAACCTGCAAGCCTATGTGTGGCATGGTAGATGTCATGGATCAAGTTGAAAAACGACAACGAGAAACAAATGATTTAGTTGTCGTCGTTACCATGAAATCGTCATCCAGGTTTGGACACTTGAAGAACCTACGGCCGTATTTGGCTCGCTCTTCTTGATCCGTCTAGACTCCCAACATCGTCCTAAAGCCGCAGCTGCACTTCGGGCGCTCATGCCACTCCGGCACTCCAAATGGGTCGGACCTCCAGGAAGACATTGTTGTGTAGTAGTATTGTGAAGGCTTGAGGAGGAGATGTGGTATGGAAGACATAGGAGGCCTTTATGTAGGCAGGTTATCTGGTGCAGTGGGCAAAGTCCATGTAAATGTCCCTATGTAGGCTTTTCAGAGCCTGTATCCTGTATTTATGAAACAACAAGGAAAGGTGACATGAAAACTCACTGGAAAGGAGACATGCCTATGACGTGAACACTCACTGTAAAGGCTACAGCCTACGCCCCTATTTTGTTGGTTTCTGTAGCGATAGGCTTTTCAGAGTAGCAATAAATGTTCCTATGTAGGCTTTTCAGAGTAGCAATAAATGTTTCTATGTAGGCTTTTCAGAGTAGCAATAAATGTTCCTATGTAGGCTTTTCAGAGTAGCAATAAATGTTCGTATGAAGGCTTTTCAGATCGTAGTCTTTGTGTAGGCAGTTTAGCTGCCATGTGTTGTCATGTGACTAAGCAAAGCTGCCCCGATTTGTCATATCACTGCGTAAAGCTGGCATGTGTTGTCATCTCACCGAATAAAGCTGAGCGCTTTTGTCATGTCTCTGGGCAAAGCAGCCATCTTTTGTCTCGCCATTCGATATAAATAGCACGGTAGAGGTCCCATGAAGTTGTAGCCAGAAAACCCTGTAAATCGAACAAAGAACATACCATGGCGGAAGATGAGGGGCCAGTCGGATATGGGTCACCGAAGGAAGACCTTTTCTTGGAAAGGAGGGAGATGTTCGAACCACAGTACCGCTTGGTACCAAGCCGGCGTGCGCAACCAGCGTGGCCGAAATGCAGACACAATGAGTACGTGGTCGTGCAGGTCCTGGAAGGGCCGAACGATGGCGGGCACCGTTTCTTCCGATGCCCACGCTCCGGGGTACAAATTACTAATAGTACATTTTTTATTGCTTATGGACCCTCCATGTTTACTGTCATTTTTCGCAGATGGCGAAATGCGACTTCTCCCGCTGGATCGACCCTCCTCATGAACGGTATATTGACCGTTATGTGGGTACTTTATGGGACCGAATAATGGACTTGGAGTACCGAATGGAGACTCTCAATGAGGAGAACAATGAGCTCCGCCAACAGATGCAACGCGAGAGGGGAAACGAGGAGGTTGTCAACATAGGAAGCTCTTATGATCCCACATGTTGCTGCGCGAACCCGAGCTGCATATGTGCGTGCCACTACCACGATGGCCAGCCCCGTCCGAGGCGACCCCCTCAGCAGTTCTCCATGTGGGTGCCACGAGGCTCGTTTGGCATGTAGGCCACGAGGGTACCGAATGTGTTGATGCTGTGCCAGTGGGACTGTTGTGTTGATGTTTTGGGTGTAGAACTTTCCATAAATTCTGTCTGTATGTGCAATGTATGTGTTGTTTCGTGTTGTAAGTGCATGACGCCTTCATTTTCTGTGACCTTCATATTCTGTGCCCTCTTTCCATAACGATGTAATGTGCAACGTTGTTAAGCATGTGATGAATTGGTTGTTATGTACGTGGAGTTGTTATCACAAGGCAAAAAAAATTGCAATACTTAAATGGTACATACTTAAATGACATTGTACATAAGTGCATTACAGAAAAGGGATGTAACATACAAGGTTTACAAATGGTACATGAAATTTAGCATGCAATACAACACCAACTACTGATCCGGACATGCATTGCATCGTCTATCTGTGTGCCCCTCCTGACCGCATCGCCCACAACGTGCACCAGATGTTCCAGCTTGTGATTCGTCCATGTCATTTCTAATGCGTCGGGTCTGTCGCCGACCCTTCCCACCCTTTAGCATGTTAATATCCGGAACCCAGGTCCTCGCTGAAATGTCCAACGTGGTGAAGTTTCCCACCGCCCTGAACCCCCGGAGCTCCCCACACCAAGCTTGCAGTATTGTCTCCTTAAAAAAGTACTCGGACACGAAGTTGGAAGGATCCATGCCCACGGTTCCGCATGCAGCGAGGACATGAGAGCATGGCCTGTGTAACAACTTAAGCTTGTTGCATGTGCAGTTAGGTTCGTTTGCACGATCTCCAAGGCATACCTCGTGAGTAATAAGTGAACGAGATGTCCCAAATCCGGCTCTGTCACGGAGTATCACCTCGAAACGATGCTCCCTATTGCCCATGACATGCACTGTGTGCAATTGACCCTTTTGTGCCTTCGTCTCCATGTACGTGGTAATTTTTGACGAATACAGGGCTCCGGGATTGGCCGCATGAAGTGCGGCACTTGCGTGCCTCTCCCTGAAATAGCGGATTGTGCTGTGAAGAACACCTTCTACGATGGCGACGAGGGGCTGAGAACGGAGACCCCTGAGAACCCAATTGTACACCTCGGCAAGGTTACTTGTCATTATTCCGTACCTTGCGCCATCCGTGTCGTGCAACAACGACCACTTCTCCAATGGTTCCCCCTCGATCCACTGCGAGAAGCACTTGATGTTTCGCGCGCTCCTCCTTCTTGGACCACTTGGGTTAGACTCATCGATTGCTGTCAAGCATTGCGGTTGTGCCGCCCCAGGAATGACCGGCCCCTTGCTCCTCTCGTCGACGTTCTTCCTGGTGTGCTCATCCAACAACCCCCATAAAGCATCAAATTTTCTTTGCTGGTTCTGCCTAGCCAGCCTCTTGAATAGCTTCATCAAAGATTGTTTCGGGAATTGCTTGAAAAAGTTTGCCCCTAAGTGACGACTGCACCACCGGTTCCTCATGTCCGGCCAAGGAACGCTCTCCTCAGGGTCTTCTTGAAGTTTTCGTATCGCCTTTGTAATCCCGGCGTGGCGATCATGGATTACGCACACACCAGGACGGCTGCCTACAACTCCAGCCTTCACATGTCTGAGAAACCACAGCCAGCTCTCATAGTTCTCGCTCTCCACAAATGCAATAGCCAGCGGCAATATTTGATTGTTACCGTCAACGCCTATGGCCGTCAGGAGCTGCCCTTTGTATTTGCCTGTCAAGAAGGTCCCATCTACAGCGATCACTGGCAGCATGTGCTTGAATGCTTCAATGCTAGCACCAAATGCAAACAATGCTCTCTGCAACACTGCAAAACCCGGTGGACTTATGGACGGCTTCTCGTGCACGGCGATGTACGTGCCCGGGTTCCTTTGTTGCAACACCTTAAGCATACGAGGAAGGTTGTCGTACGCCGCCTCGAAAGTGCCAAAACGTTTTTCCAACGCCTTTTGCTTGGCACGCCACGCCTTCGCGTAGCTAATCTTATACTTGAATTTATTCTCGATAGCTACCACAATATGCGTTGCCGCAATATCTCTCTTCTCCACTATCTCCCCATACATCAAATTGGCTATAAATCCGGACGTCAGGTTACGATGCCTCGCCAAGACAGTGTTCAGAATGCAGGAGTGCGGCTCCACCTTGGACACAATCCAGTGAGTGTCATACTTCGGTCTACGTGCGTGCACCCTCCAAGGACAACCAGCCTGCTCGCACTTCACAGTGTACTGCTCCTGGCTTGATTTGACGACGCGAAATGTCCGTTGCATTGAGAGGGCCCAAAGCTTGATGGCATCCTGCAGCGCTTCCTTGTCAGCAAACGTAGCATGCACCCGAACCTCTGTCTCATGATACTCCCATGGTGATTCATGTTCATCATGGGCGGAAACACCCTCCGCATTAAACCGGTTCCATTCCTGGGGGATAGGAACTTCTTCATCATCCGAACTATCCTCCTCGTCGTCCTCTACAGCTTGCTCTTCATCACATGCCCTCTGGTCATCAGATTCCATCTGCTGCACGATATACTCATTATGCTCTCCTTCATCTGCTTGCCCAGTTCCGTCTCTATAGCTTGACAGCTGTAACTCTCCTCCATGTACCGCATTGCCTTCATCACGAGCAACTTCATCAGCTCCACCAACGTGCGGCCCGCCCGAGCTGCTAGCACCTCCCGAAGCATAGGCGGACGCACGAGCTTGCGCAGCTGCTTGTAGTGAGCACGGTTGCACAAGCAGGACACACTCGTATCCACGGCGCCGGCACCCTTGCACAAATCCCTTCCACGAAGCTGAGCGCACCAATGTCTTCAACTCCCATCTGATGTCAATGGGAGACCGGCTCCAAAGCCCTTGCACAACGACGCTGCACACCTCGGGGTCCAATGAAAAACTCTCGGTCAGCCAATGCTGCACATCTGTCATTCCAGCATTCTCGTCATCGGGAAGTACGAGAGTGACTTGCGGAAAATCGCTTAAATCCACACCATTCGGACCTTCACGAATCATTCCAGCACCATAATACACTCTCAATGTAGTACTGGCCATTAATGATGTACACCTACATGTACGATTGAAATTTACGACATGTCAAATAACATCGTTCAACACTAAACTAAACTTTCCATACTAAAAAGGGTAGTCAAATTTCTATACTACAAAATGTATACTACATCTACAATTTTTACTAACACCAATATTTCATCTAAACAATAGTGTAAATACAACCTAATTAACAAAAATACCTGGATCCAAATCGATGGAATAGCTTGAACTCCTTCTTCCGCCCTCACCTCCTCCTTCAACCTTGTCCTCCTCTCCTTCTCTTCTCCCCTCTCCTCCTTTTCTTCCCCTCCTCCCTCTTTTCTCCCCTTCCTCTTCCTCCTCTCTTCTTCTCTCTGGCTCTCTGCGCAGAATGGGGGAAATGAGGGAAAAGTGGTTGCTAGTGGGCGGCAGGCGGTGGAATAAGTGGTATCCACTCCTGTCGCCCTACGGTTGAGCGACTGCAATTTCAGTCGCTCAACCATACAGCGACTGAAATTACAGTCGCTCAACCGTAGAGCGACTGTATAAGTCGCCCAACGGTTCACACATTTCCTAACTGTCGCTTCACGGTTGGGCGAAAGGCAGAAGTCGCCCAATGGGGCGGCGACTGGAGACTATTTTTGTAAAAAAATTTCTCGCGGGTATATTTATGTATTTTCGAATAAAAAAGGGATTATCCGTACAAAAAATTCCACATATATGCGCCTTGAATTGTCATCGCGGCACATAGCATGTGCCGGCTTTCGTTAGGAAATAAAGGCACATATAACTATCGTGGTTATCTATGTGGCATTCCAAGGCACTTACTTAGATACAAGGGCAAATATATGTGCCGTTTATATTGGTCTGTGCTGTAGTGTATCAAACACAAACTAAAACCAAATGTTTACTGATTATTGAAGAAATCAAATAGCATCAACTAAATTTAATTCGCCGGCGGCGTGGTCTCCCTGGATGTCGATGCGTGGCAAGCAGAGGATCGCCGCCGCCGTCTACAATTCACGTGCTCAGCCTCAGACTTACCGCGCGCGGGAAGAGGCTGGGCGCGTGGTCGCGATGCGGAGTCGGGGCGAGCGCGCATATATCCGCGCCTGGGAGGGAATTTTCCCAAGTTGCCAAAGATGGGGAGGAGGGATGGGAAACTGTTGGAGATTGTTTTTTGTCAATTTGCCAAAACTTCAAGGATGGGGAGGAGGGATAGCAAACTGTTAGAGTTGCTCTTAGGGCATCTCCAATGGGTCTATAGCAGCTATCTACAAGAGAGTCCATGTCATCAACTGTCCTACGTGGAAGATATTAAATGAAGAAAGAGAACGCAGCTCTCTACAGCTCTAGAGATAGTCTATAGCGCCAAACGAGGCAGCCTCCATAAATTCTGTGTGTGCATGTAAGCATCAAATAGCTATCCTTATAGATAGTTCTTTACAATGCTAACTTTAGTGTGTACTATATAGATGATGTGAAAGTCTTATAGTTAGTTCCTAGCTATAACCATTGGAGATGCCCTTAGAGATGTGTTTTAGTCGATTTTAAAGATGAAAGATAAAAAATTAAACCACGCGAACCACTGAGAGACCCACAATGAACTCTCCATTTCTCTTTCTATCTCGCTCGCTTGCTCGCTGCCTCAGCCAGTCAGCCTGACTGCTCTCACTGCTTGACCTTTTTGTGCTTATCTCCTCGCCTTCCCTTCACTCCCTTTCCTGTAGTTTTCCACTCCTCCCGGCGCGGCTTAAGCTCGCGCTAATAATATTCTTGCTGTGGCCATTGGAGCAAGAACGGTGGCAGGCACTGAGTTGGCCGGCCTGAGAGGAGGGAGGCGATGGAGGCGGTGGTGGATGTGAAGTACAGGCCGGTGCTGTTCCCGAACGGCGTCGCGGCGGTGGCGGCGGCGGAGACCAAGAAGCTGAGGCAGGCGCCGGGTGGCGAGTCGGTGTACCGGGAGTGCCTTAAGAACCACGCGGCTAGCCTGGGCGGGCACGCCGTGGACGGCTGCGGGGAATTCATGCCGTCGCCGGCGGCCAACCCCTCCGACCCCACCTCGCTCAAGTGCGCCGCTTGCGGCTGCCACCGCAACTTCCACCGCCGGCTCCAGGAGGCGCCGCCCTCCCCGCCTCGACTCGCGCTGCCGCCGCCACCGCCCGCGGTGGCTGTGACGGCGGTTTCTGCGCCGCACCTAATGCATGGCGGCCACCCGCAGCGCGGCGAGGAGACGCCGGAGGACAGGCTGCCGGCTGCCGGGGAGGACGACTCGGAGGATTCCGACGAGGGTTCGGACTACGACGACGGCGGCCCCGCCTCGCCGATGCCGGCCACGGCGGTGGCGCCGCCCGGGTACATCTCGTCGGCGCCGCACATGCTACTCTCGCTTAGCTCCGGAGCCCCGGGCTCCGCCCCGGTGGTGATGGCCTCGAGGCCCCCCGCCCCGGTGCCGGGCGCGCCGCCATCGGCATCGGCGGCGCGGAAGCGGTTCCGCACAAAGTTCAGCCCGGAGCAGAAGCAGCGGATGCAGGCGCTGTCGGAGCAGCTAGGGTGGCGGCTGCAGAAGCGCGACGAGGTGGTGGTCGACGAGTGCTGCCGCGAGATCGGCGTCGGCAAGGGCGTCTTCAAGGTGTGGATGCACAACAACAAGCACAACTTCCTCGGCGGGCACAGCGCCCGCCGCAGCGCCTCCGCCGGCGCCACTCTCCGCCACCCTTCCACCCACCCCAACCCTCCACCAGCACCCACCGCCGCCTCGGCCCCGCCGGCCCACGCTGATTTCAACATCAACGGCTCCTCCATCTCCGCCGCGGACAACCCTCTCGTCCAACCGGCGACGGCGAGTGGTGGCTCCGGCTCGCCGCAGTCGTCTTAAAGGTCCAGTGTCGAAGTAACCAACCAACCCTAATGACTCGTCTGTCAAGCTAAGCTATGCTGCCAAGAAGGAATGGTGTTGTTAATGGGGAGGTCCAAGAAAGGTTAGATTGTTAAAATATGGCCTTTTGGGATCTGATGATGAGATGCTGCTGTTAATGAATGAATGATTCAGGATTAGTACTCCTAAGTACAGTGAGTAGCAGCATTGTTCTTGAGGGACCTGTGGATGGATGTGATAGTCCGAGTCCGAGGTGGGGTAGTCTAGGATCTCTATGCTGTTCTGAATATATAAATATTAAAAATGCAGGTCTCGTTCTCTCTGCCTGATCACTGTTTGGTTTCGCTCGTGCTGATGTTATCTCTGTGCAACGACTGTTTGGTGTTGGATTTGCGGTGTTCCAAGTCAAATTGGATTGTATTAACCCCTGCGTTCGTATTGTCTATTGTCATGATTTTTAACTATATCTTATGATTTTTGGTAAAAATGAATAGTAGTAACGGTAGCTTTTAGAAAAAGGTGGGCAGTACAAAAAGTGCAGGACTAATAAGTGTGTATGATGGAAGTAAGAGAAGTAAAATATATGATGCGCACCTAAAGGGAGATGATAGCAAGAGTGAAGCCACTTTGAGAAACTAGGAATTTGTATTGGCTTTTGTCTTTTTTAAATAGAAAGTAGAAGTAGAAATTAATACAAACAGGAACCATGGTATGTCGATAAGGTTAGAGTTGACTGGTAAATTAGTGAATCCTATCAATGGGGAGTGATCAGGGTTTTTAGTGGTTGTCTTGCTTAGTCGGCTTGTCCGTAGCTACTGTTTCAATGGCAATCTTAGCTATCTTTTTTTAGGCTTATGGTTTACCTTTCTACGGTAACTAGCTTTTAAATTGAGTGTCTTTTTAAGATGGGATTTACAAGTCAATTGTAGTAGATACTATTCTGATTTTATCTATATCAACTAAAATTATACACGAGTATTTCTCTCTACACGCCTCTCGCAAAACAGCAAGAATTAAAATTTTTTAAAAAAAATTATAAACTACAACATAAAAGAACCGATCCCTTAACTTGGAAAACCATTCCTTAGACATAACACACAGGTAGTATTTTAGCTGCAAGACTAGTTGACCGTTTGGAGAGGCTCCTAGGACAGTTCATCTCTACTAGCTTCTTCAAATTTTTACTGGTTAGAAGTTACAGCGTGAGAATTTTACAGGATTCACGCTAAAATTACACTGCGTCCTCTGAAATTTGTGCGTTCCACCCGATCAAAAATTAAATAAAATAAAATTGTGCGTTCCAATTTCCAAACAGCCAAGCTCCATGTAATGCAGTAAGGGTACATGCCTCAAGCAAAATTCTGCGCTTATCTAGTACTCCTAACGATATTGTCTAGTTTCATATCGTGTGGGCGGTCAGTTAATGCTTAATTCAGTTAGGCCCTAAGTATGATCCCTCCGACAAACTCCTCCCTCGTCTTTCCCATCTTCACTTACCACCAAAACGCCTCATATAAACCTGACCAGTAACCATCAATTCGTACACCACAGCTTGTGTCCATTAGGGCTGATGGATCAGTAAGATAAATTCAGATAACTTGGCATTTAATTAAGCAGGCAGACAAGCCTGTGTTAGCCTCTGCTAAGAATGTTTAGCACAAGGAAGCCAACTTAAGCAAGGTAGCAATAAAACTCAGAAAGGGCACTGTGCTTTGTAGAACAGTAGTAGTGCATAATACTAGCGAGGTACTGGTACTGTGCGTGATGGGATGGGTTAATGAGGAAGAGGAGGAAGATGCTGCTCTGCTTGCTTTGTCGCGCTGGGTTCGTGAAAAAGCTGGCCGGCCGAGCGCATTGACACTGAAAAGGCAGCAGGCTCCGCCCCTGTCCTAGTCTAGCTAAGCTAGCCGTGGCTAGCTGATTGGCCAAATCATGCAGCTACTCTCGTGATATATGTATAAGCCTTCGTGTTTTCGGATCCTTGTATTGTTAATGAATTTATAAGTAACATAGTAAAGATGTACAAATTAAAAACAATATTAAATGGGTATTTCTAGACATTACGATGTTTTTTTCTAACAATCATCCAGATTTGGAATCGTTGGATTAGAGATACAACGACTCTTTTTTTGAAGGGGGAGATTTTTTTAGAGGAGGAGGATATTTTTTTTGGAGTGGGAGAATTCATGGCAATTCCATCTCTAATCTAATGGTCACAAATCTGGATGATAGTTAGAACGAAAACATCCGGGTGAAATTTATTAACACCCATATTAAATATAGGGATGACAGTTAGGCTATAGGTCACATATCAACGACACACCTATGTTATTTTCTAACTCGTGGGATCTTTGTAGTAGTGTTACCGATCAAATTGCCCAATTGGTAATGGCCATGGTTATGGCTTAGAGCCTTAAGCCCCACTCAAAACGGCTAAGGTTTCTGTCTTCTGGCTTATTTTTCACTATTCAATTTTTTTTTGTTTTTTGACTTTTTTGAGCTTTCTTATCGATTCTTTTTTCCGTATTCGTTTGTACTGTCCGTGATGGGTTGCCCTATTTTTTTTCTATTTTTGAATTTTTTTAAAAATTTAATTACGCCAAATAAACCATTAAAAAACCATTTTGAGCATCTCTTAGATAGAAAGGTTTAATTCTTCTAATGACGGGTGTGATACGGACAATGATCCTAGTTGCTTTCTTTACTTCTTGTTTCTTGTCGTGGTACAGAACAGATAATTGTTGTACAATCAATTATGATATTACTAGTTTGCATTGTCTCGGCTGTTTGGACTCTAGAATGTAGGAACTCTACATTAATTTATATAAAAGGTATAATTCTTGCATGAATTCTATAAAAATTCTTGTTTTGTGTTCCATAAAGAAAGATCTTAACTAGATTTTTTTATGTTGTGTAAACCATGTAGCACTCCTACAATAACAAATGACTACTATGAATATTTTTTTTTGGTGATGCCTCTTCAATGGGCAGCTACTCATCACACAGAGATGCTGAGATGCATCTCATGATCTCGCTTTATCCTGTGGACTTGATGAGTTTGCAATTCCCCAAAGGATTTGGTTGCTGGGTTAGTGGGGTTCATGTGATCATAAACCCCTAACAAATAATAACCCTGCCCCTAGCATGATGCCTTTGCAGATAAGGTTATCAGTACCGCGACATGTATTATAGTATCATATAATTCTACAATCCTATCAGAGATAGATGATACGAATCGTAATATGGATCAGAATTAGGTAGTATCGCAATGGGATCGCGATCCTACTCGTAAAATCATTAGGATCGGGTAGAATCGTTGTGGGATCGTGATCCTGACAACAAACTATATTAGCACTTAAAAATTTGATATTACCTATTGCTAGTTTAAGTTGCACTAGTTTAATTTACTTTGTTTTGTTGTTTACATGTTGTTTTAAGGTAAAAAAGGTATTATCTTTAACATGTTACATTTTTAGATTATTTGTTTGTTAAAAATAATTAAATAAGATAAAAATAATTAAATAAGTTTCAAAAATTCAACCTTAATTCAATATAACATGAATAAGTGTACTCAAATTACAAAATTAAATTCAAAAATAGATTTCATATTTAGAAATGTAATTCAATTTTTATATAAAATATATGCACTTTTAAAAATTTGATAGTATCGTGGTTCTACAATCCAATTCTATCAAACGAAAAAGATCCTACCTGGTATTGCGATCCTGACAACCTTGTTTGTAGATACCATCAGTGATCAGCCTACTCTGGTTCGCTCCCCCTTTCCCTATTCGGTTCTCTTTTAGGCTAAGTTTCTAAAAGGGATTAGTGGTTAATTGGAAGATGTTACCATGGTATTCCACCCTACCCTACTTGATCAAATACATGAAAAGCAACCCTTTGACCAATTCATTAAAGAGGAAGTCCGAAGAATTAAATTAGGCTAGCCATCAGAATTTAATCTAGACGTAAGGAAGTCCTGTGGTGACATAATCGAGTTTTGTGCCAAACGATCCTCATATTAAAGAAACTATTCTATGAGAAGCTCACGACACTCTATACACATTTCATCCTAGAGGCTCAAAGATGTATGGAGATCTCAAAGAAAATTTTTGGTGGACAGCTATGAAAAGGGAAATAGCATAATACATGGGTCAATGCGACATCTATCGAAAAGTAAAGGCTGAACATCAATGCCCAGCTGGATTGTTAGCACCATTAGAACTTGCCGAGTGGAAATGAGAAGATATCCGTATGGAATTCATAACCGGCCAACCCATGACACTCAAAAAGAAAGATGTGATTTGGGTTATTATCGATCGTCTCACCAAATCAGCCTACTTCATTGCCACCAATCAAAAACATTCCTTGATAAAATGGTAATTAAGTAATTGCAACATAGTGAATTACAGAAATTTCAAATTTGGCACTTACAAAACAAACTAAAATTATTACAACACTTGAGTAATTACAAAAAATATAATATACCTCAAGAAATAAATAAGATACATTATAAGTACTACATTAAAATGGAAAAGCAATTAAATTACATTTGCATCTTTCCTGGTATTACATCTTCCTAGCATTGCTTAACGAATTAGTAGTCCTCTGAAGACCAATCAAAACCAACCTTTTCTTTGCGACCAAAAAAGCGAAGAATAAAAACAATCCAAAGAAGAATAAAATAAATAAACAGTTTTGCTGTCAGAACCCATTTAGCTTTAGAATGTCAGGACCCAAGTCAGCGTCAACAAGGTAGGAGCCGAGGAGGCCGTCAAAGCTTTGGAGACTATAGGAGACAAGGAAGCACCACGAGGACTCACCGGAGTCAAAAATGAGGCTGATGTACTCGTTGCACAAAACCCCCAAACCAAACCCTAGCCCCAACCAAGGGAGGTGACTAAGCGAAGGGGAGGGGAGGTGCAGGGAGATCTAGCAAGGGAGAGTCGTCAGAAGCGAGTCGGAGGGCGGCAACACGCCTGAGCACCCCCAAGAGAGGTGATGGTGTCAGATCAAAAAAGGGGGCGAATCCAGGGTCCAGAGAGGGGCTCAAGTAGAGGAGCAGCACGAGTAGATCCGACGAGGAGGGAGCCACCGGAGGAAAACCAGAGGGCGACGGTGCTCCTGAACACCCCCAAGGGAGGAGGTGGTGATTGTATCTGGGGAGAGGGAGAGAATGGAGGCGAGGCGTGTGTGTGGTCGAGTGGCATGAGTACGTTGTGATGTGTGTGTGGCTGAGTAGTGTAGGGCAGCGATGAGTTATGCGTGCGTGCGTGTGTGTGTTTAGTGTGTGGCCGTGGGGTGTTGTGCGTGTGTGTAGGTGTGAGTTGGCATTTAGGGCATGAGGATCCGGTGTGGAGAGGCATGTTTGATGTTTTGGGATGTTTGGTGCATAGGTTAGGGAAGAGTAGTTATGGTAGTTGACATTAGTACACAGGTGTAGGGCAGCAAGAGCAGGGTCTACAAGAAAGCCAATAAAAAATACGCGCTTACTCAGAGGACCCTTACAAGTAGGATAGCAGATCAAAAAAATAACATCGGGAAATATGCAAAATTCACTAAGTGACTGATAAATTTTAGATTAAAATAAATCCGCTAAGATCCACCCAAAGGAGAGGAATTGACTTTATAGAATTAAGAATCACCCAAAATGTTAAGTATTTTAAATCGTAAGTTTGCTTTATAGTGTAGAAGGCGAACTGGCACAGACAGAGGTAGTGGATCTGGTCTAAGTTAACGCTGATATTTTCTACGACAATGAAGGCAAGCTTATTTCTTTACCATGCACATAGTTATATTAAATTATAAAAGCTACATTCTTGTAATATTTATGTTTATTAAAAATATATTTCAAAACTAAATAGGATGAAAAGATGGAAGAAAGAGTAAGAGAAGAAGAGCATCTCAGCTGAGAGGAATAGGTAGGCTGTATGAGTAAATATTAGAATGGTAAAGAGTGCCTTGGTCAGGAAAGAGAGGGAATATGAGACCTTTTACATATGGCTAGAACATAAGGATCATTAAACTCTCACTCGAAAAGAGGGTCGTACTCAAGTGCCAGCCATATTCCCATTGTTGATGGGCAGAAAATGCTACCCTATTACGTTACTATTCTCTTCACAATGGGTAAGTAATATAATCTAGTGGAGGAACCTAGGACCGGTGGAGAGTCCAGAAGCGGGGGATCCAAGGCATATATATTAGCGCAGGTGGAGTGCTGGATGAAGGGATAACCGGCCCGATCAACATCTATATGAGGTCGTTGGGTACTGAGTGAGGGCGAGGAACCGCCCCGGGTCACTCACAGAGAATATTTGGGTGGAGATTTAATAACGTAACATGGGAAAACGTTATGTACTCTAAACTTGGTATCACATCAAAGGAAATACGGGATACCTAGTTTCAAGAGAGCTCAGAGTAAGTATGGTTACAGTAGCACAAGCTTGAGCAGTGGAAAAAAAAAAGAATTCATGCTTATCTCTTGGATTGGAGGATATGGAGACCACTAGGGGATTTTCTTCTCTCCGAGTGAATAGTAATCATTTCATTAATAAAAATCTGCAACTTAATTTAATAAACTAGTTTTCAGAAAAGAGATGAATTAAAACATGTGATAAAAAAGAAAGAGAAGAGTTATACAGTGCATTTATGCTATTAATACTTGCTAAGTATACTAGTACTCACCATTGCTATTACTTTAATTTGTTAGACCCCAGTTCGACATGGGAACACCCTGAGTGAGACATAGGAATACGCAGACGCTGATGAGACCACACGAGACAAAGGCGATTATGCCGAAGACCAGGGCGAGGCTGACATTTTATACAACAGTTGGGACGAGTAGACATCTGGTGGAGCCAAGTCATCGAGAGATAGGATGCAAATATCTATATCTACTTTGTTTTAAATAAATTATAATTAAGACCATAGCCCTGCGTGTCTAACTACTGCATGAGAGTACAGTTTCTACTTATTGTTTTGCTATGTAACTCTGATAAGATTTATTATTCATTGAAGCGGTATTTTATCGATCAAATGAATAATAATATGTTGTCTAAATGTTATTATCCGAAGTAATGGCACGGGGCACCAACAGTTTTATGGTTGCCATAGTATAGCAGTAACTCTGAAATGTGCAAGGAATCGACGCTCACAGCTCTTCACCTTTACCATTATTTTAACTCCTATGATAAGCATGATGCTAAGATTCTCCCTTTCCTAATTTGGTCACTTTAAGATGAGGCGAAGCAAACGTATCATTAACTAATCACAAAGGTTTCCGTAATGAGCACATCTTTAGCTCCAAGTGGCGACATGCATTCTCTGGGCAATAAATAAATAAACAGAAAAAATATTACTCCCACTGGCCGCTGGTTTGGTCAAATCGGTTCGTTAACCGGTTTTCGGCTCTACTGCCTTGCATGTAACAGCTCCATCCAGTTTGCGTAAGCTTTCTTCGGTGACGGTGACATGCAATTGCAAAGTCATATATTGTTTGGAAATGAATGCATTTAGAAATTTTACGGTAAACAGTACAATTTGCGCAGAGTAATTCCCGTTGAGGCCTTGGTCCTGATTGGAAATTGGAAGTTAGGGTTCCTAAAATATCTATCTATCTATTTATTATATAATTATGACTGCTAAAATAAATATGCTAAAAATTCTCACAGAAAGTAAAATGAGATGTACCAGTAAACTGTTTGATTTTTTTTTCTCCCATCGAGTCCAGTTGATAAAGACGATACAAAGCCAGGCTAAAGTACGAGTCCAACAATTCAGTCTGTTCCGAGCACAGGAATCAGTGCAATTCTTGCATTATTAATTGCTACAAAATTCACAATCTCCAAGTATGGCCTTAGATATCGCTTGATTAAGCTGAAATAAACTGATTTATAATTAAAATTATACTGTAACTGATGTTGCCTTATTTGGTGTAACTAAATTAAAAATAAATAAAAATAGAAAAAAAACAGATTAGCCCATTACAGACAATGCAAATAAATATGGAAAAAAACTGGCAAAAAAGCTAAAAAAAAACTAAAAAACCAGAAAAGAACGAAATTTAGGAATAGTAAAAATTAAGCCAGAAGCTCAAGCCGAAATGAGCGGAGAATAAGCCCACATCCAAGACATGCTCTCAAATAATTGGGCTAAACTAATTTAAAAGCTCAGCTCTCTATTACTAAATTACCAAATGATGTTTACAGTGTGGGCTATCAAACTCTTTAAACTTTGTCTAATATACTTATATACATAAAAGCATTTGAATTTGTCACATGATAATAATATTAGTAGATTTTCCATCACAAAAATTTAGGGGGCAAATCTCATTCATGCTAGGCCACCCCTATTTTTATAGTCGTTTGATTTATAGGTAACAGAAGATAATAGTTAGATATTACTATCCACTGATTTATAAAAGTTCGAAAGAAATTCATGTAAGAAACAAACTCTAACCATTGATTGAATAAAGGAGACTAGCAGCGTAATTGGGCGGACCACTTTGCTATTTTTTTTTAAAAAAATGAACTATAGATTTCTATAAAGCAGTGGAATATTCAATCTTTGCCTTGCTATCATTTCATTGGTGAAATAATCTAAACTCAGAATATCTCTCTCCCTCCAATCTAACCTGTACTAATCAGCTGGATAATCTGAACAGCTCGTTTGGCAGCGAACATTAATTGTTTGAAACAGACGTGCAGGGCGAGCTAAGCAAAAGATTTGGGCGACCTGCACAAGCAACGTCTTCTCTGCCGCAGCCTGCGACCTGCGTTGATGGCCTTTTCCTCGTTGGATTCTGGGATTCGGTTTGGAGCCGTCTGTCAGCTGCCGAGTGCTGACCACAGCCGGTAATCAGCTCAGCCCGGCCACGCGATTAAAGAGATTCCCTCCGGCCCAAATAAAGACAACCAACTTTCAGCGCCTTGTCGACGTCAATTCAAAATCTTCGAACTCAATCCTCCCCTCTTTGTTTCCGATCGTTGCAAATCTTGGGCTTCATGAATACAAACTGTTATTACAGAGAATTATTACAGAGTTTTGGCTAAGAGTTGCGATATGGACTTCTAAATACGAACACATCATCACTATGTTTAGCTGTTTGGAAGTTCGACTGGTATAGCACCCGTTCTTATGTAGTTATACATTACAAAATAACTCTGATTCTAACATCTTTTTCCTTGGCCATGTACCTCATTTCTTTTTTGATTGACTTTACTTAATTATTCTACTTATTCTTTTATTCTTCTATTTTGAATCCGAAGAAAAAGAATAAAATCCATTAGAATATTTTTTTTGGAAATTCTTAAGTTAAGTAATAAATAATAGAATGATTAAATAATACAATCCTTGTCGAACTAGCAAGTTTTTTAGCTTCGAAATCCTTTCATTTAAGTAGCCAGCCCGGCTTCTTTCTATGCTCTGATTACTAAGGCCTGAGTTAGCATGATCATGGATACCGTTTTTAATTGAATTTCTATTTTCAAAATGAGATTTACCGAATTTTTCATGACTATGAGGTTCAACCCAATCCATCCTTTTTTCTTTTTCCTTCCTATACTAAAAGAGGATTAAAAAAAGAAATTTTTTTGTCATGTCACGAAGAATTCCTTATGGGCCTGTTTGTTTTGGCTGCGGCTTATGGCTTTTGGCTGAAATTTTTGAATTTTGGCTGTTTACGGTACAGATTACGGAGAGATCGATACTCATTTGCGATTTTGGCTGGTACAGATGTTGGGCTTTTAACGTGTACTACGTTTAACTTGTAGACCCCGTCTTTAGAAAAAAATACTCCGTTTAAAAGTTAGGTACTGTAGCAGCTGTGAAAAGCCGGCCGGCTTGTGGCCTGCCAAACAGACCCTATGTCTTATATACTCTAAAAGGCAAATAGTCCACGTAGTGATGATTGCTCTGAAGAGCACCTATAATCTCCTCATTTGGTTTGTCTCTGGGTTAATCATTGGTAAACTCAAACACAACTACGCTATTTACAGATTCTGGCATGAACTAGTAATGCCCCCCATATCGCCTCTCACGTGGAAAAAAAGATCGTTAGTGGGGCTCGTTGGCTCGGTTCAAAATTACTTTTATTATACTTGTTAATTGGCTAAACATTAAAATAAGTTGATTTCAAATGAATTTGAATTTTGCTTAAACTCGGCTCGGCTCGGCTTGTTAGCTCGTTTCTAAAAATACTTTTAAATTATATGTAAAATTATTTTAAATCAAACTATGTCATTTTTAGAAAAAGCTCGATAAGACAAGAAGTTGACTCGATATCCACCCCTACTCTCACGGATGCAGAGCTTTGAACCTAGCTTGGGAGCATCCGGTGATTGTGACGTATATCAAATTAATCTATTAGGCATTAGCACCAATCTGGCTGCTTTTCCACTAGGCTTAAAAAGGAAAAGCATATCCTGGCCAATGTCTAACACAGTCTATGAGCCTATGGTTCGTATGATCCTACCATGAACTGTTTTTCCCATGTATTATTTCTTTTGGTGTCATCAGCTTCTTCCATGGGTGGTGCAAAGTTCCCAAAGCCTCGAGAGGGCAGAAAAAAGTTTCTTTTCGGAAAAGGCCCGACTTTTGCATCTAATGGTTTTTTTTCTGTCAAATTATATGCTTGGTGCATATTTGCCTACAGGAAGTGACGATATCTGATAATCCCGTTTGGCGAAATTCTTCGGCTATTTTATTTGTGGATTTTCCATATTTTGTCGACGACTAGTTGGAACACCACACCTCGATCACCGTTGATGAACTTAACCACGATAAGCAAGGACTCTAACTTCGACCTTTTTTTTTTGGCGAGGACGAGCTTTGTTGGTACCTTACATTATACTGGTTCTATTCTTTTCAGCTTCTAAAAGTTGCTTTTTTAACTTTTCTACAGTAACTAGTTTTTAAACGGAGTATTTTTTCAAGATAGAATCTACTAATTAATTGTAGTACATACTTTACTGACTTCATTTATATCGGCAAAAATCACACGTGAGTTTCTGTTACTCTGTAATCTCTCGTACAAACAGCTCAAAAGTCACAAACCGCAGCTAAAAGCCAAAAGCCGCAGCCAAAAAGAACAAGCCCACCATCGCCAAAGGTCGCACTTTAGACAAAGAAGCAAAGAGATGCAGAGTAAACCTCTCATTGCCAATAATCACAAACAACAACAATGGTGCCCGCCTATTCAACATTTCAATGTTAAGAGCTGGCAGTGCACTTCTCGTAGTCTCATTTTCTCACATACAACTAAGCAGAACCTAATTGGCAAGTTATGGCTGCTAAACATTTTGACTTTGACACAATGGAGAATTGGAGACAAGCCTAACTTTTCTTTTTCAGCTTTACTAAGTCTTCTTTTATGCATTGATGGTAAAGGCTCAAATGATATTCCTCTTGTGGTAAATGTCCTGACTCCTTTTCAAAGGGTTAAGAGTGGATGGTCCCGTTATAGCAGCTAGGAATCTGGAATATGTATGCGGTTATGAAGGACTTCAGGGCACTTGTACATTGATGGTACTGCTTTTCGAATTCCTTTTAAGCATTGGTTTGTACTAGTACTACTATCTACTCTGAACAATCTAATTATTTAGATGGGCGTAATGATGGGCGCACAAGGTTGCGAACCCACCCACCTAGATTCGAGTATCACTTCTAAGCTAATACAAAGTATGGGAGAAGTAAGTCTTATCCATTCACATAATCGTTATTTTTAGTTACTTAGATTCCAGCTATAATAATTCTAACAGAATGGCATACTTGTGAAAATTCTAGTACACGATTCTTAAAGAAGTATCATGTACTGTTCCATCCAGTGGCGGATCCAGAAAAATTTTTAGGAGGGGCTGAACAAAAGCGATACAGCGACAAAACTCCACTATACCCCTCCTACACCATACATCCATAGCTAAAAATTTAGAGGGGGCTCCAAGGATTCGGTAGCGGTAGAGGGGGCTCGAGCCCCCCCGCTGGATCCGCCCCTGGCTCCATCTGCATACCTCCATTAAATTTGCTCCTAGACAGTAGATGTGGTCATGTACAGGCAAGAATATGGCGGGGGTGGGTTTTTAAGGGTACGTTCTGTTTGGAATGCATGAATTTTTTTTAGATTTTTACAGTAATTGAACTATTTCTTATGTAATTCTTTTGAAATTCCTGCGTTCCAAAATATGAACGAGAACAATTTTTTTAAAAAATCCCTCCGTTCCTAATAAAAAGTTTAACTTGGGAAAAAGAAACCAAGTTATGATATGAGAGTGGATTTTGCTATATACAAAATAGACGTACAAAATAGTTCTGTAGAACAAGAAGCCCTTTGCTCGTAGCACAATTTAGTGATTTACAGAGAGATCCAAGATGATAGTACAATCATCAATTGCGACTGATTAGTACCTCACAGTGACCGCATGCATCATCAGCATCCACCTTGCGCTGAGGGGAAAAAAGCTTTTGAGATATGACTGGCATTGGCACAAAATCAGCATGATTCCATTCATTGTGTGCACCTGACAATGCCATCGAGTAAAAAGCGAATCCTGATGAAAGTTGGGAGGAGAAAATTATGCCCTGCCCAGATAATTATGTGCAAACAAGCTTCCGAACAGTCCATTTCCTGGGCACCAAGTGGAGCACAAACATCATTGATACTTCTGTGTGTAATTGACAGCATGGGTGGCACTCAATATCTCTTCTTTAAAATAATAGCTTTCATGCCCTCCACAAAAGATTCCCTGTGGATAATAGGAAGCTGAGGCCTAATTTATAGTGATTCTCATGCCTTGGTAGACCATGTCCATAAGATAAACTGTCAGATTCAGAGAAAGTTGCATGACCCCTGTTCACTTGCTGAACTAATCCTTTTTTAAAATACTATTAAGCTAGGCATCTAATGATCATAGGGACTAAAATAACTTGAGTTAGATTTAGTTTCTTGTTGAAGCAAACTGAGGATAACAATATGATGTAAGTAGCAATATGTAAATATGGACACCACTGGCTACTTCAATTGGGCATGGCAAGTAGTACTGATAGTACAATGCTTGCTTCATAGCAATATAATGTAATGTTTATCTTGGATTCCCCAGGGTGGATGATTTCCATACACCAGGTCTAGACTAAAGATGATGCATCTCATAATTGAGAAAGGTAATGTGTGTGCGTGAAACACAGGGCGATGGCCAAGGAGATGGGGATCTTATCTCTGAATACCCAATCGAAGTTAGCCGAAAGTGTCACAAGGTATAACTTTTTCATCATTTTCTCTCTTTATTCCAAGATATGATAACCAACCATTATTAACAAGTTGGTAATAGACTGGTCCGAAATAGTGGCGGTAGGCAAAATCAGTGACACGATTGGGTTGTTATTGGTTACTTCCATTTGTCTTTTCCCATTGGTCAATGGGGGGGAATGGCTTTATAAATTTGCTCCGCGGCCATGGATTAGTGACACAGATTTGCAGGGCTTGGTTAACAGCCAAGCATGCATGCTGTGTTGCTTGCTACTGTTTGCAAGTCATGGATCAGTGGTATGGATGTGGGGGATCACAGAGATTAGATGGACTATGGCTCCATTGACTTGTTCTTAGCAAACATTGCATATCATCCCTCAGAACCTCCTTTTTATTCCTCGAGCCTTCTAGTGTGAGCAAGATTGACTTGCATGCAGGTAGAATTGCATAAAAAGAACCAACTATTTCATTGCTCTTGCTAGGAATTTTGTGGAAATTTCGCAGGAAACATTCAATTCAAGTAGGAATCCAAAAAATTCCCGTATTCTAAATGGATCCTTGATTGTGAGATAAACTGTATTTAGGGGTGATAACCTTTTTTGTGAGAGAATGAAGGTGAACTTTTTTTAAGAAGAGAGAGAGAGAGAAGGTGAGCTTTTTTGTTGGTTGTTTCTTGGTTGGGTACTTGGGTTTGGCCCAGTAGTTTCAAAAAGAGCCCGTACACCTTAAGACATGGGTCATCGTCAACCCTCTGGGCCTTATCTGGCCGTTACAACCCATAACGCTGCAATACCTCGGCTGGTCCTTAACCTGCAAAAGATAACAAAATCTCACCCAACCGGCCTACCAAATCCACCTGTCGGGCCACTTACAGAGCCTAAAAAAGCCCAACTTGTCGGCCCCCAGGGCCTATCTTTTATAGAAAGGACTTCGCGTGTTTTCAGCTTTTCACCCAAGCTACGTACGCGCCTATACTGACACACTGAGGCAAACGATAACGTCCTAGCTCGTTGGATCTAAGCT
Source organism: Dendrocalamus latiflorus (assembly GCA_017311315.1). Lineage (NCBI taxonomy): Eukaryota > Viridiplantae > Streptophyta > Magnoliopsida > Poales > Poaceae > Dendrocalamus > Dendrocalamus latiflorus. Next base: position 13,419,066 of record CM029670.1, on the reverse strand, counting down.
AGGACGGAAGACAGTTGGCACGCGCTAAATAGTCTAATGCCAAAGGTTCATCCATCAATATTAGTAAATTCCACGAGACCTTGTTTGGATGCGTCGGAAAGTGTTTTGGCCTCTTCCTTTCTAGGTTATAGCTTATATCTTCTCTTAAATAAACAAATAGAATAATTTTTTTTGTTATCTTTTCAAAGTGGTTTATCGGAACAGTCTTTTGAAAATGACCTATCGATATTAAATTCGTTTGTATAAATACTCATGTTAAAATCAAAAGTTATTAGCTATAACTATAAACAATAACTCATAGTAAAAAAAACCCACCTATTAGTCTCTGTTTTACCTCAATTAAATGGCCTAGACGCGTCGGGTTTTGAAAGTTCGCCTACAAATCTCCGGCTTACACAGTATGACCCCCGAGCTTTCGAGGCGATGGACGAATGGCTGGATGGACCGACCGACGGGAGCGGAGCGTACGCGACAGGACGGACAAACTGTTCACGATATCCGCCAAGGAATAATAAGGACATGATGACAAGGTGTTTGTCGTCTATTTCGATCATACATGAGGAGTTTTCGCATGTGACGGCCGCGAGTCCACATCAGTCAGGAGAGCAACAAGTTCTTAGTAATCACCCAACACTGCTCTTTCCTGCAGCTAGCTGCATCCGGTCCGTCGAATTTATCGTGTATCTTATGAACGGTGTGCGGCCATACTCAGTGGACCGAACAAACGTGCACTGTACATAAAAAGACCCTTTTCTTTTTGATTTTTGGATAGCTTTTAGGTTCAGCTTATCCTAAAACAAATATGACAGTTTCTCTAAATGCCTCCTCAAATTTACTTTTCCAAATAGCATCCTAAACCCGCCGATGTATACATCGTTTACGTCAGTGCCTCTGTCGTCCACCACTATCTAAAAAAATACAGCCAAAAGCTATCAGCTGCAGCTAAAAACCATCAACCGTATGAAAAAATAGGATCAAAAGGTAGCCGCATCAATCAATCTATAACGCCAAGTGCATGTAAACTAGGGGTGGCAATGGGGCCGTGGGGTCCCAGGGGAGGCCCCCCGCGGCGTTAGCCTTCTTAGGGGGACATGGCCCCCCACTCCAGTCCCTGCGGAGACCTGACGCCACGGGGATTCCCGTGGAGATTAAAAAATAGGTTAAAATATTTTTTAAAATAATAACATGACTTTATTTATTAATTTATAATTATTTAAGAATACTTTTTTTTACAAAATATAATTTCAAAATATATATTTTAACATATAGATTCAAATTTTAGTCTAAATATATAAGAAAATAATATATTTTTCTATATTAAAAAACTATAATATTTATTTAAAAATATATTTTACTTTTTACCGGGTCCCCGTGGCCCTTGTGTGTGTGTGTGTGTGTGGGGGGAGGGGGGGGGGGGGGTTGACCCCGTCCCCGTTCCTTTGTGGGGGTGGGGGTGGGGTGGGGTGGGGGGGGGGGGGGGGGCGACGCCTCCGCCTTTGATGGAGAAATTCTTCATGGGGCCTGCCCCACGGAGAAAATTGCCACATCCAGTATAAATAGGGATGGCAATTGTGCCTGTTTACTCATGTGTCTGTGGGTAAATACCCTAATGGAGCCGGGTATGAGAAGTATTCTTTGCCCACAGGCATGAAAATTTGTTTTGGGGGGGGGGGGGGGACTCTCTGCCCATCGAGTAAACGGGCACGGGCATGGGTGAACTCCACTCATACCCGTCTCTCCCATTTACCCGCGACCTGACATGTGGATTAACCTAATAATTAAAATAGTAAACCCTAAGTCTTCCATCAGGCTCCAAGCCTCCAAGTCCCCAGCCGCCGCCATCCTCCTAACCTCCTCCAGTCGACCAGTCCTCCTCCAATCGTCCACACTCCTCAGTAGTCAGTCCTCATTCCTCACCGACTCCACTCCAGCGACTTGCTGTCTCCACTCTCCAGCTGCCTCGTTTCCTCCATCGGCCAGCGACTCCAAGTCTCCAGCCACCTCGTTCGTCCTATCCTCTAGATCCAGCCGTTGCGTTCATCCCATCCTCCAGATCTAGCTGCTGCGTTCGTCGTCTAGATCCAACCACTTGCCACCCCTCCACCCCCACCCAGCTGCCTGCATCTTCCGCAACAGTAACGACAGCCTCGCCTCACCCGACCTCCTCTCCTCTTTTCTCATGGTGCCGCTTCTGATTTTCCAACCTAAAACCCTAACCCCTCCCCGAACTAACAATTGGATGGTTCCCTTCTCTTTGCAGGGTGGCGCTACGTAAAGCCCTTTTACTTCGAATTCATCTCCCTTGTAAACAATTTGTCTCTTCCTCCACCTTCTTAGTTTTACTTGTTATTTACTTCTCTCTCTCTTTGGTTTCCAATTCGAGTTGGGATTCGAATATTTATGTTGGAATAAGATGTTTTTCAATTGATTGGACTTAGGTGTTGTAGTTGTGGATTATATGCTCTTTCTCTCCACTCAAAGTAATGAAACTAGATAATCATTCACATACACGCAATTCCTGGAGTTTTAGCATAACATTTTGCTTAATATTTTCTACTCAATTCGATATAATTACTAAATTGCAAACTGTATGCTAGATTGCTAGTACTCCTTTAGGTTCTTTTTTTTTTCCGCATATTATGTCGTGGATGTAACATAAAGATGAAAGTAGAAAATAATCTTTTTGTCAATTGCATGCTTACCCCTTTTATTATACTTTTTGTGGTTTCCATCTGCATCGTCAGCATAATACGAAATCTCTGAATTTTGTCTCTCAACATGGTTAGCACCTTTTCTTGTCATGGCACCAGGCTACATAATGAAGGAATAGGATTACTATGGCTGTGCATAAGCAAAGCTCAATAGAAGACAGACAGACTAACCACAAATACAAGGACTCAACATGACTTACCCCATGTGGGCTTGGACTTCTGATGAAGTTGAACTCCTATTCTAGGTTGGGTGGTTATAGGACTAGGACCATCTATTTCAATTATTTCAAGAGGGTAAATGCAGCACATAGACTTCATTTCACTAATATAGAACTGGCTAAAATGCTAAATGCAGCACAGGCGCACAACACAGAGAGGTAGAATGTGGCATATTAGGACTGCATCCGTTGTTTCTTCAAGTGACCGACAAACATGACATGGTGTATATATGATGAATGATATTAGGATCATGTTACAAATATGAACTATGAATAATAGCCTTAGAATATTTTTTTCTTCATGATAGAAAGAGTGAAAGACCCATAGAAAGATAATACCAAAACCTCTGAACAATACTTATGATCATGTTACAAATTTGATTTGTGTTCAATCCTCATATTTGTGACTTTGTGAAATCTAATTTTTGTGTTTAACTCTCAGATGGCAACTCTGGGAAATAGTAGCCAACATGAGCCATCTTCTCAAGGCTCAATACTCCATGACCAGCAAGTAGGATATGAGTCTGAACCTCAAGTTGAAGAACATGTTGAAGATGCACAAGCAGAAGAGGAAGACTCTCGTGGCACAAAGAGGAAACTCACTTCACCCGTTTGGAACGAATTTACAAGATTTGAAAGTTAATGGTGCTTGGAAGGCAAAGTGTATTTGGTGCAGTAAGTACCTTTTGGCATAAATGAAGAATGGTACTAAACATCTGCATGAACATCTAAAATGTTTGCATCTATCGGAATGGACAAGGGAAGGTACAAACCAGTTTGAGATATGGATCTTCTGAGAATGGGCAAGTAACTGTAGAGAACTATGTCTTTGATCAAGAAATTGCTAGGAAAACTCTCTATTCCATGATTATTCTACATGAGTACCCACTGTCCATTGTTGATCACCATGGCTTTCATACATTTGTTAGTGCACTACAACCTTTATTTAAAATGGTCACTCGAAATACTATTAGAAAGGATATGTTGGATTATTATAATTCAAAGAGAAAGAGAGCTCTCAGTTACTTGGATAAAAGCAACTGTTGTGTTGCTGTTACAATTGATCTTTGAACAGCTGATAATCAAAAGAGAGGCTACATGGCAGTGATAGGACATTTTATTGATGACTCTTGGAAGCTTAGAAGCTGCATTTTGAGGTGATTGCTATGCTGAATACTATTAACCTTATTGCTATGTTCAAATACTAATCGTCTTGCTATGCAAAACCATGTAGGTTTATATATGTGCCATGCCCACATACATAAGAGGTTATTTGTGAATACATAAGAGGTTATTTGTGAAGTACTACGTAAAAGCCTGCAGAGTTGGAATCTTGATTGCAAGCTATCTACTTTGACTATGGATAACTGCTCAACAAATGATAAATTAGTTGAAGTAATAGAGACGAAGTTGGTACATCTAATCTTTTATTGGGTGAAAAGCTGCTACATATATGTTGTAATGCACATATTCTTAACTTAATTGTGAAAGATGGTTTGAGTGTCATGGAGCATGGCATCAAAAGAGTTGATAGTGTTTCTTATTGGACAGCTACACCAAAGAGGTACGAAAAATTGATGAAAACAACTCGGTTTATTAAGGTTGAAATAACTAAAAAGATTGATCTTGATTGCAAAACTAGATGGAATTCAACCTATGTTATGCTTAGTACTGCTATTCCCTATAAGAAAGTCTTTAAAAGGCTGAATCAAATTTTGATATGCAGTTTAATTGTGCACCAACTAATGTTGACTAGAATTTTGCCTCAACTGTTTGTGAAAAATTAAGCCTCTTCTATGAGCTCACTGAAATATTTTCTGGAACTAAATATGTAACAACTAACATCTTCTTCCCAAAGATATGTGAGGTCAAAATGCATATGAATAAATGGCTGGGATGTGGAGATCCAATAATTGAGGCTATGTCTGTTGAGATGATAAAAAGTTTGACAAATATTGGTCTGATATTCATGGTTTGATGGCTATTACTATTATTTTTTATCCACGTGGAAAAATGACAATATTACATGCATACTATATTGCCCTATTTGGTGAAGAAAACTCTGAAGAGAAGGTTATAGAGAGTTATAATTATTTGTGTGAATTGATGAATGAGTACCAAGTGTATAGTGAACAAGAGGGTATGACTACATCATCTACTACTGTTCCAATTGGTGCTAATGAGGTGCTTTCTATATTTCATGTGAATGTGATGCTTATATCTATCTGTTCTTCGTTTACACACCCAATTTCAAAATGCATATGAATAAATGGCTGGGATGTGGAGATCCAATAATTGAGGCTATGTCTGTTGAGATGATAAAAAGTTTGACAAATATTGGTCTGATATTCATGGTTTGATGGCTATTATTATTATTTTTTATCCACGTGGAAAAATGACAATATTACATGCATACTATATTGCCCTATTTGGTGAAGAAAACTCTGAAGAGAAGGTTATAGAGAGTTATAATTATTTGTGTGAATTGATGAATGAGTACCAAGTGTATAGTGAACAAGAGGGTATGACTACATCATCTACTACTGTTCCAATTGGTGCTAATGAGGTGCTTTCTATATTTCATGTGAATGTGATGCTTATATCTATCTGTTCTTCGTTTACACACCCAATTGCTAGCAATAGTTGCTGCTTATATGTATTTGTGTCATTAGTTTACTCTCATATGGTGACTCAGTTCGCGGGTAAACAGACATGCCCTACGGGCGATAGGTATGGGCGAGGTTTTTCGTCCGTTGTCCTTCGTGGGTATGTCCGTAGGCGTAAATCAAGGTTGCAGGTATGGATATAGGCGAGAACTATCTGTGCCCGCTGTGCTCGATTACCATCTCTAAAAATAAACATGAAGGGAAGAACTTACCAAGCATACAGAGCAACAAGATAACTGGGAACGTGGTTGGGTTGGACAGGATTGATCGAAAGATGTCAAGAGGCAAAACCGCGAGATATATCATATACTAAAACCACTCTTGACAAGGATTTAGTTTTTCTTCGAGAACACACGTGAGAGATATATTGGTTAACCATCGGCAGTCTAAGTGGTATGAGTGCCGCAAGGCGTCACGTTGCAGTGTTGCACCGATACTAGAGACCAAAGTTCAAATGCCAAATCTTGGTGTATAGATTATGGGCGTAAGTCCTATATTGTGTTATGTTTAAACTCATATCCTCATTTTTCATTATTTTTTAAGAAAAATCTCATGACCTCTAGTTAGCAATCAAGATATTAATTTACATGTTGGTCAACCCGAATCTTCCTAGCTACTGGAAATCAGAACATATAATCTTTGGTGCCGCGATTAAGTACAATTTTAAAAGACAAAAGGAAATGAAGTTGCAGCTCTTGCTTCTTGAAGCGGAATAGACATATATTGTGAAATAAGCAGCACGATTAAAAGATCCTAATTGTACACGCTGAATATAAAGTTACAGTGTACTAGTTCTATGCTCTCCGAATGTTGAAATTAATTGCATAAATTTTGAAGCAATATATAGTTAGTACTATTTAAGTATTGCACTGTTACGAATTAGGCCTTTAATTTGCTTTTAAAGTTGTGCTTCCTGATCTATCAGGAGAGTATTGGAGTACTGTACTCACCAATATTTTCAATGTTGTGCATTCATATTTGCACGCCAAAAAACCACGATTTCCATATAAAGTCATATATTAATAGTACATGCCAGAACAAGATTGCATTACTCCTCGTAATCTAAGTTGACTCTCTCTCTCTCTCCCCCACCAAATTGAAAATAAACAAAATGCCAAAGCAAAAAAAGGGCACACAAAAATATCTCTGTTTTGGAAAATTGTGGCTGTTTGGAACACACGAATTTTTTTTCTGGTTCTAACAAGAATTGAATTATTTTTTTAAAAAATTTATGTAGAATTCCTTCATCCCAAACAGATCTCAGAGATGGACGCAATGCAACTTTGAAAGAAAAAAAAGACGTTTAACCAACACAAGCTTTCGTGTGTGCATGCTTCCTTTCCAATCATCGCTACAGATTAATCTCCTTGTCCAAATTTATAAGATATATTTTTTAAATAATCTTATCTATAAATATAGAACGTATTTATATTCCAATACAAAATTAATGTGAGGTTTTCCCTACACACCTAATAAATATCCTGTTTTACTTTATATTATCTACATGCATACATTAAATATAGTATTTAGAGATAATAATTAAGGATAGTTTAGTTATTTTTAATATCTATTTATTCTCTATATTAAGAGAAAATATACCTTATAAATTTGGATGAAGAAAGTAAAATGACAAAGAGAAGAATGCACACGAGACTAAAGTGACAAGGGAAAAAGGGAGCGAATAGGCCATTTATAACGTGCATGATTCTTTGCGAATTAATGTTATTATTGTTGTCGTGCTACTCTTTTATACTCCTGTCGAGAGAGGGCATGAGGTCCAAGAACTTGTACACGCCATCTAACTTTTCCTTCCACATAAATGTCAAAAATAAAAAATTTCGTGTCCACAAGCCGCACCATGAATTAAACCTAGCTAGCTCTCCCCTATTTATTGGCTCCGAAAACTTTACAAGCGAGCACAGAAAGAAAAGCTTAGCTATAGTACAGCAGGTAGTAGTACGGGCCAGTGGATTAAATCTGTACTGCAAAGTGTAAGATCGGCTGTTCTAATTCATGCACCAAATTAAAGCTGTTCATGGAAACTTAATTAATTTGCATGGATCCAACTGAAAATATCAAAAGAAGCAGGTTTTTGGCTACTGAAATTTATTGGTTTCCCTTTGTGAATTTGGAAGACATGCGTCAAAATACTGGCAATTAGGCAAAAGATAAGACTAGCAAGATGTAGTGTTTAGACAAATTAAGCTTCGATCTCCTGCAGATCTCGGCGAGAAAGCACGGAAACACAATAAAATCTCATGCAAAAAGGGAGCATACAGATCGACACAGAGAGCGTGTGAATGGATGATACGTACAATATACTAAGAGAAAGAAAGCAAGCACGAGGCACGCACTAGCTAGCTAGTCCGAGAAGAACAAGATGATAACTAGTAACAAATAAATTAAGCATACAAGATCAGGATAGGAGTTGCATGGATGGATCACTTGAACACCTGATGAGATCGATGCGTGAATCATGATATGGCCGGCCGGCGTGATCTTTCTTCCCAGCTGGCTTACTAGTTGGCCGTGGTGCTGGAGGCCGTGGACTCCGGCGAGCAGTCCCACCCGCTGGCTGCGTCGTAGCAGCAGGAGTGCTGCACCACCACCCGGCGGTGGAAGCTGCGGTGGCAGCCGCAAGCGGCGCAGCGGAGCGCGCCGCTGGTGCCCTCCTCGCCCTCGGCCAAAAACTCCAGGCACCCGTCCACCGCGTACCCGCCCATGCTCGCCGCGTGGTTCCGCCGGCACTCTCCGTACCGCACGCCGCCGCAGCACCCGCCGAACTCCATGGCAGCCGGCGGCGGCTGCGGCTGGCACCGCCTCAGGATCACCAGCCTCTTCATCATCACCTGTCCTCCCCCTCCTCTTCTCTTTGCCTCTGAAAGATTGAAGGATGCAAGAGGAGTAATAGCTTAATTAGCTAGATGGATGGAGTGTGTGTGTATATATATCTTGGATTGATGAGTACTGCAGGAAGAGATCGAGAGCCCTAGCTAGGTAGATCACAGTGCTCAAATATTTATAGCCGCCTTGCATTGGCGCGGCCACCTAGCTAATGCCAATGGCATTTGATTGACATACATGGGTGCATAGAGCTCTCACATGCATTTCATTCATGCCTGTGGATTAGGAGATGACCAAATGTTTGGGCTGGCTGGATTGATGGTCCAGCCAATTCCACCTCACTGTGCACACAGCCAAACTTTACTAGTATATACCTCTTATACTATACATGCATATTTCTGTCTTTAATTCTTGGCCCATCACACAGAGGGCTATCACAGATGATTTTAAAACTCTTATCACAGACTGTTTTGTTTACCAACCATCTATGATGAGCTACATATCACAAACGGTTGGTGCATAGAACCGTTTGTGATAGTAGGCGTTCACAAATAGTTTATACCATAAAACCATCTGTGATAGTATACGTTCACAAATAGTTTATACCATAAAACCATCTGTGATAGTTCACACTATATGTAGAAAATTTTCTGTTTTTCGGTTAGTATCAGGAAATACTAGCCGCGCCGTCTGAAACAATATGCAGATAACAAATACAAGCAAATACACAAATATAAAGATATATCATAGACACACACACACACACACATCACAGATAAAAAATTTACAGATTGATTATAATTGAATTGTCATAATGTTTTACAACAAGTTTACAGATATAGTAAGAAAACATTGTTGTCATTAAAAATTTTATTCAGTCTTGGGCGTGTGAAACTCTCCTTTTGGTTTAATGACCTCCGTCATTAAGAAGGTGGTGAGTTATCCTTGAATTTCGGAGAGTCCATTCATTTGGACTATACTTAAAGGGATGTTGATGTCCTGTCGCTAGTAATAGTAAAGTCGTAAGCACTCATATATACATATACATATACATATACATATACATATACATATACATATACATATACATATACATATACATATACATATATTTGATAAGTAGAAAATAATTATTGTGAGATTGATAAACCTCTGGATCCTTAGGCCTACCACCTATGATTTCTTGCATATGGTGGCAAACATAGAATCTACATATGTTGTCCTATAGCTACCGGTGTGTAATATCCCAAAAGTCTATCGATTAATAATTGTTTGTTTGGAGAGAGGGACCTTAAAGGAAAGAATGAAATAACGAGTTTTTGGGGTTTTTTTGAATTTTCCGGGCAACCTGGGCCTGGGCTTGGGCCTTGGCCCAGGGGAAATCCGGCTAGAGGGGGGGGGGGAGGCGCCCACCCCTCCTCCAACCCTAGCCGCCCCTCCCTGCCCCCTTGTGCGCCCCTCCAGCAGCTCCTCCCCCTTCCCCTCCCCATTGAAGCCCTTCTACCGGTGGAAAAGGTCTTCCTTTGGCTGCCGGTCAAACGGAGGAGGGAGATCAACCGCAACGAGGCAATTGGATCTGGAGGAAGGGAAGAGGAAGGGAAAAAGGGGAAAAGGAGAAGAGAAGTCCGTAGGGTGTTCATCATAATCTACATCGGTTCGTCAAGGGTAATCTCCGTTGTTCCCCAGTTAGATGCATTTTTACTAGTTGTTGCAAGGTCGGTATTCTGAACTGCTAGGACAGATTTTGTTGGACGGCTGTTTTGGGGTAGTTTCGTGGGGATTCAGATCTGGACTTCTCCTATAGAGTTGTAGAGGACGTCATTATCTTTCCATGAAGTGCTAGAACGCGTCAATCGGACATTTGTAGCAGAAGTTATGATTTTTCTTGTAAGACTGTTCTGCAGATCGGGAGATTTCTGTTAGATTTTGGTAGATTGGATTGGGCGATTAGAAACCGGGAGAATAAGAGGATCTCCATATTATGAAAGTTGTATATAATTGTCTTAGATTTCCAGTAAGGTCAAGAAATCATGATTCGGACACTCGGGCTGGAAGTTATGGCATTTTTAGTGCTCTGTCCAGAGAACCCGACGTGAAATTGATGTTTTAGAAAATTAGATGGTGCGGGTAGAATATGGACGAATCAGGGAGGCTCACCAACTAGGTTTAGTTAGATAATTTAATTATCTTTCTAGAAAGTCTAAGAACACCCTATTCCTGTACCAATAGATATGAATTTTTGAAGTTGACTGTCCACAGAGGGGGGCGGGATGACTTGTAGGATTTGGGAATTGGAACCAAGTTAGACGAATTTACTAGTTCGTGATTGTTTTATTTGGGCAAAGGTCTGCTACTGTTATCTTAGCATATATTATAATTATTATTCAGGTGGAGGACGGATCCCAGGCGCATCACCTTCTGCACGTCCCTCGTTTTCTCGTGGTTAAGGCAAGTATAATGATGGTTTAAAATTGATAGTGTGGAATATCGATGTTTGATCTATAATATGAATATATGTGTTCATGGTTGTGGCAAGGATGTATTGGTGCTGTTTATGGGTTATTGCAATTTACAGTGTTCATGAGTATTTCTGGTGCATGGATAGTGTGAATGCAAGATTTATTTTATTGAGACATTCACGCATATGCATCATGTTGATCTATTGAAGTCTTGGTAACGAGATGACTAAGCGCCGAGGTCCCCGTCATGTTGATGACATGACGGGCTAAAGGTCCCCATACTTGTGAAGTATGGGCAATTGGTCCCTGTACCTGGTGGTACAGGCATGGGTGTGCATCGACGGATGCACACTTTGCATTACCGGTAAAATGCAAAAGATAAAGAGATAAAGAGATTTTTGATCATCTTGCATAGCATGGCTTGTTTATATGGTTGATGGATGGATTTGTGAAGTGATGTTCATAAATGTACTTGTTACTATCTATTATATTTGCTGAGTCGTTGGACTCACTCTTGCTGTTGTTGTGTTTGTTTTAGGTACCTTTATGTGATCGGCATGCATGGGGAAAATGACAGATTAGTATTATTGCACTTTGCACGATCTATCTACAATGGAACAGGGGAGAACATAAAATGCTATTTGCTTGAATTACTTAAGTAGTAGATGATTATTGATTGTTGGATTTAAATTGTAATAAAGGATTAGAATTCTTTTATGATGCTTCCGTTCTTTATTTAATTATTATATCTATGAATGCTTTAGTAAATTTAAACCATTTTGCTTAGATTTTCTTATATTCTTGATGTTATTCATTTCTTCTATTTATGCTTGTTGCAACCTCTATCTTGAACTACAATACAGGGGAGGTTCTGCCAAATTTTGTATGGCATAGTTAGTTTATCCTTGTTTTACTTTTAGATTGGTAGCATTCCGGCTCATGGCTTGACTGGGGTGTTACACGGTGGCACTGCAAAAATAGAACTACATACATAGATTTGTTCAGCTTGAGAGGCATCATTAATTACAAAGTGTGATATAGGATTATTGTGTACTAGCGGTTACCGGAAATTATGTCACATGTCACAGTGTGGCGTTCCCTTTCATGTGTCTCCCTCCTTTGGCAATGTACGCGGTGAACGACCTATACGATTCGAAAAAGTTAGCCTCAGCTATTGCAAATGAAGGGTACATAAAATTATTTATGGATTAAATGAGTTTACCTGTCGATTAATTGTTACACAAGTGTGAAGTCATGCTTGCTCTTGATTAGAGAATCATGGTATATTACCTTATTCCACTTTGGTACAATGACAATTAGAATCCAGTGACCTACACATGTATGCCGTCATAGTCCTTAAAACTAAGTTCATGTTGCATATGAAGTACAAATCAATGAATATAATAATGAGTGAAGCACCGCTGGTTATAGGGTACAAGTATGTACTCTTTGTCATTATGAGCAAGCAGTCCTATTGTGACGTAATCCTCGATGTAGATGCATTTTCGTTGATGCATCGTGAGGTCTTCTACGCTTTTTCCATCATGAGGAATGGCTACCATCGCACAAGTCCCTGGAATTCTGTTGAGATTTAGAATGACCTTGAAATTTCAACCTGTTGGATCGAAATCAGCAACAGAGGGGGGGGGGGGGGGTGAATGTTGCTTCTAAAATTATCCCCCAAAAAATATCCACAAATGAGTTTCCTCTCCTGTAGTTACAGAGCTATGAAGAGGGCATCAAATACTCAAGGTAACCTCAACCATGCAAAGTCGTGTGCTCACAACCAAATTCTTTCCAATAGCCATTAGGAGCTATGAAAAGAAGATCATATGCAAAGTCGTGTGCTTACTGGAAAGACATGAAGAACAGCGAAACAAGGCATTGAGATGAAAACCTGGAAATCACAACCGAGAAAACCAAAAAGCAGCATAGCCTGCAAGGAGGGGCCGGTCAGACCGCTCTGGCTGGGCCGGTCTGACCGCTCGGCCTTGGCCGGTCTGACCGCCTGGCCTGAGTCGGTCTGACCACTCGGGGGCGGTCTGACCGCCAGTCTTTAACCGGTCTGACCGCCCTCTGATAGCCGGTCTGACCGCCTGTCGATTTCAGAGCGCAGTAAAACTGAAATTTTCAGATAGCAAGATCAAAACTCCACATAGCTAGAAAATTAGAGGTTTCTCTCTGGATTTCTCAGCCCAGAACAGAGAGATAACATCCTAAATAACCAGAGGAGCATAGGGAACCTAGAGAATCCATCTCAAAGCCAAGAATTAAGGAATTTCCCTAAAATCTAAAAATAGGATGGTGAGAGAGGAAAAATTTAGATTGCTTATGACTCATCCATCCTTTGCTCAAGATCTTTTGCAAACAGATTAGTAATGAACTCAGGACTCACAAGCAAAAATCTCAAGCCATCTCCCAAAGGAAATCAAAAGATTCCATCAACCACTGCATAAAAACCCTAGGACTCAAAGAGCAGAGGAGCACATGACGAAGAATCTAGAAATCACAAAGGACATTGAATCCTCAATTTGTTCTTGAAAATGGGATGCCCAAGGGACCTTGAGTATTTTCCCAATACAGAGAGATCAAGAACCAGCAAATGATTCAAGGATTTAACTCACGAGCAAGGAAAATAGAAATAAGAATAGAAGACATTCAACATAGAAGAGCAATCCAAAGCACAAGGTTCTCATATTGAAATCGATACGGAGACATGAATGCTTACAAATGATTGTTCACAGCCATCTCTAACATCATGAACACAAACTCAAGAAGAATCAAGTACTCATACCATCACCTAAACACATGCACGAAGAGACAAAGAGCAACAGACTGCTCCCATCTCTACCAACAACTCCCCCAACAACTAAAGCACTAAAGAAAAAGAGCCTCTAACCCTTCTCACAAGCCATACAAGCTTTTTCAACTACCAAGGGAGCCAAAGCACTGAAAACCCTCCTCTCACTCAAGACATACTCCATGCAGGAGACAACCATCTATTTATACCCTTTGCATAATGGGTTCACATTTCCTTTGCCCATTAAGCTTTTTGCGCTTTACCCACTAATCTCTAACCAAATCCACTTCCTTTAGTGCAGCTTGTGTATTCACCAAAACGCCCCTCCTGCACCTTCCGGGAAGCTTCCGCACTTCTTGCCGTCCAAGCCTCGCACCCACCTCGAGTCCTCGCCGTCTTCGGCACACCATGACCGCTCTGACCTCGGCACCGCCTGCGCCTAGTCCGGTCACCCCATGCCTCGCCACGACTCCGCCTCGATGTCCTGCAGCCATCACAAACAAGAAACACATCACATAGCACCGCTCGATATAATGTAATCATCAATAGCATTAAGAGTAAACTTAAGCATGAAACAGCCAAAACCTGTCGATCAAGAGAATAAGCATCCTAAGCACTTCGACCAAGTTTGACCAAGTCCGACCGAAACCAATTACACCGAGCAACGACATGGTCCAAACCACACAAACCAAACTCGACTTTCCTAAAACAGATGTCAATTACTCATCACACACACGGGATCACCTCCACATGGTCTATCACAACCCATAGCTGCTCTTTCTCTTTTCTTGTCAAAAACTTCTAGCTTGGTGCAGTGATGGGGACCGTTCCCTTGCAACTATCGTGCAGGTGGTCCGAAATGCTATAACTGCTTTCTTGGGATGCAGAGGGACCCCAACGGGAGTGACCTCCATGATGGTTATTTGGTCCTCAGGCCTTTTCGATATTCCTCTACCATGTCACTTCTGTTCCTTGTTCATCGAAGTGCTAGACGCATTCGGCGACATCGATGATGGTGATGAAGACTGTGCGAATGCCATCTCACTTAAGTTTTCAGTCATTGCATACATCAAGCATGGAAACACTTAAGTGGCAACATCGGAAAAGAATGGATAGTAGGATAGAATTTTTTATTACATGTAGTTTGTTACATAAATAGTTTACTTACTTTAATTCATGTTTTGGCTGATTCAAACCACAAAGAAAACTTGATGAAAACTAATATGCTTCCTTACAACTTTTAGTATGTAATTCTCTACTCATAACTTTATGTAAGAACAAAGTGCTCATTATATTCATCTTAAATCGCTATTATATGAAAGATTTGCTTGTACAAGAAAAGAGAAAATTTATAAGCCATCACACCTCGAATGTTGGAGCATTGTAAGACCCTAGAAACAATAAGGTGATCAAGAAGAGTATCATCCACAACGAGAACATGGGGAGAAGCACCTATTATGACCTCCTCACAAGTCCCTTTATGATCATTTCCATCCTTAGGGGTCGACATTGCAAACCTTTGATCTAGAGTTAGCAGTTCATAAAGTTGTTGAGGGAGATGAAGCTACAATACACATATTTATACTACAAAATGCATCAATAATGATGATATACCTAAGATATGAGATCAATGAACAAATGAGAAATTTGGCTATCATATCTCATCCAGTCAAAAGTTAGCATATCTTGTATAAATTCGACATCATATATGCTAGATACAAATTTACAGATTTGCCCTATTTTGTTGATTCGATTAAATATATAATAGATATGGAAATTAATAGATGGCTGTGTATACATAGATGGCTCAGCTGGAATTAGATTAAGGATAAGATAATGCAGCATTACAAGATGAAGGCAAAACCTTGTGTACCCAAGGCAGAACCCAAGGTGATACAAAGGAGGACGAGGTCGAGGGCGCTCAGGTGGTGAGTGAGGAAGCTACGTCGTGCTAGGAAAAGGAAAACCTAAGTGTGCGTAGTGAGTTAGGTTTTCATGCTAAGTGCGTATATATAGGAGAACATTATCACAGATGGTTCTAGGAAACAACCGTCTATAATATGATCATATCACAGACTATTCTTTATAAGAACTGCTTGAATTTATATCACAGATGGTTCTAGCAACAAACTATCTATGATGTTATATGGATATATCAGACGGTTCTTTGATAAAACTATCTGTGATATGCTATATTGTATGCTTCAATAGATAGATATTTCAACAGAACTAGGTTGTCTGTGTACTGAACTATCACACAATAATACATACTACTGAATCATTCATGAATAAATCTATCTTTCAATATATCATAAGAAAGATAAGGTATTCTTTTATAGAATGAAGTACAATAGAAATACAAACACATTAGAAAAGTAAGCAAGCATAAGTTAGAGAGTATTCTTAACATAAATAATTTAGAAATAGATGTACATGCCAAGTTTCATAATTCCACCTGGTTATTTCCTTAAAAAAATAGCCCTTCATGATGATCGACACACATATAGTTAGCTTCCTCATTGGGTTCTTCCTCGGGCCTGATGTCATCTCTAAATGGAGGCAACCCATCAAATTGATTATACTCTTCCTCGTCCACAATATTTTTAACTCCGATAGTCTTTCTTTTTTCATGAAGAACTACGTGATGATTCTTATTTGCCGAGTCTGTTACATAAAAAGCAACTTGATTAGTGAGTACGAATGGTTCATCTTTGTATCTGACACGTTCGAGGTCTATCCGCACTTATCGACCTTCACACCCTATGGAAGTTGGATCTAACGGCACCAAAATAGAGAGATCTTGAAAAGTACATAGTCGAGCTCCCAAATCTCTTCTATGAACCCATGGTAGGAGCTCAACCTGTTCGAGCTCCCAGCAGTATTGAACTATTCATGAAACGCATCTATGCGGACACCGCTGTTCTGGACTGTGCTCTTCCTATCCTAAGGTATTGTATAAAATGTGTATCAATTTATGTCGTATCTTTGTTATATCATAATTATAAATTTTGGTCCTTTTGCCAACCATCGTAGCATATTATCACTTGATGACCTCCCAGTGAATCGCACATTTAACCATTCATTGAACCGATGGTTGTGCTCTCTCGTGATCCAAACCTTTGACCGACTTGGATTTTTTGGCGTACCATGTCTTTGTGCTCGTCGATGTACAGGGACACTTTGGTCATGTGTTGCAAGACCGTGAAATGGACTTGAGCATACGTATCCAGATTGAGAGTGATTGCTTTACTTCCGATGGTCCTGATATCCTCCTGCCACCCCTCATGAGAAGATAGAGGCACACCTATCAGTTCCACCTGAGCCATGTAGTCGACACAGAACTCAATGACCTCTTTGGTTGCATAACCTTCGATGATGCTATCCCCCGACTGAGATCGATTCTGTATTGAGAATTTCCATGTACCTCTTGAATGGCTATATATGATGTTGGAATAAAGGGTCACATATATTTATCTCTTTCACAAGGTGAACAACGAGATGCATCATAATATCAAAAAATGATGAAGGAAAATACATCTCGAGATGACATAGAGTCATCATCTGTAGGACCGAAATGGCAACAGAGGGGGGGGGGGGGTGAATGGTGCCTTCTAAAAACTCCCCAAGTACTCACACGACAAATCGGGCGAAAGAACTAGCTTCTTCGATCGAACACACGTGGTCGTAAGCCAACTGATGGTCGAACACCACGTGGCCGAACACTTGCCTGAGCCGACAAAAGAAATCAAACAGTGATAACTGAGAGGATGAACCAAGAACAAAAGGACTCGAGGCGCACAATCATCCGGTAAAGTGAACTTCTCTAATTCGACTCCTGCTCTCGGGAATGAACTGGCCAAGTGGCCTTGAGACAGATTCCCAGTTCTGAGCTAATCAAAGCACACAAAGACGAAAGCAGACTCACGAAGAAGAGAGGAGAGAAAAGGATAGCAAGAAGTCCAAGCTCTCAAAACAGATCGCAAACAAGTCAATCACAACATCTCAAGACGACAGAAAACAAATAGAGGAAGAGAGATGAATGATTGATAATGGAGGTTTCTACAGCCACTCCAACTGGGAGATACATGAGCACACTTGCTCCATCCCGAGAACCCACACACTCACAAATAACAAAGGAAGAACAGAGCAACTCGGGGATCAGAATCTCCCAAGTACCCGAGCTCTACCCTCTCTATTTATAGCCACACACTCACACACCAAAGAGGGGGAACCCGCAAACCCCCACCTAACACCGGGTTTTCAACTCACTTTACCCACTAGCGAGAACGAGCTCCAGTGCTTTACCCGTTACACCCAACGGCTCCACTGCTTTGCCCGTTAGCGCCAACAACTCCTGTGCATTGGCAGAGACACAGCTTCCCTTTGCATCTTTCCGCATTTCTCCAAAATGCCACTCCACTGCCTTCCCGGAAGCTTCCTCCTGCCTTGTCGTCCAAGCTTGCAACCACCTCGCAAGACTAGGTCTCCTTCGGCTTCCCCTGGTCGTTCTGGACCTCGACATCCCCCATGTCTAGTCCCGACCACTCCAAGCCTCATCAAGACTTGTCTCCAAGGTCCTCTGGCAGCTCCAGCTCCGGTTCCTCATCTCCTCGGCTTGCAACCACCTCACAGACCTCGTCGTCTTCAGCACTTCCTGGCCGCTCTTGACCTCAGCACCGCCCGTGCCTAGTCTCGGCCCTCCATGCCTCGCCACGACTAGTCTCAAGGTCCTGCAAACATCACAGACAAGCAAACCATTACATAGCACCGCACAACACAATGTGTACAGACATCTGCATAAAAGGAACTCAAAACATGCTTCACAAGGTCGTACATTCACTACGATTGGTCAAAAATACTTAAACATTAATTCTCAAGACCTACGATCGTTACCATAGACCATACGACCACCCCAGTGGTCCTTACGACCGCCTTAAAGCTTGCTACGACCATCACAAGTTTCAGTTCCAACTTACCCGACCAAGTTGTACCAACTTATGACTGGTCGAAACCATAGATCAAGACTTTCTTAAGTCCTACGACCACATCTCAAGATGATACGACTATCTCAGAAGTCCATACGACCGGTTCCCAGAGACTACGACCAAAACCAGAGATTCCATCGTGGTCGAACCACTTTCCGACCACGTTCATCGCTTTCCACCGTGGTCGAAACCCTTCTCGATCACGTACGACTTGGTTCACTGTGGTCGAAGCCCTTCCAACAACGTTTGAACACTTCCGACCGCAGTCGCCCACTTGCGACCACGCTCCAAGCTCGTCTGACCGCATCCGACCGAGCTACGACCATGTTCGCCCATAACGTGGTCGAAACCCGCTTTCGTTCTTAGGAAGTGAAGTCTGCGACAACGTGGTCGTATGACTGCTTTCGACCACCGACTACGCCTTACGACCGCGTTCTCCGTCAGTGTGGTCGTAACTGCCTTCGACCACGACCAAACGTGGTCGTACTAGGCTTCGACCACGGCCAACGTGGTCGAATAGATTTTCGACCACGGCAAAACCAGTCGTAGACTTCCCTGGTGACCTACGACCAAGGTCAGAGTGGTCGTAAACGCCATGTGGTCGTACAGCCTTCCGACCACGGCCAGAAAGAGTAAAACATTGTTTTCCGGCTTTCGACTGCTGATAGAGTGGTCGTAAACAACCCGGCTGGCTCCCGATTGACGACAATAAGTTCATAACCTGCCCGACAGGCTTCCGACCACAACCAATGTGGTTGTAAGAGCCTACGACCACAGTCAGAAGCTACGACTTTGCACAGAAGGCGATTCCGATCACTTCTAAGGCTATGACTTGGCAGGAAGTGCCCAACCCAAACTCAAACTTTCTAAAACAAGAGTCAATTACTCATCACAAACATGTGGTCACCTCCACATGGACTCTCATCATCACCTCAGCTTGCAGAGCATCTAATTCATCGGGATCGATGACCTTCTGAGCAATTGAGTTAAATAAATAATACAGCCTCATGATTGCCATTCGGACGTTGTTTGCCAAAATACTTCTAATTATAATAGAAAGCATTTATGTTATCAACACATGACAATCATGAGACTTCATACCAATTAATTTTAAATCTTTCATAGAAACAAGTTTCTTCATGTTGGCGGAGTAACCGGACGAAACTTTCACACCATGTAAGCTCTGGCACAGTTTATTTCTCTTAGCCTTGGATAGTGTGTAGTAAGCTAGGGAATGTACATTCGGCCTTTATTAGTCTCTTTTGGTGCTAACTCGGTTCTTATGTTCATATCAACCAAGTCACATCATGTGTTGACACTATTCTTTATATTGTCATGAATGTTCAGTAAGATACCAATCAAGCTATCACATATATTCTTCTCTATGTACATGGTGTCGATATAGTGGCAAACTTCTAAGTGCTCTCAATAAGGCAAGTCACAAAAAATTGATCTCTTCTTTCATATGTTCTTCTGATGGGTCCTCATTTTACATCCCTTTCCAAGCACAACATCAATATACTTAATCATACCATAGACCTCTTTCCTGCTAAAAGGCATTGGAGCTGAGTAATCTTCTTTTTTCCATCAAATTATTTTTTCATCTTGCGGCATCGATGATACTTGGGAAGGAATTTACAGTGACACATATACATAATTTTGCGCAAGTTGTTCAACCACATATTCTTGGTATCATCTAAGTAGTACAGATAGGTTTTGGCTCCTTTTGTACTCAACCCTGGCAAGTTACTAAGGGCAAAAAAATCATTGATGGTGCAGAATAACATGACATGCAGAGTAAAGTTGTCTCATTTGTCCGTATCCTATTCCTGTACCCCTTCATTCCACAGTATTACAAGATATTTTAGCAATGGTGCTAGGTACATATCAATATTGTTCTCAGGTTACTTCGGTCCTTGGATAAGTAGTGATATCAAAATGTATTTCCGCTTCATACACAGCCAAAGAGGAAGATGTACATACATAGATTCACGGGCCAGATGCTATATCGGCTGCTCATATTATTGAAAGGATTCATTCCATCTGTACTCAATCCAAACCTTATATTCCTCGGTTCCTCATCAAAGTCTTTGAAGCTCCTATCGAAGTTTCTCCACTGGGACGAATCAACAGGGTGTCTTAGCTTTTCATCTTTCTTACGCTCCTTCGAGTGCCAACACAGTAATCTTGCCTTCTTTCAGTTCGCAAATAATCGCTTCAAATGAGAAATTACAGGCAAATACCACAACACCTTAGCAGGAGGTCCTTACTTCATCTCAGTTCTCTTGCTGTCATCGAAGTGATTCTTATGCTTATCAAGATACTTTGCACACCGAACATACATACATGTTTGCATACTCTTTATGGTAGATGATACAATTATTTGGACATGTATGTATTTTTTCTACTTCTATTCCCAATGAACAAAGAATCTTTTTAGCTTGGTAGGTGATTCTAGGCAATACATTTTCCTCCAGAAGGATGTCCGCTAGGAGACCTAACAGTGTTGTGAAACTCTTGTTAGAACAATCATTGCTTGCCTTGAATTTTAGTAGTTCAAGCACAGATGACAACCTTATGTATTTCGGCTTATAGCCTGAGAACAAAGATTTATCTAAGTCCTTCATCAAGACCTTGAATTTACCAAACTCTCTCTTACTATAATTCCATTTTGCATCGTGTCGCATCTGATCCAGATTGTCATCGTGTGAGCTATTTTCATCAAAAGCACAGTCCATATCCGATATATTTTTGTCTCCCTAGATGATGTGATGATGTTACTACCTTCCTGTATAATCTGCTCTTCACCGTAATTGGTCCAACATGTATACCCCCTTTTGAAACCCCTTTGAATTAAGTGCGCTTTGATCTGCACTAAGTTGGTAAATATTTTCAGATTATCGCAATCAATACATGTACAGTACATAAATTTTATCCCCTTCTTCAACATATCCTACTCGGCAGCTCTTCTAAAAGCAAACATACCATTAATGTACTCTTCACTCACATAGTTCTCAACATACATCTAGCTTCAATCCATCTATACTACACATGTAACAAATTAGTGTTAAATTAGCTTAATGCTCCTATAGCTAGCTAGCCATTACACTTATACATAATTATCATTCACCTTATATTGTCCATCTAAAGTAGCTAGCTACATACTATTTATGAAGCAATATATATCAAGAACGAATATATTGAAGTAGACTAGTAGTAGTGAGACCCATTTTTAAATTGAAGCAAACTACCAAGCTAGATTTTCATATAGATATAAACCTAGCTATCATCTCTTTAGATTATAATGCATATAATTAGAAGCATACACTAATCTTAGATCTCCAAGAATAAATAGATCTACTAGCACACTTGCAAATCGATGATATGCTTTCACCAAACGCCCTAAAGCTAGTTGCATTCAAACCCTACCTCATTGCGTATCTATCGGGATGGGTTGGGTATTTAATAATGCAGTACATATCACAAACACTTCCAAGTACAAACCGTTTGCGATACGTAATTATCACAGACGGTTCTTGCTAAGAACTATATGTGAATTATCATAGATGGTTCGGATTAAAAACTATCTATGACATATCCCATTATCACAGAGGTTTGTGGTTGGAAGTACCTATGAATTATCACAGATAGTTCGTATTAAAAATTATCTGTGATAAATGCAGACTTCGTAGACGGTTTTTAATTCAAATCATCTATGATAATGCACAGACAGTTTGAATCACAAATCGCCTGTGATAATTATGTATCACAGACAGTTCTAGCCATCGCTAGTAACATAGATAGCCACGCTTGTAAAAATCACCGGTGATAATTACAACACTGACGTATTATGAGGAATTGTCTACGATGAGGCGTCTAGTATAGCTTTCTCTGTAGTAGTGTATATATTGTAATACCTTTGTTTTTACTTATCATTTTAAACATTGGCACGATCTTCACTACAATACCTTTGACCATTATTTTTTTCTAATTATATGTTTGTGAAATAATCAGATTTTTATGATAAATATATTAATATCATTTTCATATGTTAAATCCAAATACTACTGTGCATATTGTTGGAAATAATATTGACTTACCAAGTAATAGGATGTTAGGATCCTAATGCAATCGGCATCGGATCAAAATTAGTTAGTTTCCTAGTATGTGGATTACCTTCCTAGTATGAGCATCTTTCCTTTTGTGCATGTACGTACCATGTTTGATTGAGTATTATATACATGGTGAAAAAGCTCTGGCCATACACAAGAAGCAGCCGAGCATCAAAACCATGGTCTTGTTTTGTGTTCTTCCACCTTGAATAAGTGTGTTATTCCTTCGTGATTGTGTGAGTTCCCGATCGAGTGCCATGTGTGAGTTTTCTCCTGGTGTTGTGTTCCAACATTTGGTATCAAAACTTGGTGCGTGTGTGATCACAGGGTAGTGGGGGTAGCACAGTGAACGTCAACATGAGGACGTCAAGAGCACCAGTGAAGGAGAGTTCTGTGGTGTGGCTGCATTACCCCATGCTCACCCATGCGCAAGTTTATGCCTCGTGTGTCGAGGCCCAAGTCTCCATCACTGTTGAGCTGCATCACGAGCAGAGGAAAGGGTGGCAAGTCACCGGCAAGTTGTATCACCAATCATGAAGATGTGGCAGCGAGTGCGAGAGGATGTTGTGATGGCACACTTATGGTGAAGGCCATGAACCATGGTGTGAGGTCGTGTTCTTGAGGTGCCGGTGTGATGCCATTGCGAGGAAGCGTCGGTGTGATGCCGACAACGATGGCCGGCCGTGCGAGGCTACTATGGTAATGGCAGCACGTGAGGCCACAACTAGGCGATGGTGGTGCGATGTTGTGTCATCAACAAACCAATAGGACATGATGGTATTGGTGGTTATCTCTATGTCTCGCTGAGGAGAAGATCGACAAAGATGTGTGGGTTCCGTTCAAGTCCATGGTTGAAGCACGGCGGCACGGCGTGCGATGATTGAGGCGAGCAAGAGAAAAGCAACGCAAGTCGAGTTCGTGTTGGCAAAAAATTCTCTCCATGCCTTTGTGTTTGTTTGTCATCCCTGTGTAGTGTGCGTTCACAGGTAAATGTACGTGTAGGATCCTGGTGTCCTAGTTTCAACACATATTAGCAGTCAAAATTGTAAAACGTTAACTGCATTCATTATAAAACGACATCTGAAAAATTACCGAGAGAGTGTTTACTGAATTAATTGTACTCTCCTCCTGCATGGCCTATGTATATATGAATACATGATCTCTATCGTAATTTCTAGACCTCAGCAGCTCTTTAGCATTGGACTTATAGTACTACATCTATTTCCATGTTCCAATAAGCAAATTAATCAACATCTTTCATGAGATGAAATGAAATGGAACCTAAGGAGTGGGGTAGAAGTGATTGGGAAGGATGCCATAACAGAGTGGAGCACCAGGCTAGCGAGGTACCGAAGTTGGCAGCTGGGTTGTGTTTGGCTTGACCGGTTCTCTGCAAGGGAAGCTGCCAAGCAGGTGTCCATTATATTCTTCGTTTGCCG
Source organism: Dendrocalamus latiflorus (assembly GCA_017311315.1). Classification (NCBI taxonomy): domain Eukaryota; kingdom Viridiplantae; phylum Streptophyta; class Magnoliopsida; order Poales; family Poaceae; genus Dendrocalamus; species Dendrocalamus latiflorus. Next base: position 13,394,832 of record CM029670.1, on the reverse strand, counting down.
CCTCCATTGTTCAATAGATTTCCCTCACTATTTCGGCTTGTGCAGAATTTGGAATCAAAGCCAGATTTAGCGCTGTTTGTGACGGTATTTACAAAACAAGCGGTATGCACAGCGTATTCGCAGAAATGACGTTTTTGCTGTCCGGTGGGCGAGCGGCAGCGTGGGGGGAGATGACGAGTGGCACCTGCCGCCCTGTGAGCAGACAGTAGGTGCCTGCCGCCCACCCACGGGATGGTTAGCCGGTTTAATCACTGCCTAAATTCATAATTTGATATTAAATTTATTCAAAATTTTAAATATAGCAAATAAGGTCATAAAATTACAAAATTTTATATACAGACTTCTAACACAACGTACTTCACTGTGTATTTTTTTTACAATTTTATCCTATGTGAATATTTCCCAAAAATTCATACTATTTCGATAATTGTAGGAATTGTTACATATAACAAATGAGCACAAAAATTATAAAATTTTATGTGGAGCTTCCTAATATAGTCAACCTAATTGTGTATTTTTTGGATATTTTATGTGCTCCAAATTTTCCATGATAATTCATGAATTTACGGCCAGTGAATTTAATCGTGAATTTGATTCATGATTAAATTAACCCAAATAAACATGGCAAATTTGGATTATATAAAATTCCTCAAAAATTACATAATAACTTTGACTGTGTAGAGAGGCTTCATATAAAATTTTGTAATTTTTAGTACTTGTTTGCTATATATAAAAAGTCGTATAAATATCAAAATGTTATGAATTTTTTAGCAACATTTACAATGGATACAATTATCAAAAAATTACATTGTCAAGTACGTTGTATCAAAAAAATTATACGTAAATTTGTATAATATTTTGAGGTTATTTTATATATTTAAATATTCAAACAATCACTAAATAAAATAAAGATAATTAAGCTGGCTAATTAGTCGGCTTAATCACCTGTCGCCCGGTGAGGAGACGGCAGGTGTACCTTCATTTTGCTTAGTGTTTGTTTAAAATTTTAAATATGTCAAATGAGTTTAAACAATTACGAAAATTTATGTTCAGCTTTCTGACACAACGTGTTTGACAGTATAATTTTTTGATAATTTTGTCCATTGAGAATGTTGCTAAAAATTCATAAAATTTTGATATTTGTATGATTTTTTATATATAGAAAATGAGCTTTAAATCTTCTAAAATGTTATGTGAAACCTCCTGACATAGTCATAGTCATTATGTAATTTTTGGGAATTTTATGTGATTCTAATTTGCCATATTTATCCAAATTTGCCACGCGTCGTCTCGTCAACGCTGCCACCTACTCACCGGATTGCAGAAGTGACATTTCTACAAATAGGATGCGCATACGGCTTGTAAATTCCATGCACAACAGTGCCAAATCCGGCTTTGGCACTGTTTTGCATCGTAATTTTTGGAGCTCATTTGCTGTATGTAAAAACTCGTACAAATATCGTATTTATATGAATTTATAAGCAAAATTCGCAATGGATAAAATTATCCAAAACTTACACTGCGAGGTACGTTGTGTCGGAAGGCTGTACGTAAATTTTCGTAATTTTTTGAGCTCATTTGGTATATTTAAAAATTCAAACAAATACTAAACGAAAAAAATTACGGCAGGTAATTAAACCGGCTTAAGTACCTACTGCCCCCTCACCAGATGACAGGTTTGCTTGCCATCTGGCCACTGGGCGGCAGGCTGCCTGTCGTCTAGTGAGGGGACGGCAGGCGCCTGCCCCCGGTGGCAGCGCCGCATGTCACCTCGCTGGTGCTACCGCTCACTCATCGGACGGCAAAAACGATATTTTTATCAATATAATACATATATAACTTTTTTTTGTAAATACAATACGAATAACTACTAAGGGCCTGTTTGGAACACAGGAATTTCACAGGAATTTTGCAGGAATTTTACAGGAACAGTTCAATTCCCGCAGGAATCGGAAAAAATTCCTGCATTCCAAACAGGGCTTAAAAGTGGGTTTTACTCCATAATCTGCGGATCGAGGAGTGTGTAGTAGCAATATAGGCTACTTGGGACGCCAACGATCTACAGTCATACGCGATGATGTGGAGCCAGATTCCTCTGATTCCTAAGCAACATTTTTTTCTTTCAGTTCTATGATAACATGGAAGGACAGGACAGGGTCGCACGCATGACAGAGTGAAGCCAGCCCAGCGGTTGTTCGCATTGTAAGCACCTGATAGCTTTTAGCTAAAAATAAATAACAATAATTAAAAGAAGTAGCTTTTAAAAAAAAGAATGAACGGTGAAAAAATAAGAGAAATGTGCGTGCGTAAAACGAGAACGAGAGGACTGAGGTGCGTAATGCACCCATAACTCTATGGTGGTGATCGGTTCGGCTGAAAAGTTCATGACTTATGGCTGAAAACACTGTAGCTGGTTGAAAAAGCATTGTAGCTGACAGATGCTTATTTAGCATAATTAAATTTAAAAAATTTAAAAATATAAAAAATATGTTAGCCCATTACGTATAATACAAACAAATACGGGAAAAAAAGAACCGGCAAAAAAGCTCAACAAAAAGCCAAAAGTTCAGAAAAAGACGAAACTTATGAATAGTGAAAAATAAGCCAGAAGCCGAAGCCGAAGCCGAGTTGATCAGGGCCGTATGTCTTATCCTCGGAGCAAGATGAGAGAGAGGAATAGAGAACCCGCTTTGAAAAGTTAAATATTCATTTTAGCTTCTAATTTATCTAAACAGAAGATAGAAATAGAAACCAATACCAACATCCTTTAAATAACCAGCTGAGGTAAGTAAGGCTGGGCAAAAAGGAGAATAGTATGCGCAATGTGATGGCTGCCATATGAATTGCTTCCGGGCGAGGCGAGTCTGCGGTTGCCGTGCTGCGCTGTGCGGTGGGAGTGCTGTTACAACGATATTTACCCATTCTAGTAAGATTTTATTGCTATAGCTCAAAAACATGCTTTCAAGAACTCGGAAAATCATAAGTTAAGCAGTATACTAAGACAGTGGATTATCATCCACCACAATGCCACATTAGGCAAGATAAAACAGCCGCCTTTATTTCACAAGTGGTTGGCTTATATAACTAGGTACCGTGCATCTCCTATCTTTCTACTGCATTTCTTCGGAAGTACAAATGATAGTTGTTCTTTCGATTTTTTAATACATATTACACGATGATACATCCTCTGAATTAAGTTTCCTTTGCAATGCCACATTAGGCATGCCCATTTTGTTTTGCAATTAAGTTTTGAGTCATTTGTGCTCTCTGAGTCTTTCACATTTCCTTGTGAAAATACATCTTAATTAACCCCGGCCTAACCTGTGTGAAGTGCATGGTGCATTGGATGCTACTTATCACCACACGCAGATCTATGGTTGGGGACTCGAATTGAAGTTTCTTTAATTGCCATTTGCGCAACATTTGTTCAAATCTCCTATCCGTAATGGCAACAGTAAGAAAAATCTCCTATCCATAAAGGCAACAGTATGTACTACGCAGTACTTGCCAAAGTAAAGGGGTGTGTATATGACTCTGAAATGGGGCATCATGGTGCCTGGATGCTATGATTTCAAATCCGCGAATTCAACCCGAATTCGGATATATTTTTTAAAATTATTAGTTTTAGGGTATATACCCATTTATAACAATTCAAACAAAACATATACCTTTGAAAAATATACTCGAATTCAAAGTTTTGATCGAATTTAGATCACATACTTTGCTGATTTATATATATAATCAGCACATACCTACAATAAACTATCAATAAAAAAGGCAACTGCAGTTCAAATTTCAGTTTGAACTTATTTGAACTAGTTAGTAAACTAGTCAAATTTGATATCCAAAAAATTTCAAAAATTTTCACACACGATACATAAGGGAAATATCTATTTTAGACCATAGTATTATGGTACCCCTGTTATATATGGATTGCAGTATAGAGTGAGCTGAAACCTAAGGGAGATCAAATGACAATGATACGTCCATGGTCCCGTCCTAGCACTGTCCCAGACGTAACGAAACCTGGCTGCCTCTGAAACCAGACGTTGCAGCAAAACCATGGTGCCGCTGCTCTGTTCACCGCTGTAAGAAAATTTCTACCTGCAGCTCTAGCTGCTGGTCCCGGCTTAAGTGGGGCACAAGGTTATCATTCCCTCCAACATTATTGTCATGTAACTGTATACGGGCTGTATTGCAATGGAACATTATTCTCCGTGTACGTAGATTCATCTGACGAGAACTTTTCTTCGGCATAATTTGCTGTTCTTTCCTAAGAAGATTCTGCGAATCTAATCTGTAGTACGCACTGCTGGTGTTGCAGATAATAAGAAGGGATTGAGCAATCTTGATACAGGCAGAGGCGGCCACACATGCGCACATCTCGATGTGTAAAATGCGCAGAGTTGCAGAAGTTGACAAGAAGATCGAGAGAAGGGTACGAGAGATTCAACTGAAACAGTCGGCACTGCGAGAGAACGGCCGAGGCATGTGGGACAGTGGGAGTCCATATAGGTGCTCGCCGTTCCAGAATTCAGGAGGCCCTGATGTCAAAAAGGTACGAGAGCAGGGGACAGCAGAATATCTCAGCCGGTGAAACGAAACGGACGGAAGCAACCGTGGATGGACGCGGTGGCAGACTGTAAAATCCGGGATGAGATGACCCCTGCTGAAGTGACTACACCGGTGAACCGTACGCACGACCGTCGAATCGAAAAATCTGTGGTTCATGTAGGACCTGTCGCCGTGTCGGCACGGAGCAATGGGGTCTTATCTTTTCGCCCGAGCGTGGCTCGAGAGTTGATTTCTGATCCAACGGTTATGTATTATTTGTGTTACTATAGTCGATATACATTAATTGTAAGCTCACAGGTATTTTTCAAGACGAAAATTTCTCAAAACTCGCCATAGAGCATAAATGCATGAGCCAAGTGACCCAAGCCAATCGCATTTCCGCGAATAGTCGATATGCTTTAATGGTAAGCTCACAGGTATTTTTCAAGACGAAAATTTCTCAAAACTAGAAATGTATGAGCGAAGTGACCCAAGCCAATCGCATTTCCGCAATTCGCTCGCCAAGGCCTAATTCTAGGTGATCCATGAAGCCAATCACAATCACGCATCACCTCAGCAACCAACCAACGCGAAAGAAATCTTCAGAGTGCGTTGCAGTTCTGCAACGTAGCTTGCCGCAGTTCTTCAAGATATGTGAGATTTCTGAAAGCGAAGAGACTACGACACTGAGGATGAGATGAGACAAGGAAACGAAGCTTTTGCCTTGCTGGTTACCCACCCGGCCGGTGGAGGACACGGGCGATTTGGCCTTGGCCACATCCTTTTCCCCTCCACCTGATAATACTGATGCCGAGATATGATTGACATTGCCGACAAGCCAATATTGCCCTGTGAATCTAATTCCACTCTCAACGTTCTCTCTTGACAAACACCTCATCTTTAACTTGCAATGTTTATCATGCCTCGAGAGTGCATTTGCATTGGAAAGTACATTTCATCCTACAGACAGGGACAGAGAAAGTCAGTGTGCTGTAGCCGTGCGTGCCCTATCCTCATGGATCACTGTTCGTGTTTACTTGGGCTAATGTCCATCGCATCAAACTCTGGCCAACAAAGAAAAAAGAATAGATTGGATGGAATGTGTCAATCTTGTTTGACAAATGCGGCAGAAGATATATTTGTACTTAATCAAGCATGTTAAAGTTGATCCAAATTCGTACCGTGTCTATGTAGGATACTTCTTTGCCTCATGCTAGTCGTGGCATGGCAGGTGTATGCACATGTTGTATCAGACGTGGTGTCAATCTGTAGCAACCGATTCTGATTCGGTTTCCTCTCCTTGTGGGACTATTTTCCCTCACGCTATAAATATGTGCCCCAGTAGCCCATAGGAAGAGTAAGTGCTCTATTGTAAACTCTCCTTATTATAGTGAGTTGCCTTCGAGCACCCGTGGTTTTTTCCGCAAGGGTTTTCTACGTAAAAATTCGTGTCTCTTGTCTCTATTTCTCTGTGCATTCTTTACAACAAGTGGTATCAGAGCACAGGAAATTCGAGAAAAAAATTTGGTCGAGCATCGTCGCTGAATCCGAGTTGTCGCTTCGAATCGAGTCAGCGCTGTGTGTCTTTGTTTTCGACTCCTCGGTCCGGGCATCGCGTGAGCCAAGGGAGCAGCAAAGTAGTGACAAAAGCGTAATAGAAAACAAATCTCCAGCGATCCATCGCGTCAAGAAAAAAAAGAACGAAGTGAATTGCGAAGAAGCCAATCAAGTCAACACAAAAAAAAAAGCGTAAGGCCTTATCTCAAATTCATCTTTATCTATCAAATAATATTTTACAGGAGGTTATGAAGGAGACATCCGCCACCGCATTATGGCTGAAATTGGAGCAGATTTGCATGACCAAGGATCTGACCAGTAAGATGCATTTGAAGCAGAATCTTTATTTCCACAAGATGGCGGAGGGTGCCTCATTGTTGAACTACTTGACAGCTTTCAAGAAAGTTGTTGCAGGCCTCGAAGCAATGGAGGTAAAGTATAATGATGAAGATTTGGGTCTTATTTTGCTATGTTATCTGCCCAGTTCATACTCTACTTTTAGAGATACTATTCTATATAGCCGAGATACTCTTACTCTCAATGAAGTTTATGAAGCTCTGTATGCTAAGAAAAAGATGAAGCTTATGGTTCCCAATGAAAGTTCAAGTACGCATGTAGAAGTTTTGTCTATCCGCGGCAGGCAATACGAAAAGGGTTCAAACGAAAATTCAAAAGGCAGAAGCAAAAGCACATACAGAGGCAGATCTAAATCCAGGAACAGAAAGTCACGCACGTATTGCAAGAAGTATGGTCATGACATATCCGAATGCTGGAAGTTGCAGAACAAGGAGAAAAGGATTAACAATTTCAAGAAGGATCAATAAGATGTTAAATCTAGAGCCACCATTGTCACCAAAGAAGCTTCAGATGGAGATGTTCTCATCGCCTTCACCGGTAATTGCAAAACCGACGATGAATAGATTCTTGATTCAGCCTGTATGTTCCACATGAGCCCGAATCGTGAGTGTTTCGTTACTTATGAAGCTACGCCAAGTGGATCAATGTTGATGGGTGATAATACATTATGCAAGGTTGCAGGCATTGGTTCTATCCAGATTAAGATGTTTGATGGCACCATCAGAACTTTGTCGGATGTTCGTCATATTCCGAATTTGAAGAGAAATCTTATCTCGTTGAGTACTCTTAATGTTAAAGGGTACAAGTATTCAGGTGGAGGTGGAGTTCTGAAAGTCACCAAAGGTTCTCTTGTTGTGATGAAGGGTGATATGAAAGCTGCCAACTTATATCATCTGCGAGGCACTACAATTTTAGGTAATGCTACTGTTGCCTCAAATAAATCATTTGATTCTGATGGTACTAATCTTTGGCATATGCGCCTGGGGTATATGAGTGAAACTGGAATGATGGAATTATGTAAAAGAGGATTTCTTGATGGTCAAAGCATTGACAAGTTAAAGTTTTGTGAACATTGTGACTTTGGCAAGCAAAAGAGGGTGAAATTTAGTACTACGACTCACTCTACAAAAGGCATATTGGATTATATTCACTTTGATTTCTGGGGAGAATCTCGCGTTCCATCAGTTGGAGGTGCAAACTACAAGTTGACCATCATTGATGATTACTCAAGAAAAGTTTGTGCATATTTTGTCAAGCACAAATCAGATGTATTCAAAACATTCAAGGTGTGGAAGATTATGATTGAAAGACAAACTGGTAAGCATATTAAAAAGCTGCGTACCGACAATGGCTTGGAGTTCTGTTCTGGAGAATTTGAAGCTTTATACGAGTCAGAAGGTATTGTAAGATATTATACCGTCCCAGGCTCTCCTCAACAAAACGGTGTGGCGGCCGAACGTATGAACAGAACCATTATGGAGAAGGTACGTTGCATGTTGTCAAACTCAGGATTATCTAAGAGTTATTAGGCTGAAGCCGCTTCCACTGCTTGTTATTTAATTAATCGGTCACCAAATTTGGCTATTGATAAGAAGACTTCAATTGAGGTATGGTCTGGCTCTCCAGCAGATTATTCAAACTTAAGAATATTTGGCTGTCCTGCTTATGCCCATGTTAACAATGGTAAATTAGAGCCTAGAGCAGTTAAGTGCATTTTTCCTTGGTTAGAAAACTGGTGAAAAAGGATATAAATTGTGGACTTTTGAAACTAGAAAGGTGGTTATTAGCAGAAGTGTTACTTTTGATGAGTCTGCTATGTTGCATGATAAACCATCTACTGATGTTCCCGTTGAGAAGCAATCAAGCGTGTAGGTGGAGCATGTTATTGATTCAGGATCTACACCATAAGTCGACGAGGAAAATATTTCAGAAGCCCCTATTGTTGAGCCACCAACACATTATTCCATTGCAGTTGATAGACAGAGGAGGAACATTCAACCTCCTAAGAGATTGATTGAACAAGCTAATGTTGTGGCTTATTGTTTAAATATGGCAGAAGAAATTGAAAGTACTGCAGAACCTTCATCTTATTCAGAGGCTATCTCTTCTAGTGATTTAGAAAGATGGATGACTGCCATGCATGATGAGATGTAATCTCTTGACAAGAATGACACTTGGGAGCTAGCCAAGTTGCTAATTGAGAAAAAGCCTATTCGTTGCAAATGGATCTTCAAGAAGAAAGGAGTTTCACCAACCGAAGAGGTTAGGTACTGTAACATCCTGATTTTCAGAGCCTTTTTGAAGCTTTCGAAATAAAATTCACCATTTGAATTTTTCTGGAATTAATTAAAGCTTAAATGAAATTTTTATGAATTAAAAGGATTTAATATGATTAAGTTAAACATTAAAATGTGCCAAAAGTATTTTATTTGAGTTCCCTGAGCCTCAAGAGCTTTTCTGGCATTTTATGTGATTTTTCTGGATTTATTTGCTATTTTCTAGAGCTCAAAAGTATTTGTTTGAATTTCTGGAAAAAGAAAAAGAAAATCCTAAAAGGCCGGTGGGCCAAAGCCCACCAAGCCGGCCCACTCTTTTTCCCTCCCGCCAGCCGAACCGGCCCAGCTCGCCCGCCTTCGGCCCAGCCTGCCTCGCCCCACGCCACGCGTCGCCGATCCGCCGCTCCCCGCGCCCGCCTTGCCCCTTCGGATGCGTGCCGCGTGTCACCCATCCACTCGCAGCCGCTCGCGCTCGCGCGCATCGCAGCCGCCCGCTTTTAGCAAGTCGTACTCGTATACGAGTGGGACTCTCAGGTCGTATCCCACCCGGACTCGTACTCGTGGCCGACCAGGACACCTCTACGACCGGGTATAAAAGGGACGAACCCCTGGTGTCTCCCTCGTCCCAAGTCAAGCCTCGCCTCCGAGTTGAGCCGCTGTGGTCGTGCGCCTCGCCAAAGCCGTGGTCGTGCGCCTCGTCGAAGCCGTGGTCATACGCGTAGCCGCTGCCGTGGTCGTGCCGGAGCCCGAGATCGTGTCGTCCTCACCGTCGTTCTGCCGTCACCGGTGAGTCCCGCCGCCATCCGTGGTCGTAGATCCGTGTGGTCGTAAGGTTCTACGACTACGTTGTAGAGCCTTAGTCGTAAGTCGTAAAGCCACCGGTAAGTCCGATCATGTGGTCGTAAACGACTTCATGGTCGTAAATCTGCCTGAGTAGTCGTAGCCGCTGTGCAGTCGTAGCCGCCCGTGTGGTCGTAGTCGTGGATTGTTCTGTGTGGTCGAAGTAGTAGGTTCGACTACGTAGTCGTAATCTCGACTGGGTGATCGTAGTCATGTGCTCGACTTCATGGTCGTAAGCCTGCCTAAGTGGTCATAATCGGCTTCGTAGTCTTAGATTCGGCTCTGTGGTCGTAGTCGCAGGTTTCCTAGTGTAGTTGTAGATATAGATTGGTTTGTGGTCGTAGTCGTAAAGTTCTTCGTAGTCGTAAAGTTCTTCGTGGTCGTAAAGTTCTTCGTGGTCGTAAAGTTCTTCGTGGTCGTAAGGTTCTTCGTGGTCGTAATTTCTCTGCGTGGTCGTAGGGATCCTTTGTGGTCGTAACGACTACCCGTCTGTCTCTTTTTCTCTGAATTAAAACTTCCCAGAGCCCGTTCTCCCTCGTCCTAGCTCCGATTGACCCGATTCTTTTTCCTAAATTCATCTAAAACTGAGCTCTATCTTTTGGTTCAAGTTTGAGAATTTTTGGAGTTCATTTGAATTTTATTTGATTTTATTTTGTGTTTCGATTTGCGTTCTCTCTCGTTAGATCACGCGTTCGAAGGAGCGGAAGTTGGATTTGAAGATCAAGAGCCGTCAACTGAGCAAGGCCAAGGCAAGTCATGTCCTTTGATTATGTTGAACCCAGTTTGCAATCTATTATCTAATTATTTTGTTTTAAATCATCTTGCATCGCTATTTTTATTCAAACCCTTGTATTGGTAGTTATCGTCCCAATTGGTTATTTCCCTCCTTGATATTTTGGAATACCTTGATGCCATTGTCACCTTAGGTTGGGAATTTAATTAGTGATGCTATGATTTGTCACATTGGGTTGGTACGATTAGAATGCTTAGCCTTGCTTATTTTCGCGAAAGGGTTCATCATCACATGTGGTTAACTAATCTTGACTTAATGATATACTTGAATGTGGTGGTTAACCACGGTTATAAAACTTGTTGCCATGGCATGGGTAGTGTCATTGGTGTTGGTTATACAAAATTGGTTTTCACTTGGGCGATTGATCGTGCAGTAAAGGGGGTGCGAGAGGCACATGGGATGTGGATGCTTCGCCTGAGTAAATTCTTAAGGACTTAACTTTGTGCGCCATTGATCTGAGTCTTACCGTGCAAACCACATGTCTAGTATGGGATAGACCTGGCATAATAATTTGTGAAGTCTCCACTTTGGTTCTACTACCGATGTGGTTGTGGCGCAAGAGGGGGCAATTATCGACTAGGGGGTTACCCTACTCGACGGCGAAACCTTAGCGAGTGGGATCAGGTGGAGATGGATCATTGTAAAGGCCTTGTTGTGATTTCCTTAGCGCGAGGCTAATCACATCGTGTGGGTACAGTTGTGCAACCTCTGCAGAGTGTAAAACTATTCGAATAGCCGTGTCCTCGGTCATGGACAATGCTCGGTGATTTCACACGAGGGGTAGAGTCTTTATGAAATCTGGTTGGTTTGAGCTGGGAAGTGAATGGTTAGTTCACTTGTGGTTATATTCAATTCCTTTGATTATTGATTTAATGTCTTTTGTTAAAGTTGCTTTTCAATCTATTTATTGTATTTACTTTAAATCGTTGCTTTATGCAAAGTTAACCTTTCAGCCATCCATTGTTAAGCCCTGCACACTATATTGCATTCATTTGTTACAAACGACTTGCTGAGTACCAATGTACTCACGGCTTCATGCCCCTATTGCTCAGTTGAGGAGGAAGGACCAGATCAGCAGGAGTTGCTCGAAGGAGGCTACTATGAGGACTTCACGGATTAGGACTTCGCTCCCCAGTCGATTGCCTGTGGGCATGTCGAGTGGCTACTACGTTAAATTTTGGATTTCCGCTGCTAGTTTCTTAAAAGCCCTTCAGGCTAATAATTGTAAGCTTGGCCATAAGGTCGTACTCTGATGGTTATTAATATAATTTGGATTTCCTTTAGAATATCGTGATGTGGATGATATTTGTCTTTGTTTGCGCTGTGTGCACTGGCGTGATCCTGGACTAGTGCAAAATACACAAGAGAGTCCGGATTTGTATATTCGGGTCTCGACAGGTACAAAGTAAGGCTAGTTGCAAAAGGATACAACTAAATTTCAGGTATTGATTTTACAGATGTCTTTTCTCCTGTTGTGAAGCATAGTTCTATTCGCACTTTACTTAGCATTATGGCTATGCATGATTATGAGCTTGAACAATTGGATATGAAAACCGCATTCTTACATGGGGAATTAGAAGAAGACATTTATATGGAGCAATCGGAAGGTTTCGTCAGTCCGGGAAAGGAGAATTTTATTTGCAAATTGAAGAAATCTCTTTATGGTTTGAAGCAATCACTTAGACAATGGTATAAGAGATTTGACTCCTTTATGATATCTCAGAATTTTAAAAGATCTAATTATGATAACTGTGTTTACTTGAAGACTTTTAATGGTTCAGTTATCTACTTGCTTCTATATGTTGATTGCTGCAAAAGACAAGGCTAAAATTTCAAAATTGAAGGCGCAGCTAAATAGTGAATTTGAGATGAAAGATCTTGGTGCAACAAAGAAGATTGTTGGTATGGAAATCATTAGAGATAGACATTTTGGCAAATTATATCTAAGTCAAAAGGGATATATTGATAAAGTTCTTCATCATTTCGACATGCATAAGGTCAAACCTGTGAGTACTCCCTTAGCTGCACATTTTAGACTTTCTTCAGCATCATGTCCACAATCAAATGATGAAATTGAGTACATGTCTACAGTTCCATATGCGAGTGCAGTTGGTTCACTTATGTATGCCATGGTATGTTCTCACCCCGATTTATCTCAATCATGAAGTGTGGTTAGTAGATACATGGCTAATCGTGGAAAAAAGCATTGGAAAGCAGTTCAATGAATTTTAAGATATTTGCGGGGCACATCTAATGCTTGTTTACAATTTAGGAAGACTAGAGATGGACTTGTTGGTTATGTGGATTCTGATTTTGCTGGAGATTTGGATAGAAGAAGATCTCTCACTGGTTATGTGTTCACTATTGGAGGGTGTGCCGTTAGCTGGAAAGCAAGTTTGCAAGCTACCGTTGTCTTGTCTACTACAGAAGCTGAGTATATGGCTCTTTCTGAAGCTTGCAAAGAAGCCATTTGGCTAAGAGGTTTATTTACCGGGCTTTGTGGAAGTACATCTTGCACTGCAATATTTTGTGATAGTCAGAGTGCTATTTGTCTTACAAAAGATCAAATGTTCCATGAGAGGACAAAGCACATTGATATCAGTTATCACTACATTCGAGGTGTCTTTATTCAAGGTGATATTAAAGTCAGCAAGATAAGTACTCATGATAATCCAGCTGATATGTTGACAAAGCCAGTTCCTGCATCTAAGTTTGAGCTTCGCTCAGACTTAGTTGGTATTACTCACTAGTCCTTTGGACTTTCGGTGCTCCAGGTATGGATGATAATTTTATTGGATAAGTCTATCATATTCTTCGACTAATAGAGGGAATTCGGCTCAAGGTGGAGATTGTTAAAGTTGATACGAATTCGTACCGTGTCCGTGTAGGGCACTTCTTCGCCTCATGCTAGTCGTGGCATGGCAGGTGCATGCACATGTTGTATCAGACGTGGTGTCAATTTGTAGCAACCGACTCTGATTTGGTTTCCTCTCCGTATGGGATTCTTTTCCCTCGCGCTATAAATATGTACCCCAGTAGCCCATAGGAAGAGCAAGCGCTCTATTGTAAACTCTCCTCATTATAGTGATTTGCCTTCGAGCACCCGTGGTTTTTCCCCTAGGGTTTTCCACGTAAAAATTCAAGTCTCTTGTCTGTATTTTTCTGTGCATTATTTGCAACAAAGCAAAAGAAGAGTCGGTATAGAAAAATAGCCACATTACTGAGCTTTTCCACTACATAAGAACATGCCACTGGCCAAATCACCTTATTTCACATGCTCTTCTTCCTTCACCCTCTCTACCATGACTGGTTGCCACGATCTTTTTTTCTTCATTTTTTCCAGTTGATCTTGGCTAATGTTGTAAGGGTGGCCCCCATCTGAGCCCATCCGATCTGTTAGGGGATTGTAAAGCTCAATATGATATATGTAATGACCTGTGCAGCCTTATGGGAGTTGTATGACTGTAAGGGTAAGACTGTAATTGTGCTTCATGGAGAAATATGTACACACCCTGAATATGGAAAAAGAGCAACCATTGTTCATCCATCTCAACCACTCCACTAATCTCCTAGTTTATTATTTGGTCGTTCAAACTCCTCTTTGGCGACGAGGCGGTCACGCCAGAAGAAATCAAGGCCGATACAAGGAGAGTCCTTACCCAGGCCTCGTTGGAAGAGTGCGTGTTGTCTCTGGATCTTCTCGATGGTGACTGGGTCAGCGCCACTGATCACGTTGTGAAGTATACACACCAAGCGGCACGTGCGTACGATCGCACCATGTACTCATGAGAATTCCAGGCGGGAGACCTCGTCCTCAAAATGGCGTTGCATACAGCGATGTTGGGCAAGCTAAAATCCAAATGGGAAGGCCCGTACATCGTCACAGCAGCTCTGCAGCATGGAGCGTATTGTCTCGTGACTTTGGAGGGACGGACTCTTCACCAAACATGGAATGCAAACCGGTTGCGGTGATATCACACATAAAGGCGAAGGGACGCTCAGCATACTGCTAGCGCCCTACCTCCTGTAATAGCTCACCCGCGCAAGCGAAAAATCAATAAAGTGCACTGTCCATGAAGACATTGTCCCATTCCATGCAAGACATGCGAAGGCGAGCCTCCACGTGCACTCCTCAGAGTACAAATGAGACACGCAGAGGCGAGCCTCCACGTGCACTCCTCAGAGTATAAATAAGACATGCGGAGGTGAGGCTCCGCATGAGTACATAACGACATAGAAGCATCCTTTGGATTACACGATGTGGAGCAAGCCTATTGCGTACGCCCAGCACAACAAATCCCGCCGCCAGCTCCACTGCCGCCACTTCGAAAGGTTGGGGACGGAGTGCTCGTGCGTCTGCTTCATCTGGCCGCCAGCTCCACTACTGCCACTTCCAAAGTTTGGGGATGGAGTGCTGTGCATTTGCTTCATTTACTGCTAGCTCCGCTGCTGCCACTTCGAAAGGTTGGGGATAGAGCGCTCGTGCGTCTACTTCATCTGGCTGCCAGCTCCGCTGCCGCCACTTCGAAAGGTTGGGAATGGGGTGCTCGTGTGTTTACTTCATCTAGCCGCCAGCTCTGCTGCCGCCACTTTGAAAGGTTAGGGACAGAGCGCTCACACGTCTACTTCATATGGCTGCTAGATCTGCTGCCGCCACTTCAAAAAGTTGGGGACAGAGTGCTCGCGTGTCTACTTTATCTAGCTGCCAGCTCCGCTGCCGCCACTTCGAAAGGTTGGGGATGAGCGCTCGTGCATCTACTTCATTTGGCTGCCAGCTCCACTGCCGTCACTTCGAAAGGTTGGGGATGGAGCGTTCGTGCGTCTACTTCATCTGGCTACCAGCTCCGCTGCCGCCACTTCGAAAGGTTGCGGACGAAGCGCTCGTGCATCTACTTCATCTGGCCACCAGCTCCGCTGTCGCCACTTTGAAAGGTTGGGGATGGAGCGCACGTGTGTCTACTTCATCTAGTTGCTAGCTCTGTTGCTGCCGCATCAAAAGGTTGGGGACGGAGCGCTCGCGCGTCTACTTCATCTAGCCGCCAGCTCCGCTGCCGCCACTTCAAAAGGTTAGGGACAGAGTGCTCACGTGTCTACTTATCATAATATGAAGGGGCCCGTGCCAACCCTTCGTCCCTACCCTACTTTGCACATGTTGCGTCTCAAGTGCGGGAGGGCACAACCTGTGGCACCCATCCCGCACCCAAAGCATCACTTATGGATGACCTCCCCGACCACTTCTCGCCATACCAAGTGTTATTGGAAAACAAACACACGTACACAACATGAGGCGCAATTCATTTGCCTTGGGCAACACTTTGTATAATGTGCGAAGGGTAGCGTTTACAAGTACATTTATTCGGACTTGTACGGAGGCACTACTCATCCGATTCGTCTTCTACTTTAACATATTCTCACCTCGAAGTCTCTCCCGTTGAACACCACACCTCCCAAAAATACAGCGAATCCTCTGCCTAGCCCCAGTGTCGACGGTGCCGCTAGACCATAAGGTCCGAAACTAGCAAGAGGCCCCTATCAAGCACTTGCTCACCACAAGCACAAAGTATGAGAACAAGACTTGAAAATTTTTATTGCATTGCCGAAAAGGGCAAGGCCATGTAGTGCCGTTTTACGTAACATCGACACGGGGTACATAACAGACTACATGTGCGAGTGTGGGGCTTCGACGTCACACCTGCGGATTGACGCCGTGTTCAAAGCCAGCGGTGCCACCTTGTCACATCGCAGGACTTCATCAAGCTAGGCCCCGAGGTTGCCACCGCCTTGCAGGCTGCGCCTCATGGCTACCTTTGCCGCGGCCTTGTCGAGGTAGTCCCAGATGTGCTGATGGAAGGCACCGCTACAGACATCACCCTACTGCCACCAGGCAACTCCAGTCATGGGGTAGCCAGCTCGCCAACGTGGTTGCAACCCCGGTGGTGGAGAAGGTTGAGGACGATGCAAGTCGTCACCAACAACCAATGGTTACCGAAGGAGTGAGCAGCACTTAGCGCGAGGGCCGAAGCCTCTCCAATCCTCCGAAGGGTGCTCGTCAAGTCCTCGGGCCTGAAGGTGCGGGTGGCACTACGACAGCAAGATTAGAGAGTGCGCTCTCTACAGCCTCCATCGAGCTCCACATTACCAACGAGGCATCGCCCAGTGCCCGATCCTTCTCCCCGATCACCGCACTCAGCCGGACCTTCTCCTTTTCCAGCGCGGTGATCTCCTATAGCAGGCCTTCGCGCTCTTCGGAGGCCAAGCATTGAGTCCGCTCCGCCAACGCCTGCGCATCGGTGATAGCCTTCACGCCCTCGGTCTCGAGGAAGAGAATACGCTCATCTTTCGAGGCGCAGGCTGCATGAGCATCTTCGGCGGACTACCGAGTGGTGGCGACCTCCAACTCCGCAGCGCAGAGTCGATCCTCCAGGCCACCTCGTTCACGAGCCCTGGCCACCTGTAAAGTGTGGGCAAGTGCCTATATAACACAGTAGTTAGTGACATCCCTACAAAGGTAAATATAATCGAAGAGCGGGTGCAGGTACCTTGATCTCCATGACTTCCAATGCACTTTCCAGGAGCTTAGACCCGCATGATGAAAGCGTGCGCCAGTCTAAACCGGCGTTCGTGCAGTCCGCGGTGCCTTGCAAAGCCTGCAGTGCCTTGGTCGAGGGATGAAGTCCGCCATTGTCAGGCCCTGAGCCTCCATGCCGACAGCTTTCATGGGGGCAGACATAAAGACATGTCCAAAGTAGGTGCGCCGGTCCCCCCGCGGTCTCTCCCGTCAATCAAGCCCTATGCGTGCCCTAGAGACCGTGGGCCCACTGATGTTGACGATGGTGTTAGCGAGCTGATCAAGGAAAGTCTCACGAAGTTGAGAGAGGGGAAGGAGGTGTTTATACCTGCATTGCGAAGCGGGAAGATTGCCGAGAAGTTGCCACACTTGTCTCCGTAGGAGGGCCAACTGCGGGGACGGCATCAGCGTCCTGCACGGTGGACTCCACATCGGGCCCAGCTACTTCTGCCTCAGAGTTAGATTCCTCCAAAAGCGTCACCACTGCCACTTGGAAGCGGCGCCCGCCCCCGCGGGCGAAGCTACATGAGCGCACTTCGCCATTCGCGCTTCTGAAGGAGCCCTGTTGGCCCCCACAGCCGGTGTAGGCGACGAAGCCTCGTATTCCCTGACATCAGTGTCAGGTTCAGCGCAGCCTCCACCCCCTCGCCTGCATCGCTCACAGGCCCCTTATCACTAGTTGCACCATGCTCCGCCTCCACCTCTAGGTCAGAGTTGGCGTACTCTGCCAAGTCAGAGCTAGTGGCCGCGGTCGCCTCAACTTCGGCGGGCCCTTCAGGGAGAATGGCCGCCGGACTTGGCAGTTGAGTTGCAGGCAATCGAGCCCTATGGCGAGAAGGATAGGCCTCACCCTTGTCATCGCCATCCCAGGTGCAAGCTCAACCAATAGTTGGTACGGCACGCTCCGGCACAGGGATGCCGAGAGCTTCGCACACGCGGTTTATTCGATCAATATTTGCCATTACTGCCTCCTGGATACTATGCTCCTTGGCCACGTACGGCCCAAGGAACTCTGCTGCAGCACACTCTGCATCCTCGAGGAGTAGCTCTGCCAATAAAGAGAATTAAATTGACCTATAGGATAGCCGCTTCATCCTCAATAGGTGTGGTCGAAGGCTTACTTGGCTCGGTGGGCCTCGGCAAAGATGCGACTGTCGGTCGAATACTGTCGTTGCGGGTGGGCCCGGGTTGCACATGCTAGGGGTGGGCCAGCAGAGCCACCTCAAACATCAGGAACTCCTCTGCGAGGTCCTGCGTGTTGAACCAGAGGGCAAACCCCACCAGCCTCCATGCCCGATGTTTGTCGTCATGGTCCAGAGCCACTAAAGGTGAAGTGTTGAACTCCATCGGATGACACATTCACTTCAGGCTGCTGCCGCCCTCCATACGGTGGTAGAACCACCGCCGCATCCAGTTCAATTCTCACTTCGCCTGGGTTGCATTCGCTGGGAACAACTCCGTGCACATCAGACATAGCACAAAGTTGATGCTCCCGAAGTTTGAATACTCCCCCCGTCTAGATTCTTCGGTTGGCAGTGTGCGTCATGAAGAAACGCAAATAGTGCGATGCTAGGCCACACTATCTCCGTCTGTGAAGCCCAGTAGTAGACAACCAGACGGACCAGTGTGTTCGGAGTCAGTTGCGCCAGCTCCAGCCCATACACCCGTAGCACTTCACCGATGAACAGAGCAAACGGGAATCAGAGCCCAGCCTCAAGATACGTGACGAAGACTACAGCCTCCGATTCTGTGGGGTGTGGCTCCGTCTCGTCGGCGGAGGGTAAATGAACTGCATTGCGGTATGAAAGTTTCCCTTCGCGCAAAACAGACAAAATGGTCTTCTCGGTCACCAAGCTCTGCCCCAGCATGTTCGAGCAGATGCCATTGAGCTTCCTTGCCGCGCTCTAGCACTTGTTCACCAGCAAGGGGTTGCGCTCCACCATTTCATACTCTATCTCCATCGCTGATGAGCTACGCCAGATAGAGGAGCCGCCACGGCTTGACGATGCGACACTGCTCGACCGGCAAGAATGATCATCACCTCTCATGGCCTCGCTTGCTAAATGGGGCTGGCGAAAGGAAGAAGGACGACGGCGGTGGATGGCGGCAACGAATGGCGTAAGTGGTAGAAAAGGCAAGGCTATCGCAACTAGTCAAGCATGAAGGATAGTGATGCGACAGTGACCACAGTTCTAAAGCCTGTTCAGCTGCCCCACGATCGGGAAGCCCAACCGGCGAAAACTGACACCGCAAACCCGCCTGCCGCGTGCGCACATGTGTCCCACGACGCCGTGAATGGACGCACAACCACGATCAAACTCTGACTGCCAACGCACGATGTGCCAGCAAAATTTCGCCACGTGTCCCACTATGGCCAAGGGGTGGTACGACTTCGGGGAGGCAACGTCATCACTTCGGCCCGTACGGCCCGACACGGAATGCATTACAGGCCGCAGGGACAGAGGGGACCCAAAGGGCTCAGCAGCATGGTTTTTGCCCGTGAGAAGCCCTTTACCATGAGAGACTCCTGTAGTAGGGGTGGCCCCCACCTGAGCCCATCCGGCCTGTTAGGGGATTGTAAGGTCCAATATGATATATGTAATGACTTGTGCACCCTTATAGGAGATGTATGCCTGTAAGGGTAAGACTGTAATTGTGCTTCATGGAGAAATATATACACGCCCTGAGCATGAAAAAAGGGCAAGTATTGTTCATCCATCTCAACCACTCCACTACTTTGCTACTTTACTGTTTGGTCAGTAGCCACAACAACTAACTAAGTAATACATATCCACGTAGATGTCACATCAACGTAACTTGCACACATTGATGCCATGTCACCCAAAACTTGAGTGGTTTTATGTAAGTGGGTGATTTGCACCTATTTTAACTGTTAGAGGGTGCAACGTGCATAGTTTCGAAGTTGAGGGTGTTTTCTTAACTTGTGCAAGAGTTAAGGGATACAATATACGTGACCAAAGCCATCAACTACGACTTAGTCTCACAAGGGACGACATCGATATCATGAGTCTTGAGACAAGAGTACAATGAGTGAAGACTCAAGATCGATAGATCAGTTGTGTCCTTGACGGTGATCACTTTTATTTCCCAAACTCTGAGATCTAGGGCATAAATGATCTGACGAGCATTATTCAAGTATGGGTATGTGAGACCAACAGCTCGAAGGTTGCTCCGAATGTTATGAAATCTACCAAAGCATTCATCCAAAGGTTCACCAGTAAGCATCTCGAATTTGTTATACTCCCTCTTGAACTGGTCCTGTTAGACAATCTTTATTTGGGTGGTGCCCTCATGGTATGCATAGAGGGTCACCCAAATGTCATATGCCGATGAGAGGTAAGAAAACGATCAAATTCATTTCTACCAAGAGCCTAAAAGATGATGTTTCTTACTTTAGCATTCGTCTCAACATCTGGTGTATTCAAAACTGTGATATTCCCATTGGCAAGAATAACAAACTGAGTCTTAACCTTTTTTCCAAATCGCATAGTTTTGAGTCTGAATATAAGACTCCATCCTACTCTTCTAAAAGGGATAGTCGGCCCCATCAAAGATAAGAGGGTTGGTGGAATACTTGTCTGTTGCCATGGCTCTTAAGACCAGTTAAGATCTATAAGAAGAGCTAATCGGGTTTGGATACAACTTGGACCGAAAAGGCAATAGAGGGGGTGATGCCGCTTAAAATTTCCCATAAGTATTCTGGATCCTTGTCTCAAATAACTACAGGGTTACTGAGAATCAAATACAAAGCCGAAAGCACAAAACAAAACACTCAAGAACACAAAATCTTGAAGAACTCAGCCCCTAGAGGTCTGATCGCCAACCAGGGGGCGATCAGACCTCTCCCAAAGCACATTTGGTTACTTAGAAATCACTCCAAAAATCTACTTTTTTTTGATAAACTTACTAACAAAGTGCCCAGATGGACGGAGGATGATTCCCAGAGGTTTTCTCTATTTCTTATACATCCTTGGCACAGCAAGATCAAGAGAAGGGAGAGGAAATGAAAAACTAAACAACTCAAGAGCAAATCAATCTAGAATAGAGATAGCCATGGAGATAATCAAAGATTGATTTTATTTGAGAAGGAAAGTTTTATAGCCACTCCACCTTAGAGGACAAAGAGCACACCAACACTCCACTCTCAAACCCTAATCCTAAATAAGAGAGCACAAGAGAGATGGGTTAGATAGTTAACCACAAGTCTCCATCCTAACCCCCTTTTATAGATGGGCCAGCCAGCCATATCCATCCTTTAGTGGATACTATCCACTTAGCATAATGGAGGAAAGCCGGTAACCCCACACACATTAGTTTTAACTCACTACACTTAACATGCTTTTCAAAGCACATAAGCCTAAATCTGCTAAATCCTTAGCATTGATCCATCTTGATCAAACCAGCTTCACTTTGACCTAAACTGCTCTCTTAAGAGCCACTCATGCACCACGGTTTTAAGCCAAGGTAGTTTTTAGTATTTTGGCCAAACTACCAAAATACCTTTCGTTGACCCTGTCATCACCATCCATTGCAAGCAATCGCCATGCGATGTCAAGTCTCTTCCATCTTGGTTCCATCGAACCATGGCTCACTTGCCCCGTCCAAACTGCATGGTGCAATCTCGCTGTTTGAACTTTTTATCGGCATTTCCCGCCTTTCCTATGCCATGCTTGAGCTCACCATCTCACTCGACATACTCGATTGTTCTAGGCCTTAGCTCCTCCATTAGCATAGCCCCAATCCTCACCGTTGAGCAAGGTTGACTCCAAGCAACCATGCACATCCAAAGACAAAGAAATCATTTCTACGTACAAGTTCTTTACAACTTGACCCACATTAGCAGTAACATGCCTTATGCAACATAAAACCACTAACATTAATCACCAAAACCCATTCCTTAACTCAAAAACACAAAATCCAAAACCTACCTAAATGGAAGCTCCTCAGCTGATCAAATCAGTTGTCAGACTACTGACACAGGCCAATCTGACCGATATAGCCAAGCGGTCAGACCACTGACGTCGTCCAGTCAGACCGGTGGTGCAATCTGGTCAGACTGGCCATCAAGCTAACTGATCAACAAACTACCAAAACAAATATCCAAATCTCATAAATTGTAATGATTCATCACAACATAATATAGGACCTTCTCACATGGTCCTTCATCGACTTTGTAACTTGGGCCTTAAGCTCATTATTTTCCTCTACAATATTAGTATCGCAATGCATAGAGAAATATAAATATCTTCACTAGAGCAACAAGGTATATCAATTAAATCCTCATATAAGGTGGATATACTAACCTTAGATAAAATGCAAGAGTTAGGAGCTACACATAGCAAATCATTTAAAAAATCACACATGTTGCCTATATTCACCTTAGGCTTAGTAAATTACTTGAGAAGAAAAGACTCATATTCTTCTTTTAGCACATCATAATTGTTTTGCAGAAAGATAGGTTCTTTCTTCAAAATTTTATACTTAACCTTCTCCTTCCCAAGATATTCATCTTCTAATATATCCATCAACTCATCATATGTAGGCTCATCATTATTTACCTATTTATTACCTTTGGCCATAAAGCAATGAGTTGATGTGGAGGGACTTGTGGCTTCTTTATTGTCGAAGCTAGAGATTGATCATTCTTCTCCTAACATCCACTCTTCAATGCAACCCTCCTTGTTTGAGGTGGACATTTCATAATCATCTTGAAGTTGTATCCACATCTCATGAGTGCTCTTGATATTGCATATGGTATCGATTACCTCTACACTCAAAGCACTAAATAAAGCATTACTTTCTTGAGCGTCAAGATGTAAGCATTTCTCTTCCTTATTTGTTGGAGCAAGAGAATCCAATAGAGGACAAAATCCCATATCTACAATCCGCCATATTTTAAGGCTCATGGCCTTAAAGTACCATGACATTTAGATTTTCGAATGAGTATAATTTTTGTCATCAAATAGATGTGTCTCACCAAGGTGCACAATATCACTGGGGGTCATCCTTTACTCTCTAGGCGGTGAAGCCTAATAAAATAAGAGACTAAGCTCTAATCCACTTGTAAGGTTAAGAATGCTGACTAGAGGGGTGAATGGGAATTTTTAATTTTTTGGCTAAAACCAAATTTATAATGCGAAGAGTAAATTAAATCTGTTTTGCAAAAATAAGACCTAAATCAATTGGGTTCACCTAAGCGCATCAACACCCTAAGTTTTATATCAAAGGTTTGCAATCCTAGGGTGACAAGCAATAAATTTAATTCTATGAATGTAAATTACTTGAATGTAGATTGAGTATAAGAGAATAAACCATAATTGACACACAATGTTTTGCTATGGTGTTTGGAGACTTCTCGATCTCCCCTAATCCACGTTAAGATATGCCCAAATGAATTGGACCAGTTTCACAAATTAAGCCAAATGCCTCACTCCACTAGTGGTAGCTCTTTTTCCCTTCGGGTAGGTGAGCTCCAACCTTTACAACACGCCGGACCTTCTCACAACCTTCACTGAGAAGATCACCAGATACGATGCCTCCAACATGGTCTAGGAGTCAGCAAGCTCTAAGAGTAACAAGTCAAGCCCTTTGGTTGACTCTCACCACGTTCAATGAATGCACAAGCTCAAGTAGATACGAAATCCACCTCTAAATGCAACACAAGCAACTAGAGACTTCTCTCCTTGCTCACAAGATGCAACACATGCACAATTGAGAGGAGAAGCTCACACTAACTCAAGAGAATGAAATGAAGTGCCAAAAGATTGTCTCACAATTGGCCAAGGGTATATTTATAGCCCCCACCAAAAAAACTAGCTGTTGGAGATGAAACTCAGAAAATCCAGTAGTACCGCATGCACAAGGGCCGGTACTATCGCTTCTCTCATAACAGCTATAAAACTAGTTGTTACAGCTGTTGTCGGTTGTATCGTCCACACAAGGTCTGGAACTACCACTCAGTCTGGTCAGACCACCATGAAGCCAAGTCTACCGCAAGATTTCAAACTAGAAATGGGCACTCTCCGAAAAATACCTACCAGCGACAAATGCCCAGTAGCACTGCAAAGCCGATCGTACCGCACCACACAGGTCGGTACTACCAGAGGTTGGTCTTACCACTCATACAGAGCCGGTCTGATAGCCACATTCATACCGCCATGCATAGGCCGGTAGCATTGGACGCCGGTCTAACCGCTAACATAGAGTTGGTATGACCACTCTGGTCATATCGCCTTGCATTTTCTAGCAAATACAACAATGCGTATACTTCAAAAATTTGCAAAACATATTATCAAATTAGAGCACCATGCACACATGGACCAAGTTATGATTCCCAATAAGTTACAAAACATATTTGTACACTTTCAAAATCATGACATAAGGTGTAGATACATAGACTCAACACATTTGCAAAACATATTCTCAAACCTAAGTCACATGCTACAAGGATTATGTGGGAACTTCAACTATTTGCAAAACATATTCGCAAATACAAACCTCATGCCACAAGGAGTAGAAAATATAGGCTTCAAACAGTTATAAAATATATTTGCAAAGTATAGTCGTATGCTACAAAAGTTAGATACATGAGCCTCAACTATTTGCAAAACACATTCACAAATAATAGCATCATGTCATGGAGAGCTAGAGCAAGTAGGATTGAGTTATCAACACATGATGAGTCTCAAGCTACTAGACAAGACTCCTCTTAATAGTAATGATAGATAATTGACATTTGGGATTCATTGGAATTTGCATTTGTAAATGTTCTAGTCGATCCGCTTGTGTTGCTAGAAGTTTTAAGGGCGACAGTCGACCATGGCAGATGATTGAGGTCTGTCAACCATGGTAGTCGCTCAAGGCAGTCAACCAAGGCAAGTAATCTGTCGGCTTCAACCATGATTAGTGAACCAGTCATATGCTACGAGGAACCAATCGTATGACATAATGAACGAAATACAATAGACTACGGTCGATAGTCAGCGATTAGCGATCTGGTGTCTTAAACATTGCAGTTAGTACTAGATGGTTCGGTGACTGGTTGGTAGTCAATAGTACCATGATGTGTATTATTTTTGAGTGTTCTAAGCGAAGCAATAAGAATTCCCGAGTACTTGTGTTATTGAGTACTCAATGAGCTAGTGACTGGTCAGTGCATAACAATTGTAATCGATCGTAATAAGTGATCTGAGATTGAGAGCATTGGATATTCTGGTCATGGCTGATTTGGTTGATACTGTTGGATGGTTAAGAATGTGATATGAGTGTGTGGACTAATGTTGGTCAAGTTGTGAAGAACTTGTGCTGGGAAAAATATTTATTTGGTCTTTGTAAGTGCTAGTTGGTATGGAGGCGATCATGGTCGGTGATGAGGAGAATCAGGATTAGGATGGGGAAATTTGAGGTTTAGATGGTCGAGGATGTCACGCGAGGTGGTCGGGTTCATGCTGAAGAATGTGGAGATCAAAGGTGGTGATACGTGGAGAGGCTACAGGAGGTGCTGTCCTAGAGGCTTCAATACATGAGGTGATGGCGCATGATGAAGATACAGGAGGTGTTGTCTTGGAGGCTTCGTCACGTGGTGTGTTAGGAGTTCTGGAAGAAGTCCATAACTAAGATTGAAAGAATTATGGATAGAGTCTGTACCTTGGAAGGTTGAGAGTTTGAATAAAACCCGTGTTCGGAAGTGTTTCGGGTCCCTTGGTTTTCGGAAGAGATAAAGTTCTGAGTCCCTATTTAAGGTGAACATGGTTTGGATGTTAATCTATAAAAGTAGGGAGAGGCTATGGGCTAATGTAATGGTTCTGAGAGAATTTTGAGAGGGCTTTGGCTTTAGTTTTTGGCTAGGGCTTTTAGGGGTGCTTGTGAGGGCACTTTGTAAATCCACATAAATCCAGCAATAAAAATCTTCATGAATCAATCTGGTTTGTGATTTGTTAAAGATTGGTGGTGATTGCGATTGGGTTGAAGCATACGACCACGTACAAACCGGTCACAAACAAAGCGATCGAAGTGGTCGAACAGAACAGTCAATCGGGCGAGCGGTTGAGCAAAGCAGTTGATCAAGCAGTTGTATGCTGAGCAATTGGTCAAGTGATCGATCACCAAGTGGTTAAAATCTTTATTGATCGCCAGAAGACTCCAAAAGTGGCGACAATCATTCACCCCTCTCATTGCAGCATTCAATCCTATGTTATGATAACCTACACTAACAATCCGGTCTTTCAACCAAACATCAAGATCGGTAAATGACTAAAAACACATCCTTAGCCCTAGCTAATTATACTTTTATCTTGAGCATCCTCTTGAAACTTTATGACGTACATCTTCACTTCAAGTTCTAGTAATTGTCTTGATATGCATCAATCCATGATACATCCTTCACTTGCCCCCCACAAACACATGATGGGTCTTCTCTTGAATTGATGATCAACTCATAATCATCTCCTCTTTGGGATCTTGATATGCATCAATACATGATGCATTCGCTTCTTGTGGCCTTCAACTTATAAAGCCATCTTCCATCATAAACTTTGTCTTGATGACCATCAAGACATGACACCATCCAAAGTTCTTGTCATCACGGGACCTAACCTATTCACCAACTTATGGAAAATGTTAGTCCTACAAACAAATTATCATTAATTACCAAAACTTACCAATAACACATAATGGTGAGTCTACATTCTTCAATCATCACTTTTTGGTAATTGATGACAACTGCCACAATTTCAAATAAATCAGATATAAAACAATATGAGTTTATATGAACTACACAAGTTTTATATACGCTAGAGATCCCCAATATATGTGAATAAAAAATATGGATCAATTCTAATAAAACCACAAAACATAAAGTGGACTCCCCAAAATATGTGCATACATGGATGTATAATAAAAATATATGCACACATTCAGTTAAACTTTTAGTGGAGTTCAACATATATTTTGGATCCGAGAAATGCAACAAGATATAATAATATGACATTGATTGCATATCTCTATGATTTTCACTTTTTCATCTAAATGAGACTAAATAATATCATAGTCAACAAATATGTTACTCTCACATATAGATTTGTCATTAATCACCAAAACCAAATTAATGGAGCTTGAACTTACACCAGGGAGGCCGACCCTCAGAATGCTCACACAGAGGTGGAGTAGGAGTTGGAGGACCTTCGAAGGCAATTGAGGGAATCACAGACTAAGGCTCTGCGGTCTGTGGATGAGGCTTTCCAAGTAGGAGAACTTCAGGTGTATCTCGAAAGGGCGTGAACCAACGCAATAACCCCACCACCCGTGGGAGTCCAAGAAGCCAAGGAACTGAGTAGCCAGCTGGAGAAAGCATGGATGCTAGTGTGGGAGTCAACCCTCGTCAAGGTTTCTGAGGTCAAAACCCTTTGAGCTGAGTTGGCTGAAGCTCATGCCCGAGCGAACTTGCTGACCTCGTCTGAAGCCTGAGAAGCCAACAACCTCAAGACACAGCTCGACCAAGAGCAGAGGAAAGAATTTGCCTCGACCGAGGGTGCAGGCATGAACCACAGTCACCTAGGGGCCAGACTGCCCCAGGTTGGCCAAGAGTAGCGCTTTGTGCCTGACCTCATGGCCGATGTCCCCTGCATCCCCAACCTCAAGTGGCTCCTGCCCATGGAGTTGTTGATCTCATTGACCACTCTAACCCGCTGAGACTGGGCTTGCAAGCCACTCCATGGCCATTGCGGTGGTGGGAGGGGTGAAGTCATCATGGCAAAGAACTTGCCCTTAGCCCTTTCGAAGGTCGCTTAATCCTAGTACCTTACCGTCCCATCGTGCTCAGTGTACCTGTGGGAGCAACTTCGGGAGAAATTAAACAAGCATTTCCAAGGAAGCCGGAATAAGCCAATGATGTCCTCTGATCTTCATGCACTCAAACAGATGTCGAGCGAATCCATTAGGGACTTCATGCACCTCTTTGTCCATATCCATTACCAAGTCTAGGGCATCTCTGACACAAGCATAGTCAAGGCCGCACGATGGCCTCTCCACAAAGGGGAGTTGGCCGACAAGCAGGACAGGTAGGAGCCAAAGACTATGTCGGAGCTCCTCTCCCGATCCTGAAGCCACTGTCGAACCTGGAAGCAACAACTCTGGATCCTTTATGTAAATCGCACTAGTCCAGAATCAGCTAGCTAGTGTACACAGTGGACAATAAAGATAAATATCAACATAATAACATTTATTAAATATAGGCCTAATAGCCAAAGTTTACATCCAAATCCCATAGGCCAAATTTAAATATAAGTAGCAGAAGATAAATTTGAAGTGAAAGAAGCCCATCCAGTCTATCCATAGGCAAACAACTGTTGGACGCAGCCAACTTATTCTGGTCCTCACCAAAGTCGAAGTAGTATTCCTCTAAGCAACTTAATTAAGCAAGGGTGGGCACAAAAATATACCCCGCAAGTTACACAAGAAATACAATATTAACGCAAAGGATAACAAGTGAAGGCATAACAGGATTATTTGAGTATAAAGCCAAATTTGAATAAATACATTAAGTAGATATAAATTGATGAATTTAATACAATAAGTAAAAGTAATACTTTAATCATATTAATATCATTAGTGTAGGTCTATCCTCCACACTAACCTAACTACGGATATCCCATCCAGACCATATTTTTTTTTCCAAAAGATGTCATCAACTTTCATTTTAAACCAATTTTTGAAAAACAAAGTCAAATTCATGACAAACTTTACTCGGCATGTCCATGACTGCGGGCACAGCTACTCAGGATAGTATATACACTCTACAAAGGTGGTACAATTGTACCCAAGAGAGATAATCAACTTATAATGTCTGTCTGACACACTTCCGAATGTGTGCACTAAGAGATTATCATAAGGCTTTTATAATGCAAATCCGTTAACTTGGTCACACCCCCACTAAGATTTCACTGCAATAAAGAATCCACTAAATCGGGCCCCCTCTTATGCTATATGAGACTTCTCGTGGCCTACTCCACGCCGTCATTCAACCTATAGCGAGACTCAGGTTGGGACCTATAAATTAGTCAGCAAAATCTATCCCATACTAAACTTGCAGTAGTACGATGTGGCTTTGGAGCAGTAGCTCACAATCGTTCCTTAATTGACTTAAGCAGACTTTCCACACACCCCTTGCGCCACCGAGCACCCACCATCTAACCATTTGCCTAAGTCTATACTAGATTTTTATATTTAATTTTTAAACATTTCATACACCTTCTTGACTCACCAAAGTCAAGAAAACATTTTAATAATAATCATTTTATGTGAAAAACTTATCATAAGCCTAAGATTATTTCTAAGCATGTCTAAGTATTTCTACAAAGTTTTCTAGCTAATACTAATACAGTAATCAGAGTTTTATTCTAGGGTAACAAGAAATTTAGGTGATCAATATCAAATTTGGTCATAACAAGTAGGAGTAACTATGCCTTTGAAACTGGAATTGAAATACATTGAATAAATATAAGCATGAAGAATAATTTGAAATAACATAATTTTATTTGCAAACTAAGATCAATATGGTCATGCTGTGCAACTTACCTTGCTCCACGGATTGGTGGTGAAAGTCATCGACGAAGTAGTATCAGAAAACGTCGTAGTCTACACGTGAAAGACCAAAACCAAATAAATTCAAGTAAAATATAAATAAAATCCAAAAGTTATAAAATAGGTACTGGGAGGTATATTATGAATTTAGAAATTTGAATCGCTTGATTCGGAGTTTGAACAGCAGAGAACGAGTCATCGGAAGTTTGACGGAGGAGAAAATGCTGAAAATGGAAAAGGAGAGAATATTCTAAGTAATATTCCATTCGGTTGACAAAGAAGAAACAGAAATGCTGACTTGTGGGGCTAGCTTGTAAGAGAGAGAGAGAGAGGGGAATGAAGAGCTAGCATCAGGAAAAAAATAGAGGACTTCACAGCACACTTGGAGGCACATGGAGATGGGGTTGGCACTGGTGAGAGGACGCACAGAACAAGCAAAATGGGTTGGAAGGAACCCAAGAAACATGTGGGAGGTGGCAACATGGCTGGAGATGTGGTGTGGCAACGTGGGTGGCGCTCGGAGCGTCGGCCAGCGATGGGTTAGCGTGGGTGATGAAATTCTGACAAAGAACATGGTGAAGTAGCATGAGCAAGGGCTTGGCCTTGGCCCATGGAACATTTCCATGTGCTTGGCTTGGCTAGAGAAGTGTGGCGACGGTGACCGACGTTGAAAATGGAAGCGTCACTAGTGGCGGCTCCCCATGGTGATGCATTGTGCAAAATGAGACTTGGCACAGGTAGAGGGAGTGTAGGTGATGGTGTGGGAGTAAGGAATTGAAGAATGATCCACTTAAGACAATGAATCGACGTCGAGAAGCAAAAACAGCCAATTTTAGGAAAAACTTGATTCCCATCGATTGGCTACACAAAAATCAAATTAACTTGATGCATGGGTTGCTTAGATGCTAGAGCACAATGTGATGTGAACAAACCTGAAAGAAACTCATAGGAGCAAAAGACGGTGTGGTGGAGGGAAGAGGTCAATGCAAGAGCAGGCGGTGGTGCTTGGTGGGCAGTTTGGCGAGGAAAGGGGGAGCACAATTTGGTGTGAAGCTCTTGGGTGCCGAGGAGGGGTTTATATAGTGGTGGAGAGGAGGCACAATGCAAAATTTTGGCTAATTGATGATGAAATCATCGGCAATCATGATTTTTTGGCAAGTGATTCGATGCATATGATTATGGAATTGAAATGGTTTATTAATGGTAGAAATGGTGCGACATTGGTGAGTGATTGCCATGCACACAATTACCTTATTGGGTGGATTTGATTATTTTTATGGCCGGCATGCATGGCTCTATTAGCTTTAGGGGTGCAATCAGAGCAGATACGGTCGGTAATTGCTCAACCTGTATCCTATACCATATTTTTTCTCAGAGTCAGAGTCGGACATAGATAGTGCCAGATACGAATACGGACGCGGATAGTATCGGTCAAGAATACAGAATGAATATGGAGCGAATTCGATACGGTAACTATATTTCATCGGATAACACGCGAAAACAAAGATCATAAATAATTAAATACAGTTCATGCATATCAGGATAAATAATTAAATATAATATAGAAATATCATGCATTTGAAAGTTGAGTACAGAGAGCAACTTGTGTACATACCAACAATAAAAATTAACTGAGTTCAATTGGAGTCATTTGGATCTTTTGAGTTATTTGCATTTATTTGGATTCAGTTGCTTATCGCGTAACTAGAAATTGGAGTCCTGAAGAATCAATAGATCAAGCGAGGCCAAGATCCAAATAAGACGAAGACCAGAAAGCTCAAGCCCATCGAATAAGAAAGTTTTGAGTGAGCTCAAGGCCACGGTAAACCGTGCAAGGCGAGTCAATACTTTGATCATGTTGAACCTACATTTTCTACAAATTATTTCTGTTTTAAATTATCAAATTGCATGCTGTTATTTCATATGCAAATTATGTTGCTTTATGAATTCTAGTTACATGCCCATTAATTAACTTGTTAATATTACACTCTGTTGGAACATTTGAGTATTTGAGCCTTGCCACCCTAGCAAAAATTATAACGGTAAAACTTTCAAAAATAAGTCTTTAAATATACACCATGCTTAGTACTGCTTAGATATTCGGGGGTACCAAAATGCCCCAATCATCACTTGTAATCATGAGAAACTGATTTGGGCAGTCATGGTGGAAATGACTGGTATATTTTGACATAATTATTTTATGCCCCCAAAAATCTCAAATTGCTTAACTATCTGGGCGGATGGTTCGGCAGTGTGTGTGGTGTAGTGGAAGCACAAAATGGGTAGTGGTAGAACCGCTCAGATACCACTAAGGACTGAATCTTGTCATGATCTCTTATGTAAAACAGTACAATCACAAGTCTGCAAAGTGCAACTTGGCTAAGTAAATTTATCGAAACCCCTAGACTCATCTCACCGATAGTGGAAAGAAGTGGATACGCAAGGGCAAGGGGAGACCTAAAGGGACACCAAGTGGAGGGTGAAATTTCCAGCCGTGCTAGCGTTGTGGGGAGTGGAGCCCGAATACGCTAGTAGACGTGGTTACATCCCGTGCAACGTGTGGGACCCACCGCAAGTGGGAGCAGCCCATAGGGTGAGATGACAAAAGGGGCTAGATACTTTGAAAAGTCACTGTGATGGTCTACTCAACTACATGGCTAAGGAATCGTGTGGAGCAACGAGCGGATTGTTTCTTGTGGTGAAAGTGTACAAACTCTACAAAGTTAAAACTATTCGAATAGCTGTGCTCACGGTCATGGGAACTTAACCACATATAGTTCTATTTCAAAAAAAAACTTTGTGGGTGAAATTGGAAAAGTGAGGGCAGTGGAAAGCCCTGATTAGAGTTGTCCTGGGTGTCGTCCCAGTGGTAATGTAAGCGGTTATAACGCTGAAAAGTTAGCATATGGTGCAGAAGCCATGTAACGGTGGATGAAATCTGGATCGATATTACTACTATTGCATTCTTTCACACATTATGTTTTAGTTAAACTGCTAGGTCACAGGAAATTTCTAGGTATCTTATTTCCAAAAGAAATTTATGGCAAATAAAATAACCCGAGCCTTTACTTGATAACCATGCATATTATTTATCTGTATCCTATGAATTGGCTCGCGGAGCACGGTGGTTTGTGCTCACCCTCGCTTTCACAATTAATCCAGAATCAGAAGTTAGACTACTATACTTCAGCAATAATCTTGGGTTTGATGACGAAGAAGATGAAGATGTCAAGGACTAGATTGCGAACCTCCAGTTGGCTGCTTGTGGGCACATCCTGAGAGTCCCACCTGTGTGCTTCATTCCGTTGCTGCATTTTATTGATTTCGGCCTAATCGGCCCATGAGTAAGTCTATTATTATATTTACGCTTCCGCATGATATGAATTTTGATATTCAGTTCTGTATCTGTGAGCACTATCTACTGATCCAAGGAATAGTACGGTGGAATCACAGAGGATTTCGGATGGTAAAATCTAGGTCCTACAGAGCTGGTACCAGATCATATCGACTGTAAATCGTGACCTAGTTAGCCTGGCCGTTAGTTTCATGACTAGAATTATTTATTCAAAATCTATTTCCAATAATATAAGTAGTATCGCTCATTCTCATCTCTCTTAGATGATTCCCCCTCATCTACATGCTGCCTTAGCCATTTTTACTTCCAAGGCTCTCTTATCCCGAATTCAAAATGATACTAGTCTAGTACTCCTCTCGTACATTCTTTTTACAAGCCTACTTTTGGCTAAAGTTGCAAGGCTTACATTTAAAACTCGATTTTCAATAAAACTATTTTATTCCAGGAGGATCGATTGTCAAATTACTTACAAAATTCATTTTTGAACTTATTTTAACAACCCTGATCTTTCGAGGAAATTTTCATAAGTTCAACTGCTGGTCAAAACTTATTTCAAAATTCGCTTTGGTTCTCAAATAGCCCAAAACAATGTTATTTCTCGAAAACTTTCCCCAACAAGGACCTTGCTTTTCAAAAAAAATCTAAGGTATAACCTTGAGGTGTTACTTCTGAAAGAGCTATGTTGGTAAAAAATATATTTTCCATATTTGGTTTTATTATCCATGGTTAGTATAATACTTCTTATCTTTAAAAAAATGACTGGGGAAGAATGAATAGCGTTGCAAGTAAAGAAGATAGATATTTGTAGTAAACACACAAAAATGTTGGTGGGTTTCATGTCGCTCATCGGAAAGAAACGATAGTGTAAATTCTAGAAGAATAAAATTGGTGGATCTTAAATGAATAAATTGACCAGATAGATGAATTAGTTGATTCTTGGAGAAATAGGAAGTGTGAAAATAGTTCATGGAATACAACATTGATGAAATGCACAAACCCTGGGAGATGTTTACAATAGTGGAATAATAGCATATGGTCGATTATCAGATGGATTAAGTGAATCTTTGAGAAGTCGGAGATATGATAACAACTATTGGAATATAAATTTGATTAATACTATTCCCGGTGGATGCCATGTCAGGGAATGAGTTAGAGATAGATAATAGAAAATAAGGCTGATTACTGGAAGGGCAAATTATGGTTTGAATCGGTAACAGGAAGAATTGAATTGTTAGGAAGTCCTGATACAGATGATACTGGTGGATTTAAAAGTAATAATTTTTGAATAATCATTAGAATTCAGAATTGAAGAATTGATGAATAGCGAATATGAGATTGGATTATTAAGAATTCATGACCCAAAAGTTATCGGCGGATCTAAAGTAAAGGATACTAGATTTTTACTAGCATAAAGAGCTGATTAAATTGGCAACTAACAAACCTGAGATTGGATTTATAAATATGTGGTGGAAATTCAAACCCAAATAAGAATTTGGTAACCCCGATTCGATTAATAGAAATTTTGGAGGATGCAATGGACATTGTTTGATTGGTGGATCTAGAGTAAAGGTATTGGATTCATTAGATTGTAGAGTTAACAAGATGGCAATTGGTGGATCTGAGAGTGGGATTATATAGTCATAGTGAAAATTGAGATTTGATTTACAAATTTATGGTGGAAGATAGGATCTATGTGAAAAATTCGATACCCATGGCTGGATTAATAAAATGGTGGGTGATATAATAGAAAGTGTATGATTGGTGGATCGAATAAATGATCGCACCGCTGTTTGGAGTTTTAGATAGCAATAATACTGTGGCTAAATGATGAAGGAAGATAGCCTAGGTGTAAATTGCAAAAGTGGAAGTTAATTATCAAGACCATTGGATTTTAAGCCCTATGTATAGAAATGATAAGGGAATGAATTAGTCCATGGATCGATAAATGAATATTGGAAGAGATTAGAGTACTTTGGCAAAAAAAAAGTATTTCAAAACAACGAAAAAATATATATCCATTCGTATTCGCATTCGTATTCGAGAATATTCGTATCCGTATTCATATTCGAGACTATTCTAGAACCCATGAAAAATCCGTACGAATTTTGTAATTCAAAATTTGAATTTAGGCGATTTAAAACTGGTAACCAGTCAAAAACTGGTGAAAAATCGGTAATACCGCTAGGAATCCGTTTTATCCAATATTCGTATCCGAGAAAATCCGTATTTGAAAATATCCGTATTTGTATTCGAGAATATTCGTATCCGTATTTGAGAATATTCGAATTCATATTCGTTTTTATTTTAAAAATATAGATTCGTATTCGTATTTGAGACTATTCGATCGTATCCGATCCGTTTCCACCTCTAGGGGCCATGCAGATCACCTTCACTCGAAGTGAAGACCAGCCAGATGATCTCAAGTGGGCCGGCCGAGGCAGCCCAACAAACCGTCCTGCTGCGGGCCTCCCTCCCCATCCGAAGACCGAAGCCTCCTGCGGGCGAGGTTTAGAAACGCAAAGCAGGGGGGCGCAGCCCACCTAGCATTGAGGAAGCAGCGGCTGGCCGCACGCGCGGGGTTGCGGCCTCGGCCTCGGGGGGAACGGAGCCAACGGCCCGGAACCGTGCGCGCCTGTCGTGCCGGCCGGGGGAGCTCGACCGCTCGAGCGCTTGCGGGCTAGCATTTTGTTTGTTTCTTCACGTTCGAGGGGAGGGCGACACGGAGCGCGGACAGTAGGCCGGCCCTGCCCGTTTGGGCTTTTTTGGCAATTTATGATTTTTTTTCATTGTTTTGTACTGTAGTTGGTTTATTTTACACTATAGATAATAGTATCTTTTCAGTGTAATTAAATTTAAAAAAATTAAAATGAAAAAATAGATTAGTCTATCAAAGATAATGCAAAGGATTATGAGAAAGAAGAACAAGCATAAAGCCTAAAAACCAAAAAAACCATAGAAAGATGAAATAAAAAACTAGAAGCTAGAAGCCTGAAGCCCAAATGAGCGGGGCCCTCCGACTTTCTTGGTTTTGTCTGAAATTGTATTATAACTTAGTTTTTTTCGAATCATTCAATTAAAGAAAAATAAGAAGGAAAACACCATTATATCTCTATGAAAAATCCAAAGAAAAAAGACAAAAAGCAAAAAAACAAAAAACAAAACAAAATTAAAAAACCAACATATTCGGTCTGCCAAATACTACAAACCGAAGCTAGAATGAACGAGGGCCATATGTGCGCCACGGTTTGATGTGGTTGTTCATTATTCTTGCCTTTTAGGGCTCGCGCGCTCTCTCCCTCTCCCCTGCGTTTGCTGCTTGTCACGGTGCAACCAAATCCGCTATGCATATCTCGGAAGCAAATAATCTTTTGTCACGTCACAATGTTAGCACTTACTACTAATCTACTGTTCCTTCTTTGTATACTAATTCAATGCCCATACTTTGCTACTATGAACTAAAAAATATATTAAATTAACACATTGAATCGTTGTCATCATGCTCAGTCTATGCCACTCACTCGACTGCATTGTGAAGATCGGCTGAGCTCCGCCCTAGCACATGTTCACACCTTCACTATTGTATTGAATGTGATCAACTCCATCACCGTAGCCCATGTCTCCACCTCTGCTCAAAGATCGAAGCCTAACCATTCTCCACTACTGCTAGATTGGTCCCACCATAAGAGCTAGTCTCTGGCTCTCTGCCTAACCCAACATATTGAACCAGCTCGCCATACTTGGATTATAGCACACCTCTATTATCGCCACTCGACCTACACCAGCATCGTTCCCTTCACTTCGAAGTTGATTCGGCTGAGGCCCACCCTACTTGCGCCACATCCTTAGATCAGCAATCACACCTGGCTCGCATTGCACCTTGAACATCATGCCCAGACTCCACCATGCCCGAAAACTGCTGCTAGCACCGTATTTCTGAACAAAAGAGATGTGAAAATGTTCTTTTGTACAAGATATGTACAAAATCAAGCCTTCATGTGTGTATCAAAGTTGAGTGGTATGAATACCATGCACTCACATTAATTAACATAGTTTTGAAGTATTTGAAAGTCCACATGTATGCAACCATGAGTCAAGTGCATGTAGCAATTAGTGAATTAGGTGATTGGACAGTAGGGAGAGCACCTAAATAGCATGGACTTCTAGTGCATGCGGCGTTTTGGAGGACGAAGCAACGAGGGAATCCTAATGGATGGTGATGACACCGTGCCCACATATAAGTACGCGTAAAAGAAGAGGAGGGGGCTGCACGCCAGGTGGGGGCAGGGGCGGATCTGGGCCTCGGGCTAGGTAGACTATAGCCTGAGGCCCAGCAAAATTAGTAGTAATATTATGTTGATACAGGCCTTAAAAAAGTGAAAGACTAATGGTCCAGTCGGAGGAAGCTCAGCCCAGCTCGAGACGCTAGAACGCTAGTGGCCCAGACGGCCCAGTCCACCGCGCCCGCAATCTAAACGCTCGCCTCTTCGCCAGCCAACAACGCAACCCCCAGTTGGCCTGCTCGTGCGCTCACGACCTAACCCTAACTCCAGCGCCTCGCCTCCCTCTACTCCACCAGAGCTAGCGCCGCCTCCTGGCCTCCCTCTCCACTCCAACACCGGTGCTGCCGCCTGGCCTCCCTCCACTCCACCAAGGCACCAACGTAGGCTCCGTCCAGGCTCCAACACTGGCTTTTGCCTCCCGGCCTCTAGCGCCACTGGCGTGGATGTCGCCTCCATCCGCACCGCCTCCCTCTAGGCTCCAGTGCTCCCCTCCTTCCCTGCGTGCTACACCGCGCCGCCGCCCCCTCCCGCCCACTCCCGGCGACCCCCTGCTTGCGTCGTCCCCCCTCCCAGCGTCGTCATCGACTCATCATCTTCTTTGCCCTGTCCTCAAGGTTGAGCAGCTTGAGCTCATCGGCTACCGACGAGGCAAGGATTTCAGGAGCTGATCTGCTAGTTATTTCTTAAGATTTACTTGTTTCTTGCTATAGTTTATTTAGCTTGCTTGATTGTCTGTTTCAGACTCTGATTTGTAGTGGGTGGAGGAGGAGGATTCGATATGATCTCACGGGGTTCGGTTCTAGGCAAGATCAAAGCAAAGGGAAAAGTAGCTCTGTCGCTACCTCGCTGGTATGCTTTGATCTTGAGTTCTTGATCTTCCACATGGCATTGACCTTGAAACTCGGCGGGGACGCCACGGACATGCTCGACGAGCAGCCCAGCGGCCTCAAGCTCGTGCAACAGCTCGCGCAACGCAGTCCTCTCCCTCGCCCCCTCTGGCCGCCGCAGCATGGGAGAGTTTGGGCACGACGATGCCCACCTCGAATGCCGTGGCCTCCTCCACTTGCCCTCCCCCTCCCATCTCCACAGGTCAGATGCCAGCGAGGCGGGGAATGACAGTGGATACAAGGAGACGGATCTGTATACGGAGAAATGGAGAATGCAGGGAGTGAGGTAGAATAAACACAAAAAGAAAAGGGAAAAAGTTTTGTTTGGTCTTTGGGAATTGCGGAGATGGGACGGGGAGGAGGGAGAGGCGAGGACATGGGGGTAACGGATAGGACCGGTTGGCTCTGTTTCGTGGGAGAGAGACGGGGATAGTTGATAGTATTATGGGTAATTATTTTTAATTTTAAGAGGTATTTTTTTTGTAAAGAATAGAGGATGATTCCCGACTCATATTTTTAAATAGGAAACATAAAAAATTCTACTGTTCCTTGTTGTTAAAAAGGAAAAATCGATCGCCGCGCCGTCCCAAACCATGCTCCATGCACACGGAACAGCTCAAGTACAGTGCGTTGCACGCACGTCTTCGGCTCCAAGGTCACGTCCGAGAAAGGGCGTCGCACGGGCTACAGCCACTGTTCGCCCCGATTCGATCGAGTAAACACACTGAGCACGTACGTACGTACAAACGTTTCCCCTCGTAAATCTCCATCATCGGCGGTCGGCCTAACAAGGGCCTCTGCGCAGACCCGGAGCATCGCAGTCGCTTGGTACGCCTTTGCTCATAGGTTATGTAATAACTGATATCTATAATATCCTCCATATTATTTATTTATAAATAATACTAAAGATAATTTATATAATAGACTATTTTTTTGCCTGTATCTATAAACAGATCCTTATGACACATGTTCTCTTTCTCTCTTTTATATCATCTTGTGGTATACGTGATAAAATTTATAGACAATTGATATTGTATTATTGTACAGAGCTTATGGGCGCTCAGGAGCAATGGGCCGTGCATCAAAATGCATTAATGAGACGTACTTTGATCGTTCGTGTATGTGTAGTTATCCTCTGCATGCAATCTTTCCATATGTTTTTGAAGATCAGGCAGGGGGGACGTCTGGAAATTAACGCCCAAGTTATGGCATCGGCATGGGAGCAGAGCCTACCGGCCTCTTCTCCATCAGGCGGCTCTAATCATGGCTGAACAACCCCGTCGACGCGATAGGATTGATTAGAAACGAACAAAACAGTAGTAGGAGAAGAATCACGCTATAAAACTTTCAGGAAAGGTGAAAGCTAGCTTACAAAGATAATGTTTGTTTGGAACTTAGCAATTTCACAAAGAATACTGTACGTGATTCCGGCAGGATTGATCTTAAGAACATAATTACACAAGACTTTTAAATGCTGTTTTTCTATAGTAAATAGTTTTTACGGCACCTAGCTTTCAAACAGAATGTCTTTTTAAGATAAGATCTACTAGTTAATTCTAATATATACCATAGTGATTTTATTTATATCGATTAAAATTACACGCTAGTGTCTCTCTGTCTATAAACTTTTTTATAAATTATTATTCATAAATCAAATATAAAAGCTAAAGCCAAAATCTAATATACACATACCTTAACATTGAATCTCAACGTTCAACGTACATACCTGAATAGGAGTGTGTATATACGTTGCTTTAATTCTGACGTACGTGTTCGATCGGCAGGCACGTACGCACCGACGTACATAGTTGGTCAGATCTCTACGTGATGTTTATGCGTAAAATCCTGGTAATTCTCGTACGTACTGCCAGCTCATTCAATACCGGTGTCCCACTATTGGAATTGTCCACAATCGTGCACGTACGTCGTACGATATGATCTCATCCGTGGATAGAGCATCTGCACATCTTGGTGTAAATGCGTGTTAATGACCAAGGTTCTCGTACGTACAACATTATTTCCACTCGGCCGTACCGTTTCATTTCTCCCATGGCCAGTTCTATCCGGATGCGTAGTAATGCTAAGGAGCGTATGTTCAGTGGTATAGATAACTATTGTCTATAGTATTATTCTATATTGTTTATAGATAACACTAAAAACATCTTTTATAATAGGTTATTTGTAAGTTATCTATAATAGGTTGTCTCTAAAATATAGACAACATTGATACAATGGTACATAAGTTGTCTATAGCCAGCTATTTTCTCACACTTCAACAGTTTATAGGATTGCAGTCAACCTCTTTCTCTCTCTCATCTTTCTCTTTCATCCATCTCTACAACATTCCTATGTGGCACCTCTTATAGATAGTTTATGTCCCTCTATTATACATACCTTAAGGCCACGAGACTCCTAGGTACGCAGGGCGCCTATTTGGAACTTAAGATTTTTCTTTTCGATTTTTTGTAGGAGTTGAATCGCGAAATTCTTGCCTGCAAAACATGTCCTTAGATTAATAACTTCACATTCGAAATAAAAATAGATCTAACCACTTCGGAGAAGATCACGTCAAATTTCTTTGCGGGTCCAGGGCTGCTCATTTAGGCTTAAATTTCTGGCTTTTGGCTTATTCTTCATTTTTTAAGGCTTATTTTACATTGTAACTGCTGGTAGCTTTTTGGCATAATTAAATTTAAAAATTTTAAAAATCGAAATAAACTTATCCCATTACGAACAATGCAATGGAATACGGGGAAAAAGAAAAGGGAAAAAAACCCAAAAAAACAAAAGCTAGAAAAGGATGAAATTAAGAAACTAAAAGTTAGATGCCAAAAGCCAAAAACTGAAGCCCAAATGAGCAGGAATGTCCTCCACTTACGCTTGGACTAAGTTAGCTAATTGTCCATGCACAAAACCTGTAGTGAATTTATGAAAATAATAAATGGGGACAATAACATATCTAGAGACTTTATCGTCGCGGACAATGAATTTACAAGAAGTGCGGAAAATAATATTGTCTCCTAGGAGGCACGTATGCCCTCTAATTTATATCTAATCTAAAGGGTGATAGTTAATGTTG
Organism: Dendrocalamus latiflorus; assembly: GCA_017311315.1. Lineage (NCBI taxonomy): Eukaryota > Viridiplantae > Streptophyta > Magnoliopsida > Poales > Poaceae > Dendrocalamus > Dendrocalamus latiflorus. Next base: position 13,353,686 of record CM029670.1, on the reverse strand, counting down.
TAATATGTGTCTCTTGACTTCACACATGTGTCTTCCTTGTGTCTTGAACCATTGCGTCTTGTTGTAACAGCTGTTAATCACTTTCACATGTTCAATTAGGGCATGTATAATAGTTTGTCTCTAAGGCTTTCACCTCAATTAAAAACAACACTAGAGACAACCTTTCTAACATTAAATTGTCCCTCTAACTATTTTATACTATTTTCTCCACAACTTCCTTCCTCACACCCTTTCACTATTTGTGTTGGTTTACGAGCTCAAGTCGTCTCTTGCATAAGAGACAATATATTATCTCTCCTCACCTCTTCTCTCCTACGCATAGGATTTTACTCATTTAATATAGCTAAGAGACAGCTGATATTACACTATTGGAGATGCCCTTAAACTTTCACTTGGTAAACCATCATGACTCCAGTTAGTTATATGTATAGTCACTAATCGGGAAAGTTGATTATTACCTTTCACTAGTGAAGGATCTAGACCCTACATTATATGTTAATAACAAGTTTTGGTGATTAGTAATAAATAGATTTTTGTGTTGTTATTTGGCAATTGATGATAACTATTTATGAGACTAATATTTTCATTGAGTTGGTGAAATAGATTAAGTCACATAATGAGGACGACTTGGGAAGACATCATGAGTTGATCGTCATCAAGTTAAAGTTCGGGAAGAAGAGATGATCACTAGAGTTAATGAGCATTAAGTCAAGATCCCGAAAATGAGATGATCTTAAGTTGATTATCATGTCAAGTGAAGACCATCATATGTTGATGGTCGAAGTGGTGGTTTGCATCATGTGTTGATGCACATTAAGACAAGAACTTAGACTTGAAGTGAAGATGTTCATTAAGCTTCAAGAGAATGTGCAAGGCAAATGTACAAATAGTATAGGTTAAGGATGTGTTTCTAATCTTTTATTGATCTTGGTGTTTAATTGGGAGACCGGATTGCTAGTATATGTTATCATACTATTAAGAGCAATCTTGTCTAGTAGCTTGAGTCTCATCATATGTTGATAGTTCAATCTCACTTGCCCTAGCTCTCCGTGGCATGATGCTAGTATTTGCGAATGTGTTTTGCAAATAGTTAAAACTCATGCATAACCCTTGTAGCATATGACTATAGTTTGTAAATATGTTTTGCAAATGATTGAGGTTCATGCACCTACTCCTTGTAGCATGATTATTAGATTTGCGAATGTGTTTTGCAAATAGTTGAAGCTCATGCATAATCTTTATAGCATGTGACTAAGGTTTGCGATTGTGTTTTACAAATGGTTTGAGTTCATGTTCCTAAATCTTGTGTCATGATTTTAAAGTGTGTAAATATGATTTGTAACTTATTGAGAATCATGCTTTGACCTTTGGTTGCATGGTATTACGATTTACAAATGTGTTTTGTAAATTTACTAAAGTGTATGCAATTTGGTCTATGCTATTTTTGCACAGCGATATGACTGTCATGTGTTGGCGTTTGACTGTGGTTCTGTATGACCATCCTTTGTGTGGTGGTATAGCCACGCAGTATGGCCAGAAAAACTGACCGAGGTCTATAGTAGGGCTGGATTTTGTATAATGGTTGTACTATTGGGGACTTCTCTTTGTGTCGTGCAATGGTGGCATGACTGGCTCTTTTTCCATAGAGCCATTTTTCTAGTTCTTGGTCGTATGGTCCGACCGGCTTGTGTGGCGGTTTGACTGGCCAGTGTGATCTGACTAGACCTTGTGTGAGCTGTCGAATCAGTGGTCTAGCCATTGCAGAGGAGGGTGGTATGACTACCCTTTAGTTGGCAGTAGTACCGGTCCCGGTTGTCTTTGCTAGAATCTTGTTCCAACGGCTAGTTTTTGGGTGTGAGGGTATAAATACTCTCTTGTGGCTAGTTGGGAGGTATGTTGTTGAAGGTTGCTGCATCCCATTCCAATCTCTTGAGCTAGTGTGAGCTTCTCGTAATTGTGCATGTGTTGCACCTTTTGAGCAAAAAGAGAAGTCTCTAGTTGTATGTATTGCTTCTATAGGTGGATTGGGTATCCATGTGTGCATGTGTTGTATTTGTTCAGAGTCAAGCAAGCAGCTTGACTTGTTAATCTTGAAGATTGCCGTTTCCTAATGACGTTGGAGGGGTCGTAGTTTGGTGATCTTATCAAGAAGCTTGTGAGAAGATCTAACGTGTTGTGAATGTTAGAGCTCACCTACCTAGAGGGGAAAAAGCTACCACTAGTGGAAATTGAGGCGTTTGACTTAATACATAGAGCCAATCCAATTCATTTGGGTTTATCTCAATGTGGACAAGGGAAAACCGGCAAGTCTCCGAACATCACGGTAAAACGAGATCTTATCAATTGTGGTTTGCTTTCTTATACTCATTTACGTTATTGCAATTTACATACCTAGAATTGTATTCATTGCTTGTCTCCCTAGGATTGCCAAATTTATCATAGACTTATATAGTTGGTGCACTTAGTAAAATTAGGTGATTTAAGCCTTGATTTAGCTAAACCAATTTGATTTATGCTTTTGCATCTAAAACTCAGTTTTATCCATAGAGAATTTTAAAAGTGTCTATTCACCCTCTCTAGTTGGCCTCCTCAACCTTACAACTAGTTGTCAATGGGTGTAACTGATCGAGTTATATTAAATAAAACATATATCTCTCTCTAGTTGGAAGCATAACTAGGTTAAATGGGCTCTGTTTAAGGTATTAGTTGCACCTTACCTACGATGACCCTAAACAAAACTCTATCTTGAATTTTCTTGACTTAAAACATATACCTAGTCAAAGATCTTCATTATCTAGCCCCAAAGCCCTTGAGTAAATAAAATATTTTCTTAAGGCTTTTTACCTTGAAACAATTTTCAAGAAAATATTTTCCCTCTCTCATCATATTGGTTATTTAATGTGGATGTGCGAGAGAGAAATGTTTTTTCTTCTAACGAAACTACACGTCCTATTAAGTAGGACATGTTCATATTTTACTGTTGAAAGTGGGGAAACAATTTTAAGATAAAGGGTATAAAGATTCTCCTAAATTTTACTTTTTCTTTTTACCGTCCATTCCACAGTTTTTCATTATGAAACCTTTCGTCTTCCTTGAAACTACCTCCTCTTTCCTTAAGCTTTTCCAATCTCATACAAGGCGATGTGGAGCAAATCCATTCTTTTGGAGGAGTCGATTCAATTACTTGAGGATCAGGGCTTTATTTTGACCAAGGCTCTAATCAGATGGAATCCGGCCAGCGAAGACATCAAAGCAATTGTAAATCTTGGTTGTATTCCTCTATTCATATCCTTTGTTTACCTGGGTTTTTGTTTACCCGAAAGCAATTTTCTAGCTGATATTGTTAGGCATTACAACCTAGAATTAGTCCATTTGGGTTTGAATTCTATTTTTTATTAGTGTCTTCGCACATCTCTATGAAGCTTTTCTTGGCATTCCCCTCTGTTCATCTTTTTAGCCATTTCTATCAATACATTCCCAACAATAGGAGCCAGGGTTTATGTGATAGTGTTTATTTCAAACTTTATGATAACACTACCGACCAATACCCCATTATCTCAATTAAGGATTCATGGCATGACTATCACAAAGAGTGGTTTTATTCTGATCTCTCAGAAGGTAGTTGTCTACAGTATACCAAAAAGACACCTTCATCTTGGATGAAGAAAGATAGAGATTAGTATAAATATTTTACTCTAACTACTAAGGGCAAGAGGGTGGTCAGACAAATCACAACCATGGTAGGGAGTGGTCTTACTGGTTGTAAGATCATTCATGACTTCCTCAAGCATCGGATAAGCCCTTTGAAGAAAAGGGTTCACTTTGCATGTGACATTGAGGAATCCAACAACTCCACCAAGGATCAGATTAGAGGTATGCTATTCTCCAATTGACTTTTTGTTTCTAAGAATTTGATTTGCTTACTTAGAATTTTGTTGTTGTTTTTTTAGTACTATCAAAAGCCCAAATTTTAGATAAGGCATCTAAGATTTTGAGAGATGCTAAAGACAACTCTAAGCTTGTCCCACTTGAGAGGTAGCCAGTTGCCTCATCGCGTCTTCGATTGCTGTTCAGAGTGAGCGAGCTAAGTTAAATAACATTTTAATCTTAGAAAATTTATTAAGATTAGGATATTGTTTATTGATATGCCCTTCTTTCTATATTCTTAACAAGAAACAATTGCTGATCAGACTAGTTTAAGTTGCCAAGCTCTTGTTACTAAGAAGGCCAAAGATAGTAGCTCAGGCCCTTCCAAGATAGTGGTCGGGAAGCCCTCAACTAGATGCAATATTGCAACACCAGCCCTGACCAATACCCCTGCTTCTACTTGCCCTGCTATTTAGTCTAAACATATACACAATAGACCACAGTCATAGGAAAAATTAGCCAAGGTTGCTACTAGAGATGGAAATAGATCGAATACGAATCGAATAGTTTTGAATATATATACGAATCCATATTTTAAAACAAATACAAATATGAATTTGAATATCCTCGAATATGAATATGAATGGAATGTCATAACGAATATGAATTTGAATTGAATATGTACTTAATTCGGTCGAATGTGAATATCCTACAACTTTTGTAACAAATCTTAGTAGAACAAATTTATGTAACATGACTACATGTCTACATGAGTATTGTAGCAACTTCCAACATAATGAACTATCAGTTTTAGTCGTATGAGTGTCTTATGGTAGCGTACATTTGTTCCAAGTCACATCTCATTACATATAAGATATGATTAAGTGCCAAGCACTTGCACTTCAGCTCACAAAATCAAACATATTTCGGAGCATCATGACAATCAGAATGAGCTCTAATTTTCTTCCACATCCATGACATTGCAATCCCCTGTAATGCTGCAAGCACCTGCAACATAATAACCAATAGTTGAGATACGTAATTAAATCTAAACATCTAACAAAACAAACACTTCTATCTATATATATTGATATATACCTTCATCTTGTTCAACTTTGTCATTTACTTCTAAAATAGCTAAATCTTTGAGAATTGAAGCTACATCACTTTGATCTAAAATAAATGGACAAAGGTAAATTAGTACGAGACCTACTGGTTCATCCAAACACATAATACAAAATGTAGAAATACATCCTTTGCATATTTTTATTTGTTTACCTTTCCTAGATGTTCTTATCCAATCCTTGGTGCAAATTAGGGCCTCAGCAACTTCAAGGTCCAAACGACTACGGTAATTGTCAATAAGTCTTCCTCCAAGACTAAAGGCAAATTCGAATGCAACTGTTCATTCAGGAATAGAAAAAACATTCCTTGCAAGTTGAGCAAGGACATGATACTTCACACCCTGGTTCTTCCAATATGATAAATTGTTAAAGTATTCATCTTTAGGCCATCTCAACAATGGCTCACTGCAATATTTATCCAAGTTAGACTACTCTTGGTCTTCTTCACAGATATCATTTAGAAAAGCATCTAGTTTTCTCCTGTTCAGTTCATCATCAGGATCCACATGGTGGCGAGTTCTACCTAGAGGATGCATAATGCTAATTGCAGGATTAGTGTAAAGGGATACATAAGAATCAAATAGCTCCTTAACAACCTTCCTAAATTTATCTATCTCCTTAATTCCAGAGTTGTCAGACATCGATTTATAGTAAAATTCAACCACCTTCATCTTGTAGCGAGGATCTAAAAAGCATGCAACTGCTAGAGAAACATTGCTCATCTCCCAGTACTTACTAAATTTATCCTGCATAGCTTTAGCCATAGGAACAATAAAGCCATCATTGCCTTTAGTCCACTCAATAAGCTGGATGTTAATTTCACTAAATTCAACAAAGAACAAGTTTGTAGTTGGATAGTAAGAGCCTGTGAGAAGCTTAGTAACATTAAGAAAGATCTTCAAGCACATGCACAACACACTCGCTTTTTCCAATCTTCTCTGGAAGGAGCATGATGACTGTACTTCTTTGGATACAACAATACAAGCCTTTGGAAAACTTTTTATAGTGAAGGGCATCTACTAGCATTAAGTAGGTTGAATTCCACCTAGTAGACACATCTAGAGCAAGACCCTTTTTGTGTATGATACCATATCTTTTGCTTACTTCAGAAATATCTCACATTGCAGTAGAGCTCTTGGCAACTAGAACTGATGAGCAAATGCTATCTATAACACTCAAATTTCTATTCACACTATCCCTCGCAATGAGATTAATAATATAAGCAGCACAACACACATGAAAGAACTATCAGACCCGAATTTGACAATCCAGAATCTTCTATGATTCCACCGTACTATTCCCTATATCAGTAGATAGTACTCACAGATATTAGTATTGAACATCAAAATACATATCATGCGGAAGCGTAAATATAATAGTAGACTCACACATGGGCCAATCAAGCCGAAATCAATAAAATGCAGCAGCGAAAATGAAACGTACAAGTGGAACCCTCAGGACGTGCCCGCAAGTTGCCAACTGGGGCTCGCGACCTAGTTCTTGACCTCTTCATCTTCTTTAGCATCATGACCAGGTGTATTACTGAAGCGTGCGATTTGAATCCTGATTCTGGATTAATTGAGTGAGCGAGGGTGAGCACAACCACCGTGCTCCGCGATCCAATACATAGGATGCAAATATATAATATACATGGCTTATCAAGGGAAGGTTCAGGTTGTTTTATTTACCATAAATTGCTTTCAAATACGATACATAGAAATTTCCTGAGACCTAGCAATTTGAACTAAAATATGATATTGGGTAAAAAGAATGCAGTAATAATAGTAGCATAGATTTTATCCACCGTTACATGACTCATGCACCATTGTTAACCTTTTAGTGTTATAACCGCCTACCTTATCACTAGGGCGATACCCAGGACAACACATATCCGGGCTTTTCACTGCCCGCCACTTTTCCAATTCCACCCACAAAGTTTTTGAAATAGAAATATAACTATATCTGGTTAAGTTCCCATATCTGTCCTTGACCATGGGTATGGCTATTCGAATAGTTTTCACTCTGCAGAGGTTGTACGATTTATCCACAAGAGATAATCACTCGTACCCCCGCACGATTCCTTGGTCATGCAGAACGAGAGATTTTCACGAGGCCTTTATAATATCTCGCCTTGTCACCATCTCGACCTATGGGTTTATGCCATAGTTGTAAGGGAAGTTCTCCGATAGCACAAGGGGAACCGCACCTTATTTCAAGGTGTCACAATCAAGCTAGCTCGCACAGACCCTAGCTCGCACTAGTCATGGTGTTGTGAGGGATGTTCCCCAGCAGTGCAGGGGGAAACTGCACCTCGTAACAAGTGTCCCATTCAAGCTGTCCATACAAACCCTAGCTTGCACTAGTCCCTCCACTATTTGAGATGACTCGAGAGTCCAGTAAATTATTCAACCTAGTCTATACTTTGCCGACTTGTGGTTGTACTATTTTACATAGGAGGTCATGACAAGATTCAGTCCTTAGAGTTATCTGGGCAGTTCTACCACAATCCATACTCTCGTGCAACTACTGCACCAGCCCTCTTACCATCCGCCCAGATATTTAAGCAAGTTGGGGTTTTGGGGAGCATAAAATATTCATATCAAAATATACTAGCCATTTCTACCCATAACTTTCGAAATCAATTTCTCATGATTAAAAGTGATGCTTGGGGCATTTTGGTGCCCTTGAGAATCTAAGCAATATAAGCATGATGTGTAATTATAGAATTATTTTTGAAATGTTAATTACCATTATAATTTCCCTAGGGTGACAAGGCTCAAATGCTCAAATGTTCTAAGGGAATGTAATATTAACAAGTTAAATAATGGGCATGTAACTATAACCTTAAAACAAACATAGATTTGCATATGAAATAACACATGCAATTTGATAATTTAAAATGGAAATAATTTATAAAAAATATAGGTTCAACATAATCAAAGTATTAACTTGCCTTATGCAGTTTACCACAGTTTTGAGCTCACTTAAAGCTTTCTCATTCGATAGTCTTGAGCTCTTGCTCTTCAACTTTATCTGGATCTTGTGTCCCGCTTGATCAATTGATTTTTCAGGGCTCCGATTTATAATTACATACTAAATAATTGAATCCAAATAAATGCAAATAACTCAAAAGTTCGAATAATTCTAAATAAACTCAATTTAGCTTTATTATGAGTTAATGGGTGATTTGAGGCAAGGTTGATTGGGCGCGGAGTATTGACAGAGTCAAACGGGGTTGGAGCAAAGTGATAAATGGTAGAGGAAAATTCGCTAAGAGAGATGCCAAGGAAGGTTCATTGATAAAGGAATATTCATGAGAATATTCCTCTTAGAATTCGGAGTTGGCTAGGCATAGCTGACGGTAGAATATCATAACTCGTCCTCTAGTTTAATAACTTCTTTTATTATTTTATATTTATCAAGGAAGTCTCATGAGTCAAGTCAAACCTATGGATAGTTGCATGAGTTTAGTTGGGTATTAAGTATTGTATTGGTCGAGTGTTGCCATTTATGAATTAGGGTAGGGGTTCCACAGGCGATATATACGACTTTTAGTTTATCGAATTAATTCATATTGCTAGTAATTTTATATGTAGCATTTTATACGGTCCTAATTATCAATTAATCATATAATTGGTCAAATGTTTATTTCAGAATATATATTGGTGAGATTATTTCAATGTCTGAAGACCTAGGGCAATTATATTTTAGTACCTATATATTAATATGACCTTTTATTTGGAGGTGCTCTGGGAATCAATTGACATTGATATTTTATCCCTTTACTTAGCATCTAGCATAATTTAATCTTAATTAAATTTTATTTACATGGGGCCGAGCTTGCTAGCACAACTATATTTCACTATTATTATTAATTAAATCTACCGTTGAGATTTATTTATCAGGACGTGCTAATGATGGGGATTATATTTTAAATCATGACTTTCTAATTTAAATGTTTATTTCATTTTAAATAGTTATGGCATATCGGTTAATTAATTGTATGAAGCGGCTTGATTCGTCGTTCACCTTATTACCTTCGGGTTGGGATTTTTATTAAATTTGGACATCTCACCAATGCCATCTTTTATTAATGCCCTTTCTTAATGATTAGATTTTAGATAAATAATCAAGACACATTAGTTACACATCTAGGATAATTAATCCAATATTAAATATTTAATAATCTTACTTTGCACAGTACTTTATTCCATCTCTATAATTAAATTCTTATCTCTATTTTTAAATAAATTTATGCTAATTATTTAAATCTCACATAATTATTTCCTAGTAAAAAATTTAGTAGACATAAACTTGGCTTTACATGGATTATAATTTGAATGATTACTAATTAATTGAATTAGCTCTTAATTGAAAGAGGGCCCACCTATCATTGAGAGGAGAGGCAGAGATTGGGGAAACAGAAGAAAAACAGAGGAGGGGCAAGCTAGTTTAGGGGAACGGTGGCACCGGGCTTGGGCGTCGGCGTCACCGGTGATAGGAGGCCAGAGGGGGACCGAGGCTAGCTGGCATCGTGCGTGGGAGGTGGCGCAGAGGGGCTGTCGTGGGCAGCTAGCTGAGGTGGAGGAAAGCCTTAGCCGGTGATGGGGAAGGCTCCGGGGTGGTGGTGAGATGCTCTAGGCCGAGCAAATTGAAGGGAAGCTCACCGAGGATGTGACACCCCAAAAAGGGAACTAGTGTAATTGCGAAAATTTAAAATCTTTTATTTATTTCTCCCGAGTTTCTCAAAAAGTTTTTGGCGTTATTCAAATTTTCTCGAGTCGGTTTCCTGTCGAAAGCCCGATTAATAAAATATAAACATTGGAATCCAGAACCAAGGTTGGGAATCGAACTGAGAAAATCTAAATTTACTTGGAAAACCTAATCTCAATATTAAATTAAAAATTGGGAGATTCCAAAACCGAGAGCGGAAATTAAAGTCACTCCTTTTTCATCTAATGTTCATATGCAAAAATTTAAACTCTGCAATTCAAGGTTTATCTCTCAAAGCTCGGCAAGCCTAGCAATGCAATTGTTGGGCTCAAAAATTTAAACCAGGATTTCAAATTCAGAACCCAAATCAGAAAAAAGGGAATGATTTCATAAGATTCCAAAATCATCTCTCAGGCCCGGCCCACTCCTTTTCTTTTCCCCCGGGCCGCTTCCTTTTTCCTTTCCTGGCCGTTCGGCCTATTTTTTTCCCCTGGCTTTTGGCCCAAGCCGCCGACGCCATCTTCCTCCTTCCTCCCTGTTTCTTCTTCTTCCGTCCTCCTCCCTCCTCCTCCTTCTTTCCCCGTTGAGCCAAGCAGGCCCGCCTCCGCTCGCCGCTGTTCCTCGCACCGGCCCAGTCCGCGCCCTGCGCCCGGGTTCGCCGCTGCGCCCATACCGTCGTACGCCTCGCCATACCCCGACGTACGCGCCGCCCACGCCCAACGTACCTCGCAGCCATGCTGTCGCCCATGCCGACGCCCATGCCGGAGGTACCCGCGTCACTTCGTCTCCAGTGGCCTTTGCTGGAGATAAAAGGAGCTCGAGCTCGCCTCCTCCTCCTCCCCCCCATTTGAGCTCGCTCGAGCTGCCTGCGCCTGCGCCAGCCGCCGCCATTTTGCGCCGTTCGGTCACTCCGGCCATCCCCTCCACAAATTAGCCATGTCCCGATGTGCGCTCAAGCATCCATTGCCTTCCCCCAAAGTCGATTGGGGAATCTTTACCTGAGCACGCCGCTCACCTTCCTTCCCCGCTTCCGGCCGGCCGGCCGCCGCCGCGTTCACCGCCGCCTCCGCCTCGATCATTCCCCGACCAATTCCTCGCTACGGGAGCTTCTCCTTGGTGCACTGGAGCTCCTCCGACCGTTGGCCAGCGCCCTCCGCCGTCCGAGCCCTCCGGCCACGGTAGCTTCCTCCACGCCGCCGTCCGTGCGCGTCGCCGGCGCGCCTCGTCATCTCCCCGGCCAATCCGTCGCCACTGGTGAGTTCCTCTAGGTCTCCTCATGCTCATACTCCTCTCCGATTTTTCTTTCCCCCACCACGGCGGCGTCACCTCGTTCCACCCCTGCTCCGGCATCCGCAAGTCGGTGCTGGCCGCCCACGACGCCCTCCCGGCCGAAGATACAGCCTCCCCAAGCCCCCCTCACCTCAGAGACATCCCGATTTGCACGGTCGCCGCCCCTCCGGCTGCCAGACGCGCCGGCGAGCCCACCAGCCTCGACCGCCAAGCACCTCCCCTGTTTCGGCCAGGATGAGCTCCTCTCCTCTGTTGCCTTCCGCTCCCCTTTGGTGATTTCCACCATCTCTCTCTCTTGCATGACCTGTGGGTCCAGCTGGTAAGAGACCCCAAACCCTTGCAATACATGTCTCAACCTCCCTGGTATAGTACTAACTTATAAATTAACATTGTGTGAAAACTCAAAGGAGCAATCTTGTAAAATATGATTTAAAAATAATAATGATAGTAAGAATTTAATTGTAAGAAGTAACCAAATATATATATATATATATGATTTATCTTCAAATGGCAAGAAAATTGACGTGGATTAAATGGATGTTGCTGTTAAAATCTAATTTGTGAAACTGATTAAAGGATCCTCTTTTATAAATCAAAAGAGCTAGAAATTTAATCCTAAGAATTAAAAGTTGCATATTTGAAGCTTATTAAAGACAATTTTGATGCTTCCAAACGTTACTCTTGAAAACTCGAATAATAACTTTAATGCAATCTCGAGTGATTGAAATGCTACCTTTCATCCGCCGATCTAAATCTATTTATGCCAACTAAGCAAATCTATTTAACAAGATTTTGCCACATAAAATATCGGGCGTGGTCTAATTATCTCTAAAATCATGAAAGCTATCTTTTCAAAAGTGCTTAATACATTTGTGGTACAAACTTTAACATTTATCTTAAAATGCTAAGATTTAAAATAACGAATGTCTATGATTAAGAATTCTTAAATAAGAAAGAGCAATCCTTCATCTTTGCCTCACATCTAAATCTCCAATCATTATCTCAGGATTTAAATTAGATAGTCGAGAATAATTAATAATAAAAGAAATAGCTTTATTAAGAATATCCCTAAAAAGTCATAGCATCTCTTTTTAGTAAAAGATAACCGTTGGCCATTTCTAACAATTTGGTTAATCAAGCAGAATAACTGATTTTAGAATGGGCAGCTGCAATCTCAGATAAATATCGCCTCATGAAATATCAAATTTCATTAAACGATTAAAATTACCCATCTCCTGTAAAGCTCCCGCATCCTAAAATACAAAGTTCAATTCCTCTTCACTATCTTCGCTAGCCCCATTTATTTGTCCGTAAGTCCTGTCTGACTCATGGAGCTCCCTTGATAAATAGGAATCAATAAAAAGGAAGTCATCAGTTAAAAATGGTCAGGCCTCGCCTTTCCCCAATCGGCTATGTTTGACCACTTCCTTCCCTAAAGCAGGTAATTCCTGTAAATACTCATTCACCTCCGATCCCTCTTTATCCTAATTTTCCCTCACGGTAAAGCTACTTAGATAATTCTTTCCCTTGCCCAGTTCATCTACCGCTGTGTTTACAACACATTAATCCGAATCATCCTTCTATTCTCAAATCATACTAAATGTATAATTTAAATTAAATCGGGCATTTAAAGTGTTTGGATTTATTTGGTCTTTCTTTTTTTTTTTGCCGCGTATTAGAATCAGAAGACTCGACGAGGCGACGGATTCGATCAGGATCGAGACTTGGGTAAACGCGAAGATCAGCAAATTATAAGCACTGACTGAGTAGGCTTTGATTTAGATCAATCAAGGCCATGGTACACCAAGCAAGGCAAGTCATCACTTTGATCATATTGATCCTACATTTTATGCAAAATTATGTTTCTTTAAATTATCAACTTGCATGCCTAATTTATTATGCAAATGTATGTCAAAGCTTAAGGTAGCTACATGCCAACTTGATGTCGTATTAAATCTAATATGCCCTTTCTTGACACTTGAATCACCTGATCCTTGTCGCCATAGAAATTAAAGATAATCTTTACTAGCTATAAGTCATATTAAATGCCATGCTAGTCTTGTCAAAGTCCAGGGCGCTAGTTGCCCTGATCATCAAGCTTCAAAAACATAAGAACTTATTTTGGGACAGTCACGGGATGTACGTGGCTGAATACTTTGTGACTACTTAGTTTATGCTTCTCAAAACCCTTAAAACATGCTATACCTGTCTGGGCGGGTGGTAAGAGTGGTGGGTGTGGAAGTAGCACATTGGATTATGGATTGAACCGCCCAGACGCATTAAGGACTTAATCCTGTGATGACTTCTTCGTCTAAAACAGTACAGCCACAAGTCTGCAAAGTGCAACTTGGCTAAGTAAATCTATCGGACCCCCGGAACTCATCTCACCGGTAGGGGAAAGGAGGATGCTATAAGGGCAAGAGAAGGCCTAAAGGGACACCGAGTGCAGGGTGAAGTTTCCAGCCGTGCTAGCGTTGTGGAGAGTTGCAGTCCGAATGCGCTAGTTTCCGTGGTTACATCCCGTGCAAAGTATGGGACCCACCGCAAGTGGGAGAAGCCCATAAAGTGAGATGACAAAAGGGGCTCGATATTTTGAACAGTTATTGTGATGATCTACTCAACCGCATGACTAAGGAATCATGTGGAGCAACGAGCGAATCGTCTCTTGTGGTGAAAGTGTACAAACTCTGCAGAGTCAAAACTATTCGAATAGCCGTGCCCACGGTCAAGGGCGGACATGGGATTCTCCTCGAGTTAGTTCTATTTCCAAAAATATTTGTGGGTGGGATAAAAACCTGTCAGAGAGATGTACTCTGGCTTTGGATTTTCCTGGGGAGAAGTACTCCAGCGACGAAAACTAGCATTGGTGGAGGTAGCCATGCACTGTAAAAGGTGGATGTAACCTGCACTACAATTATTATCGCATTCTCGCAATCAATTTCATAAAACATGTTTCAGTTAAAATTGCTACGTCTTAGGAGATTTTTCTTACTTATTGTAATTCCAAAACCATGCTTTTAGCAACTAAAAGAAACTCAAGCCTCCCTTGACAGCTTTGCATCTAATTATTACTGCATCCTGTGTGGTGGCTTGCTGAGTATCATCGTACTCATTTTTGCTTAATTGCTACGTTCAGTCAGAAAGGAAATAAAGACAAGCCCTGCGATGCCCAAGAAGGGTCGACAGAGCTGGAAGACGATGAGGCCATGGACTAGGTCGCGAACCACAGTTGGCTGCCTGTGGGCAAGTCCTGAGGGTCCCACCTGTGTGAAGTTTCCGCTGCTGCATTTTATTGTTTTCGGCCCAATCGGCCCATGAGTAAGGATTACTGTATTATTTACACTTTCGCATGGTATGTTTTTGATATACAGTAATGTATCTGTGAGCACTATCTACTGATCCAGGGAATAGTGCGGTGGAATCACAGAGGATCTGGGTTTGCTAACCCGAGGTCCGACAGAGGATGTCATGGCAACGGTGAAGGCGCATTCGGCTGTCGGTAAGGAAGAGAGGCATTCCGGTGAGCTCGGCGTGAAGAACTCAAATTAATTAAGGGAATAGGCTCCTAGGGAGGTAAGACACTACATGACGTGGTTGGCTTGGGGGAAAATCAATCGTGGTGGCCAAAATGGTGTGGGGGCGCCGGCGGGCGTGTAGCCAAGGTGGCGGCAGGGTGAGCCTTGGGCTCTGAGGAAGAAGGTAGGGGAAATGGAAGGGCGTAGGGAGGCCTAGAAGAGGTCGGAGGCTACTTATAGCTCAAAGGGGGGGAATGCCGTGTTGGTGTTGTGGCCGTCGACCAATGCACAAGGAGCGACATGGTGAAGTGATGGCGAGGTGATGGGAGCAAGGTGTGGCCGCTCGGGCATGGGCATCACAGGGCAAGGTGATGGTGATAGGGTGAGAAAGAGCAGGAGCTTGTGCGCACGATTCACGGCGACGACCGCATAGGATGGGTGATGGCATGGTCTTCGGCCAGAGCTCGGGTGACAAGGTGGCTATGGCAGGGTATGGGTGAGGACAGAGGAGGTGATGGCCGATAGACGCGATGGCGATGCGATGAAAGCAGGGTGCGGACGCGCTTGTGACGTGGGAGGCATTGTAGTTGACAGAGGTCGGGCGGCGGGGCCATGCGGGCGTGAAGGCGTGGGCTAACACCAGATTAGGGGAGTAGAAGGGAGGTCCGGCGCGGGAGCCTAGGTGGGGACGCGACGGAGGTAGGTGCAGAGTAGGCGGCGACGTGGGCACGTGTACCGAGATGCCGGTGGCAGGACATGGTGCTACAGAGGACAAGGGGAGGAGGAAGAAAGAGAGGATGCAAGCGCACAGGGGAGGCGGTGTGGCTGACGGAGCACCAAAGCAAGAGCAGAGAGGAGAGAAGGGAGAAGAAGAAAGAAGAAAGAGGGGAGGAGGCTGGGCCCACATGCAAGAGAGAGGAGAGAGAGAGAAGAAAGGGGAGCAAAAATCAGGATTTGAATTTTTGCTTGAAATTCGGATTCAAATTTGGATTTTTAATTTAAATCTTAGTTCAATTATTTTGATATGAAATGTATTTTTTTCTCTTTATTAGATTTTATTTAGTTTGCCCTCGGATTTTGAATTCTCGTTTCATTGTTTTAGATTTTTCCACATCTCTTATGTTATTATGTATTATTAATTTTATGGTTGTTACTTGTATCGCACGAAATTCAGAAAATCCCAACTAAAATTGTAGAAGAAATTCGAATGACAGCACTATGCAAGAAAAAGTTTTAAAAATCCCATATTTTTGAAAATCCGAATTTTTAGGCTATTACATAACTTGCCATGGAAAAGTAGAGAATTATGTTTTTCAAAGGTAGAAATGATAGTCTTCACATAAAACATCATTTGAAGACGCATTATCCAAGGTCAAAGCAAATAACTTATGCTCAATATTCCATCCCCACCATTTTTTCCATACATGCAGTACTCAAATTTGCCCTCCAATATTTTCCTTCAAGATGCATGAAAGTTTATAATTCATTTATGGAATTTTCAATCATCATCAATCCAATGACAAGTGACAAACAGGTACCCCTTAGGTTGATTTGAAGTCCACATATCCATTATGCAGCTAAATCGGCAGGTAAGAGGGGAAAATTGATCAAAATTTTTTTGCTTATCTTTTTCAAAAATATCTATTATTGTTGTCTTAGTAGTCTTATAACATTTTATAGGAAATGCAGGGCATAATGATTTGATGAAGCCATTTGTGTATTCATGCTCAAAGAAGTTGAATGGATATTCATGCATGACAATAGCAAGATGATATTTGTGTACACTATTTCCTTGTCATACTTCCAAGCATCTAAACTAACATCCCGTCCTAATTTTCTCACATTAAGTTGTGCTTGGTCATCCTCTTTAGCTTGTTTTGCAGTGTAATGATTTCATAGACGTGTCATACCTTGGTTACTATCAGCACAAAGAACAATCTTGCAGTAGTGGTGGCATTTTGCCATCTTTCTCTTGACAACCTTGTCCTCCCTCACATCAACAAAACTCCATGTGAGGTGTTTCCAAATTTTTGATGTTAACTTCTTTTCCTTTGGTTCCTTGATTTTCTTGGCCACAACTTCTGATGTTGAAGTACCTATACCAGTACCAGCACCACTCTGTCTCTGCTATAATATTCTCACTAACAAAACTTTGAACATTCCCATCCATGGAAGTACTCCCACTGGCACTGGCATTCGCATTGGCACTACCACTTGGTTCGCTTCCGGTTGCAGATGCCTTTGTAATCTACAAGAAAAAACAAATTCAGGTTGCATGTATTTTGCCAATTCTCACATTTGCTCATCCTGAACTTTGAACTTGCTCGATCTAATTTAATGGCAAAAGGGCCCATGTCCTAAGTGAATTTCTGGACCGAAAAATATAACTAGTATCATTCGTGTATCTTATCTATTTTTTTAGCTTTGCTTGACGATTTAGAAACCATAGTAGATCTGCTTACTTGCTTTACCCAAATGCCATTTATTTTTGGTCCTATCAAATAAGTACGGAGTGTGAGAGTGAGAAAAGGATTTAAGGATTCAGGCAAGAGAAGGAACATGCAGAAGAACAGCGGATTGGTGACATACCAGAATGGGTGCGTACTGCTTAGAGGATCTAGACTCTAGAGCATCAACATAGAAATCAGGACAGCAGAAGTGCTGTGCAGGACGCTGGCAGCTAGCTTGAAGGGCGATGCAGGTTAGGGCTACTATGGATGGGGATGGAGGAATGGCTTGGTTTAGTTGGGCTTGGGCGCTGGGCCGAGTAAACCCAACTTCATTGTGAATCCGAATAATATTCGTATTCGGTGTCATTTCACATATCACATCCGCATTTGTATATATTTGTATTTGTTTTTCATTTGAATACAGATTTAGCTTATCATATTCATGTTTTCTCGAATATAAATATCGGATAAAACAAATTATCCTCTACCGTTTCCCATCTCTAGTTTCTACGGTTACCCATGTACAAAAAGACATCTTTAGGCTCCTTAAAAAAGATCTATTATAACATATCACTTCTCCTTTCACTATTGTTCAGTGAGAGGGGAAAGTGTTTGTAGATGAGTAGGTCCCCTCGTCAGATTAGAAAGACCCAAGACACCAGAATCAACCATCAAGGTTTCATCTGATGAAAGTTGCAGTGGTGGTCTAACTTTTGGACTACTAGTGCTTTGTTGGACATTGAAGGGGATCCTGGCATCTACTTCAGGTAAATGAAGTCTTTCTAGTCTTTTGGATTGTGAACTATTATATTGATAGTAAATTTATTTCTTCTCTATTTTATGATAGTCCACCGAATATTTCTCCTGCTGCTACTGAAATACAAGGACAAGTTGAGCAAGGTAGAGAAGTGGTATTGTCTTCTCCTATTCCGCTGGACAAACAAGTTCCAGTAGTTGTATAGTTTCCCAGTAGCTGTAACAGAAACTTTAGTGGTTGGGGAGCCTTCAGCCATCATTATTGAGGAGTCAACACCTATTGTTGATGAAGTGGTCGAGAAGGCTCCGACCACCGTTGAGGAAACGGTAGCTTCCATAAGCATAGATGTGGTCAAGTAGGCTCTGACTACTGTCAAAGGAGATGTAACAACAACAACTGATGAAGTGATCGGACATGATCCTGCCACTGCTGAAGTTACTGAGATAATGGTTAAGGAGTCCACTAACTGAGCTGTTGTTCAAGATCAAAGGCCTAACCAATGACTTTGGTAAGTTTCTTTGCTTTTTTATTTAGCAGTATATTGTCTTTTATATAAAATTTGTCTTGGCTTTGAACCAAAATTTTCTTCTGTAAAAAACTTCTTTTGTTTGTTTTCAGGAGAGAGAGAGCTTCTACTCCTATAATGACTTTCACATCGGATACTGGTGCTATATATAGTGATATGGCGACTAGCTCCATAATCCAGCCAAAAAGAAGGCCCGGCCAATTCTGTTGGGGAACAGACGAACCAGAGCACTATCCTAACCAGTGTCTCAGTATAGTAGTTTTAGAGAAAGTCTTCTGAATCTATTTGACAAGGTAAATTTTCCATCTCAAAGAAACTTCCAATAAGGTAAATATAACATTCTAACGCTTACAACTTGAATTGTGTAGAATACAAAAGAAATATTTACAGGGATGGATTCTTTTGTTAGAGCAAATATAAATAAGGATGCAGAGATTGCAAAATTCAAAAGGTAAAAAACTTGTAGTTTACTCTCTACTTTATCTATTGGCTTATTATTTCTATCTTCTTAATCTTTATAGAGAGCTTAAAGGGGCAAAGAAATTTTCTTCCCAAAAAATCAATGTTGAGTACAAAGTCCTATCGGCTGAGAACAAGATTAGAGGACTAGAATTTAATCTTGTGAAAAAACCGATCAATTGACAAAGGCCAACATAGAATGTGCGAAGCTCCAAGAAAGAAAATGTGAAACTTTACATAGAATTAAATACAAAGAGGCAGGAATGCATTCAGCTTCAACAAAAGTACAATGCACTCTTGGTTAAGCATCAAGAGAATGTAAAAGGTAATAAAGTTTTGGTGGTGTCTAGGGGAACTTGAGTATTTTCTTGTTAAATAGCACTCAAATTTTAAGCCTTTAGATCTATATCCAATGGGTGAAATTAATTTGCCTTCTCCTCTCCCATTTGAGTATTATTTTGTTAAGGAGTACTCAATTTTTAGATGTTGGATGCATATCTACCTCCATCCACTAGTTTATT
Source organism: Dendrocalamus latiflorus (assembly GCA_017311315.1). Lineage (NCBI taxonomy): Eukaryota > Viridiplantae > Streptophyta > Magnoliopsida > Poales > Poaceae > Dendrocalamus > Dendrocalamus latiflorus. Next base: position 13,334,464 of record CM029670.1, on the reverse strand, counting down.
CATTAGTTATTAGTATGTGATGTGATATATTGAGAAATGCTTTAATACATATTATTCTTTTATTTATAGCCTTCTTATATCAATTATATACTCGTTTTACATAAATTAAATTATGTAAAAATGATGTGTTTATTTGTGAAAAAGAGGAACACAACAAAAAAATATACAAAAATCCTACTTGGTCATTTATATTGTGGCTCCTGATGATATTAAATAAATTGATTACACCCTTATCACATTGTTAACATAGAAAAAAATCACAAAGTCAAAACTATAAAGCACAAACAAAGTAACATCTAATGGATAAAAAATTGAGTGCTCACAGACAAAAAAAATACTTGAGTGCCATCTAGTAAATTCCTAAAGTTTTTTTACTCTATTAGTTTATTATAGTAAAAGTTTGCATTTGTATTAATTTCCTTTCTAACTCTAGATTTCGAGAAAATAATAAAAGATCTTAGAAGCTCTGTTAATAAAAAAGATTAGAGAAAAATCTCACAGATGAAATGCGCCAAGCTCTCCAATTAGACGTTGAAATTCTTGAGAAGGAAAAGAAAGCATTAATGGCGCAAATTGAAAATAATGCAAGTTCAAAAATGGCTATCTTGGCTCACACTCTCGACTAGTTGAAAAGTCTTGCTACAAAACTCAAATGCAGTACAACTATGGTTAACAAAGATGATCCAACCTGTGAAAAATTGGTTAAGTGCATTGATACTCAATTGGTCTTACTTTTGAAGCATATCCCGGAGATGGCCAAAATGATGAAGGGTTCTCTCCGCGTAGTGTTAACTAGTACAACCACTTCACTGTTCATCAAGCTAAAGCATTTCTATAGGGATATAGTTGATTTAGAGCAACTCCTTGACCGGCACTTGAATTCTGCTGAGGAGGTACAGAAAAGAAAGCAAGAAGTTGCCTCTGTTGTAACTATATTAGTTCAAAACCAGAAATTTGTTATCACCGGAAACTGATCATGTAATGAACATGTTGTGTTGTAAATATTTATCTTGTGATGGCTTTGCTTTACATGTTTTGTTAGTATTATACTAGCCCCCAATTGTGATTTGTGAACCAGCAACATGGTACATTGATCACAGTATTTGAGTATTGTAATGTGTCATAAAGTTAAGTCTGTATGACCAATATATCCTTCATAACATATTTAGTACTAACTAGTAGTAAATCCAATACAAAATTTACTTAATGAGTTTCTAAGCAGTAAGTACGCTTACCAAAAAAATCTTATATAGAAGTTATCTTAGGACTCGACTAGTGAATTTGTATATGTTAGAAAACTGTGGTCGAAAATCATGTAGACTAACCTTCATCATAATATATAGTGATATAGGCTCGTAGAAAGTACAATATGATAAAAATAAAATACAATAAAGAATAAATAACAATATAAAGTTCATTGATAATTGGGAATATTTTACACATAATCCTTGCGAATGTGCTCTATATTCCAGGCGTTTGAAAGGATTTGTCCATCTTCAATAGCTAATTGAACAGATCCTGGTCGGTTGACAGAGACTACAGTAAAAGGACCTTCGCATTTCGGAGATAACTTGTTTAAATTGAAATAATTCTAAATTCTTCTAAGAACCCAGTCTTTCACGTTAAGTGTACATGGTTGAACTCTTCTATTGTACTATTGTTGTAACCCTTGTAAGTAGGTTGTAGATATGACCAATGCTCGATCACGCTTCTCTTTGAGTAGGTTAATATCATCTTTGCACTGCTTGTCTTGATTGACCTTTGTTTTGGTGATCAACGCTTGTATATCCCATGTGGATTTAATTGGGTAATACGGATTTTGCTCCATGGACTAGTTGAAATGGTGTTTCACCAGTAGCCCTATTGGTCGTAGTGTGTAAAGCCCAAAGCACAGAGTAGAGTTTATCTATCCAAGCACTAGAATGTACCTTGAGGCAGTCAAATATCATTTTCTTCATGCCTTGCATGGTCTGGCCATTAGCACGTTCGACCAAAAATGGTCATGACAATGGTATCATTTGTAATTAATTTGGTTATTGATGCACTTGTTGAGTATGAAACCGACACTGCTCTCAAGTCTTTACATGATGCATGGCATCTTGTAGTGTGGTGGGCCAATAATAACCTTGTCATAATTAGGGTTGTAAAAAAAGCTCGAGGCTCGCGAGTTTCTTGAGCTCGGTTTGGTACGAGCTCGGCTCGAATTCTAAACGAGCTGAGCTCGAGCTTGATTATGAACTTGCGAGCTTCAACGAGCCAAGCTCGAATAGCTTATTAGAGTTTGATTCGAGCCTGAATATTGATGGATATTAACTTTTATCGAGTTTACTTGAGCCAAACTCGAGCTTTTCTATTGTTGAAAATCAGTGCATGTTGAATTGTTTTTTACCTTTACTGAGCTTACAGCTCAAGCCAAGCTCGAGCTTTTCTTATTATTGAAAATTAGTGCATGTTAAATTGTTTTTATTTGTTATCAAACTTATTCAAGCTAAGCTTGAGCTTTGGTTGAGCCGCACTCGAGCCTGGGTACAGGCTCAAACCCCAACTCAGGCTCGCTTGAGCTCGGCTTGAGCTTCTACCGAGCTCGAGCTTGGGAGGCCAGGCTCACTCAAGCTTAGCTCATTTACGACCCTAGTTAGAATGCTTTATTGATCAGTGTTCTATACAAAGCATGTGCTCCACACAAGCCCCTGTGTATATCTTTTAAAAGTATAACTCCCTCTTATTGGGCTATGCATTGCATGAAAACACCATGTGCTCCTTTTTTTTTACAAGTTACCATTAACCAATTTGTACATGCATGCTTTTTGAACTAACTTATCTTTTTCAGGGTTATCCTCGCACATTGTCCCATGCACAAGATAGCTCCTCAATGGTTGGATCCAATTTGCATCATGCTCAAGAACAGCCTCTATTGTTGTAACTACTGAGGGCTTAGATAAGTATTCAATAAATACACCAGTTGGAACAGGTGATCATGAGGACACCAATTTTGATAATTGGTCTACTAAGATATTGTCTTTTTGTAGAATGTATTTAACTTTGAAATTACGAAAGTGGGTTTTCCCATTTCCTCACTTTTTCTAGGTAGCAAGCCATTGTTTCATCAGAATACTGATATTCTTTACTAACCTGGTTCACAACTAGTTGCAAATCACCCTTTGCTAAAAGTTGACGGACTCCGAGGGATTTGGTTACTCAGAGCCCAGCTAAAAGACCTTCATATTCTGCCATATTATTTGTGGCAAAGAACTGTATTTCAATGGTATATTGTAGATGGTCTCCTTTTGGCGTAACCAATACTACACCAGCCCCAAAACTTTTGAGTTCATGAGATCCATCAAATTATAACGTCCAATGGTTATTTAGGTTGGATTCATTATGTTCTTGTGGTTTAGAATTAGTCCATTTAGCGATAAAATCTGACAAAGCTTGAGATTTTATTGTTGTTTTCACAACGAAATGAATATTAAACTCTCCAAGTTCTACTAACCATCTAGCAATACAACCAGTTGCCTCTTGATTCTGGAGTATACTCCATAAGTGATAGAACATTCTCTTGATTAAGAAATGAAATAGCTATGTACCGCTATTCGACTAGTTGAACATTGTACCTCCCTTATAGTGGAAGGTGGTTGTGAAGCTTCAATGGCATATATTTTCAAGATTAGCTTCAATTTCATGAGAACAAATGAGAAAAAACCAAGTAATTCACTAGAAGAAACACCAAAGGTACACTTTTCTAGATTAACTTAATACCACGTTTATTCAATCTATATAAGATTCCAAATTATGCCTTAACTATGTTATAAAGGTCTTTTGCATCAAGCACTAATATGTGACTGCATCATTCTTAAGTCCAAATGGCATATTGACATAACAGTAGATACCGAATGGTGTAATGAAGGTAATCTTCTCCTCATCATCTCTTGCCATACTAATATGATGATAACCCGAATAGGCATCCAAGAAACTCATACATTCACATTCTGCAATTGAGTTGACCAGCTAGTCGATACGGGGTAAAGGAAAATCATCTTGAGGACAGGCATTATTTAAACAGATGGAATCAATGCACATGCGCCACTTACATTAGCTTTCTTGACAACGACAGGATTCGCGAGCCATTTTGGGTTGTCGACTTTGTAAATGAAACCAACCTCTAAGAGTTTATCCAACTATACTTAGAATGATCAAGAGCAAAATATCATAGCTTCTGCTTCACTGGTTGTTTATTAGGCCATTTGGCTAGCCTGTGCTCGATCACCACCCTTGGAACTCTAGGCATATCGGATGGTTTCCATGCAAACACATATGCATTAGCCTGGAGGAAGGGGATGGGCTCAAGTTTCTATTCATTGTTGATTCCTGACCCAATCCGAATTGTCTTGGACTAATTGTCAGTGTTGAGTGGCACTTACTTCACTTCTTCATTAGCTGAGGAGTTGCTTTCAGCTTTTCCACCTTGTTTGGCCTTTCTGCTTCATTAAGATCTCTTCATGGAAGTTGATCAACAATATCTAAGGATTTATGATCACAATTTAGAGCAGTTGATTGGTTACCTTGGATTGCAATGACACCTTTATGATCTTGATGCTCTAGTACGCATTATTAGTGGCCGCCATAGTTAGAGAAGGTCTTCCTAAAATAGCATTGTATGCCGACTCAAAGTCATCAACCTCAAAAATAATTATTTATGTTCAAAATTTTTTTGAATATCTGAATGTATCGAGTGATACTATCTGTCTGATAGGTATTAATGAAGGTCCTAGTACTATCACAAAGAATGGATTGGTCACCATTTTAATTTTAGAACAAGGACTTTGCATCTCAGCTAACGCATTGATAAAAAGTAGCTCTAAAGAACTACCACCATCAATTAAAACTCTTCCTACTTTGTAATTACTAATAGTAGGAGAAATCACTGATGGTAATTTACGAGGTATTGACATACCTTTTGGGTGATCCTCCTAGTTGAATGTCAGAGGCACCTTCAACCACCTTGGTTAACTTGGCTTTCCTGGAAGGGTGTTGACATTGTTGACCTCCCGCCAGGTTGATTTGAATTGTCTTTTTGATGAGTAGGCAGAAGACCCTCTAAAGATGACATTGACATAATTGTCTATCTTTTGGAATAGCATCTCCTCATCCCCATCTGCATCTCTAGTGTTACTTGGTCCTCCATTTTCAGGCAGTGTTGGCATTAGCCCCTTGCCTGAATAAAATGCATCCATACATTTTTTGCCAAGTGTAGGACTTACGTAGGTCGTGGCTATGCGCACTGTGGAGTGGACACCATCGGCCATTGCCACTGGTCGCACTGGAGCCTATTGGTCCTGACTAGACATTCTGACTACCACCTTGCTTCGTCCAAGGCCTTTGCCCTTGTATTTTGATTATTGCTCAACAATCGTGACCTCCCTTGAAGAGAACGTGGATTTATCCTTCTTGTGCTTCCCTTAAAAGCCCTCCGACTTGGTTGACCTCTTGGAACCTTTCTACTTGGGTTCCTTAAGACCAGGTTGAAGTGGGGTGTCGCCATTATTGACTTTACGATTCACTCCACGACTTTGTGGGCATCTAAATAATGATCAGCCATGTCAAATAGTTCCGATATATTTTTTGGTAGGTGAATGTTGATGTCTTCTGTAAACTGTTCATATTGTACTGCTTGTATGAAAGCTCGAGCTACAGAATCGCCAGTAATATTTGGAATTGTATTGTTAACCTCTAAAAATCTCTTAACAAACTGACACGGATTTTTACTAGGGGTATGACATAGGCAATGTAAATCCTCCTCTTTCCCTATTTTTGTACAACAACCTCTAAAGTTGTTTAAAATAGTGGCACAGAGATGTTCCCAATTATAGATAGAATACTTTAGTTGATTAAAAAGCCATGTATGTGTGAGCCTTTTAAGATAGTAGGTAAATAATTTGCCAATTACATTTTCATCGTTGCTCGCAACCTGGACAGTGGTAATGTAAATATGGAGGAATTTAGAGGGGTTCTATGTGCCATCAAAGCTTTTTAAATTGTCCGGCTTGAACTTTTCTAGCTAGGTACCATCTTTGAGGCCGGGTGAGAATGTCATGCATCCTGTATAAGGTCCAAGTCGTGATCAAACGTTACGACTATTATCACAACCAATTGGGGAATGTGGTCGTCTATTTCCTGATAAACGATGGTAAGTGTGTTCACTTGGAGCTAGTCCGTCGAATACATTTTGCCGAGGTGGATCGTTTGCTTGACAGGCGGCATGGTAAACATCATTGCAGTTACTGAAGTCAGTTTGAGATCTTGTCGATTGCGACAAGCTTTGGACTTTAGCAGCATCCTCTTGGATGTCGGCAACCAACAAACGAACGACCAAGAGATCCTATTAATTGTTTACCCCTTTCAGATGATTGGCAATAGGACTTGCTAATATGTGAACATGATCCATTGGACTTTCTTCCTGCAAGGGAGAAGGTACAATATTTAAATCTCTTACTGACACTTGCCAGACGACTTGAGACGTGCCGGTGACTATTGGTGATCGCTGTTGGTGTTGGGTCTCCTAGACATCCTTGCACACTAGGATGGTAGTGTTGATGGACATCCTCCATTGCCTTATGTTTGGAAACAAGTACCTCATTGTTGTGCCACTCTTACTCCACACATGCTACTTGTTTCTAGGCCTTACATTGTTCAGGTTCTGTCTGCTGCTCTAGGGTCTTGCCTACACTAATTGCTACAGTTTTTTATAAGGGTGTCATTGATGGAATTACCAATGGGGTAGGTCTTGCTTTTTTGTATAGGAGAAGAAATTAAATATGTAGGGGGAAGGTGAATAGCACATTCACGAAACTCCACGCAGATGGAGGGTGAGAATATTTTGGCCACATCAAAGGACAAGGAGTATTCAAGATTCTAGAGTAGATGTTCTGTAGATGGCTTTGCTAAAATCCTATCATGGACACTGTTAGCGATATCATCAGTAGACGCCATAGTACTAGAAGGGTTGTCACCTGCCTCTCCAGTTGAGACAGGTTCAAGAACATACTCATCCTTCGAGTTGTTTGAGGGCGGTGGCGACGTCTCCGTCGCCTTGGTCCTAGCGAGTTTGGTTGAGGACAATGAAGATTCTTCCTTGGGAACATACTCGAGGTAGAAGTCACACTTGCATGTCTCCTCATGGACGTAGTCCTCATCCATGAGGTCGGCAAGGTCGAAGGAGTTCCCATCGTCCATATGCGAGGGCTTGAGAACATCACGACGAGGATCTCCGGATGATGACACTCCCCATAGTCGATGCATAAGACTCAAGGCCCTATGTCGAACTTATGAAAATAGTAAAAGGGGCAATAACACACCCCATGACTTTATTAACATGGGCAATGAATTTACAAGAAGTGCAGAAAGAATGCTGTCTCCTTTGAGGCACACATGTCCCTCTATCTAAGGGGTGGTAATTAATGTTGTAATATGGCTCTTCTGGCTTCAGGCATGTGTCTTTATTGTGTCTTAAACATTACATCCTTTATCAACCATCGTGCATTGTTGTAACAACCGTTAGGGCATCTCCAATGGTTATAGCTAGCAACTAACTATAAGATTTCCACATCATTTATATAGTACACACTAAAGATAGCATTCTAAAGAACTATCTATAAGGATAGCTATTTGATGCTTACATGCACACACAGCATTTATAGAGACTGCCTCGTTTTGCGTTATAGACTAGTGTTTAAGGAAGAGCTGGCTCGATTCTTTTTTCATACTCTTTTTCCTCCACATAGGATATATGCTGATGTGTACATGCATATAGCTAGCTGACTCAGACCATTGGAGATGCCCTTAAGGCCAGTCTCAGTGGGAGTTTCACTGCATTTAATAGGCTGCCACATAGGCATTTTTGATGATAGGGCAACATTTTTAAGAAGAGAGAGAAGAAGTGAGTTTCATCTAGATGAAACTCTCTTGGCACGATTACCAACTCTATATGAGTCATGAAATTAAATGTCTATGAAACAATAGAATGAAACTATGCATTGAGGATGGATGTTTCATCCATATTTTATTTCATTTTACATGATGCGGCAGTCTTGGAAACAACGTCATGAAACTCTCCACTGAGAATGGCCTAACTGCTCTCATATGTTCAACTAAACTTTTATGTGGTAAACTACCGTGATTCTGATTAGTTATACGTATAGTCACTGGTCAGGTAAGTTGGTTATTACTCCTTCCTGATTGTCAATGGGTGTAAGTGATCGACGACCAGCTATATTAAATATATCATATCTCTTGCCCTGGTTGGAATAAATGAGCCAGTTTAAGGTACTGGACGAGCCTTAGCCAAGAGAACGATAAAAAAAGTGTATCTTGACTTTTTCTTACTTCAAATATGTACCTAGGCGCCTCGTCACTGATCACCATCGTAATCTCTATCGCAGCATCATCGTGTGTACGAGGGCGATAATATTTCTGCATGGTTTGCTGGTTAAGCCTTGCTTGATCCTCCTCTCCATCAACCAGAGTCGCACTCAGCGATCAACATCCATCCACGCGTACGTCCACAACGACTGCTGCTAATAGCGGCGCTGGCCAGCCAAGTCAAGCCCCTAAGTAATTCACCTCGCTCAATGGCATTAACACCGCCGTTCGGAAAAAAAAAACGGATTTGCCTACTTGCCAGCCTCTTGCCGTCACATTTTTCTTTTCTCATACTACTGTATTTCTCATATATGAACTGTACGGTGCCACTCGGTTGAACTGAAATAAACTGATTTATAGCTAAAATTGCACCGTAGTTGACTGAAATTTCATTATAACTAATGATAGCTTATTTGGCGTAATTAAATTTAAAAAATTAAAAATAGAAAAACAGATTAGTCTATCATAGATAATACAAATGGATATGAAAAAAACTGATAAAAAACTAAATAAATCAAAAAATAAAATTTAGAAATAGGAAAAAGTAAACTAAAAGTTAGAAGTCTAATCCGTAACCAGTGAAACCTAAGCTTTCTGAATTCTAAGTGTTCAGGCTTGTGCACATACTACGTACTCGCATATGTCAGCCGTGTCACGTCCATCCCCCCTCTGCTCCTCCATGAATCACGCACGTCACGTGGCGTATATATGTTGCACTGTGCGTGCGTACGTACAGCCGGAGCTCTGACATGCTGGCGATGCTGCCGTCGTCGGCCTGGGTAGGCGCGCCGGCAGCATGATTCTAAACAAAGAGATGTAGTAGTACTTGCATTGTGAGGTGTTAGCATGGATGGATGGAAAGTGGAGGAAATTTCCTCGCCAGCCATGTCAAACATACAATCTGAAGAGTGACGTGATATGGTAGGCGATATGTATGCGAGTTGATCGCAGACGTGATACTATAGTATTCTTTTTCAAATCTAGTTTCTGCGCGCACGAGAAGTAGCAACAGATAACAACATGTCATTTCTCGAGCACCTGTGTCCTAGCAGATTTAGAGCACCGTGGTATCATGTGCTGAGCTCGGCTAGTTCAGCAGAGCATCTATCGAGCTTGGCTAGCTCCACAGGAGCACCTGCCATACTAGACAGCCTGTCAGCCACGACAAGAGACCACTAATGTATAAGTTAACCGCTAAAATAGCGTAAGCATGCTTAAGTAGCACTAATGGCCATCTTGTAAGATGGCTGTCGAGCTCAGCAGAGAGCTCTGCTACCTCGACGGATGGTACCGTGGTGTCCAAATCTATTACGATGTAGGAGCTTGGCAAATGGCATATGTTATTTGTCGTTGCTTTCGTGGTAGTAGAGAAAGTCAAAATTAAAAATTCATGTATTGGACAGTCATATTTGGAAAAAAAAAAAGTTGGTATAGTGTCACGTATGCAATCAACTCTACGTAGAAAGGCAGCTGTGATGGCAGGCAGGTAGGAGGGCCAGCTGTAGGGATGGAAACGGATCGGATACGATCGAATAGTCTCAAATACGAATATGAATCCATATTTTTAAAACGAATATAAATACGAATTTGAATATTCTCGAATACAGATACGAATATTCTCAAATACAAATACGAATATTTTCGAATACGGATTTTACTTACCACATTCGTGTTTTCTCGGATACGAATATCGGATAAAACGGATTTCTAGCGGTTTTGCCGATTTTTCACCGGTGTTGACCGCTTACCAGTTTTAAACTGCCTAAATTCAAATTTTGAATCACAAAATTCGTTCGGGTTTTTCCTGGGTTCTGGAAATGGATCAAATACGAATTGAATAGTCTCGAATACGAATATGAATACGAATATTCTCGAATATAAATGTGAATACGAATATTCTCAAATACAGATACGAATATTTTTAAATACAAATATAAATATCGGATAAAACGGATTATTTGTTACCGTTCCCACCCTAGGCAGCTGTTTCCATTGCAGGCCGGGGATCCACAAGTAATGGCTATGAACACGGGGGCTGACTCCTCCTGCAGCACAGTGTGGCAATGCAAATGGATCGATTGGTAGTGCATAGATTTTGTAGCGGTTCAGCACCATGGTTCATGTTACCATGTGCTGTTAGTAATCTCAATTTATGAATAATCTCGGTTTTACTTCAAACAACGGATAGCCCATGCATGGTTTGCTAGTGTCTTGCACTTCCTAGGCTACACGTACGCGCGTGCCCAAGTTGTAACCTGCTCTCGCGGCAATTACCAAATGCTCTACCATTACGGTACAGGGGATTCTGGTTGGTTCTCGACCGATTTCTGGTGGTAATTGGACTCATGTCAAATGTAAAATTTGGATTATGGTGACCCATGCTACGTACGTAACTCGAACGCTGATTAATTTCTCTGATTCGCAGAGCTGTAATTAAATGCGGCGAAGCACGATCGGTGCTTGAATTGCATATGCGCCGGTTGACTTCGCCCAGTTCGTTGCTTACAGTATTTATGAGAGTAGAGTCGAGTCCAGGCGATGATCCAGCTTCTGGATCGACATAACTCCACTCGCACATATCGATTCTTGGGCAGCCAGGCGGCGCAGTTGCGTCAATGTGCTTATCGGATCCCAGTTCCAAGAGGAGAGAGACGCTGACGGCCAGCCATGCACGCACTAGTAGCCACAATGCATATACGCGGAGGCGCGCGCCCACCGAGAATACGTTGTGTTTTCTTTTGAACCGTGGTTTTGATTTATAACTTATAATTTTTAAATTTTAATTATTTATGAAAAATAATATATAGAAAAAATAATATTATTTAATTTTGATCGGTATAGCTGAACTCGGTACAATATCTACTATAATATACTTGTAGACTCCGCCTTAAAAAGACACATCATTCAAAAGCTAGTTACTGTAACAAGAAGTAATAAGCCAAAAGTTGAGCTAAAAAGAACCTAGTGTAACACCCCGCCCACTCTCTGGGCCAAGATGTTACCACCTCTGCTATCTCTCTTTCTCCCCTAATCCACCCGGCCGAACAGGCCTCTCCTCCTGCCGGCCTCGCCAGGGGCGGCGCGACGGCGCAGGGCCAGCTCGGCGTCGCCGGCCCCCAGCTCCCGCCAGCGGTCCTCCACCAGCCCCCCTGCCTTCTCCTCCCCTCGCGTGCAGGCGACCTCCCCGGCGGCGCGGCGGCGCGCGGCCGGGCGCGGCGACGAGGCGGCTCGCCAGCGGCTTAGCTCGCCGGCCCCCTCCACTCGCCTCCCCTCTCTCCCTCTCGGTGGCTCGCGGCACGAAGGGCCTCGGCCCGTGGATCCGGAGCGCCACCGGCGGCTCCTCCTCAAGCCGGTCGGGCCAGAGTCGGCCGTCCCCACGACGTCGGCATCTCCCCCTAGCCTCGGATCCGGCCCTGACTAGCGCCGATAGTCGGCGGCGCCGGCCACCCTGGGCTCCCCTCGGTACGGGCCTCCTCGGGCTCACCGGTCGCGGCTCAAAGCTGGCCGGTGCCATGCCTCCCGTTCGTCCCTCCGGCTTGCCGTCCAAGGATGCTGCTCCGGTCGACCATGGTCATAGCCATGGCCATCGAGCGCCACCTCGACTCTTCCTCTCTGTGTTCGTGTGGTGCCATGGGGTTGGGGGATGGACATACTCAGTGGCGGCTTGGCGCGTGCTCGGAGGTCACCGACGTCCTCGATTGTCGTTGGCGTCGTCCTCACGTTCAAGCCTTCCGAGCTCCCTCTCCTTCGGGCTCCATGTCGATGGCCGTCGCTTGACTCCTTCGTCTTCACGCTCCTCTCCTTAGGCTCTTATTTGGCTAGCTTACTCTTGGTTGATGAAGGAGCTTGGTTCTCTCGGTTTGGCTGTGAAAAGAATGGAGAGTGTTTCTACTGGCTTCGTTCTTATCCTAACTGAGAAAGAGATGAGCAGATAAGGCTTGCTACGGTGGCTTTATAAAGGCATGGTTGGGCTGCCCTTTGCATTGAAATGACTGGCATGCTGTAGGGACCCAGATATTAACATCCGGATTCCTCTGTGATTCCACCGCACTATTCCCTGGATCAGTAGATAGTGCTCACAGATTACAGTTCTGAATATCAAAGTTCATATCATGCGGAAACGTAAATATAATAGTAGACTTACTCATGGGCCGATTAGGCCGAAATCATGAAATTGCAGCAGCGGAAGAACGAAGCACGCAAGTGGGACCTTCAGGACGTGCCCACAGGCAGCCAACTGGAGGTTCGCGACCTAGCCCTTGACATCTTCATCTTCTCGGCCAGCTTGTCCAATCTTGTTGCTGAGGCGGGGTGATTTGATTTCCTGATTCTGAATTTTTGTCGCAAAGCGAGCATGAGCACTCCGACCCCGTGCTCCGCGAGCCAATACACAGAATGCAAATAAATAGTATGCATGGCTTAACAAAGGAGAGGCTCGGGCTATTTTATTTTGCGTAGAGTGCTTTTGAATACAATTAATTAAAAAGCCCTATGACTTAGCAATCTTGGAACAATTCATAATGTACAAGGAAATGCATTATTAATATCGATTCAGATTCCATCCACCGTTACATGGCATCTGCACCATATAGCAATTTCTTCAGCGTTATAGCCGCTTAACTTACCACTGGGACGACTCCCAGGACAATTCCAAACCAGGGCAGTCCTTCGCCCTTCAAGTTTCCATTCCCAGTTTCCAATGTTTTTGAAACAGAACTATATCCAGTTAAGTTCCCATGTCTGCCCATGACCGTGGGCACGGCTATTCGAATAGTTTTGACTCTGCAGAGTTTGTACACTTTCACCACAAGAGACAATCAACTCGTTGCCCCACACGATTCCTTAGACGTGTGGTCGAGCAGACCATCACAGTGACTTTTCGAAGTATCTAGTCCTTTCTTTCATCTCACCTTATGGGTAACCTCCCATTTGCGATGGGCCCCATCTGTTTGCACGGGATGTTTCTCACTACTACTAGCGTACGGGCTTCCCTCCCCTCTGCGCTAGCACGACTGAGAAACTTCACCCCTCACTGGTGTCCCTTCCGGCCCCCTTGCCATAGCATAACCCCATCAATCCACTACCAGTGAGATGAGTCCGGGATTTCGATAAGTCTACTTAGCCAAGTTGTACTTTACAGACTTGTGGTTGTACTGTTTTACACGGGCTGACATGACAAGATTCAGTCCTTAGTATTATCTGAGCGGTTCTACCACACTCCACAATTTTGTGCATTCCTTCGCACCACATACCAGCCCCCAAACCATCCGCTCAGATATTAAAGCAAATTGAGAGTTTTGGGAGCATAAAATAACCATGTCCAACATACACCAGTCATTACCACCATGACTGCCCAACCAATTTTTCTCAGGATTAAAAGTGATGCTTGGGCGCTCTCGCGCCCATGAGTATCCAAGCAATACTACGCATGGCATATAATTACAGACTTATTTTTGAAAGGTTACTATTATAATTTGTGCTAGGGCGACAATGTTCACATGTTCAAATATTTCAAAGGAGGGGTAATATTAACCAAGTACACAATGGAATATAACTAGAATATTAAATTAACATGTATTTGCATATAACATAACAGCATGCAATTTGATAATTTAAACAAACGTAATTTGCAGAAAACGTAGGTTCAACATGATCAAAGTATTGACTCGCCTGGCGCGGTTTACCGCGGTTTTGGGCTCACACGATGCTTTTTCTTGAGTTGGCGTTTATCTTCACTTCGAGCCTGACCTCACTTGATCAAATGGGTCTTCACGAATTCCAATTTCTAATTACGCGATAAACAGCTGAATCCAAATAAATGCAAATAACTCAAAAGATCCAAACAAATCCGAATAAACTTAATTTAGTTTTACTTTGAGTTAATGGGTGATTCGTGTGGTTTGAGGCAAGGCCGATGGTGGGAGGCGATGACTTGATCTTTTTATAAATATTCTCTTTTTATTATTTTGTTATTTATCAAGGAAGTTCCATGAGTTAGGGTAGACCTATGCATCTATGTATGAGCCTAGCTGGGTAGATATTCCTTGCAGCTTAGGTTATGATGAATGCAAACTGGACTGATGGATGAGATCTGTACTTATTCTATAAACCTTTTAGTCGAAGGTATTATAACATTTGGATATCTTTATTAAGTTTTTAGACCAATCTCTGATATAGGCTTTCACTATTAATTAGATTAAGATAAATAGCAAGGGCTCAATATCTATTCTTATAGGGTAATTAATTAGAATTTAAATCTCTAATAATCCCCTTTTCATATTTTATGTATCTTCATTCATAGCTACGCTAATTTTAAGTTGAATTAGGATCCACCCATATGAGTCCTGACATTAGGGCCTTCTAATTAGTAATCCAATTTCAGTACTTATGACATCATTAACCCTTAATTAATCCTCTGTCTGAACTAATGAGCTTGTTTATATTCAAATTAATCTTATAGTTTATACTTTTAGCAATTCGAGATGTATAATTTTAGGTTGTGCTAACATTACCTTTTAATATGCCGAATGGTGAGATTATGTTAATTACAAATGACCTAGGGATTTTAATAGACATGCCAACATGAATTTAACTAAGGATGCCCTTTGGGTTAGGCATCATAGATATCTTACGTACATTTTGTTACCATTATTACTTTTGTTATTTATTTATCTAGGACCGAGCACGCCATACCAGGTTACACTTTAATATCAATATTCGATTAAATCTACGGTTGATATTTATTTATTGATGACACGCTAGTGATGATTATTATTTACATAGCTACACTAGGTAGGTTACTTTTAATCATCTGATAACCTAGGGGTGTTTTGTTGTAACACATGTATATTATTATGACCTCTTATTTATATACTCATATAGGTGCTTACATATGCATTTACTTAGAATGTCTCTACCCTTTAGTTGTTACTTGGTTTAGGTTTCTCATTATTTAACAGTAAAAGATTATCCTAGTTGCTAGGGTTAAAGACAATATTTTATGGCCTAACTTTGCAAATGGTTAGTTTCTACATCATCCTTTAGTGTGCAAGGGTTCATGATTTACATGTGTAGTAGACTTCTATTTGATAGGTTATCATTCCATGTGAGCATTTACCTAAATTATATTCCTACTAACTCCTTTTTAATTACTATCAAGGGTATTCTTTTTATTTAAAGCCTCGTTGTTATAGTTTTAATATAACATCCAATTTATTTTTCTTAACTCTAACTTGAATGTATTTTTATATGAGATTCTTATTAACCTTGGACATTAAGCATACATATCCTTTACTAATGCCCTAACCAAGGATTAGTCTTTTAGACATGTATTCAAACATATTAATTACCCATATAAGAACTAAACCAGATTTAAATCTTACATAACCTCTTTTATATCCTAAGTTGTTTTTCTTTATTAATGTCTTAACCATCACTAATTAGCTTTGGACTAAATAACAAGGGCACTTAATTGCTCATACGTGGTAATTAATCAAATATTAAATCTTAAATAACATTAGTTATATCCTAATAAAATTTATTGACTCCCACGAACTAATTCCAATTTAAAATCTCAAACAGTTTATTTACCTTCTAATTAATTTTTATAGCTTCTCTAAATCATTTCCTAATTTTCACTGATTTTTATTATTTAAAATGAGCTACAAAAATTAGGATAAAAAGTGGGGAAAAAGTTGAAACCAACCGGAATCGAACTCAGGACCTCACGGCGGAAATTCTTAACGCGAGCGCTGATAGCCAATTGGGCCAGCGGCCTGGGCTGAATGAAAGCGTAGGTGCAATAAGGTGAGGTGCGGGTGGCCAGGGACCAAAACAGGGAGGCGGCCGGCGCTAGATGCTGCGCACGCCGGCGGCAGGTGGCGGCCGGGGAGGTTGGGGCGACCGGCAAAACGGGTCCCCGTGGTGACAAGGAATCTAGTGGAGGGGCTGGCGTGGGCCGAGGAGCTCCAAGGTGGGCCGGCGGCGAGGCTTGGCGGCCGGAGGCGGGGGTGAAATGTGGCGGCGGCGCCGGCGGGAAAAGGAGACCAAATTGGCATGGGCACAAGCACCAGTGAGAAAAGGGGAGGCTCACCATTGGGTTTGCGGGGCGGGAAATGCGCCGGGGAAGGCTGACGACGGAGGCCGGGGTCGGGCGGCGGTGGCGCACGGTGCCGGCGAGCTGGGGTGGGGGAGAAGCTCTGGCGACGGTCGGCGAAGGTCCGTGGCGGTGAGGAGGTGCTCCACCGGCGAGGAATCGAAGGGAAACTCGCCGATGAGGGAGCGGCACTGGCGGCGGTGACTTCGGTCGGAGGCGATGAAAACGTGCAATGCGCGACCTCCGGCACACCGGACTCCAATTAACTCGGTGGAGAGGTGTACGGGGAGCTAAGCTACACGGTGACGCACTCAGGGCGGTAGGAAATCGTCGGATGACCGGGAACGGTGAGGAGGCGGCCAGGCGGCTTGGAGGCGCGGCGGCCGGCGCGCACGGGGAAGAAGTGGGGGAGAGCGCCGAGCAAAAAGGGAGGCCGGGAGGCTACTTAAGGCTGGAGGGGAGTCACGGGAGTGCACTCGAGCTGCCTACTGGGGACCGAAGCGCGAGACGAGGGGATTGAAGTCGACTGAGCAGGACGCTGGCGTAGAGCAGAGCAAGGCATGGCGCGGGAGCAGTTGAGCACAGGCACGAGGCGACGGAAGCAGTGCTTGGGCGGTGACGACTCATGGCGGGGTCAGCTTTTGCGCCGTGCCCGCCAGGTGATGCGACGGGGCGAGAGGCAGAGAGCTGAGCGTCGCTGTGCATGTCCGCCACGGGGCGAGGAAAGTCTGAGCGGGGCGCGCGCGGGCAGCGGAGGGAGAAGAGAGGGGAAAACGGGCGCGGGTGCGGGGCCACCGGCAGGGAGACGCGCGCGGCGGGGCGAAGGCGGGCCACCGGGCAGTGGGAGCGGCCGCGTAAAGGAGGCGGGGCCGGCTGTCAGCGGGAGAGCCAGCGCGTCCACGCGGCTGCGGGAGGAGAGGCGCGGGCGGAGCGCGGCGGATCCGGGCCGCACGCGTGGCGAGAGCGGGGAGGCGTTAGGCGGGATCGCGGTGGATCCGAGCCGTCCATTTGGCGGCCGGATGGAAGGGGGGGAAGTTTTTATTTTCATTTCCTGATTTTTTTTGGATTTTCAGAAAAGCCCAGAAATTCATTTTAGCCTTGGAAAAATATGAAATTACTTCCAAAAATTTCAGGAAAATTCACAGAAGCTCCCTATGACAATTTAGACTTAATAAAAATATTTCCAACTAATGTTGGTATTTACTTTACTTGCTTCCATTGTTTTTCATGCCATTATTTAATATGGGGTTTTATTTTTAAACCAAAATTTTCCCCCTTTCTTTTATGGATCATCTTTTCAGATTCGAATTTAAAATTTTAAGTTTCTATTAATTAAATATGTTTGCTTCTTCTGGATCCTTTTAACTTTTGGAACCTTCACCAAATTTCTCAGAAAAACATCATAAACTCCAAATTCAAATAAAATATTGCAAAATAATTCAAAAACTTCACATTTTCAAATTTCAAAATTTTGGGATGTTACAAACCTACCCCCCTTAAATGAATCTCGACCCCGAGATTCCGGTAGAGTAGAAAGAAGCAGGTGGGTTATATTGGCTAGCATTGGGTTTCAGGGTGTTGCTCGACGTATAGTTCTCTAGCCTCAGAGAGATGGGAATCTGCACAATAGAGGTTAGCATTGGGAGGAGTCAAAGGGAAGAGGAAAACCTTGTTCTTCTAGATAGGTCGTAGACTTCCAAATACTTGCTCTTTGACATTGTTGCTTTCACGTTATCGTAGAATGGAGTGGTTGCATTGCCTATTGGACTGAGGGTTGTAGAAGTTCATATTGATAGGTGGGTAGCAATGGTCTGTGCCCTAAGGGTAGAGGGCCTTGGGAATGCAGAGGTACTTATAGGTGGGGGTCTTTTACTTCTACTAGGATCCCATTCTTAGTCGTTAGCCTTGCCAAGCACGGCAATTTTAGCTAAAGGTACATCTCGTAGTCCTCATCACCAGAAGATCTTGGTCTTGCGAATCTCCTTGTACTGGCCTGATTAGTTCTAAGTCCAGGTTGTTGCAGTTACAAGGATGTACATCGTAGTAGTCCTTTGGCATTCCTGTCTCATAGTGCTACCCCCCTTAAATAAATGACGATTGTCATTAGGGTTGGCGGCAATTTGATCTATGGGCTTTCTAGGTAGGTAAGGAGAGATTGTTAGCAGGACAGAGTCTCGAATCTTGGTCCTCGTGCTGGTTGGGGCTTTTAGTTGAACAATTGCGAAGGCTTCACTTGTCCTTGGTTGCCTTGGCTTCAACTATCTATCATCTTGCTTCGATAGATCTGACTGGGTTTGTAGCAAATGGGGCAAGAGGGAATAGCAGGAGGTAAGAATAGAATCGCGGGGATACGGTAATCTAATCCCATTCGAATTTTAAAGGATATACCCCGGAAGCTGGGGTGGCACATAAATCACACTAGTTTTTAAAACACTCTTTTCCTGTGATCGCGAAATGTAACGCCAGAGGGCAAGAAGGCAGTGCACAGGGCCAAATAGAATATTGCAACAATACATCGTCTACTCGGGAAAGCACACATAAGAGGGCTCAAGGTTCTTCTGCATAGTCCGTTTAAAACAAGACCACCTTATGAACATCTTCAACGTTCTTAACCTTAAATTTTTGGAGTAAGGGTACGAGAAGAGGAATAAAATTTTCCTTCTGAATTTAATAGACAGAGGAGGGAAGTATTTGGGGGTAATTTGGTTGATATTAGTATTCATTCTTGTATTATCATCATTTTTTTTTTAACTTTGTGGCAAAAGTGGATACATATATATATTTTTGCAGTTGTTCTGAAATAATAACCTTTGAAATATATATTCTTTTTTTTTTGGATAAGAAGTATTTTTCTAACCATGGGTAATAAAACCAAATAGGGAATTTAGGTTTTTACCAAATTAACTCTTTTGAGAAGCAGCACCTCAAGGTTTACCCTTAGGCTTTTAATTTTGAAACAGAAGGTCATCTTTAGGGAAAGGTTTTCGACAAATAATTTTTTTTTTCATTTTGAATTCGGGATAAGAGAGCTTTAGAAGTATAAATGGCTAGGGCAGAATACATATGAGAGGGATGCATCTAAGAGAGACGAGAATGAGCAGTATAACTTATATTTTTGGAACTAATATTTCGAGGAAATATTTCTAGTCATGAAACTAACGGCCAGGCTAACTAGGTCACGACCTGCAGTCGATAGGCTCTGATACCAGCGCTGTAGGGACCCAGATATTAACATCCGGATTCCTCTGTGATTCCACCGCACTATTCCCTGGATCAGTAGATAGTGCTCACAGATTACAGTTCTGAATATCAAAGTTCATATCATGCGGAAACGTAAATATAATAGTAGACTTACTCATGGGCCGATTAGGCCGAAATCATGAAATTGCAGCAGCGGAAGAACGAAGCACGCAAGTGGGACCTTCAGGACGTGCCCACAGGCAGCCAACTGGAGGTTCGCGACCTAGCCCTTGACATCTTCATCTTCTCGGCCAGCTTGTCCAATCTTGTTGCTGAGGCGGGGTGATTTGATTTCCTGATTCTGAATTTTTGTCGCAAAGCGAGCATGAGCACTCCGACCCCGTGCTCCGCGAGCCAATACACAGAATGCAAATAAATAGTATGCATGGCTTAACAAAGGAGAGGCTCGGGCTATTTTATTTTGCGTAGAGTGCTTTTGAATACAATTAATTAAAAAGCCCTATGACTTAGCAATCTTGGAACAATTCATAATGTACAAGGAAATGCATTATTAATATCGATTCAGATTCCATCCACCGTTACATGGCATCTGCACCATATAGCAATTTCTTCAGCGTTATAGCCGCTTAACTTACCACTGGGACGACTCCCAGGACAATTCCAAACCAGGGCAGTCCTTCGCCCTTCAAGTTTCCATTCCCAGTTTCCAATGTTTTTGAAACAGAACTATATCCAGTTAAGTTCCCATGTCTGCCCATGACCGTGGGCACGGCTATTCGAATAGTTTTGACTCTGCAGAGTTTGTACACTTTCACCACAAGAGACAATCAACTCGTTGCCCCACACGATTCCTTAGACGTGTGGTCGAGCAGACCATCACAGTGACTTTTCGAAGTATCTAGTCCTTTCTTTCATCTCACCTTATGGGTAACCTCCCATTTGCGATGGGCCCCATCTGTTTGCACGGGATGTTTCTCACTACTACTAGCGTACGGGCTTCCCTCCCCTCTGCGCTAGCACGACTGAGAAACTTCACCCCTCACTGGTGTCCCTTCCGGCCCCCTTGCCATAGCATAACCCCATCAATCCACTACCAGTGAGATGAGTCCGGGATTTCGGTAAGTCTACTTAGCCAAGTTGTACTTTACAGACTTGTGGTTGTACTGTTTTACACGGGCTGACATGACAAGATTCAGTCCTTAGTATTATCTGAGCGGTTCTACCACACTCCACAATTTTGTGCATTCCTTCGCACCACATACCAGCCCCCAAACCATCCGCTCAGATATTAAAGCAAATTGAGAGTTTTGGGAGCATAAAATAACCATGTCCAACATACACCAGTCATTACCACCATGACTGCCCAACCAATTTTTCTCAGGATTAAAAGTGATGCTTGGGCGCTCTCGCGCCCATGAGTATCCAAGCAATACTACGCATGGCATATAATTACAGACTTATTTTTGAAAGGTTACTATTATAATTTGTGCTAGGGCGACAATGTTCACATGTTCAAATATTTCAAAGGAGGGGTAATATTAACCAAGTACACAATGGAATATAACTAGAATATTAAATTAACATGTATTTGCATATAACATAACAGCATGCAATTTGATAATTTAAACAAACGTAATTTGCAGAAAACGTAGGTTCAACATGATCAAAGTATTGACTCGCCTGGCGCGGTTTACCGCGGTTTTGGGCTCACATGATGCTTTTTCTTGAGTTGGCGTTTATCTTCACTTCGAGCCTGACCTCACTTGATCAAATGGGTCTTCACGAATTCCAATTTCTAATTACGCGATAAACAGCTGAATCCAAATAAATGCAAATAACTCAAAAGATCCAAACAAATCCGAATAAACTTAATTTAGTTTTACTTTGAGTTAATGGGTGATTCGTGTGGTTTGAGGCAAGGCCGATGGTGGGAGGCGATGACTTGATCTTTTTATAAATATTCTCTTTTTATTATTTTGTTATTTATCAAGGAAGTTCCATGAGTTAGGGTAGACCTATGCATCTATGTATGAGCCTAGCTGGGTAGATATTCCTTGCAGCTTAGGTTATGATGAATGCAAACTGGACTGATGGATGAGATCTGTACTTATTCTATAAACCTTTTAGTCGAAGGTATTATAACATTTGGATATCTTTATTAAGTTTTTAGACCAATCTCTGATATAGGCTTTCACTATTAATTAGATTAAGATAAATAGCAAGGGCTCAATATCTATTCTTATAGGGTAATTAATTAGAATTTAAATCTCTAATAATCCCCTTTTCATATTTTATGTATCTTCATTCATAGCTACGCTAATTTTAAGTTGAATTAGGATCCACCCATATGAGTCCTGACATTAGGGCCTTCTAATTAGTAATCCAATTTCAGTACTTATGACATCATTAACCCTTAATTAATCCTCTGTCTGAACTAATGAGCTTGTTTATATTCAAATTAATCTTATAGTTTATACTTTTAGCAATTCGAGATGTATAATTTTAGGTTGTGCTAACATTACCTTTTAATATGCCGAATGGTGAGATTATGTTAATTACAAATGACCTAGGGATTTTAATAGACATGCCAACATGAATTTAACTAAGGATGCCCTTTGGGTTAGGCATCATAGATATCTTACGTACATTTTGTTACCATTATTACTTTTGTTATTTATTTATCTAGGACCGAGCACGCCATACCAGGTTACACTTTAATATCAATATTCGATTAAATCTACGGTTGATATTTATTTATTGATGACACGCTAGTGATGATTATTATTTACATAGCTACACTAGGTAGGTTACTTTTAATCATCTGATAACCTAGGGGTGTTTTGTTGTAACACATGTATATTATTATGACCTCTTATTTATATACTCATATAGGTGCTTACATATGCATTTACTTAGAATGTCTCTACCCTTTAGTTGTTACTTGGTTTAGGTTTCTCATTATTTAACAGTAAAAGATTATCCTAGTTGCTAGGGTTAAAGACAATATTTTATGGCCTAACTTTGCAAATGGTTAGTTTCTACATCATCCTTTAGTGTGCAAGGGTTCATGATTTACATGTGTAGTAGACTTCTATTTGATAGGTTATCATTCCATGTGAGCATTTACCTAAATTATATTCCTACTAACTCCTTTTTAATTACTATCAAGGGTATTCTTTTTATTTAAAGCCTCGTTGTTATAGTTTTAATATAACATCCAATTTATTTTTCTTAACTCTAACTTGAATGTATTTTTATATGAGATTCTTATTAACCTTGGACATTAAGCATACATATCCTTTACTAATGCCCTAACCAAGGATTAGTCTTTTAGACATGTATTCAAACATATTAATTACCCATATAAGAACTAAACCAGATTTAAATCTTACATAACCTCTTTTATATCCTAAGTTGTTTTTCTTTATTAATGTCTTAACCATCACTAATTAGCTTTGGACTAAATAACAAGGGCACTTAATTGCTCATACGTGGTAATTAATCAAATATTAAATCTTAAATAACATTAGTTATATCCTAATAAAATTTATTGACTCCCACGAACTAATTCCAATTTAAAATCTCAAACAGTTTATTTACCTTCTAATTAATTTTTATAGCTTCTCTAAATCATTTCCTAATTTTCACTGATTTTTATTATTTAAAATGAGCTACAAAAATTAGGATAAAAAGTGGGGAAAAAGTTGAAACCAACCGGAATCGAACTCAGGACCTCACGGCGGAAATTCTTAACGCGAGCGCTGATAGCCAATTGGGCCAGCGGCCTGGGCTGAATGAAAGCGTAGGTGCAATAAGGTGAGGTGCGGGTGGCCAGGGACCAAAACAGGGAGGCGGCCGGCGCTAGATGCTGCGCACGCCGGCGGCAGGTGGCGGCCGGGGAGGTTGGGGCGACCGGCAAAACGGGTCCCCGTGGTGACAAGGAATCTAGTGGAGGGGCTGGCGTGGGCCGAGGAGCTCCAAGGTGGGCCGGCGGCGAGGCTTGGCGGCCGGAGGCGGGGGTGAAATGTGGCGGCGGCGCCGGCGGGAAAAGGAGACCAAATTGGCATGGGCACAAGCACCAGTGAGAAAAGGGGAGGCTCACCATTGGGTTTGCGGGGCGGGAAATGCGCCGGGGAAGGCTGACGACGGAGGCCGGGGTCGGGCGGCGGTGGCGCACGGTGCCGGCGAGCTGGGGTGGGGGAGAAGCTCTGGCGACGGTCGGCGAAGGTCCGTGGCGGTGAGGAGGTGCTCCACCGGCGAGGAATCGAAGGGAAACTCGCCGATGAGGGAGCGGCACTGGCGGCGGTGACTTCGGTCGGAGGCGATGAAAACGTGCAATGCGCGACCTCCGGCACACCGGACTCCAATTAACTCGGTGGAGAGGTGTACGGGGAGCTAAGCTACACGGTGACGCACTCAGGGCGGTAGGAAATCGTCGGATGACCGGGAACGGTGAGGAGGCGGCCAGGCGGCTTGGAGGCGCGGCGGCCGGCGCGCACGGGGAAGAAGTGGGGGAGAGCGCCGAGCAAAAAGGGAGGCCGGGAGGCTACTTAAGGCTGGAGGGGAGTCACGGGAGTGCACTCGAGCTGCCTACTGGGGACCGAAGCGCGAGACGAGGGGATTGAAGTCGACTGAGCAGGACGCTGGCGTAGAGCAGAGCAAGGCATGGCGCGGGAGCAGTTGAGCACAGGCACGAGGCGACGGAAGCAGTGCTTGGGCGGTGACGACTCATGGCGGGGTCAGCTTTTGCGCCGTGCCCGCCAGGTGATGCGACGGGGCGAGAGGCAGAGAGCTGAGCGTCGCTGTGCATGTCCGCCACGGGGCGAGGAAAGTCTGAGCGGGGCGCGCGCGGGCAGCGGAGGGAGAAGAGAGGGGAAAACGGGCGCGGGTGCGGGGCCACCGGCAGGGAGACGCGCGCGGCGGGGCGAAGGCGGGCCACCGGGCAGTGGGAGCGGCCGCGTAAAGGAGGCGGGGCCGGCTGTCAGCGGGAGAGCCAGCGCGTCCACGCGGCTGCGGGAGGAGAGGCGCGGGCGGAGCGCGGCGGATCCGGGCCGCACGCGTGGCGAGAGCGGGGAGGCGTTAGGCGGGATCGCGGTGGATCCGAGCCGTCCATTTGGCGGCCGGATGGAAGGGGGGGAAGTTTTTATTTTCATTTCCTGATTTTTTTTGGATTTTCAGAAAAGCCCAGAAATTCATTTTAGCCTTGGAAAAATATGAAATTACTTCCAAAAATTTCAGGAAAATTCACAGAAGCTCCCTATGACAATTTAGACTTAATAAAAATATTTCCAACTAATGTTGGTATTTACTTTACTTGCTTCCATTGTTTTTCATGCCATTATTTAATATGGGGTTTTATTTTTAAACCAAAATTTTCCCCCTTTCTTTTATGGATCATCTTTTCAGATTCGAATTTAAAATTTTAAGTTTCTATTAATTAAATATGTTTGCTTCTTCTGGATCCTTTTAACTTTTGGAACCTTCACCAAATTTCTCAGAAAAACATCATAAACTCCAAATTCAAATAAAAATATTGCAAAATAATTCAAAAACTTCACATTTTCAAATTTCAAAATTTTGGGATGTTACACATGCCCTTTCCTTCCTTTCCCATACAACTGATTGCTCAAGGGCATTTTGGTTCAATACTGTGCTGGTTTTGGGATTTCTTTTACTGCAGCGGTAATACAGTGAAAGGTAAGGTTAGAATTGCCGGATGAAGAAAACCTATGTCGCGAGATGGTGCCGACTACCCCTAGGCGGTCTGGGAACCTCTGAGGGCGCTACTCGGCTCTCTAGACGGTGCCGACTGTCCTGGGGTGGTCTGGGAACCTCTGCGAGCGACACTAAATTGATACTCTAAAAATCGATGGGTCTGACGGCAAAACTATACTCTCCCCTTTATTTACCTCTAATGTTTCCCTTTATGCAATTTGGGGTATTACACCTAGCCAATATGTGTAATATATATGTTTTGTGATAAATAATCGATACTTTAGTTAAGTTGAATTTGAATTTTACAATAGTTATAAAAAATTCAGATTTACTGTCAGTGTTCTGATCGGACCGGTTGGTGGGGCTAGTTAGACCATGGGGAGGAAGCGGGCGAACCGACAGGTGGACGGCTTTCTGACTGGGGTCCAATGTAACTAGATTTTAGGAGCGATCACACCAGAGAAGCGATATGACCGATTTCTAGTTGATGATTGTTTTTGCCAGAAAACATGTTTTAGTGTTGGTCGCATGTGGTTAGACCAGCCATGAATGGTGGTCGGACTAGGATGAGTTGGCCGGTGTGATTGGCATTGAAAATGCGATCACATCTCGCGAGTTGAGCTAAGTTGTTTGGTGTCAGTTCATGGCTTGGAGGCTACGAGGGTTTGTGTTGCATTGCATCTTTCATGGTTTTGACTAATGTGAATCAAGTGCATAGAATTTGTGTTCGATATGGTTGCTTGATCTATAGATATGCAGGTGGCTTCAAGGACGTAATGATCGATGGTAATGAACAGGACTAGACAGGGGAACTGAGGTTTGAGTGGTCATATAAGTTTGGGTGAGACTACGTGGCTCAAGCGAGAAGTACAGAGAAGACAAGGATCGTAAAGAGGCAAGTTGGTGCATGTGGTGCGCATGTAGAGATGATTCGGGGGAGTCCAAATGCATGAAGGTGAAGATGTGATAGCTAATCATTGGGCACTACGAGCTATGTGTCAAAGTATGGAGAGATGATTTGAAGTGAAGATGAAGGCAAAGTCAAATGAAGGCATTCGGAATCTTCATCAAGGGTATTTTGGTAGTTGGCCAAACATCCGGAGTTGGTACCTTGATTAAAACCATGGTGCAGAGGCGAAAGGAGAAATGATTTAGCTCAAAGAGAGTTATAATTGACAAGTGGATTAATCGTTAAAAGTTAGTGAGTTAAGTCTTATAAATGCTTTGAGAAGCGTGTATGAATGTGTAAAACACATGTTAGTAGGGTTGACGGGTTAACCTGGTATGCTTAATGGGTTGGGCCCATTAGAGTTGTGCTGGCTATTTAGAGGGGAGAAGAAGAGGTGGTGAGATTTAAGGATACTACGATTTATTTTTTCTTTACCACCTTGTCTTCTTTCATAGTCGTGAGAGAGAATTTGAGAGAGAAAAGGGTGGTATTTTGGTTGTATCTTATACATCATTTATGTATATGTGAACCTCATCCTATACTAAAATAGATTAAATCTTCGTCTCAATCATATTCTTGTTTGTGATCTTACTTGATTTTGCTTGTTTTTAAACAAGATTTATGATTTTGGATTTGTGGGAGTTCTAACCCAATCTCTTACTTGAGTTATCTTACTAGGACATGTAAGAATAGATCTGAAAGATTTTATGTCTTAGATCCTCACGAGTAAGAAGTAATTTGAGATTTAAAATTTTTGGTGTTCTTATGAACTAGATTCAATTCTCTTCAATTTGGTGAATTCAAGTCCAATAGCCTTTTGATTCTTGATTATTTTAGGTTTCGATTGCCTTTTATCAAGTCTCATACAAGACCTGGACATATTTGAAAGAGAATCAGGAGGTTTTTGGTATTTGAGTTTTTATACTGAGAGGTCTTTTTATGTCTAGAGATAGAGGACTGATAGAACCGGTCTTAGATCTGCGATCAGACCGATGTATCAGTGTGACTGTTGATTTTGTTTGCTTTTGTTCCTAGGTTTGATTTGAATTGCCGTGGTGGTGTGGTGTGATATGAAATTGATGAGTATCTAATCATTGGAGTAAAGATTTTAGATACCTTAAGAAAACAGTTTCGAAAATCGTTTGACGACCGGAATCGGTGCTGCACATGCATCTACGATCGAGCTACCTACCTCTTCGACGATCCATCCCTCTCTCCTGCTTTACAGCTATGCGATGCAAAGAGACCAGCTGATTTCTGTACAAATAGGTCGTCTCACATGTGGATTGCGGAGTAGGGAGGCATGCATTTATGCCTGTGCTCTCTTTTTTGCCCAGCATTCAAGACTCTCAGTTCTTCCCATCTCTCTCACTTTATGCTACTCCTATGCCACCAATACAGCAAGTATTTCTTCAGACTTTTGTTAAAATTGATTTTGGGTGGGTTCGGACGGCTTAGATTTTGACTTATTATTTTTGCTATAGTAATTAACTTTTAAATGATATATTTTTTAAGACAGGGTCTATGCATATATTGTAGTAGACATTGTACCGAGTTTAGTTATACCGGTCAAAATCGTATACAACTATTTTTCTTTGCATACTGTCTTTGATAAACAGCTAGCTAAAGCTACAGCTTAAAAGAGCCCATCTTTTGGTCTTTTTGGAAGCAAGTCTTTTTGGAAGCAAGCTGATCATAGTACCTGGCCAAAGTATAGTACCTCTTAATTAAGAGATTTTCCATACCTAGGCAGGGAATTGTAAAAAGAAATTAGACCACTTACCTTCTAGAATCAGTAAGCCCAGCCAGCCAGTGCAAAAGCAGCTCTCCCACACACAGCACTCACAGGCCTAAAGCAGCTGCAAAGGTTGGGAGAAGAAGAAAGAACACATTGTTTCAGTTATAGCTACCTAGGAGTAGTAATCTTGTAGGTCATGGCATGCATGAGA
The DNA here is from genome assembly GCA_017311315.1 of Dendrocalamus latiflorus. Taxonomy (NCBI): domain Eukaryota; kingdom Viridiplantae; phylum Streptophyta; class Magnoliopsida; order Poales; family Poaceae; genus Dendrocalamus; species Dendrocalamus latiflorus. The sequence continues at coordinate 13,306,137 of CM029670.1, read as the reverse complement.
GGGCTGGGGCCCCTCAGGGATTTTTACAGCTCTGGGGAAAGAAAAGAAAGGAGCATTGCACTGCATGCATATGAATGGCAGTACTCCACATCGGCAGTGCATGCCATGCCTGAGCAAGGGAAAGGAAAAGGTCAAAGGCAACTTTAAAAATCTGCAAGTGTGTGCAGTTAAGGCTTGCCTGCATATTTCCAAGGGCAGGGGTGACATAGCAGCCCTTGTTTCATTGCTCTTTGATCTGATCTCACCCCTGGCCGCTTTATATATGTCCATGGGACTGCCAGTCCAGTACCACTGTCTCGCACCATGCATGGCAGAAGCTAGCGGCAATTTAATCTGCATTTACAGCGACTCTTTATATGGCTCCGTTCATTTTAAATAAATAAATGAACGATTTTTTTATTATCATTTTAAAGTGACTTATTAGGATAGTCTTTTTGAAATGGCATATCGATTTATCAGTATGCGATTCATTCGTACAAACGCTCGTGCTAGATCTAAAAGCCATTACCTATAGCCGAAAAAAATAAACCTATATTTTTGTTGTTTATTTTGGAATAGTTTTGAGTAGTATACGGTTAAATGCCAGCTACGGATTCTTTTGGAAGAGTTTTGAGTAGTATACGGTTAAATGCCAGCTATAAATCCGCACCTTACTTTGATGTGAGTCGAATCTGTGACCTCTCTACTAAGGCTATAAAAATAGTTCGAGGCTCATAAGCTACTTGAGTTCAATTTATTCTAGGCTCGATTTGAGTTTGGCTCGAACTTTAAACGAGCCGAACAAAAGTTTGATCTCGAACTCGTGAGTTTCACCGAATTGAGCTTGAATAGTTCGCGAGGCTCGATTCGAGCTTAAATAGTGATACATATTAACTCTTACTGAGCTTACTCGAGTCGAATTTGAGCTCGAGCTTTTCTTATTGTTGAAAATTAGTGTATATTTGAATTATTTTAACTGTTATCAAGTTTACTAGAGCCGAGCTCGAACTCAAAATTTTTTTATTATTGAAAAATAGTGCATAATAAATTATTTTAATTGTTGTCGAACTTCAACGAGCTGAGCTCAAGCCTACTTGAGTTAAGGCGAGCCGAGCTCGAGCTCAGGTCTAGGCTCAGACACCGACTCGAGCTCAGCTTGAACTTCTATCGAGCTCGAGTCTGGAAGGCTAAACTCGTTCGAATTCAGGTCGTTTACAGCCTTACTATCTACCATAAATACGATCAGTATTGACGATTAAGCAACACATGGTGGATCACTGATCGATTATAAAGATTCAGAATGTGAATTCTAAAGAGGCCGAATGTGAAAAACACCGGGAGCAATCACTTGATGAGGTCGATGAAACACATCTGCTCTACAAGTAAATTCATAAACTAAAGTAACAAAAATTTTCCCTCATCTTTCATGTCTTGAGAAGCCATGGTTTTTAAAACTGAAAAATTGTACTTAAGCCTAACATAAACCTGATAACTATGACATGACTATGGAAGGATCTAGAAACTTGCTTAACGACCCTTGGACACGACAAACACAGCGCTTAGGAAAAAGATCGATCCAGCTAGCCGCTTTAGCCCTAATGCATTCAAACTACTACTCCAGCCGCAAAAGAATGTGATTTTAGGTACTGCAGTTATTTTTTAAACTTTGGTTATCGTATTTTTTTTAATATTTATATTAAACACATAGACATAGTATTTGTAGATTTGTCTCAAAAACTTTCATAAAATTATATTTTTATTGTATTTTATAAATCTATTAAAATAAAAATTAGTGGTCAAATATTTTAAGAGCCGTGTTCATATCTAAAACCATATTTTTGTGACCTAGGGAGTATACACAGCAGGATGTGCTCCTGTAACGATCAAATACCATCAAATGTTAACTGCAGAGGCAATGGGCCTTAAATGCAATGTCAGGCCGTGTCCCCCAATGGTCGCCATCACGAAGGAAAATTTAGGTTAAGTGTCTTATTAGTCATAGCAGCGGGGGCAAGGCCAGTTGCAGCCTGAGGCTATCGATCCTGGCTCAAAGGCGTAGATAGCAATTAGATAGGCTCCTACCATTAGTGAGAACCGAGGGCACTCCGCAACATGCACAAACATATAATGCCCCATTAACTCGAATCCCTTTCTACACCGTATGTGGATGCATATCTCTACGCGTACGATTTAAGCCGTATTTATTGGGTTTGTCGTGCAATCATTTTCCCCCAAGAGGAAAAATAGGTGCTGAATTCTAAGAGCATCTCCAACAGTATAAGGTATGAGCTAGTTACTAGCTCTAAGATAACTTCTCTAATGATATTAACTTTTAGCACATAGCTCATAATATGAATAGTCCCACATGACATCCTCATATAATCTTGGAGTGTGTGTATGAGACTAACTCTTGATCAAGAGTTAGTTTCTCTCTCTCTTCTATTAAAATATGAAATAACATGTTTAGAGCTAGCTCATAAATCACCATTGGACATGCCCTAAGACAACTTCTCCAATAGTACTAACTTTTAGCACATAGCTCATAACATAAATAGCCTCACATGACACTCTCACATAATCTTGGAATATGTGTATGAGACTAACTCTTGATCAAGAGATAGCTTTTCTCTCTCTTCTATTAAAATATGAAATAATATGCTTAGAGCTAGCTCATAAGTCACTATTGGAGATGCTCTAAGGGTATGTACAACGGTATAGAAAACTGTTGTCTATAAGAGCATCTCCAACAGTATAAGCTAGTTACTAGCTCTAAGACAACTTCTTCAATAGTACTAACTTTTAGCACATAACTCATAACATAAATAACCTCACATGACACTCTCACATAATCTTGGAATGTGTGTATGAGACTAGCTCTTGATCAAGAGATAGCTTTTCTCTCTCTTCTATTAAAATATGAAATAATATGCTTAGAGCTAGCTCATAAGTCACTATTGGAGATGCTCTAATATATTCTATATTATCTATAGACGATATTAAAAATGATTCATACAATATGTTGTCTTTTTGTATGTTTTTATAGGCAGCTTTTCTATGCCACAATGTGTCTTATTTACCATATTAGAGCAAGTATAATAAGAGACTGTTAGTAGGCTATATACTGAGGTGGAGGAGAGAGAGGATGAGAGAGAAGAGAGGTGGGCGGTAAGTTTACAGCCAGCTGAAGCACAAGAACCAAAAAACTTTGTGAGAGAAAGGGGTGGGTCATACAGCCTTCAGCTGGCTGTAAACTACTATATGAATGGGCTGATAAGTGGGCTGTAAGTGTCTATACAGCCAGCTGAAGGCTGTATTATTAGCCTTGCTCTTACAGTCGACTACTGCATACTAGACGGTACAATTTTCTATGCTCCCCTCTCTCTCTACATCATCTTATTTTCTATGTGATAAAGTTTATAGATAGCTGATATCATATTATTATACATGGCCTAACAAGTCTTGCTCATTTACAAGTCTGCTAATGTACTCAAGTCCAGGGCATACGCAAAACTTACTACTGAAGAAAAGGTGAGGACGAAGGAGATGTATTTTTTTCAATAAAAAAGGCAACATTATTGCTCATTTCCATGTCAATTTATTAGATAATGCTGCCGAACTAAGTAGTACAACCTTGTTTTGTAGATAGCTCTTTATTAGTCTTTGTGCGTAATTCGTTTTATGCGTGTATTGTGAAACAGAGGGGGAGTACTCGTAAACTTGATGGATGTGAGATTACTCCATAACTAAAGAGTGAAAATCAAAACATGAGGGACGAGGTTAGTTGAGATACACGTCAAGTTCTCAGTACTAGAGCAAGCATTAGATGCATCACAATACGATTCTCATGAATAAGTGCATCAAATCAAAGCGAGACCACACTAAATCAATATGTACGACTCTTCCATTCAAGACTTTCTCCGTTATTAGTATCCTACTATAAAATTTACTGAGAATACAGAGCATACATTTAGAAGAATTATAATAGCACTATATATACACGCTTTGCAAATTAAATCACAACCAAGCTAGGAAATAGTGAAATCAGCAAACTCAAAACGGTTTTTACGGATGATTTTTGGTTGAAATTTGCATTTGCACTATGGCGGATATTAGGTTTTAGCTAAGATATATATAAAAAAGAAAAAATATTATATATTTACGGACAATACAAAAAAACCCATATTTAAAACGAAGTCAGAAGTCTTCCCGAACAGGCCTATATCTAATTTACAGCAAATCCAACTCAAAGAACAAGAATAGATAGCACCTAGTATATACATATTGTTATTAAAATATGCACAATGTATTTTGTTTGCCACCTCCGTTTCAGGACTGACTCATCACCATGCATCCAGTCGCCCACCATGGAAAGTATAGCCTTACATGATCAGTGCACCAAACCCTAACACCAAAACCCAAAAAGAAGCAAGAAATTAAACTAGATTAACTAAACTAGATCAACACCAGCCTTTGATGACCTAAATCACCAAGGATTCAAGTGCATGATTGGCTTCTTTCTTCAAGCTTAGTCACATTTATTTTTTCTTTTTTTTCATCTCTCTAGAAGAACTCACTAGGGTCCCCCAATGGCACGTCCATGAGCCCCACCTCCCCATGTCCCATGCCGTCGTCGAGCAACCAGCTCTCCAGCATCGAGAACGCCGGCGCCGCGGCTGCCGCGCCGCCTTCCTCCGTCTTGCTCGTCCCCGTCGAGCCCTCCGGCGTCGGCGCTGTGCCGCTGTGGCTTGCCGAAGCGCCCTCGCCGAACACCGACGCCGACGACCGCGACCCGGAGGACGCCTTCCCGCCGCCGTCCCCAGGCCGCATCCAGCCTTCCAGCAGCCGCGCGATGTTCTCGGCGCTGGAAGCGTACGTCGCCTGCGACGGCGCCAGCGGCTGCGGCTTGGCCGGCGGCGAGGGGCCCAGAAAGAGAGCCTCCCGGAGCGCCTGCCGCGCGGTGTGGATGTCCGTCTGCAGCCGCCGCTCCCACTGCCCCTTGGGCGCGGCCGCCCGGCTCTTCACCTCACCGGCACCGTCGCCGTCGCCGTCCTCGCCGGCGCTCATCTTCTTGAGCTTCTTCTTGAGGTGCGTGTTCCAGTAGTTCTTGATGTCGTTGTCCGTCCGCTCCGGCAAGTAGGACGCGATCGCCGCCCACCTAACCAAATTAAGAATCGCAAACACCAACACAAACTCAATTTACGGCTCAATTCATCACACGAACCTGAAGTGGACTGGACTGGAGCAACCAAATTAACAAGCAAAATTAAGTGAAATTAATTACCGGTTACCGAGGAGGGCCTGGAGGTGGACGATGAGCTTATCCTCCTGGTCGGTGAAGTTGCCGCGCTTGATCCCCGGCCGGAGGTAGTTGGTCCACCGAAGCCGGCAGCTCTTGCTGCACCGCATCAGCCCTGCGGGACCCATCCACATGGTCAAGAACAGCAGCGACAAGAAGTCGATCAGAGAGAATTAATCGCCCAAGGCAAACACAAAACGAGAGACGAGGAACCAGGTGCTCACCGGTGTTGGTGGGCACGGCGCGCCAGTTACCAGGGCCGTGCTCCTGGATGTAGGACACGAGCATGAGGTCCTCCTCCGGCGTCCACGGCCCCTTCTTCACCCCGGCCTTGTCGCAGCACGGCGGCCTCCCCATGCCGCCGCCCCTCCTCTTCTCCCGCAACTCCTGGCCCTCTCTGCCTCCGAATTCTTGGCTTCTCGTGAGAGTGGTGTGGTGGTGCAAAGAAGAAGGATTCAGAGTTTCAAATCGGAAGTTCAGGGTTCTCTCCTCTCCTGTTCAGTTTTCTTGGGGTGGTGAGGTGAGAACCGAACTAAACGAGACAAGGGTCCAAGATGAGAGAGATGGTGAGGTAATGGGTGTCGGCGATGCGTCTCCGGGGGTATATATAAGCCCCTCGCGAGATCACACAGCTGTGCCCCAGCGTTTGACCACCCAGGAATCGGCCAAGATAAGTGAAGCGGTGACCGCCCAACAAACTCTCCTCTCCGCTCTTCTGCTCTACACATGAGAGACATGATACAGTGACTGAGGGATCCTGCACAAGATCTAATATATGTTTGTGATGAACAGTTAACACTTTAGTTAAGTTAAATTTAGATTTTGCAAAAGTTTCTAAAAATTCTGTTTTCAGTTTGTGATGTCAATTGAACATCAAACCCTTGTGCAGGCTTGTTTAAGGATAAGTTTACATTTAGAGCTACTGAAATTGAAAACTGGACCTAAAACTAGATAGACTTTAACCGAAATTCCAGAGAAAGTATTTTCTGGCAAAGTTAAGCGGTCAAACTAGGGCGGTCTGACCGACATGGTGTTGGTGGTCAGACCGGCCTAGTAATGGCAGTCAGACCGGCTATTGGCAAATTGTTTTAGTCAAGTTAGGATCAGTGGTGATTAAGTGTGTGCATGGCATAGGTTCCATGTGTTGGTTGTGTTATGTTGTATGATGTATCGTTTTAACTAACATGAGTAAGTACATGGAACTTGTATTCAAGATGGTTATTTGGACTTAAGATGTACAGGTGCCTTGGAGAATGTGTGTTGGAGAGATGGTTCGGAGGAGACTGAATGCATAAAAATGTGACAGCTAGCCATTGAACACTACGGGCTATATGTCCAAACATGTGAAGGTACCCAGAAGCTTCATCAAGAGTATTTTGATAGTTGGCCAAATACTGGGTTGGTACTTTGATCAAAACTGCTGCGTGAGGAGACATAAAGCAGAAGTGGTTTAGGTCAAGGAGAGCTGAAATTATGAAGTGAATCAATTCCTAAAGGGTTAGCGGGTTGAGTCTTGTAAACACTTTGAGAAGTGTGCGTGAGTGTGTAAAACATGTGTTAGAGAGGTTAATGGGTTTTCCTAATAGGCTTAATGCGTTGGACCTATTAGGGTTGTCACTGGCTATAAGAAGGGAGGAGAGGAGGTGGTAGGTCCAAGGATTCTAGGTTTTTGTTTTTTTGTTCTACCACCTTATCTCCTTCCATGGTTGTGCGAGAGAGAAAAGAGTGGTGCTTTGGCTGTATCTTGTAATCATTCATAAGTATATAAACCCTATCCTCTACTGAAATAGATCAAAGCTTTGTCTCAATCATGTTCTTGTTTGGTTTTGCTAGATCTTCAGCTAGATTAGTGATTTTGGGTTCATGAGTTATAGCCTTATCTTTTACTTAAGTTACCTTGCTAGGACATGTGAGATTAGATTTGGAAGACCTCATGCCTTAGATCCTCACGAGTAAGAAGTAATTTGGGTTTTTAGGGTTTTTGGTGTTCTTGTGAACTAGATTCAATTCTCTTCAATTTGGTGAACTCAAGACCAAAAATCTTATGATTTTTGATTGGTTTATATTCCTATTACATTGAACAAGTCTCACGCAAAATTTGAAATTGTTTGGATGAAAATTGAGCAAGTTATTGATATTTGAGCTTTTGACCCGAGAATTTTTTAGGTCTGGGAATAGGGGACCAGTTATACTGGCCCTAGACCTACGATCAGACTGACTTGCTTGTCAGACCAGCCATAGGCCAATGGTTAGACCAGCCCCTCAATGATGTCTAACCGGCCATGTGCATTAGGTTGTTGATTTTATTCACTACTACAAAAAGAGTTATCACAGACGGTTCGGAACCATCATCACAGATGGTTTTCTGAACCATCTAAATTTATGGGTTAGTGATAATCAGAGGTTATCACAGACGATTTGTGAGCCGTCCGTGATAATCACAACTCAAACAGTTTGTAACTAGAACCGTCTGTGATACTCACACATCATAGACGGTTCTAGCTACCAACCGTTTGTAATGGATGAGTATCACAGAAAGTTGGTAGTTAGAACCGTCTGTGATATTTTTTCATAACAGACGGTCAGTAGATAGAACCATCTGTGATGTGCTAGTATCATAGACGGTTTTTTGTTTGAGCCGTCTGTGATAATCCTTCACAGACAGTTTATATCACAAAATGGTCTGTGATAGTTCATTTTATACCTAATTTTTTTTCTTTTTCGGCTAGCCTCAGGAAATGTTAACTATGCCATCTGAAAACAAGCAAATACAGTAAGAAACACAGTACATATTCCATTTTTATTAAGATTAGAGCCTACCATTACAATATCCCAAAACAACGAGCAGGTTACCCATCTAGCTAACACAATAAGAACAGAGAAAAAGCAAAGATCCTCTATGCCTAGGCCTTCTCGCCCCTGATGCAGCGCACGAGCTAGATGTCTTTGATGCCCACCAGCATCGGCATTGATTGAGCGTCGCCTTGGTAGCTACTTGCTTCTGTGGTGTCTTGCCTCCCGTAGACTTGTACATCGTCTGTTTCGTATAGCTATTATGGTAAGGGTCAACAAGGAGGAGAATGGCAAGGAGGCTGGGTTTGGGTGATTATTTATCGGGGAGGGAGAGGCGGGAGTGCGAAAATTTTTGGTACGGGGACGGAGAGGTGGAGCTATGATCCGTGGGGTGAGGGTTGGTGGAATTCTATTGGCTATGACCGTTGGGCCCATCGAATGAATATCACAGACGGTTCTATATACCAACCAATAGAACCGTCTATGATGAATGAATATCACAGATGGTTCTATATACCAACCATCTGTGAATTAGAGCACAAAGTTTTATATACCGATGCAATATAAAAAACTAGTCTCAAAAGATAAAATAACAAAGTTTTATATGGCTTATATATACTCATTTGAAAGGTTTCAATGAGATCTACAACTTTTCAGCTGAAGCAAAATCCAAATTCCGAAGGAAAGACCAAGAAAAAGGGTAAAATAGAAACCAAAAACTTGTAACGCAAATTTAGGGCTAAAGATGGCTAATTTTGATAGTTTTAGAGGGCGACTGGTGCAAGTGGGTCATTTTTTGGATCGGGCTTGTCGTTAGCTTTCCAACAAGTAGAAGAATGTCAAAAACGGACACCGTATGCAAAAGTTATGCCCGTTTTACTAAAGATGTCTCGGAACAAAATCTACTTGGACTCAAGCAGGAGATTATGAAAGTTTGGAGGATTGTGAGGTGGGAAACATATCACAGATGGTTTTTAATACAAGCTATCTATGATAACTTCATTATCACAGACAGTTTTTAATACAACTGCCTGTGAAGTATCATAGACAGTTCTTGATAAGAACCGTCTGTGATGTCTGCCATTATCACAGACGGTTCTTATCTAGAACTGTCTGTGATATTTCATAGACGGTTTGTATAAAAAACCATTTGTGATAATGAAGTTATCATAGATGGTTTGTATTAAAAACCATCTGTGAAAATACCACAGACGATTATTTGTATGAACCGTCTGTGATACTTGTAGCACAAATGGTTCCTAGGAACCGTCTATGATGTAAGCGTCCAGTTTAGCTTCTTTTGTACTAGTGATTGGCTCTTGTCTAGCTTTTTTTTTGCTTAGTTGAGTTGGTGTGATCTGAACTTAGTGAGTATAATAATTATTTGAGTTAAGATTTTAAATATTTTTGGGGGAAAGTTTCACAAACCATTTGCCCTCTCTAATTGTTGTCATCGGTTCTACAAGTGGTATCAGAGGTTGGTTAAGCTCTTTATCATAGATCTTAACTGATCTTAAGAGTCATGACATTAGACATGTATTCCACCAAGCCATCCATCTTCGATGGGTTGACTTCCTATATTGGAAGGTGAGGATGTCTATATACATTCAGGTTCAAGGCTATACAATTTGGGAAAAGATTAAGAGTTCCTATGTTGTCCCTGCCGATGATCATATCACTTCGATAAATCTTATAGATGTGGAGGCAAACAACAAGACTAAGAACCTCCTCATTTAGGGACTCAGTCGAAATGAGTTTGACCATGTGTCTCATCTTGCTTCGATGCATGATATCTGGCAGACTTTCACTGATTACCATGATGGCTTTACAATTATCAAGGAGGTGTGTCAGAATCAATTCAAGACAAAATACCAAAAGTTTGAGGTAAGACCTGGAGTGTCTTTAGATTATTTCTTTGCTTGCTTTCACAAGATTCTTAGTAACTTGCGTGCTATTGGTGTGGTCTATCCCAACTCTAAAAATACATATCAAGTACTTGGCATCTTGGACATGTCAGTTTAGGAGATAAAAGTCATTTCCATCAATGAGATTGATGCCACGAGCGAGCTCACGTTGGATAAGCTTTATTCAAGGTTGAAGAATCATGAGATTGACTTACTTTCTCGCAAGAATAAGTTATAGTTGATGGCTCTTGTGACTTATCCCGCTAAGAGTCCTTCTTCTAGTCTAGTTGAATTTGCTTCTTCTGGATTCTCCTTACCTGTCTTGCATGCTATGCGTGATGATAAGCTTGAGCAGATTTTTGAGGATGACCTAGCCCTTATATCCACCAAATTCGCTAGAGCCTTCAATACAATGAGGATGAGAAAGAGAGGAGGAGGTCCACCATGTTGGGATGCCAAGCCGAAGAAGCGCAACTATTGTAAGATAGTCCACTTAGTCTTGTCCGTTCTCGAGCAACTTGACTTGAGGAACTTCGACTAGGGGACCGAGGAGGAGGACGAGCCATGACTCAAGAAAAAGGCGGATGACTTCACCAACATGTGCTTCATGGAAAGCACCAATGACATCTCCAGTGGGGATGATCTCTATAACGGCCCTGATGAGGTAAAACCCATATACGATGAGATATCTTGTGTTGTAGTTCACCTAGATCATGAGCTTAGCAAATGCAAAAGAAAATGAAGAATCATGACTTTCTGAAATTGCTTGGTTTAGATCCTTAATCCTTGATGACGATAATTGTGAACTTTGAATTAGACCAGCTAAGACCCATGCATTTTCATGCTGCTAGTTAGCTCAGAGTAGCATTTGATAAAATTAAAAAGATGGAAGCTTGCTTTACACTTGTCACTACTATTCATATTTATGTTGTTGATGAGTTGCTTGTCACTAAGGACAACTTAGCTAAAATGAAGGCAATATTCCTTGATGGTTACTTAGTATATGCCTCTCATGCTGAATAAATCAAACATGCTAATAGTGAAATTGCTCAACTCAAATCTAGCAAATTTATTGTATGCTTAGGAGCTGAGGACATGAATACTAGTGCTTTGTCATGCTCTAAGTGTGCTTTGCTAGATTTGAAGCTCAAAAGTGCCATGGGTAAAATTGATAAATTAACTGATGAGATGCTTCACTCTAGGACTCTTATCATGCTCAAACTATACGAAGTTAACTGTTGAAATTGAAACATTGACTAGAACTCTAAATGACCTCACCACTAAATAGGACTGTTCGTTCGGTTTTTTCGGTTTATATGGTTCAGTAAATACGGTTTGATCGGTAAATACGGTTTAAGTAATTCAAGAAATACGATATTTTCTAGAATACGGAGTGGTATTGGTAAATACCATCTTATTTTGGTACGGTATCGGTTAATACCAATTTTACCAAAGTTTACGCGAATTGCTAAACATTAATATCATCTCCAAGACTCCAATTCTCCATTCTAGAATCAGAAATTCAGAAATCAGAATCAGCAAGCATCAGAATAATAAATGAGTAGTACTAAGAAGTTAATTACATAGCATGCATCAGGATCCAAAAAACAAAATAGCAACAGAAATCTGCATACAAGTATCAAGTGTTCGGTGATCAATGTTTGCTGTAGAAAGAAAAAAAGGAGAATAATTAGATATTCTCGAAGCTCAGTGAGTGGCCATTCATTTCAACACAGTTGATACAAATTTAGTTTACCAGTGGGCATATGTAGAAACAGAAGTATAGAATATTTATACTAACAAAAACTTTATAGCCTTGATGTACATCAAGTCTCAAATAAAAGTACAAGGGCCTTTTGTTGTTGGAGATCTTGAGTAAACTCCTCTAATTAGTTGCATGTTTGACCCTTTAGTGTTAAGTAACTACAATATCTTACACAACACAACCACCTTGGCATTTCAACAAGCACCTTGCGCACATAAGAACCCCAAATTATTTCTGGAAGAGAGATTTGCCTTTCTGCTCTAGACGAGGAGGTAGGTCTGCAAGGTGTCCAGTGACAGCATAAAGTCAGAGACGACAAAGAAAATCGGTGGAAGCACTTCACACATTTTAGGAGTAATACACATGCGTAAAGAATTATTGGAGAACTCTAGTTAAAATGTGTGAAGTGTGAACAACTAAAGTTAAAATCGGTGGAAGCACTTCACAAATTTTACTCAGTAATCTCAGAGCACATGAGTATTAGTACAACACTATAGCAAGGATTAGTGAATACCAATCACGTAGACATTCCATCGAGCACATGGTATGCAGCCCTCAGCATCCTCAGTTTCATCGATTGGGGGAGGTGGACGAGCTACTTCCAAGTGCATGAGGAGAAGAAAAAAGGAGACCTTTTCTTTGTCGGTGATCCTCCACCTGTCTCCTAACCTTGCGCACGTAGAAGTCCATTCACGCTGGTGAGGAAGCGGCATTAGCGGCCAGAGGAGGTAGTTGCGTCAGATCTGCGCATGGAGGCGGCGACGTGGGATGTGCTCGAGAAGGCGTCTGGAGGGGGAAGTGGCCCGGATCTGCACGGGGAAATGACTGAACGGAGAGAAGGCACCCAATCGGCGCGGGGAGGCTGTGCCGGCTAGGGTTGATGCCGCGTGCGTCGGGCCCGTCGGGCCGTCGGTGCCTGGTGCTGGTGGGCCGAGACCGCAGATGCCGTCGTCGAGTTGATTTAGTCATGGGCTGTTTGGTTTTATCAGTTAATTCGGTTTTTCCTCGGTTTATAGTGGAAAAATTGAATCAGTGAAATGCCACTTTTCCATATACCGAACCGAATACCGAATACCAGTCAAATCGAGTTGACCAGTTCGGTTCGGTTTTTTCAGTACGGTTTTTGGGTTCGGTGTGAACTGTACAGTCCTACCACTAAATAAAACATGCTTTATCTTCTACATCAAATAAATCTAATCTTGTTGCATCCATTGTAGGTGCATTTTGTGTTGAAATAGGTCAGGATCTAGATAATATGCATAAGACATTTAAAGTTAAGTTTGATCAACAGCTTAGGAGAATTAAAACTGTATCTTGTATATCCTATGAGTCTTTTAAGGTTGAGGTAGCTGTTTATAAGGAGAGATGCACTAGAGCGGTGAAGAAGAGTGAGTGTAGTTCTTGTGTCACTTTAGCTAAATAAAATGAGTACCTCAAGAGAATCTTAGAGTGATTCTCCAGTGGCAAGAAGAACATCAACATGATCCTAGACCAGTCTAAGGTGAGTGTCAAGAATAGAGGAGTAGGTTTCAATGCCTTAGAGTATTCCAAGAAAAATCCACCTAAGGTAGTGAGTATTATGAAGAGTGGCCCATTTGAGTCAATGACCGAACCAAGCAAGATTGTCTTCAAGTCTGCTAGCTTTGCACAATCTACCTCTTTGTGCGATGGGTGCTTCTTCTTCAATAGATTAGACTACTCATCGAGTCAAGTACTATTGCATCTACTGTGAGAGGGATGGTCACCTGTTTCAGTTCTACTTCAAATGAGCGAAATAAGAGAAGAGGATAGAGAGAGATTCTTGAGAGTTAGACAAGTGCCTGTAGCCCAGAGTGTCCCTAGAGGACTTTTGATGGCTTTAGCTCATCGAAGCAAAGGTTACCATGAGAGTAGGATAGGTCCATGAGTGCCTACTAGAAAGGGTGAGTGCTAGTATTTTATTAGACCTAGGCAAGAGTTTAGGGGGAGTCTAGGTAGAGCTTGTATGGGGGTGTGTTCTCATGGTGTCCATGCTTTGCCTCGTTTTGCATCAGCTTCAGCTTATGCTTCCACTGGTTCTGCTTCCACTCTATGTGTGTCTCAGTACTAGTAGGGGAGGAAGGAGAACATGTGGCTAGTGGACTCCAAATGTTCTCGACACATGACAAAAAATTCAAGATAGTTTTCCTCCCTTACCCGAGCATCCGATGACAAGTTGATCACATTCGGGGATGCTTCTATCGGGACCGTGATGGCCAAGGGCTTAGTCTGTGCCAACGAAAACTTCATACTCAAGGATTTAGCCCTGGTAAGAAAACTCAAGTATAATTTGTTTTCAGTCTCATAATTAATCGATGATTGTCTCTAGGTGAGCTTTAGGAGGAGTGCTTATAGAGTTTTAGACTAGTCTATGATCCTATCTTTGGGATTTCTAGTCTTGGAAGAGTTTTTAGTGCTGATTTTGTTAAGTCTTCCTCTTTTGGGCTTAGGTGTCTTGTTGCTTTAGTCTAAAGATCTAGTTTTCTGGCACTATTGGCTTAGACATATTGGTTTTGATCACTTGACATAGGTCGGTGCATGGATCTGATTAGGGGATTACCTAAACTCAAGGGTGGGAAGAATTTAGTTTGCTCTCCCTATAGATATGGTAAGATGGTTGCTATTTTGCATCCACCTCTTACCATGATCATGACAGATGACCCAGGACAGCTCTTGCACATGGACACTGTAAATCCTTCTAGAGTTGATGATTTACTCTTGGGTTTACTTCCTAGCGTTTAAGGATGAGGCATTTGGCCATTTTAGACAGTTAGTCCTTAGATTGTCAGTTGATCTTCTAGGAGCCCTTAGGGTCATTAATAGTGACAATGAGACTAAATTCAAGAACTCATTCTTCTTTTGAATTTGGTGAACTCAAGTGAGAAAACCTCATGATTCTTTGTTGGATTAGGTTCCTATTGTCTTGAACAAGTCTCATGCAAAACTTGAAAGTATTTGGATGAGAATTAAGCAAGTTCATGAGATTTCGGCTTTTGACCCGAGGGTTTTTCTAGTCTAGAAATAGAGGACCGGTTAGACTAGCCCCAAATCTAAGATTAGACCAGCCTGCTAGTCAGACCGATCATAGGCCAGCTGTCATACCTACCCTATACAGTAGGCTGCTAATTTTATTGGCTCTTGTCTCTAGCTTTGTTTTGCTTAGCCTAGTTGGTGTGATATGAACTTGGTGACTATCATAGTCACTTGAATGAAGATTTTGAATACCTTAAGAGAAAAAAGTGTTAGAAATCATTCACCCCACTGGTCATCAATATCGGTACTACAGTGATAGACACGCACGCATAGTGCACTGTGAGTCTGTGACGCAGCGCGTAAGTAATATAGACAAAACAAACAACATGCCAGGCCAAAAAGGGAGGGAGAGTGAGTAGTAACTGAAGTGAGACCGAGCTTGGTAGGCTTTGTTTGGTCTCTTGGGCCTATTCAACCAGGAAGGAAGCTTCTGGGGTCACTGTGGATCTTTCATGGGGAGATGTTCACACATTTTGCATTATAGCACAAATTTGTTTCAAATTTGGCCCCCGAACTCTTGTTTTTGCAAAAATAGCCCCTCCCTGAGCTCAGCAGGTGCGACAGATGACACCTGTCACCTATCGCACCACCAAAGCTTGATAGTACTATAGGTGGTACGACAGGAGAGGTGAGCTCAGCATCGCAGTGTGCATGCGAGAGCCGGTGGGGCCCACCAGCCTACCAAGCTCCTGTGGCTTGATAGAACCAACTCGGTAGCACCTAGGCCCCCATGTGACCCATTTAGCTTTTTTCTAATTAGGTGAATACATGAGCTTTCAGACGCATGAAAAAAATCATATTATCCGAGAATGTCGGCTTGACTTTGTCAAGATTTGCCTGCCCGACCCATGCCATTGGCTTTGCATCCATAGTCGCCTAACATGCTTTGGCACTGTCCACTTTGCCATGCACCTGGGTAGCTCTTTTTTCTATTAAAGAATTTGTGTGGTGGTCGAATTTGTTTGTTTGGTACATTGCTTTTTGTGAATGGTGGTAGAATTTTTTTTAGGAAGGTGCATGGGTGAGTTGAAGGGACCGATGAGCCACCATCAACAACACCCTCTTTTAAGCAGTATAGATACGTTATTGCAAAAAATTATCGTAATGGACCATGTCTAGATCGACATAACACTTCACAATGGTGTGAATTATATGGTGTGTAGGGTTTAGTTATGTGCATATGTTTGCTTTACTACTCGTACAATACAAATATCAACACACATGAACTATCAATCCAAAATACCGCTAAGATACATGCGCACCCTTTGGAAGTTATACTTGTAGTCATTTGTCGTATATATTTGGATCCATCGGTGCCTTTCCCTTGTCTCATTTGCGGGCCTTAGCCTTCATGACATGCACCTAGTACTCAGCTTCCACAACTTCTATAGGCTTGTCCTAGCTCGAAATAACCTACCGTTCACCAGGGGCATCAGGGACCATTGGCGCCTTTCCCTTGTCCTCCGCTATCCTGGCCTTTGTCTTATCGTCCAGGGTAGTTGAACATGTATTTTTTGCTTGATGAATGTCCTATCATACATCTTTGGGTTGTTGATCCATTGGAAGAAGTAGCAACGCCCTATGGTTTGCTATCATGAATAGAGAAGGTTAGCGATGTGTGAAATGAAACATGCATTGTTATTTGTCAATATGTAACATTTGCTTACACGAATTTCATCACACGTGTAGTGCACCTAGGCAGTGGGGCTCGGTGTGTGGACTGAATGATATGTGTTGGATTACCACAATCACACTGTTACCATGGAAACTTTGGCGGGATTGGTGTATCTTTGTGAGAATTATCATTGGTGCATCTTTACCACAGTCACACTGTTACATCCCACTTTCTCTTGCGAACCAGCTCTCCATAGTTTGACATCCATAACTGTAGCGCAGTGACATGCTCTACCTTTGCTCTATTATGTTTGGCCTCTTCTCCTATTTTTGGAGATAAGCTTGGGTGGAGTGTTTGGTTCGGTTGTGGAGTCCACCTGAACAGTGGTCTTTGCATCCTGTTTGGGAGTAAATTTTGCCGAATGGTAATGCACTCACGTCCATGAGGGCGAATGCTATGGGCATAGGGAAGGTCACATCGTTGTCAATTCACCGAGAAAGTTGATAGGTGTTTTCCATTCTCTAAAAAAAGCTAGTTCTTGGTGTCATATCACTGAGAAAAGGTGTTGCATGTTGTCGGCTCAGTGAGAAAAATGGTACACATTGTCAACTTAGTTAGAAAAGCTATTTCATGTTGTGAAATCACTAGGGAAAGCCGACATATACTGTCCACTCCATGAGGAAAGTTGTTGCATGCTGTGTACTCACTGAGATAAGCTAGCATGTCTTATCAACTCAATAAGAAAAGTTAGTATATGTAGTCACAATACTAGGGAAAGCTGGTGCATACTATCAACTCAACGAGAAAAGCTGGTGCATGCTATCAACTCACTAAGAGAGGCTATTGTGTCTTGTGAAGTATACGAGAAAAGTGGCCGCGTCTTGTCA
This sequence comes from Dendrocalamus latiflorus, assembly GCA_017311315.1. Lineage (NCBI taxonomy): Eukaryota > Viridiplantae > Streptophyta > Magnoliopsida > Poales > Poaceae > Dendrocalamus > Dendrocalamus latiflorus. The sequence continues at coordinate 13,288,847 of CM029670.1, read as the reverse complement.
ATTCACTAGGAAAACCTACCTATTATAAACTTGCATGACACGATTGAAAAATTCTAGATCATAGTGGTACAACAGAGACAAAGCATTAACATGTATGTAGTTACGTTCGACACATCAAGCGAAAACAAATGGTCAGTGGAACAATATTTTGACATGCTTGATGCAAAGTGCTATGACCGAGTGCAAACTGGATCAAGGGTGGTCCACTTGTCACTTCCTTGTTCACCGAAGCTGGTCCTTAGGGAAAGTCAGCCTATCCGGGGAGTGTCGTACATTGTGCATGTCATACTGCAGTGGCCGAGAGGGAACTAGGGCTCTGGACAACTGATTGACCCAAATCTCTTGAGCAATGAACATCTGCTGCACACAGTCATCCATGTAACTGCTGGCATCTTGTGGAGGAAAACACATTTTGTTAGGATGATAGAATGTACAACTGTAGTGCAAAATCCTGTTATGCATAGATGAACCTGCATTGTGCGCTTAGTCAAGAATGAACCCATAGCCTACTCTCAGAACACTTACCTCAGGACCTGCACGATCACACTATTTGATTAGATGGAGGATGGGTAAGCATGGAATGACAAGAAAACTCGTAACTATGAGGACTGATCTCATGTGTTGTGCGGACGATGAACCTCTAGAGTACTCTGATCCAAGGTAGTCCATTGCTATGTATTTCACACTGTACTGGTGGGCTATGTAGCTGTCATATGTTCGACTATACCAGTGGTCATTTTCCTGGAGGTGCGGGTAGCCTGTAGGTGTGTACGTGCCGTATTGCAACTCGCAGTCATGGACAGGAGGGGTCAACATAGTTGTTTGGGGGAAGCATGTGCCTTGGGCTATCTCTATGTCTAGAATGGACGTGCTGTGCTCCATCACCCCCTAGCAAGGGAGGTTCGCTGTAGGGCTTCCTCCGTGACGAAGACGGAAGAAGAGTGGTGTCAACACGGGCGGCCTGCATGAAGATGACATGTATTAATAACAAGGGAGCTAAGGTATCATGCTGATTGTATGAAATTATGAAATTGGCAAACCTGAGCAATGCGCTGCATGGACAAGGAATGCTTGAGGCAAGGGTGGTACATCAAGGAGTTAGGACGTGCGAACGAAGCTGTAGCACATTGCCCTTGGGATGAACACATCGCTAGGACGGCCATAGCTGATGGCCCCCAATGCATTTTTGGTATCCTCGTACATGTTGCAGATAGACTCTATGAGCCATTCGATAGTGCTCGAATGTCTACATCATAGTGTGACGCCACCCTCACACACGATATGGCGAAACTGGTTGTACTATAGTGAAGGACGAAATAGGTCAGTCCTCTATGCATGATCAATACAACATAAAGACAAACTTGAAATCATTTACTGCCGCATCATGTTGTTCCCCACGGTGTCTGTCTAGGCCTAGTGCCAACCTGTCAGCGTGCGTGGCCTCTGACGGGGATTGCAGAGGGGGGCATTAGTCTGCAATGGGTGCATGACACGTACCACCGCAATTACATGGGGTATGTGTCTGGGTTGTACGCCCATCGCTCCTGCTTGACCTGCGTCCTCACTGACTGCTCCTAGGCTGTGGTCCATGACACCTGTATCACCCTCCAGTCATCGTTCTTCCATCTCTTCTTCATTTGCTTGCAAAAAAGGCATGGTACTTAACTAGTTGTTGAGTGTGGAAATAAAGAAGAAATGAATTGTACATGACTTATAAGTTAAAGCAACATACTATACGAAATGAGGTAACAAATAATTTTACTTACAGGTGAACATGACTAGGGAGTAGTGGTCGACCCGGTGCTGGTGGCACCTGCTGGTGAAGTCCGAACTCTCATGACTCATTGGGGGAGTTGGGCTCCATCATATGGTAGAAGATGAGGTGGCAGGTCATAAGCCAGTAGTCCTCGTCCTACTCACATTGCTCTGACAAGCCGAAAGGGATGTCTCAGAGATGAACTCTCTGGTCCACACTGTTTAGATGACTCTACCCTTGTGCAAGGTCTAGAACACGTTGTGGAACTCTGAGTAGCCATGGTCTCTCCCTGGACTATCCTAGCTCGCTAGCAGTCTAATGAGTACCCATGGTGGGTCCATCCATTGGGTCTCGTTATCACCATAATCGTAGAATCGTGTCTCCATCTGGTACAAGTGCACCTACACCCAAAAGTATGATCAACCAATAGGGAAGTGCTCCCACGATCACAACTGTAGCAAGATATAGTAGTTAGTGAGGTTTTTGTCTCACCAGTAGCATGCTGCGAGCCATCGCACAAACACCTGTAGGTCATGCACAGTACAGTTGAGCCCCAGCTATATAGTAGGACCTCAACAAGCTCAGCGTCTGCTAGGGCTAGGAAGGTAAACAACATTCTGTAGGGTGATGGTGATCTCCCTCACCGAAAGTGAAATGTGTGGGTCTCCTGCCTCCACTGGTCAATGAGTGCTGATAGAAGTGGAGAGTCCAACGTGAACGAGTGACCAATGTGCATCATCCTCACTATGTGCAGCAACCTAGCCTGCTGTAGAAATAGAATGTACCGTTTGTCGAGAGGCCAGTCCTCCCGATGTCTCCAAGGAACTAAGTGGGTGGTCCATCACAGCTCAACCACGCTTGACAAAAATGCTGCCCATCCCAAGATGGGTCCAGCAATGTACCACACACATGACTGTCACCAATGGCCATTCCCTGCAATACAGAAAAGAATGTGTCGGTATTTGATGATGCTAAATACAACCTAGCATAATAGGAAATAATCATGCACACGAATACAACCTAGCTAAATACGAATCCGATGCTTTACAATTTTGGTTGGATTCATGTGATCACTTGAGTGTATTTTGACACTTGTGTGTAACTTGATTTGGTCAAATGCTATAGTTACCACTTTGGCATCTTTGCTTGAATACTCATTGTCATCTTGGATGGTCCTCAAAAACTCAAGTTAGATAATCTCATTTTACATTGTTGTATGCCTTTTAACTTATTACATGCATTTAACTAGTCTTTTACCATAATGACTTGTCCGGGTTCGATAATATCACGCCATTTACTTGAGGACAAGTAAAAGTTTAAGCTTGGGGGTATGACATGCGTCATATTTGCATATATTTACATGCCATTTTACCCTCATATTTTTCATATTTTGGGACCATTTATCATCATTTGCACTATTTTCTATATCTAATTGCTCAAAATGGACCATTTTACATTTTTTCATATTTTTCTGCAGGCCGGCGCGATCTAGGCGCATAAACGACAAATCTGGACTTCGGGCTACTCCGTGCAGAAGTATGCGTCATCACGAGTGTGTAGGACCAAACCGCGCTGAAAACGGAGCTCCGAAGGGGCCAAATCAAAAGAAACTAAATTGGGGAAGGGACCTAATTGTAAACCCTAGCAAGTTGGAGGGCTAATTTGCAAAATGCCAAAAAATCCCCATCTCCAAAATCCCTAGCCGCCGCCTGGAGAAAGTGAGCCCGGTTTCCTTCTACCTCAGCCCCCGTTTGCTTCCTCCCCCCGATTCTCCTCCTCCATTCCGGCCGCCGGCGAGCGCCGGGCCGCAGCTCGTCGACGCGCCCGCCGCTTCTCCATCCTCCACCGCACCACGTCTTCCTTCGCACCCCTCCTCCACCTTCTCTGCCTTGCCGCCGCATCTTCTTCTCCCTTTTTGCCCCACCTCGGTGCCGCTTCTCCTTTCCTCCACCGCGCCTCCTCTTTGCCCCATCTCGGCGCCGCCGCTCACCTCACTCCCGGCCGCCGCCTTCCTTCTTTCTCTAGCCTCCCCTTGCTCTCCGCTTCGCCTCAAATCCTCTCCACTGACCGGCCGCTCTCCTCTCTGTGACACGCCGCCGCCATCCATAGCTCTACCTCGCCGCGCCACCACATCTCCAGCCACCGGCCACCCCTGTGCACCCTCTTCTCCACCTCTTCGGCGACCGCCCTCCTCTCTTCACCGCCGCAGCTCCACCGAGTCCCCTTCAGCGCCGCCGCTTGCCGCCACCACTTCGCCGACGGTCTACTCCACCGTTCACCACCACGCCGGCGCCGCTCCTCTGCTGCTCCTCCACTCCACCGACGGCCACACCTTCCACGGCTTCCCTCTGCTACCTCTTCTTCCTCGGTTTACTCCTCATTTCTCTTTATTTTTCTCTGACTCTAAATGTTGTAATTGAATGGCATTGGATGGTTAATTGTGGATGCTAAATTGCTATATGCCAGTCTGTTGATCTGCGATGTTTAGATTTAGTAGTATCTGTGATCTGTTGATTTGCGATGTTTAGGTTGAGTAGTATCTGTGATCTGTTCATGGTGTGATAATCTGCTGTCTCATTATTTTGTTAGTTGTCCATCTGGAAGTCTTTTAGCAGTAGCCTCTGCTTAGCATTGCTAATTTTGATTAGGAGTTAATTTGTCAATTATTCTAGTGTTGGTGGTTAGTGTCTTTGTCTGTCTTTAGTGTCTAGAATTCGATGTCCTGTGCTTGTCCTACTGTCAGGGTTAGTATGTGTGTTTGTTTGAGAGTCTCGTCGAATTAGCTAGCCGGCCAACCGTCTCCCTTCCATTGCTGTCTTGACTCCCTCCTTGCTTCTAATCCTCCCTTGTGCTTCTCGATCTTCCCCTTTTCTTCTCTTTGCGGTTGGTCGTTAGCGAGGTCGAGCGATCGCATTCGTAGTTTTGTGCTTGTGTTGTCCTACCGTTGTCGTCTAGTTAGCCGTCGACCGTCTTCCCCCTCTTTCCCTCTCGACTCCCTCCGTGCTTTTAGACTCCCCAGTTCTTCTCGACTCCCTCCTTTTGTCTTGCGGTCGGTAGTTATTTAGGTCGTTAGTCAGTAGTTGTTTTCGTTCGTCCCGTCGTTGTTTAGTTCGTTCGTTTGTTTAGTTCGTTCGTCGTTTCATTCGTGCGAGTTAGAGTTCGTTCGGTAGTTTAGTTTCCTTCCCCGTTTTGATTGACCTAGCTTTAGCCGAGCACCGGTAGCCTCAGTCTAGTCCCTGTGGAGAACACGACACTCGCCGCTATTTCAGTGGCAATCCGTGCACTTGCGGGTGTGCTATTTTTGCACGATCAAGCAGTGACCGACATCCCCATGAAGGTGCACGTGGGCATGGAGGGCCATGGAGTCCCCAACCGAGATTCCCATGCCCTCCCTCCAACCTCCTTACCGAGCACCCCATGCCCTTGTTGCGTGATAGCCCACTTGCTGAGCTCTTGTGGCTGGTGTCACCTGTCGCACCTATAGAGCTCAAAGATTGGCTATTTTTGCAAAAACAGACATCCGAAGACCAAATTTGAAAAATCACTACAATGCCAAAAGTGTGAACCTTTCATCGGCAATATCAGGGGCATAGGGGAGCACGTTGTAGAGGGAGGGGAAAGCTATGTACATCATGTAATGCTTGTGGTTTCCAGTCGTTCCACCCTTGCAAAATCGATTGCAAGTTTCACAACATCTGTAGGTTTTCCTGGGCACGTTGTTCCAACTTGTAACATGTAGCTAGCCTTGGTTGTGTGGACTTGGTCGACGCAACGAATTTGCTGAGATGGTCGCAATGGGTGTTTGAGATCGGTCCTTGTAAGTGGCCTTTCCCCTGCAATAACCAAGGAGCTTTGCTTTCATCCACTTTGGATTAATGACCTAATTGGTTCCTCAAATTTGGCAAAACAATGATTTTGATCCCTGAGGTTTCAAACTAGCCAAACATGTTTATCGATTTTGTAATTTGGGTCAAATACACCTCTATAATACAGGTTTCGCTCGGTAGCTACAACTTCAACAACCATTGTTGCTAAGATTAAAGAGGGAAGGACTTGGATCCTAGCAGGCACAAAGAGACTAGCAAATTTCCTACAGACGGCTATTTAATTTTAGCAGTTTTCATTCTTGTTGTGACCTCTCCCTAGCACCTTGAACCTTTTGTAAATGAACTCTTCGTCAAACCTCTTGCCTCACTTTAATGAATTGTGGCAATCCTCCTATCGTTTCGCCCCTACCCCCTACACACACAAAAAACTCTATAATGATGTGTCGTGCTGTAGGATCGTATGGTACAATCAGAGGGAGGTGAATGATTGCCTCCGCTTTTTAACACTTGAAACCAAAACTAAGAGTAGAAGAAAAACAACCTAAATTACTGGATGTATATTATGATATCAAGATGTTGGTTCGCTCACACGTGCTCGATGAATGCTTCGATAGTTCGACTGTTCCCTTCAATCGCTCGCTATGACCACCAATGCATGTAGTCATAATCTCCCTCTGCTCTAAGACTTCAGCCCCTCGAATGCTTCGATCGCTCGAACGAGTACACGCCGGAGATAGAAGAAAAACGATGCTCAGAAAACATGTCATCGATGCCAGCAAACTTTTTCTGGAATAGATCTGATCTATTATTTCTATATCATGGATGTGGTTACAAAGTGCCCTCATGGCACCCTTAAAAGCTCTCTCGACGAAAACCCTCTCCAAACCCACACATTAGCCCTTAGCCTGTCCCTGCTTTTATAAGCTAACGTCCAAGCCGTGTCCATCTCAAACACGAACACACAACTCTATCTCTTCCTCAAATCAAGGGATTGAAACCCTTCCTAACACGGGTTTTACTATATCTCTAAACCTTCCGGTTACGAACTCCTTCCATAACGTCTCCAATCTCACCACATGACGAAGCCTCTAGGATGCACCTCCTGTATCTCCATCACGCATCACCAACTTCCGTGTCGAAGCCTCTAGGACCGCACCTGCTATAGCTTCTCCACGCAACATCACATGATCTAGCGTGAGCCCGATCACCTCATGTGACATCTCGATCGCCTGGACCTCAGATTATCTCCTCCTAGTCCTAGTCCTCGTCACCAACCGTAACCATCTCCACACCTCCATGCATCATCCACCTTCAATCTCCATGTGCACTATCATGAGCCCGACCACCTCGCATGACATCCTGACCGCCTGGACCTCATATTACTCCTTCCTAGTCCCGATCCTCTTCATCATTGATCATGATCGTCTCCATACTCACTTGAACATGCAAAGACCAATGAAACTTTCTTCCGGCATTAGTTCTCTACAATTTGATCAGCATTAGCACACACACACACACACTCACACCACCCTTGTCCATCCATAGATAAGAAGAAAACCATCCACGACCATCAACCAGGTCATCCACGACCATATATTCCATCGGTTTCCACAAATCAGCTCCAGACAACTGAATACGACCACTATCTCAATGAGTACTTGAAAACCATAAGTACCTAGGAAATACTATCAATTTGCCAAAAACACTCGGGCATAACCACAAGCATCGCTACCAACTACCGAGAACCATCGAGTACCGACTACCAAGTACCGATTACATATCACAGGTTTACGACAACCGATCTCAACACTGACAACCACAAAAACCATGACTATCCAGTATGAAGTCCTTCTGACTACTTAGTACCAAGCACTACCCATGACTACCATTCACCGAGTACCTACCTCATCCACCAAACACCGATAGCCATGCACTAGCTAGTCATACCACTGGGCTAACACGAGTACTCGAAGTACTAAAACATTACAAGGAGGAAGCACTCGTATTGACCAAGAAGTCTACGAGTACTGATCGTGAAGCCAACGACAACCGATCGCAAAGCCTTCCACTATCGATCGCGTGGTCTGCGACAACCAGCCAAAAAAACCAAGGACAACAATAGCAGACTGCAAAGTCATGACTATAAAAACAAGACTGCAAAGTCTACGACTATAACAACAGTTCACAAAGTCTACGACCATCGACTGTAAAGCCTTCGACTATCAACCAGTAAAATTTATGACTATCGATCGCAAAGTCTACGACTATCGATCACAAAGTCTACAAGTATCAACTATAAAGTCATCAACTATCGACCAGTAAAATTTACGACTATCGAGTACCGACCAGGTACTGTAGCTACGACCATAAAAAAGTATTGTTGCTACGATCATGAAAAGTACTATAGCTATGATTACCTTCAGTGGTCATTTTGTCATGGTCAAAGCCGATGTAGTCAAAATGTTGTGGTCATTTAGACACGGTTGAAGTCGATCATGGTCGAAGTCAGACAAGGTCAAAGTCTCCCGTTCGATTTTCTGATGGCACTCGAATGTCGTCCAATCCTCCAATACCACTCGAACGCTGTCCGATACTCAGTTATTACACGACAGCTGTCTGATGCCACTTACTCGATCGGACTGGTCTGAACCTCCTTGAAACAGAGCATCATTCAATATTCCGTTGCTGCTCGATAGCCGTCCAATGTCACTTAGTCGATATGACTAGTCCGAACATCCTTGAAGCAGACTGAAACAACTCGAACATGATTGAAACCACTCGAAGTAGACCAAAACCGCTCGGAGTCACTCAGAACTGATCGAAACCACTCGGATTCAAAATTTTTGACTACAATCGACAGAAACTTTCGCAAACACAAATTCTAAAGTAATCCAAATGTCAATTATTCATCATCATTTTATTCACGACCATCCACATAGTCTAACACATGCCACACAAGCATATAGACTATGTAACTACTAACACCCCCACTTCTATCATGTATAACTTAATAGATTGCAACCAAGTTGTAAGAAACAAGAGATTGCAAGCTAGGTGCTAAGTTAGGCTATGTGATCATTTGGAGATAAAAGAAGAGGAGATTTTTGCAAAAATCCATCTGAATCTCAAAATTCGTCAAAAACTCACTGGTAAGTTCTATGTGGTTGCAAGTCCCCTTACCCTACCTCACCTCAAATGTCCAATTTACTCGTGGAAGCTACTAGAAGTCAAGAACTACTAACATAGTTGTCTCTCATTGATGGGATTGCATCGAAGTCCATCCAGACAGTGAGAATCCTGCCGTTTGACCACAACATTAGCGATATCCCTTGACCGTCCTTCTTCCTTGTCCCTATATTCTCCTGCTCTTGTATCACACTTTATTCTCCCACGCTCGACCTATGCCCTACCCTGCTCTCGCACATCTTCCCTACTCATAGTCCACAATGACCGATCTACTGAGATTACCACACAAGCCATGTAGGAGCTTCAACGAGTGAATGGGTCATGGGGGGGGGGTACAACCATGTAGAACTTGTTGGTATATGTACGTATGTGGTACAATTAAGTATATATATGTGTGTGTATATACATATATATAGTATACATATATGTATATATAGTATACATATATATGTAGTATACACACACACACACATATATATATATATATGCATATATATACATATATATAATATACATGTACATATACATACATACGTATGTACGTACATATGTGTGTGTAGGAAAATGATTCCACACTCCTAGGAGTACGTACTCTCACTTCTTATATACCACTTAAATAATATTGTTATACCTCTTTATCCTTTTGAGTAACTCTAATAGTGATTATAAGATACTCCAAAGTGAGTTTCATGAAAAATTTCATTAAAGTCCAATTTTTATAGCTACTCTTTTTATATATGGAAAAAGGTATATAACAAAAATAAAGGACTCTGATAATGTTTTTTAACTAAATCACATTGGAGTATCTTAGAATTAGTATGTATGTATACCAAAAGTGGTAAATAAGTATAACATATTCGTTTAAGTGGTATATTGGAAGTGGGAGCATGTACTCCCAGGAGTACAAAAAAGGCTTATATATATAGTATAAATAACAGGGGCACCATGGTGCCCAGGCTCCATGATTAAGACTTTCCATCCATGATTGAGACTTTCCACTCATAATTAAGACTTTCTATCCTGATATTATATATCATTGCACTTGCACGCATCTAAAAGCAATCTAAAGGCAGGGAGGCTTGGTGCCGATTTGGTCGGCTTTTGGCTGGCGGTCAGATCGATCGATGGTGTAATCGACTTGCAGTCTAACTGGCCTTTGGCTGGCGGTCAAACTGGACGATGCATGGTGGTCAAACTGGCCTCTATGCCAAGATTTAGTTGGTTTTGTGTGTTAGTCATAGTGTGTCAATGCATTTGATTTACTAATAAGAGTCAATTATATGTCATTTATGTTCGAATCGATTGCTAGTTTTTAATGTGCAGGCACTTTGATTATTGTTACATCCAGTGGCAAGACCGAGACTTGGTGACCGTGGCATATCGCGTAAGTTTGGGTGGAGCATCATCTCATGCGGAGAAGCATGAGAAAAAATAAGGATCATTAAGAGGCAAGTGCGTGCATGTGGTGTGCTAATTGGACTTGTGCATTTCAAGACAGTTCTTGGAGCAGACATACAATCTTAGTGGCAAGTAATTGGGCATCACGAACTATGGTGTGATGTGGTGTGCCATAGAATTTTGGTGTTTCAAGTAGTGACGATCTCAGAGCAGGCATACAATAGTTGTGAGAGGCAGTACACAGAGGAAATAGTTACATGTGATTTTGGCTGATACAGCTGAACTCGGTATAATTTATACTATAATTTATCTATAAACCCTGCCTTGAAAAAATGCACCGTTTAACGACAAGTTATTGTAGAAATGTAATGCAAAGTCTAAGCATAAGCCCAAAAGAACTGAGCCAACATCATGAGAGATAAGGTTAGGGTTTCTTTGTGTGGAGTCTTGTGTGTGTGCGCTAGGCTTAGAGCTATACTATCCTAAGAGAGTGGCAAGTGAAATGTACATCCAAAGTTTGCCCAAGTAAGTTGTGCCATGGATCTTACCTTGTGCTTTTGTTTTGCTTGGCTTTCCTATTTGGATTTCTCTCTTCTTGATCTAACCTGGTGCTAAGGATGTGTAAGAGGTGGAAATATCTCTTGGAGATTAGATCCCATCTATCTAGTCATCTTCTAGAGGAAGTTCTTGAGCTTGTCCGGTTTTCCTAAGCAGATAGGTGATGTGGTTTTGCTCTTGTGAGGGTTTTGCCTTGAGTTCGTGCTGTGATCTAGCTTTCTATGGTATGTGAGAATACATCCAAGGCCATCTAGAGCATTAAGGGCTCACAAGCAAAAGTAGGTCAAGGTTTCCCTATTTCATCTAGTTTTGGTGCAGATTTCCTTGTTCTGAATAAAGGTCGAAACTTTGGAATCGATCTTCATGATCCATAATTGGAATAGGTTCATGTCATCCTAGGGAGGGTTTATAAAAAGTTTCACTACATTTGGAGCAGTGGTTTACATGTTAAGTCTTTTCTTGGATTGTATGCAGTGCTGTTATGTGCACTACCACGGCCAGCGGTCAAACTGCAAGGAACGAGCGGTTCAACCAGCATGCGGCCAGATCGATGAAGCAAGTGGTCAAACCAGCCAATGCGGTCAAACAGTGACCCAAGTGCGGTCCAACCAACAGCGTGGTTTGACCGGTGACTCGAGTGGTTAGACCTACCTTGGGTGGTACAATCGCACCCTAACCAGTGGTACTACCGTAGACAATGAAGTCTCAATTGACTTGTGTTCTTTGAATCTTAGCTTTAACAAGCTTGTGAGTTTGTTTTCCGCTGCATAGAGTTGAAAATACTAGGGGAACATTTTGAAGGAGTCATTCACCCCCTCTAACTCACCATACCGATCCTATAGGTACCTCCCTTCAATTGCTTGACTTGAAAGCTAAGGAAGAACTTCAGCTCACCCATCATACTCATCTCAAATTCTATGTTCATTGTATCTAAAAATCTGGACACCAAGCATGAGAGGAGCTACAAAAAATTATGTCATACACATAAATCTGAACTAAAAGGAAATCACTGCCATGCTTGAGAGTGAACAGGGGCTAGGGACTTGCTTCAATTCATATAAGGCTTTGGAGAGTTTGAAGACATGATTTGGGAACTAGGATTTTTAAATCTAGGTGGTTGCTTTACATAGTCCTCTTCTTCTATGAAACCATTAAGGAATGCACTCTTGATGTCCATTTGAAACAACTTAAGGCCCTTAAACACAACAAATGCTAGTAAATTGTGAATGACTTCTAATTTAGCAACAGGTGCATGGTCTCCTTAAAGTCTAAGCCCTCTACTTGGAAGAAACACTGAGCTACAAGTCTAGCCTTGTTATGAACCACTAAGCCATCCTTACTTTGCATATTTTTGAATACTATTGTAGCATAGGCACAACAGTGGGTACAATATACCCCTTTTCTCTTGGAAATTTGTAACTAAGAGAGCTAGAGAGCCAACCAGGAGAGAGCTAGTGAGTAAAATGAGTGGGTTTGGCCCCTCCATACCCCCTTTGGGGGTTTGTATACATGATAAATACAAGGGGCACATTCCTACCATACCCCTGAATATTTACAATTGGTAAGGGCATATTCGTACATTCCTTTATACACACACCCCTATACTATTGGGGCTGTTGCAAGGCCCAGCAGCTAAACCTAATGGCCATGGGGGCTGGGCACCCCCACAACAATACTCATTTTGTTTCTATAACATTATGACTAAGAGGGGGGTTCAATTAAGAACTAGACCTTGTTTCTTTCAAAGTTCTCAAGCTAGTCATCCATGGCATTGATCCATGAGGCATCAAAAAAAGTGTGGGTGATATCTCAGGGCTCAAAGGATACAACAAAAGTAGAATGAGCATAGGAATCTAGAGAGATAAACTTGGAGTGAGTAACTCACTTATGGAGGTCTCTAATCATCTACTCTAATGAGTGTCATCGCTAAATATGAAACTATGGTTCTGGTGTAGATGTGGCCTCTACCTCACAGGCTATAGAGTTAGGAGCAGAGCACTCGAAGCACTAAAGGCTGCTCAACTCAAACTAAAGTAGTGGAAGCAGGCTCTCCATCCAACTCAGGAGCAACAAGATGAGGAATTGGATTCTCATCCTCTAAGTTAGGGTCATCGCTAAAGAAGATGCTCTCCTGATCATATGTACATGTGTACACGTACTGTCTGGTCTAATACCAGGACTAGCCTTATGAAAAGTGACTTCACAAGTCTCCAATATTTTGTTAGTATCCAAATTTAAGACATAATAGCCATGAGTATAAGTAGGATATCTAGAAAATATGCCATCTGATGATCTTGATTCCAATTTATCTAAGTTGTCATATTTTAGAATGAAGCATTTGCAACCAAAGATCTTAAAGTAAGAGAAGCTAGGCCTACGACGTAATCTCAACTCATAAGAAGTCTTGCCTAAGAACGATATCAAAAACACCCTGTTAGACACATTACAAGCGATGGAAATTACCTCAGCCAAAAACTTCCTAGGAGTGTTATGTTCATCCAACATAGTCCTAGCCATCTCCACTAGAGTCATATTCTTTCTCTTTATAATCCATTTTATTGGGGAACTCTAAGAGCAGAGAATTGATGCTCTAGACCTAGATCAACATAGAAAGTGGCAAAAGATGAATTGTTGAATTCAGTCCTATTGTCACTTCTAATGACTCTCAAAGCTCCTAGGAGATCAACAGCTAATCTAAGGACCAACTTCCTAAAGCATCCAACACCCCATCCTTGAAAGTAAGAAAATACACCAAAGAATACCTAGAGAAGTCATCTAAAATGACAAACACATACCACTTTTCTTCTGTAGACTGGTCTCTAGAAGGACCAATAGTATCTACGTGCATGAGGTGTCGGGGTGCATCAGTCATCACCATGGTAAGAGGTGGATGAGAAGCAGCAACTATCTTACCATGTCTATATGGTGAGCAAACTAGGACCTTGCAACTCTTAAGTCTATGCAAACCTCTAATAAGATCCATGCTACTGACTCCAGTCAAGTGATCAAAACCTATATGACCAAGCCTATGATGCCACAATACTAGATTATGAGAGTCAAAAGCCACAAGACACCTAGGACTAGAGATAGGAGAAACAATGAAATCAACACTAAAGACCTTCTCTAACCTAGAGATCCTAAAAACAAACTCACAAGAAGAATCTAGAACTCTGCACTCATCTCTCTTGAACCTTACCTCTAGACCCTTATCGAAAAGCTGAGAAATAAATAGCAAATTATATCTCAGTTTACATAACAAAGCGGTATCCTTGAGTATGAACTTGTTATTGATTCCCACAGAACCCTTAGCCATCATGGTCCTGGTAGAAGCATCCCTGAATGTGATCAACCCATCACTGGATGCACGAGTGAGGGAGGAGAACCAATAAGAATCTCTGATCATCTGTCGAGAACATCTAGAGTCAACAAGCCACACATCCTCCTTCGTTGCTCAACGGACCTGCAGGGTAGAAATAAAAGACATCAGTGCCTCAATATTGGGGTTAGAAAGGAAAATTTTAGGAATCCAGTATTGAGCTACATGATGAGTAGGAATAGCAGTAAAGTAGTAATATAAAGGTTAGTATGAAAATTATGAGGATGAACATGAGAACCACCTAGCATCTCCAAATCAGCCTACCAAAAGACCGATGATCCCTTGTCTGAAGCTACTTGTGGTCTACCCTCGCGAAATCCTAACCCACATCACTGCTAAGCTCCTCCAAAGGAGTCAAAAAAGTCATCTACGAACTCATGCCTAACTCTAGGAGCACTTGAGATTGAAGACCTAGCTCTAGGGACAGTCATGGGCGAAGGAATTCCTCTAATGAACCTCAAGGCACGCACCCACTCTCTTCTCTCAAACTTAATCCTATGGAAGCAAAACTCAACAAGGTGGCCTCCCTTCTAGCAAAAGGTGCATTGGTACTTGACCTTTCGAGGGATCGGACCTGCTGAAGTAGAAGCACCTCTGACTGCACTTTCTATACTCAATGCTAGAATGAAATAGGTTGTCACTGTCCTTCGGATGACAATATTCTAGCAAGAGTGGTTACTACAAAGCGAGCCTTCCTTGGTCATCTCTTCCTGGAAAAATTCTTTCTTGCCACCTGGATCATTTGGAAACTAAGGAATGAGCTTATTTTTCAGCTTAAGAAGCCTAATGTTACTATTTGGAAATAAAGACTTCGACTAGAGGCTTCGCTCCTGCTGCATAGAGTCAAACCAATTTTTTTAGATTCGCTTTCCTCTTGGATTCAGTCTCTTTGACCCCTCTTGCTTCTTATTTGTGCTCTTTATTCTCCCCTCTTCTTCACTTCTTTGTACTTTTTTACTATAATAATATAGCATAGTAGGAGCCTCAACTACTATTTTTTTTTCAAACAAATTTGAAGCACCTAACTTGCTAGAATGGGTTTGGGCAAATATAGTTGGCTTAAACAAAACTTACTACTCTCCAAAACACTCACTACATTAGATTGGCCGTTTCTGGAATGCTATAAGGAACTGAACCCTAGACCTCTATTCCTCACACTCACCTTAGATTGGACAAAAATTGTGTTGAGGTTTTTTTCCACTAGAAAATCTTTCAAGGGTCTTCTTGAGATAGTCATTTTTTTTGTTAGGTTGGTGCATGTGGCACACTCAATGTTCTTGGTTGCTCTAGCATATGTCTCTTTGTGAGTAGCTACCTCTACTCTCAAGGCCGCATAGGACACACAAAAAAGCATATTAAATCCGACCCAGCTGCTTCTCAAATTTGACTCTAAATGCCTTATGCATCTCATCAAAATTATTTCTAATCTTAGCACAAAATACACAAGCAATATATCAATGGATTTCTTAGATGTAGTCATGGATCAGAGTTTTTCATTTTTACATTTATCTTCAAGTGTCTTATTAAGTGCTTTAATTTCATTAGTTAGCTTAGGGTAATTTTCACATGATTCATCTTTAGAATGATGAAGCATTTTAGTTAATTATTTCAATTTTTCTCCCTAAACTCACAATGTGAATATGAATATTCAGAACTAAATTAAAGCAAGGTTTAGTGGCACTTTCAAGTTTTAGTTCAAGTAAGGCACAGCTGGAGCAAGATAAAGCAATAGCACCTATTCCCACATGATCATTGCTAGACTTTAGTGTCACTAGTTCATCCTTAGCATCTATGAGTTAGCTAACAATAGAAGAATGACTAATCCTAAGCTTATCCAACTTAGAGTGTAAAGCAAGGCAAGATTCATAGTTTTTTATAATCAAGAATCATGGATTTGAGCCTTACAATTTTTAAGTTCAAGTTATCAATCATGAAATCCTGATTCTTGATTTTCTTAGCCTTTTTTCAAGTTCTCTTTCAGCTAGAACAAGAGCATGCTTTATATCCTCAGTCGAGGGATATACCTCATCAGAATTACTATAAGGAGTGTCGTCATTGATGGTGTCATTATTGATGTCTTTGTTAGCCATGAAGCACATGCCAATGAAGTCCTATGTCTTGTTCTTGCCTCAGGAGTCATCCTCACTGTCATTCATCCTTGAGTCCACATCGCATGTGTTGACAGTCTCGAGAGCATCAAGGATAGGATTGACGAACTTGCAGTAGTTGCTCTTCTTGGGCTTCACTTTACAAGGTTGAGGACGCCTTTGAAAGTCCTTCTCCTTTCCCTTGAGCTTAGGTCACTTGGCTCGAATGTGGTTTGGCTCACCATACTCAAAAATAGGTAAAGGGGGCGCTTCTCTTTTAGTTCCTCATATTATGATAGGCTTTTTATGACTTTGGTGGATATAAGTGCTAAGTCATCCTCTGAAGTTATTTCCAACTACTCATCAGTTAGGGCATACAATGAGAACAAGGAAAACAAAAAAAAACCAAAGTCCGAAGGACTAGAAGAACTACTCTGAGTGCGGTCAATTATAAGAGCCATCAACTCTATCTTGGGGAGCCAGAGATGGAGTCAATCTCATGCATCTTGAACCTTGAGTAGAGCTTACCCATAGCAAGCTCACTCATGACAGTATTGTCATTGATGGATGCAATCTTCATCCCCCCAATGTTTAGCATCTAGGGCACCAAGCACTAGACGTGCATTCTTAGACACGGTATATCAAGACAACAGCACACAAGTTGCTGAAAATCTTGATGAACCTAGAAAGCAACTCATTCAAAAATTCATCGAGCTTTTACTCAAACTTGGAGTGATCTTTCATGAATTAATTTTGTCTCACTTCCTTGATCACCGAATAGCCCTCATGGTAGTCAGCGAGGGTCTTCCAGATATTGTAAGCATATGTCAAGCAAGACACTCGATCAAACTCAGATCTACCAAGCCCCTGAATTAAGTAGTTGCGTACCTTGTTATTTTCCTCCACATCCATAAGATTTATTAGAGTGATCTGGTCAACAATAAGCACAACATAAGGTCTTTACTTTCTTCCAAGTTGGTTGCCCTTGGGCTTGGATATAGGCTACCATCCAAGCCTTCCAATAGGAATACTTAACCCCATCAAAGAACAGTGGCTTGATAGAATACTTGTCTGAAGCCATGTCTCTAAGATAGGTTAAGATCTATCAAAAAGAGTTATGGGCTCTGATACCACTTGTATGACCAACAATATCAACAAACGGGGTGAATGATGCATTCTCAAAACCTTCCCCTAAGCATCCAAATATCTTTCAGTTCAATAGCTAAAGAGCTATGAAGATTAGATTTGTTAGACTGATGCTGGCAATCAGATGGGGGTGAATGATTATGGAAGCTTTTTATTTCCCTAAGTATTCAAAATCTTCATTCAAATGACTATGAGAGTTATAATGAGAGTCATCAATCTCATATCACACCTCCTACACATGAAACACATAGATCTGGGATTAAAAGAATCAATAGCTAGGCTTCGACTGTAGGACCTGTAGTACTGCCAAGTACACGTTGGTATGACCACAATGGTACTACTGCTAACTTCAATCCAGTATGACTGCATTAGTGGTACTTCCACTCCAGGGAGGTTGGTACTACTACATACCCTATTCCTAGGCACAAACCTCTTGGGACAAAAACCAAATTCGATGATCTCGATCAAACCTTGTCCAATGCTACCAAAATTGGTATGGACCTTAGAAAGGATGATGGGAACCAAATCAAATTAAGAAACACAAGGTACTTAGACTTTATTCCATCCAATTGAAGAAGTTTAGTTTTAGGTCACAAGAACACACCAAACCCTAAAACTTCAATTATTTCTTGTTTGTGAGCATTTAAGTCATGAGAATTTCTAGATCATCTCTCACTTGTCATAGTAAGGCAATGTAAGTAAAGGTCCGGGTTAGAAAGGCCATGATCATAAAATCACAAACCTTGATAAAGGCAAGGCAAGACCCGGACTAGATCTTGATTATTGCTATAGAAGTGATCTAGTTGGGCAAAGATTGATCCCAAGGACCTACTAATATCTATTACATATTATGGATCATAGCAAGAGCAAGAGGAGCACAAAAAGATCCAAATCACCAAAGACAAGAACAAGAACTCATGTAAAGAGAGACAAAACACAATAATTGCAAGACCATGATCTATTGCATGGAGAAGAATGATTCTTACAGCTTGCTAATTTACATAGGACCCTACACAAGTCCCACTCTTACACCATGAAGAAGAGGAAGAACTAACCTAAGCCTACAACTCAACCCTATTTCCTTACCAACCCTAGCTCCCATCCTACTCCATCATATAGGCTAAATAGCCCCCTTAGTGGGTCTAGACCCGTGAAGGGTTGGGGAAACCAGTCAACCGCACACTACTAGTGATGAAGATTGAATAATCCCTTAAGAATGGCTATAATTCTTAATTAAAGTCCTAAGACACTTGTGGTCATAAGCTTTCCAAAGCTATTCCCCGAGTACCCTGCACGAAGGACTATATGCACTTTGCCCGACCAGTAGACCACTCGGAGAGTTTGTGAATAGATATAAAGGCCTGCTTCTTGGGGACTCCTCCCATGTGATGGATAAAGCACATACTTTATCAATCCCGAACAACATGACATTTTGACCCTGTATCTCTAACAACAATTGCCACACATTTGTCCCATGATTATCTCCCACTGATAACAACCGAAGATTAATTATCATCAAATATCTCTCTTTGATAGCAACCACTCCTCCGATTAGTCATGGTGATTCCACTAGATGTCTCCCTAGATGGATAATTAACACCCCCTTCAACGGTATTTAAAGGTTGATAAGAGACACAACAAAAGAATTGACTCAAAACAAGGGACAACTCTCAGGAGAACATGTTAAGTCAATCAAAATCTTCTGAGCAATGGGAAGATTATATAGTAGGGCCAGTTAAATCCCTTTTTGTAAGCCCTTTTGTAACCAGTTCATAGCAATAAAGATCACCCCTTTCTCTTGGTGAATCGTTCCAAGGAATCTAGCCTTCTTTCTCATATTCTCATAAGATCGGCGACTTCATCGTGAACAACTAGCGCAATTCGTGGGGAAGAAGGCGTTGAGTCCTTGAAATTCTTCATCAGCAAGCACCATCCTCTCCTATTTTTGTCAACATCACTCATGCGATCATGGTAGGAACATGGGACGAGGAGAACTGATTTGATCTAGCCAACTACCCTGACCTCGATATGGACGCATGCATTTGTGTCATGGAACATGATGCTTCTTCATCATCTTCCTCCATCCCAGTCTCATCCATCCTTGACACCAGTGAGATTGACCGGATGGAAGAAGACATGCCTGCCCTCAACATCAGCATTACCAGGGGAACCGAACACTCCGACCACATTGGAATGCCCAAGCAACACCTCAAGAGCGATACTTTTGACCAGCAAACATAGAAACAAGAGCATGATGTCACAATCTGAGGGTTAGAGTACTCTCAATATGGTCATGGGCTACTGCTATTTGCCAACGGCTCCTATGGATAGCGAGAGCCGGACGACACCTAGTCAATGTGTCAATGAGATTGCCTCTAGCGGAAAGCCATGGAAAATAATAATACTCATCATTCAATCAGCAATCCACTAGATCAAGTCATTCAATTAACAATCCACTGGATCAAGTTGAGTCCACCGCATAGCCTTTTGGAAGTGTTGGTCTCCAATCGTTTCCTATCATGGAACCTACTTGCTGAAGCAGTGGAAGGCACTCCCTCGGTTTCAATGAGAGTTCATTAGGAGATGAAGATACTGTTGTAGATACTGTGTTTGGTTCTTCACGGCAGACTCCCCCACGACCCACTGGTTGGAATGGTATGAACGCTCTTGCATCACCTAGAGGAATGGAAATAATGGAACTGGTGGGTATCAACCATCTAATCCTCTTATTTCTACCCCTCCACACCTGTTGAGTCGCGTGGAACGAGTAGGGAACTCGAGGTATGAATGCACCCAGGACTTTAGTAACTATACAGAACCTACAATGTGTGCATGGTATTCTGAACAAACTAAACTCTGCTTTGGTAGAAACCATAGGATATGCTCAAGTTGTAGGTTAGCTATCGGAGATTCTGAAGCAGACTATGTGACGAATAGACATGTATTGAGAGCAAATGCACTCCAAAATCATGACAATGACTTCTTCCATAGACTCTCCGCATGATAGAAGCCAACCTGGTTGGGCTGACAATAATCCACCAACAAGCCCAAGACCCACTCAAAGATTTCATCAAGGAGGTCACAAAGGAAGAAAGCTCTTTGAAAATGAAGCAACTCCTCCCCGTTATCATGAAAGATGACATCAAAGATACGGTTTGGATGATCTATGTAATCATCTGAACCATGTATTTATTGTGTCTCCATTACCAGATAGGGGCCCCAGTTCCCCATAATGACAATTGGAGGTATAGGTCTCCGACTGATTACAATCTGACTACTTTCTAGAGAAGGCGTTATGACCTGATCATAGGTTGTCAGGATTTCTCGGTTGGCCAAAAAGTTTTGACCAACAAATCTTGAGAAATTCAATAGAAAGCAAAATCCATTAGATTATATAGATTTATACCACCGCTAGCAAGGCTGCAAGAGGCAATAACAATGTGATGGCAAATTACTTGCCAACAGTTCTTGAGGGTTTTGCCCGGTCGTGGTTGGTGAACCAACTGGCAGGATCAAACTATACTTGGGAACAACTCTATGACCTGCTGATCATCAACTTCTAAGGGACGTACGACCACCCAGGAAGGAAGATGACCTTTATCAAATCTAACAAGATCCCAATGAGACCTTATGACAATACATCAAAAGGTTCTGTCAGGTTCATAATTCTATTCCAGAGGTCGTGGATTCTTCTATTATCTAGGCATTCAAGACTAGATTAAGGAACATGTGATTTACAGAGGACATTGCAATGAACCCTCCAAGGACAATCGTCAAACTATTCAATATGGCTGATAAGTATGCTGTCGTTAGAGAAGCAAACGAATAAAATAAGGCCAATGTTGGATAGAGAAGATCTCTCAACTTGGCCTGGAGAAGAAAGAGAAGAAGGTCAAAAGGCCCCCAAAGGGTAAGAAGAATTATAAACCTAACACTAAAGAAATTCTTGCAATTTTAGAGAAGAACACTAATAGTAAAGAGGATTATTGCAGTCAGAATAAAACAGAGGCTCTAACCGATGAATCCAAGAACAAGAGGTGGTGTCCACTCTACCAAATGGTAGGGCATGATCTGTGCAACTGCCATACTTGGCAAAATAAGCTAGAAGATTACTAATCAGGTAAGGATCCTCTACCTTCTATACAGGAGATCGGTGAACCGAGCACCCAAAAGGATAAGGATGGTAGCAAAGAGATAGACTGTCAGGAGCCACCGCACATTGTCGACATGATCTTTAGCAAATCCTCCTCCTACGAGTCCATATGGCAACTGAAGACTGTGGAACATAAGGTGAACCTCACCGAAGCACAGTCTTCATCAAGCCATCTAGGTGGCTGGTGTAACACCCCAGGACCCGCATTATCCTGGGATGCCACTAAACCACGCTACAAGCTAGTCAATTTACTTTACAAGGTAACACAAACTGGCAACAATTTCTAAATCATGTTAAGCTAAGCGGAAGTATGCTAAAACAAAGGTAAAGGAACACTACTAATTAAAGAATAATCGCTAATAACTTTAACCAATTAAAGCGATCCACAACCCAACTTTAATAATTAAAAGTGATCGGCAATAAGAAATAAAAATGAATAACTGGAGACTGCACTTATTTATTACAGTATGAAACATGATATGGTGTGTGTTAGTGATGTGCCGCTCTACCCGTCCCATGCATGCTTGAGAATCACCTGGAAGGGGGGGGGGACAAGAGTGAGATAAAAATCTCAACAAGCAAACTGTTTAACAGGCTAGTTAAACTACAACAGTTTAATCATCAACATTTATTTTCCACAATGACCACGTTTATATCATCAACCTCAAATCACTAGTAATGACGGTAAAACAATAGCAAATAAATCTTGTTTGACTACTTTAAAACCTTAACCACTACCACTACCAAAGCCAATAAAGCATTATCATGTTTTACCTCACTACTTTATTATTTCTCACATCCACAACTGCTATCAACAGTTACTACAAGAGAAAAGAATCTCGTGCCACAATCACAACCCCTACCATACCATAAGGGACGAACCCCATTCCACGACCATAGCCACATTCCTCATACCACAAGTAACTCACATGAGCCAATTCCACATTACAACTATGAAGTTGTATTTGACTGCAAAATAACTTCACCACAATACATTGCATAGGTATGCAAATGATCTTTCTACAATGCAATGCATATGAATGCGCATGATGCACTTCACCCTTACCCAACAAGGTAAGAGTGTGCATCGTACTATGGCAATGTACGATGTTGTACCAGTACGGTCGCGGCTACAAGCAGTAACATCCACAATGCAAATACGGTCGCGGCTATAAGCGGCGACATCCACAATGCAAATGTCATGATATGTTATGAATGATATGATAACCATAAACCACAAGATCTCCAACCTCAAAGGGCATCAACATGATTAACATGAATTTAACCTTAAGAAAACATCAACATATCCACCATGAATTTATATCCATGTTCCACATTTGGCACATATAGCAACTATCACATGACTACAAGCAAGTCATCCAAAACATAGCAATCAGTTCTTATTTTGCCACTACAACCTCATTAATAAATCAAGCAACCATGTTATATTACTTCAAAATACGAGAATCAAGTAGATTGTAAGTAGTATGAATAACGAATTAAACCGTAGCACAACCGCTACAATTACTTGCCTCTACCGTTGAAGCGAAGCAATCACGTGCGTTCAGGAGCAAAACCACCTGTACAAAAGGTACCTCTCAGCACAATGCTACAGCATAGAAAACACGACTTAAGAAGTAAAGTTATCGCTAAACCCCAAATCCCCACAACATCCCTCTCCACTTAACGGTTCCACACTCTGCCCGCTGCAGCAGCGCTGCTTAATTTTTTTGTATCTTTAAGATTATTAAACTATTTACAAATACAGATATATTTTTGAATTCCTCACTTAAATACCTTCACTTTTCATGTAGATCACTTATTTTTATTTTGTTACTCTCAAGGTGTAACTTAACACGCAAAACAGAGGACGTTCTCTGTTCTGGCAATCTGGGCAGCCAGATTATAACGCATCCCAACCACAGTCTAAGGCTCTAAAAATTATGATTTTTATACAGTATTTATATTACTTAATTCCCTACATATCTCTCAATTTTGACCAAAAACATAAAAATCATCTACTACTCCTAAATTACACCTGAACAGCAATCTGCACCCCTGACAGACAGCGAGATTCCCGACCCTTCTACGCCCAAATCCCACGGCCAAAAATTCTGAAAAAAAATACAGTAGGTAGGTCTTGTCGTCCTCTACAAATTTCCTTTTGGGAAGACCCGCAGGAAAAATAGTTTCGTGGGTCTAAACTGCGCAAACAGTCGCGCTGCACGGATTGATCTACAGACGCACAGCAGGAATTCCCTAATCGGAGAATCTAATTGCTAATCCCCACCAATTCTTAGGCTAAGAACCCTAATTACAGAAAAATCAGAGGGATTTGTGATGAGAGAGAGTTACCTATGTGATCCCCTTGGGATCACCCGTCTTCTTCCTCCTTCCTTTCTTCTCCTTCCCTCCCTTCTTCTTCCTTCCTTCTCGCTTTCTCCTAGCACTAAGGGATAGCAATGGGGGAGAGGTGGAGGCGCAGGGAGGAGATGGGGGTGGTGGCCAGGTGGGGAAAAAAAGAGAGAGGGGCCAAGGGAGGGGGTTTATAAAGGGGGGTGTTAGGGTTTGGGAGGGGGGTAAGGCACCCCTTTGGGCTGGCTGGCCCAATGTGGCTGGCCCACCCCTCCGGACAGCACAAAATATTCAAACTAATTGTTTAATTTATTTTTTTTAATTTTGGATAATTCTGCAATTTAATTTTTACCTCCCGCGATTTACTGAAAAAAATCGGGAAGTCCGCGATTATTTTAGAAACCTACGCCGAATCGACGTTCAGGATATTACATTCTCCCCACCTAAAAAGGATTCGTCCTCGAATCTAACTCCTCAACCCACGAGACAAAAGAACAATCAAGGAAAGAACAACCAAAGGATAGAGCATCCCATGGATTGAACATTCCAAGCGAACAACAACTACGGGTTCTCACCCGCCTCGAAGAACTCGGGTTCTTCTTCTACATTTGAACTTCAAGATCCCACGTCACCTCCCGCTCGGACTGATTCGTCAAGAGGGCCTCCACATACCTGGTGGCCCTCTTCCTCATGACCAACTCCGACGAGTCCACGACACGCGCCGGTCAACGCCGAGCGGCCAACAGATCCTGTCGTTCTCGCAAAATTCTCCGCCACAACTATCAAGCCACTATCTAATACCATCCTCCTTCTTAAAACATTTTCCTCTATATATTATAATAGGGATAATATATTGTACCCCTTTTAAAGAATTTGACCACAGATTCCACTCATAACATTTTACTCGAAGCACAAACAATAACTTTTACAAATGGAACCAAACCAAAAGAAGAGTAAAGGATTCTCAAGCAACACACTAGCAACCAGCTTTCCTTCAAAGGACCACGATCCAAATCAAAGAATTCACCACAAAACCTTTTACACTCTCCAAATAGACATTTGGAGAATCCACACTACATAAGCCAAGAGTGAAAATCACTCGACAGACCAAAACAATCATTTTCTTTTCCTAACTGGAAAAGACTACGCCTCATCATAAAACAACTCAATTTGCAGATGACCTCTACCATAAACACACAGTTTAAACAAGAATCAAGAGAGCATATTACTGCTCGAGGTATCATTAATTTCCCAATCCATTCCCTTTCAAAATTTAACTTTCTTGAACCAAGGATTTCCAAATCATCGCCCAACACACCAACTCATTTATCTTAAGTTGGCAACTTTGACAATGCGCTCAAACTGAGTACATCATCCACACCCTTGTAGAGAGACTCTACTGTCTCCACAAAACACATTCTATCCAAGACCTCGACCAATGGAATTACTTTGACAGATAATTCCTAAAGCACCTCAATCCCTTAAGGATAACAACTCGAAATTCATATCACACCCACACATACTCATTTACTGCACCTCAAGGATGCTATCCCGATCATCACACTATTTGGATTCCACTCTGATCCACTATTCCCACACAGAGACGCTGAGCCTCAAAGGTTCTAGCATAACAAAAGGTAAAGCTCAGACTCAACTTTCAAGACTCCTACAACCACTCCCCGTATAAAGATAGGGAAATCCTCAGGTGAAAATCCAACTATTTCACAATTTACACACACTCAATTGTTAACATCAACAAATTATTTGGCTCCAAAACAAACATTCTATTTAAATCAAATCCTTCCCAAGGATTATCTTACAAAAACAATATTTCATCCAATGTGCCATAAACATCGTGATATTTATGGCTTCCGCAAAAAAACATCTACCAGACCACCACTATCCAGTTGCCATCACGCAACAAAGAAAACCTCACAACTCAAATCGGTTACCCTTTTCTTAGAAGAAGAGGTAAGAAGAAATAAATTCCAGCACACAGAAAATCGCTATCATTCACAGTAACCATAAGACCAAGAGAAGAAAAAAATAAATAGCAATAAGGTTGGAAAACACAAAATGAGATCATCTGTACCTCAAATACTTCTAGTACACTTTTCTTTTAACAAGAAATAATTAATTTTTTTTATTACCGCATCCCGCTAGTTCCAACAAAAGAGGCTTGAAGACCACAACACAAGGTTTAGCAAAAAAACACTAAAAGCGTTCAACACGTCGCTTTACTCAAAGCAATCTCGGCTACTACACAAGTCATAAGGTCCAAAAAGATCCCAACCACAAATCTCAAATCCTTTAAGTCAATTAGTATCATGGAACTAACAAATTCCTTTATTTAAAAAAACCATCAACACCATAATCACAACTACATGCTATCAATTGTATTAACAACAAGATAAAATACTCTTTGCAAAAATCATCATATCCTCTTACTCCTTCATATTTTTTCCAAAAGGAACACCATAAATCACTTCATCATGCTCTTATTATCCAAGTAAGATTCCAACTACTTAATCTAGGAAAACCTAGTGCATAAGCAGTGGCGGACCCAGGATTTTACCAAAGGGTATGCCACACCAAAATTTTCATATGCAATTCGATAAAACCATTTGCCAATTCGGTTAGGTTGTGTTCAATAAAAGGATAAAATTCAATAAGTTATACTACAAACTATGTAAACAAAACAGTTAAACAGATCATGTTATTCCACAAAATATAGTTAACGACTCAAGATAGAGAAATGGAAGCAGCAAAGTGCAAAAAGACCCAACGTAAAATAAGTTCAATCATAAATCTCAAGTGTGTGTGAGCTATAAAAAAAATTTAAAAACTAGAAGGCCACAACTGTGTAGAAAAAAAATATTCACGCACATGCTCTTGCACTTGCCAGCTCATAGGCAGAACACATGTACACACACAATGACACAAAGAGGGTTTTTTCTTACTTCATGGATAAGATATTTTGCAGCTATTCAGGAAACCAAAGCTTCGTTTTTCTCTTTTCATTTTCCAGAGAAGTAACATCATTGTAATAACCAGTTAATCAGTTATCCTCCTTTACAAAATGGTTTAATAAGTATGAAAACATTTTTGTTTAACAATAGCATGAAAGCCACATGGTGACAAGACAATACCATCATCTTCAGGTCTTTGCAACTGCATTGCTCAACATTCAACAATAATATGTCTAGTTTATACATTAGATCAAACAGGTAGCAAATGATCACAAGAATAATGCAATCCAACCTTATCAAGCAGAGACATGTAAAGCAATCATGGACCTCGACAAGACAGGAACACCTACTTATTTAGAAGATGAGCTTCTTCTCGAGCTTTTGCTTAGACTTCAGCTTTTGCACAAAAATGCATTACACTCTTCCTAATATGCCTATGGATCAAACGACTAGTTCCCCAAATTTACAGTGATGATGCATTTGATTGCTGACTGAATATTCCTCAAATTTACAGTGATGATGCATTTGATTGCTGACTCTAGTTCCACACTTCGGTGGTTTGTTTGTCAAAACAGCATGGTGGTTAAGGAATTGCACGATTGAATGCAAGAGGATTGAAATGCCTGTGTAGGTTGTACTAGCAAATAGATTTTAATGGTTTATTGATTTGATTAATGAAGCTTTAATAGGAAAAGCATGCGCACCTGACTTAACCATAAATATCAGACCAATCGAGACGCGTAGAGGGAGGGTATCCAGATGAAGTTAACATGGAAAGGAATACAAGAAGACTTAGAAGAGCAGCAAGAAGTTACCATGAAGTTGGTCTTGCCGATCCGGCAATCCCCGAGCATGCTGACCTTGAGGCTGGCCACGTCCTTGACATCCGCTGCCTCGGGGGTGTCGGCGGCGGCCGCGCCGCTATCGTCGTTTCTCTCGAACGGGGTCAGGACGGCCCCAGCTTGAGGCGGCCCGAGCCGGCGGTACCGCCCGGCGCCACAGCCGCCGTCCCCGCCGCAGGAGGAGCACGCCGGCCGGTGCCATGCCTATCTGCTTAGTTCGTGCCTTTTAATCTAGTGCTCGTCTCGCCTTTTGATCTAGGCCGGCAGGCGAACCGTCAGGACTCAGTAGGCGGGATTCACTCCTGACTGGCGCCGGTAATGCAGGCTGTGGCTGGGCCCCAGGGTATGCCGTGGCCCACACAGCATACCCTGTGGGTCCGCTCCTGTGCATAAGTCACCATAATAAAACAAAGCTCTTAAACAAGATGATACTAGAACATGACAATCTCACAAAACATGCTAGTATAAATCTCTTATTAGATTTCATACATTCAATTCTTATTGATGCTCAACTCTAATTTAGCACAAATTGATTTCACTCTAGTCATTACAGGCAATAATTGATTATTATTTTGTCATAACAGCATTCATTATCCTAACTCTGTTTTGCAATCATAAAACAATCATGAGCATAGATTCAATATCCCACCTTACATTCAGAAATTTAGAACGAAATAACTTTAAACTTCAATAATACCAGCTTTATAAGACAAGATTCCACGAGTCAATACATCAACCTTCATCTATTTCTTTATACATGTGTCAATAATTTAACATGGCATAAGTTACATAAATTTAGCAGTTGTACATGCTCAACAAGTATGTAAGGAGAGGACATATTAAAGGTTAATATTACCAAGGCAATATTCCAACACCTCCTAACTTAACCATCTCGAATGGTCAGATTAATTATTTAAGATCAATCAATCCAATCTACCCGACAAGTTGGGAATTTAAACAACCACAATAATGAAACCAATTTTTTTATATATTCCTCAATAACTGCATGAGTTCTAAACATGTATTGACAAATTCTTAACGACAATTCTTCAAGAAACTACAATAGGACAAAATCATATTAATCAACTTCACTTCTAAGGATGTTGGCAGAAATTATTTATGCACCATGCTAGCATCTCAACTTGATAATTCACAACTTATCAATTATTTACATAATTGCCACCTCCTACTTAGACACAACAAAACATCACAAAGGGGTTTTAACACTTCCTTTTAGAAAAGAGAGGAATCAAACCTCAACACTCGAAATAACCCAAAACAATGCATAGAGCCACGGCTTCCACAAGTTAACGAACTTCCAACATAAAGCTATGATTTTTTTTAAAAAAAAGTCAAACGAATAAATGTGCCATGTTTTTCAATAAGAAAGATAGAAACAACAATAAAATATCCATCTCGCAAAATAACACTACTCACGAGCAACAAAAGCAACTCATTACTAAAAAAAGAAACAATATTTGTCTTAAGGACAATTAAAGGCCTACTGGCACCCAACAACTGCAATGAACCGCTAACTCAAGAGAAATTCATTAATTGCAATAGGCCAAGAATTGGCCAAAATCAACTCAAAGAAGATAACAACTTTTTCTAAAGAAACTCACTCACAACATCTGCAACTAAGTTACCCGAGGTAACTACATCGCTATCCCCATACCGCGAACAGTGGTATAAACTGGCAATGCCAAGGCAGCAACTACAACCTCTACATCTTATCATTGACTATCCTCACTCATAACAGTCATAGGAGCAAATCATAATCATACAAGATCATCTCATTACGTAAATCATCAATACAACATGTCAAAAGCATAAATGCAATGCTTGACCCATCCCATCCTACTGTGCACCAGTGTGTCAATTTAATAATTTAATTACCACGGACCTAACGCCCGCTCTGATACCAACTATAACACCCCAGGACCCGCATTACCCTAGGATGCCACTAAACCACGCTACAAGCTAGCCAATTTACTTTACAAGGTAACATAAACTGGCAACAATTTCTAAATCATGTTAAGCTAAGCGGAAGCATGCTAAAACAAAGGTAAATGAACACTACTAATTAAAGAACAATCGCTAATAACTTTAAACAATTAAAGCGAACCACAACCCAACTTTAATAATTAAAAGTGATCGGCAATAAGAGATAAAAATGAATAACTAGAGACTACACTTATTTATTACAGTATGAAACATGATATGGTGTGTGTTAGTGATGTGCGGCTCTACCCGTCCAATGCATGCTTGAGAATCACCTGGAAGGGGGGAACAAGAGTGAGATTCCACATTCCTCATACCACAAGTAACTCACATGAGCCAATTCCACATTACAACTATGAAGTTGTATTTGACTGCAAAATAACTTCACCACAATACATTGCATAGGTATGCAAATGATCTTTCCACAATGCAATGCGTATGAATGCGTATGATCCACTGCACCCTTACCCAACAAGGTAAGAGTGTGCATCGTACTACGGCAATGTACAATGCTGTACCAGTACGGTCGCGGCTATAAGCGGCGACATCCACAATGCAAATACGGTCGCGGCTATAAGCTGTGACATCCACAATGCAAATGGCATGACATGTTATGAATGATATGATAACCATAAACCACAAGATCTCCAACCTCAAAGGGCATCAACATGATTAACATGAATTTAACCTCAAGGAAACATCAACATATCCACCATGAATTTATATCCATGTTCCACATTTGGCACATATAGCAACTATCACATGACTACAAGCAAGTCATCCAAAACATAGCAATCAATTCTTATTTTGCCACTACAACCTCATTAATAAATCAAGCAACCATGGTATATTACTTCAAAATACGAGAATCAAGTAAATTGTAAGTAGTAAGAATAACGAATTAAACCGTAGCACAACCGCTACAATTACTTGCCTCTACCGTTGAAACGAAACAATCACGTGCGTTCAGGAGCAAAACCACCTGTACAAAAGGTACCTCTCAGCACAATGCTACAGCATAGAAAACACGACTTAAGAAGTAAAGTTATCGCTAAACCCCAAATCCCCACAACATGATTTTTATATAGTATTTATATTACTTAATTCCCTACATTGTTCTCAATTATGACCAAAAACATAAAAATCATCTACTACTCCTAAATCACACCTGAACAGCAATCTGCCCCAGTCTGCACCCCTGACAGACAGCGAGGTTCCCGACCCTGCTACGCCCAAATCCCACGGCCCACAATTCTGAAAAACATTGAGTAGGTAGGTATTGTCGTCCTCTACAAATTTCCTTTTGGACAGACCCGCAGGAAAAATAGTTTCTTGGGTCTAAACTGCGCAAACAGTCGCGCTGCACGGATTGATCTACAGACGCACAGCAGGAATTCCCTAATCGAAGAATCTAATTGCTAATCCCCACCAATTCTTAGGCTAAGAACCCTAATTACAGCAAAATCATAGGGATTTGGGATGAGGGAGAGTTACCTCGGGGATCACCCGTCTTCTTCCTGCTTCCTTTCTTCTCCTTCCCTCCCTTCTTCTTCCTTCCTTCTCGCTTTCTCCTAGCACCAAGGGACAGCAATGGGGGAGAGGTGGAGGCACAGGGAGGAGATGGGGGTGGCGGCCAGGTGGGGAAAAAAGAGAGAGGGGCCAAGGGAGGGGGTTTATAAAGGGGGTGCTAGGGTTTGGGAGGGGGGTTTGGCCCCCCTTTGGGCTGGCTGGCCCACCCCTCCGGACAGCCCAAAATATCCTAATTAATTATTTTAATTTATTTTTTTAAATTTGGACAATTCTGTAATTTAATTTTCACCTCCCGCGATTTACCCCAAAAAAATGGGGAAACTCCGCGATTATTTTAGAAACCTACGCCGAATCGATGTTCAGGATATTACAGTTGGAGACATCCATCTCCTTCGACAAAGAAGACTGCCCTTCCCTTCCACTCGAATAGGTAGGTTCCCTTTCATTGTAGAGCCTACTATAAATAACTGTAAAGTTAATCTAGTTTTAGTAGATAGAAGTTGTCGGACCTAGATTTCACAACCAAGAATCCTCTGTCATTCCACCGCACTATTCTCTGGATCAACAGATAGTGTTCATAGATATATTGATGAACCATTGCATACATTGCTTGGACCATACCATACATTAATATTGCATATCAAAGTTTAAATATGCCACGTCGCGTAGCAGTTTACATAAGGGCTGATTTGGCCAAATGTGTACATAAAAAAGTGGAAGTAGAAGTAGTAAGTTAGGTAGGTAGGACCATAAATATCTACACACAAGCGACTAGGAGTAAAATATGAATGATAGATATTATCTATGCTTAGATAATGTATATGCCCACAATCTCCATTAAAGTCCACTTAGCTGGGACACAAAATTTGCAGAAGATCATCCTAATTTCCTTCATTGGTTCCTCCATCGGGGCCGGGTGCATCTTCGTAAGCATACAGATCTTGCTCATTTCTAATGTTATTATGCGAGTGTTAGTACAAACCACCGTGCTCCATGTGTTGGATGCAAGGCTAAACAAGGTGGGATGTGGTTCTTTTTGCTAAAAGGCCTTAGTTGACAAATACCAATAATAGGAAATTCCTATGACCTAGTAGATTTTACTGAAATTGATTGTCTAGAATGCGTATAAGATTGTAATATTAATTATAGTGCAGGATCCATCAATCGTTACATGGCTTCTACACCCAATGCTAGTTTTTCAGCATTACGTTTGCCTATTACCATCACTGGGACAAACCATCTAGGGCAACATAAACCAGTTTTCTTTCCATACCAATCCCCAAGTTTGTTTTTATAAATAGAACTAACTCCCGCAAGTTCCTAATGCCCGCCCATGACCATGGGCATGGATGTTTGAACAGTTTTCACTCTGCAGAGGTTGAACACCTTACCCACAAGAGACAACATGTTTGCTATACCTCACGTGTTTCCGTAGACATGCAGATCAAATAGGTTGCCACGAGGCCTTTACAATGCATCTACCCAGCGAGGCCACACCCTCTAAGATTTGCACTTATGTAAGATATGACCATCCCTCAAGAAGTGCCCCTCTTGCACCATCACACCAAGGGAATACAACCATCGCCCTTGCACGTGGTCACCCCTATGGTGTAACCCACACTGGGTCGATGCAAATTAGTTAGCCTAGTCTACACTTTGCTGACTTGTGGTTACACTATTTTACACTAGAAGGTCATATAAGATTCGGTTCTTAGACTTATCTGGATGGGTCTACCACAAACCAACACTTTTGTGCATCCACTGCACTAGCCCTCCTATACCATCCGCCCAGAAAGGAAAGCAAGTTGGGATCTTTGGAAGCATAAAATAACTATGTTATAACATACTAGCCACTTTCCACCAATGACTGTCACAAATCAAGTTTCCTTATTGAAATGATGTTAGAACAACTTAATGTCTTTGAGATTCTAAGCAAGACTAAGCATGGGAGTTTAAGTAAGACCTATAGCTAATGCTACCATTATAGTTCTAGGGTGACAAAGGTTAAGTGTTCAACCATTTCTAGGAAGGGGATATAATAGTGTCACAATGTACCATGGGCATGTATCTATAATCTTAAGGAGAACATATTTTTGCATAAAAATAATAGCATCCAGTTTAGTATCTTAAACAGAAATAATTTGCATGATATGTAGGATCAACATGAGCAAGGTTTTGACTCAAATCACAGATGGATTGGTCTTGAGGATCTTCACCTGCTCTAGTTTCTTCTTCTTCTTGGGCCTCGTACGGTATTTAAACATTGCAAAATTTTGGATAAAAATCAGCAAAATGAAACTAAATTCAAATGAACTCCAAAATTGATGATTTTGGTCCCATTGGATAGATCTTGAATTTAGAAATTGGTTTCAACAAATTGGACTTAAAATGAGTAAGTTATGCTACTTTAAACTTTGGATTTGAATACATTCTAGAAAATAAAAGGGGAGAGAATTTCTCTCACAGACAGATGGGACCCACTAGGGGTTTTTAATTTATTTTCTATTTATTTTTTAATGAAATGCTACTGTGTATGACAGGTGAGCTCGATTTACCCACAAGTCAGTGGCCTAGTTCTTTTAAACCGATTTTAAAAGGGTTTTTGATTGTAGAGAGCCAACATGTTAGTGGCCTCTTGCCATTAACTAATGACCATGGCCCACCCGTTGGTGACGATTTAGCCTAGTTAAGTCATGGTCATTATCGTTAATTAATCGACTGTTTAAACTAATTACACAGCTACAGTCTTCATCTTCTCGTTGAGAAGAACCATCGGACCCCAGAGCAACAACTCGCAGATCTTCTGTGTAAATCATACTACTCCAATATCAACTAGTGCGCACAGTAGAAACAAAGATAAATATCAACCATAAAGACATTTATTTGTTAACTAAGTAAGGGCATGATTGCCAAAGTTTACATCAACAGCCCATAGGCCAAATTCAAATAATAGAAGCAAAGAAAAACACTAAAGCAGAAGAAGCCCACTGAGCCTGCCCACAGGCAAATGACAGTAAGATGTGGCCTACTCATCTAGGTCTTCACCATAGTCGAAGTTGTCCTCCTCTGAGATGAGATAGCAAGGGTGAGTACAAACTTGTACCCCGCAAGTCACACAAGAGTATGCAATATAATGATAAAGGCAACAAAAGAATACATATAGGGTTGTTTGAGCATCAAATAGCATTTAAAGAAATACAGTAAATAAGTATGAAAATGCTAAATTTGATACAATAAATAAAATTAGTAATTTAAACAATTTAATACTGGCCTGGCATTAACATAACCATGGGCATCCCACTCGAACCATCTTTTCCGAAAGATCTCATATGGATTCCATCTATCCATATACCTTTGATAAACCATTTTGAAAAACAAAATCTAATCCGTGAAAAACTTTACTCAGCTTGTCCATGACCGTGGGTACAACTATTCAGGATAGTTTATACACTCTGCAGATGTTGTACAACTTTACCCACAAAATATGATTATCTCATATTGCCTCTTGTGCCTGGCATCAATGTTGAGTCACTGAACAACAACGTGTGTTAGCAAGCACCCACCACCTGACCATTTGCCTAAGTCTAAATCAAGTTTTATATTTTATTTTGAAATATTTCATAGACTTTCTTGACTCACCGAAGTCAAGAATATATTTTAAAAGCTTTCATTTTATGTGAAATAGGTATCCCAAACCTAAAGTTATATCTAAATATCACAGACGGTTTTTAGTTAAAAACCGTCTGTGCTATTCTCTTCTACCCCTAAATCTATTTCTGTTTATTGGCTAATCTCAGGAAATGCTAGCCATGACCTCTGAAACAAGCAGATCAACATGTACATGTATACATCCAATTCACATCTCAATTTATTTCACAAACATAAAACATCTATTTCGCAAATCAATTAATTGAAATGAAAACAAGCAAATATAGTATGAAACACAGTACACATTTTATTTTTATTAAGATTAGAGCCTACCATTACAATATCTCAAAACAACAAACAGGTTGCCCATCTAGTTAACACAACAAGAACAGAGAAAAGCAAAGATCCTCTATGCCTAGGCCTTCAATTCTCACCCCTAATGCAGCGCACAAGCTGGATGTCTTTGACGCCCACCATCGTCGGTGTTGATTGAGCGCTACCTTGTGCATCATCTGCTTCGTGGGGCTATTATGGTATGGGTCAAGGAGAAGGAGGATGAGGAGGAGAACAGCAAGGAGGAGAAGAACAGCAAAGAGAAGGAGAACAGCAAGAAGAACAGTAAAGAGGAGGAGAACAGCAAGAAGGAGAACAGAAAGGAGGCTTGGTTCTGGTGATTATTTATAGGGGAGGGAGTGCGAAATTTTTGGCGCGGGGACGGAGAGGCGGAGCTACGATCCGTGGGGTAAGAATTGGTGGATTTCTATTGGCTAGGATTGGGTTGAGCAGGATCGACGGGCCCAGCGGTCAGATTATCACAATAGAACCGTCTGTGATAAGTGAATATCACAGACGGTTCTATATATAGAACCGTCTATGAATTAAAGCACAAAATTTTATATACCGATGCAATATAAACAACTAGTCTGAAAAGATAAAATAGCAAAGTTTTATATAGCTTATATATACTCATTTGAAAGGTTTCAATGAGATCTACAACTTTTCTGTTGAAGCAAAATCCAAATTCCGAAAGGAAGACCAAGAAAAAGGGCAAAAACAGAAACTAAAAACTTGCGACGCAGGTTTAGGTCCAAAGATGGCCGATTTTCGGTGCCTTGGAGGGCGACTGGCATGAGACAGTCATTTTTTGGATCGGGCTCGTCGTTAGCTTTCCAACGAGTACAAGAACATCGAAAACAGACACCGTATGCAAAAGTTATGCCCGTTTTACTGAAGGTGTCTCAAAACTGAATCCTATTCGGACTCAGGCGGGAAATTATGAAATTTTGGGGAATTGCAAGGCGGGAAACATATCACAGACGGTTTTTAATACGAACCGTTTGTGATAAGGATAATTCCAGATTATCACAGACGGTTTTTAATACGAACCGTCTGTGATAACTTCATTTATCACAGACGGTTTTAAATAAAAACCGTCTGTGATACTGGAATATCACAGACGGTTCATCGGTAAGAACCGTCTGTGATACTCGTTTTCTCCGACGCCATCAACACAGACGGTGTCCAAATTAAAACCGTCTGTGTTAGTGTCGATTACAGACGGTTTGACATGTGATTTATCGTCTAGTATTAGACTTTCTGTAGTAGTGAGAGGTATAATATCTTGGTATACCATCGTATGGCGGGATCTAAACTTACATTGCGAGATGGAGTGAATACTACTACATATGTGAGAGTCAAAGCTCAGAAGTCAGAACCCACGTCAAATGTATAAACTGTCCGATCGTTTGGAGGTACTATACACGTGTACCAGCCTAGCTAGTAGCCTTAGTGATCGATTTACACATACAACGGCCATGCAGTGCTTAAAATCCAAGTGGTCGATCGCCTGGTCTTTCTAGGTGCATTTTATCAGGCTTGATATATCGCTGAAATTTCCCGTCCGGCCGGTCGATCGCTTCATCAATCCACGGAGTAATGGCGCGCGTGCAGGGACCATGAGGAAAACACGGGGCACGTGATGCGATGCGACGCCGCAACAGCGACCGCCGCGGCCGGTGCCGGGAGCAACAGGTGCCATAGCTCACATCCGCCCGCCCGTCCGTCTCTGCCTCTCGTGCCTTTACTACATGCGACATGCCGTCCCCGTCCCACAGTTACTGAGATTAATTCCTGATTAGAGAATGATGACGCCCTGGGGCCTGTCTCTACAGACCTACGTAAAGCTAGGAGATGTATGGTCTATTCATATTACGAATAGTTTTTTTTTTGTTATGACTGAATAAATAGTAGTGTGTTATATAAGAAAGACGATGTAATAAAAAAATACTATAACATTCAGATTGTCACACGACTTACGGAATTATAACATAATAAATACAAAATACGCTACAATATATGAAAGATGAATAGTAGTACTTGATAAATAATAGTAGATGATAGAAACGGTTTATAGAACTTAGGGTATTTGTATTGGTTTCTGCTAACAGAAGCATTTTATAAAAATTAATATGAACATGCCTATAAGTGTGCTCGAGTGTACGTGCTTGCAATTGAGAGGTTAATTTCTCCATTATGTTACATCCTTCTCTCTCTCTCTCTCTCTCTCTCTCTCTCTCTCTCTCTTTTCCTTTTTCATTCAAGGGTGGATCGAAGGAGTTACTAGAAGGTACTCTTGACAATTTTATGCATGTCATGTCGACAGACCCTTGGTGACTATTCCAGGTTCTTGTCATATCCCTTAATTTGTCAAATTTCAGAATGCCGTTCAGCTGGGGTCTCCCTCCCTCTCTATAGGGTATGAGAACTGCTACTCTACTAGCCTACTACTAGTGCTAGGCTATTGAAAATTAAAATGGGATTGCTGTTTTTCACTGTGCTAGAGTAGGCACTAATGTAGTTAAGTTATTTCAGGAACTCTTTTTTCTGTGAAAAGTTGCATCGTAGCCTCTAGCTTGTCTATTTGCTTTTTACGTTCCCGCAGGTTTGTATGAGTTTGCACTTGATGTTCTTCGCTCGAGTTACTTCTCTACATGTTGTCGGCACAAATGCAAACTTGTCGATTTGCCGCACTAGCTCAATTAAATCTCACCATGAAAACACACTGTTAACTACCAATAAAAGTCACATGTCTTTCAGACAATTCATTGTGAGTAGTTCATTGGGTAGAAACTTTAAAATGTCTAGTCAACTATAAATTAAGAGAATTATGGTCATCATCGTGGTATCAATCCTAATTAGTGGATTCTCGATCATCATTAGTATTCGAAAGGAAAGTTAATTGACGTTCCACAATACTACAAAAGGCCAGCATTTTCTCATCATTGAAACAGACCTGCGACAGTTTTTTTTCTGCAAAGGAATTGAGAGGAGGGATTCTATACATAAGAACAACGTAGCAAAACCAGGATCTATTGCTAAACTTGAGACCCAACTTGTCGTGTGCACACTACCGAGCCAACTGACGTGCTACCGTGCCTTAGAGACCACACGTAAGTGCTTGCGATTGGCTCCATCGGCAACGCCTGCCATTCAATGGGAAAGAGAAACATGGGTAATATTAATGGAGATATGAACCACTTTTATGCGTTTCAGCAGCACGCCCATTCTCGTGGAACTTTAGGGCAGTATAAGAGCAAGTACAATAGAAGAGGTGGCTGCCACCTCTAGGACTAGCCACATAAGCAAAAAAAGTACATGTGGCTCATGTAGAGGTAGCTAATACAATGAGTTGAGTAGAGGTTACCTCTACTAAAGCACTCAAGCATTTAATATTTCGCTAGAGGCGACCATTGTACTTGCTCTAAGAACTAGCATCACCTCCAAGTCCTCGTATGATGTGCTAGAGGTCACCTCTTGCATGAGGGGCAGCTTGCCTCTCTCTCCTCTTGTCTCTCTCTTCCACATAGGATTGTGCTGATGTGGATTTCACTAGAGGCAACCTAGTCAGCACCATTGTACTTGCTCTAATACATCGTCTTTTAAAATTTTATGTTTTAAGACTTTTGTCTGAAGATAGTACTAGAGATAATCTTTTTAACCGTAAATTATTTCTCTAACTATTTTATACTATCCCTCTTCACCTCCTCCTTTCTGTAAATAAGATTTTACTTATTTTTATAATTAAGAGATAACTAAGATAACATTATAAATGTGCTCTTATTGTAAAATTAGTGAAATTAAGCCACCACTGCTATTACTGCAACAAAAGCAAAAAGAGGAGACCAGCAATATCGACACGTTAGAACATTAAAAGCGACGAATTATCACTATACTAGTAGTGTGCCCGTGCTAACGTTACGGTAAAATATAAAATAAGATAAAATTTGTAAAAAATAAAACGAATAATCAGATTCATTAAGATTCACGTCTCATATATTGTATAACTAAATATTTTTGTCACATAACGACTGATCCTTTGAGGAGGCGACAACATCATTGGACTCACCCACCGACGACTTTCTCCATCCCCACATTGTTTAAACTTGAGGCTACAAAGAAAACAAACATTTTTGTCACATAAAGAAATATGAAACACAGTAAGGAAATAGGTGTTTGTGGACTATTTACTTATCACATCACCATGCTAGGATGTCTTTATACACAATATTTTTGGTGCTCTTCCCTGAGGTATCTACTTCTTTCTTATCAACATTTTGATTTCATGCTTCAACATTGATATTCTTATCAATTTTGTTGTTACATACATGGCCAAAAATGTTACATAGATGATAAAAAATGTTGTGATCGACCGTACAGAGCTAACGCCCGGATCGGACATTCAGGCGCTAGCAACTCCCTTTATTTGCT
The DNA here is from genome assembly GCA_017311315.1 of Dendrocalamus latiflorus. Lineage (NCBI taxonomy): Eukaryota > Viridiplantae > Streptophyta > Magnoliopsida > Poales > Poaceae > Dendrocalamus > Dendrocalamus latiflorus. Next base: position 13,249,248 of record CM029670.1, on the reverse strand, counting down.
TCACCTAAAGAAATACAAATTCACATTCAAGTAAAAAAACTTGTCCAACTAATTATATACATACATACATACATACATACATACATACATATACATACATACATATATATATACATACATATATATATATATATATATATATATATATATATTGCTTCGTCAAATGCGAATACAAATAGTCCAGATAAAATAATATTTCGGATGAAAGTCCATACCATATTCGTATTAATATTTGTTATGCAAATTTGAATAGGAGAAAAATTGTTAATTGAATAGAAAAATCTATATCATATTTATATTGCATCGAATATAATAACCGGATAATTCCGTTAATTCCTATCCATTTTTCACCCTAGATAAAGAGAAGGTTCATGCCATTCTGTACAGGACGAACATGCCACGCTCCTCTGAAACCCTTGCCTGACACTGATCAGACTTCTGTTCACAACAATGCCCCTCCCAATTATCAAGCCCATGAACGGCCATGTGACTGTACATGCAGTTTGGAAGAATATAGCATGCCAACACTTCAACAGAATGGTGACCAGTATTATGCATGAACAATGATATGATTCCTCTGTGATTAGTGACTGCAAAATGCATGCATGGATGTTGGCTTGTGTCGGAACCCGGAGCAACGACTCCTGGATCCTCTGTGTAAATCGCACTAGTCCAGGAACAGCTAGTGCACACAGCGTACAACAAAGATAAATATCAACCATAATGACATTTATTAACTGAATATGGGCATGAATGCCAAGGTTTACATCAACGGCACATAAGCCAAAATTAAGTAACAAGCAGCGGAAGAAAAACCAAAGCGGAAGAAGCCCACTGAGCCTGCCCACAGGCAAACGACAGTAAGACGCGGCCTATTCGTCCAGATCTTCACCGTAGTTGACGTCTTCCTTCTCTGTGTGGAAAAAGTAAGGTGAGTACAAACTTGTACTCCGCAAGTCACCCGGGAAAATGCAACATAATGATAAAGGCTTCAATGGAAGGCTTATAGGGTTAGTTTGCATAAAACAGCATTTAAGAAATAAAATAATAGATTGAAATTGCTGAATTTAATACAGTAAGTAAAAACATTACTTGTAATAGAAATTAATACCGTCAGTGCAGGCTCCGACCATACACCAACCTATCCACGGGCATCCCACCCGGACCATCTTTTCCAAAAGATCACGTATGGATTCTATCCATCCACACGCTTTCACTGCGCAACTCTGATGAATTCCATCCATTCACCAGATTTCAATCTCTCACGGATTCCATCCATCCGTAAGGTTTTCATCTCTCGTAGATTCCATCCATCCACAAGGTTTTCGAAAACGTTTTTGAAAAACAAAGTCTAATCCATGAAAAACTTTACTCAGCATGTCCATGACCGTGGGCACGGCTATCCAGGATAGATTATACACTCTGCAGAGGTTGTACAGCTTTACCCACAAGACACGATCATCCTTTTGTGCCACGCGAGTTACACACTTCCTTAGGTGTGCGGCAAGGAGTCATGACAAGGCCTTTACAATGCAAAGCCTTCAACCTGGTCGAGCCAACTCTAAGGTTTCACCCCAGTAAGGAATCCACCAGACCGGGACCCCCTCTTGAGCCTAGACGAGACTTCTCATGGCTTAACCACGCTCGCCCAAGTGAGACTTCACATGGCACCAACCACGCTCACTTTCAACCTACAACTCGACTCAGATTGGGACTTCACAAATTATTCAGCCAGGGCTGTCCCATACCAGCCATGTGGTAGTACGATTAGGGCTTTGCAACAGTAGCTCACAGACCGGTCCTTAATTGACTCAGGCCCAACCACATACCCCCGTGCACGACAATCAACCACTGCGGCTCCAACCAACAGGGCATGCCTGCACCCACCACTCTAACCAATTGCCTAAGTCTAAACTAGGTTTATATTTGTTTTCAAAATATTTCATAATCCTCCTTGACTCACCAAAGTCAAGAGTTCATATCATTTTATGTAAACAGGGTCATCATTTTATGTGAAAGATATCCCAAAACAAATATTGTAGCTAAGCAGGTCTAAGCATTTGATATAAATTCCTCTAGCCAACACTAATATATTAACTAGAGTTTGAATCTAGGGTGACAAGGTATAAGGGATTCAATAACAAAGGAGGAATTAACAAGTAGGCATTAACTATATTTAAAACTGAATTGAAATACGTTGAATAAAAATATGCATGCAATATAATTTAAATAAACATAATTTTATTTTGAAAACTGGGATCAACATGATCAAGGAGGGTGACTTGCCTTGCCCTTGAACTTGGTTTGAATCTTCGTCGAAGAAATCTCCCGAATCGTCGAAGTCTACATGTCAAAATAACCCACCAAATTCAAACAAATTCAAAATAAATTCAAATATTTGAATTGAGGCTAGAAATAGATAGAGGGGAATTTTTGATGAATTTAGAAATTTGAATGGGCCAAATCGGAGTTAAAACGAAGGAGAACGGGCTCCGGGAAGATTAAAAAGAGGGGAAAATGGAAAATCTGAATTATTGGAATTATTTTTCTAAAGGAAAATCTGGATTATTGCGTCAGCGAGGAATTTCTTTTCGGCCGGATTTATTTTTCAACGGGAAAAAGGATTAATGACGCCAGCATTGCGTCAGCCATGAGGGGCACCGGCTGACAGTGGGCCCCGGTCCATGGACCGAGTCCACGGATTATCAGACGCGCTGAGGTGGCACGGGGTGACGGGCTGTCGCTGACGGGGCAGAGGAGGCGGGGGTGGAACCGACGTGGCGTGCCACGCAGATGCCACGCGGACACGGGAGCCGACGTGGACAGGGCGGCCGGGGGTGGCGCTCGGGGAAGGGAGCTCGCCGGCGCTCCGGCGGGCTGTGGCCAGCGGCGAGCGGCGCAGGAGGGGGAGGGGACCGAGGGGAAGCCGGGGGTAGGGGCGGCGGTTACCGAGGGCGGCCGGGAGGTGGTCGGCGGCGAAGAGAGGCGGCGGTGGCTCGGGTCTCACGGCGCGGCGGCGCTCCGGTGGCCGGGGAGCACGACGGAGAGGCGGAGGGACTTCGCGGCGAGGCGTGGAAGCCGAGGGAGGCGGCGGAGTGGCGCGGGGAGGCCGGAGGCGGCGGCGATTTCTCGCCGTTGAGCTCATCGGCGCGCACACGGAAGCTCTCGATTGCGGGGCACTCGGCTCGCCGGGGAGAGGAGAGGGGCGGAGGGAGCTGCGGTGTGAAGAGGCGGAGCCTGAGGGGGGTTTTATAGGGTCGGAGGAGGGGCGTGGCCGCGGGGATCTCTCGCCGGAGGGGGCGGCGGTTGCGGGCGGAGACGGGGAATCGGGGGAGGTGGGCGACGAGGGTGGGGAACGTGGGCGCGTGCGCGCGGGCGGAGTGGGCGCGTGGGGCGCGGGTCCTGCGGGAGAGAGGGGGCGCTGACGCGGGAAGGGCGGAGGGGCCGTTGCGGCTCGGCGGCGGCGCGAGGGGGAAGGAGGAGACGGGGTAGACGACAGTCCCGACAAGTGGGCCCGGGCGGCAGAGAGAGGGGAGGGGCGAGGCGCTGACGGGTGGGACCGGAGGCGCAGAGAGAGGGAGATGAGCGGGAGGCGCGGGCGGCAGGGATGGTGCCGCGTGCGCGGGGGCGGGATCGGGCGGCTGAGGAAGGGCGCGGGGTGGATGGGCCAGATGGGAGCGAGGGGGTGGCGTGGCGCGCATCGGGCGTAGCCACGTGGCGAGCGCGGAGGAGGGGTAGGCGGAAGGAGGCGACGGCCGGATGGCGGCGGCGTGGATGGATCCCGGTCGTCCACGTGGCGGCCGGAGAGGGAGGGGATAATTAATTTTGATTTTCCTTTTTGATTTTAGATTTTTCAGAAAAGCCTCATAAATTCAAATGAGCTCAGAAAAATAGGAAATAAATACCAAAAATCCCAGAAAAATTCATAGAATCTCCTGGAGACATTTTTGACTTAATAAAATTATTTCCAACTAATTTTGGTCTCTAATTTTCATATTTCAAAATACTTTTTAAATTTTAAAATACATTTTTAAACTCCAGAAAATCCAGGAAACCAAATAAAATCCAAATAACTCCAAATAATTAATTTGAATTAGGATTTTTATAGAAAATCAAAATATCATTTTATTTAATAATAATAGGTTTTCCTGAAAATGCTTTTCGAATCCAGCTTTTTCAAAAACAGAAATCCAGGGCAAATCCAACTTTAAACTTTAGGCACAACAATACTTAAATTTAATTCAGATTTTATTTTAATATTATTTATTTATTCATTACTTCATTTTAATTTTAATAAAAAACCTGGGCTGTTACAGCTTGTTACTCTCAAATCTGAAGCTGGCGCAACGGATCTCCTCAGCAACAATGCCCATACAACATTTAAGCTGGTTCATGAATGCGCCAGAGTGGGTTTGCTGCCTCAGCTGCCACAATCCCATGTGATTCTACAGGCAATTTACCAATGACCCTGAAGAGGGTTTTAACCTTGTAACTAATGTAATTCTTTACCCAAGTTTGTAACTGAGCAGATGATGAACTACAATGGCGATACATATGTGAAACCGGTAATGCAACAGAAGGAAACAAGCATAAACAGCCCATAAGCTAAAGATGAAGCTAAGCACAAAAGAGTCCGAATACGGATTAAGATTAAATGTAGTTTTTCCGTAACTTTTAACAATTAACTGAAATGGTTAAAAGCCTGTTTACTGATAATTCAAAGTCACAGTCAGGTACCAGTTTACCCATGATCATAATCAGGAAAGAAAAACATGAGGCGATGGGACTTCAAGATTCGTACATCCATTTCCCTCTGGGAATTATTGTAGGCTTTGCCAACTTGTACCGTGTGTACAAGGCTGATCCCTTTTGTTCAATAGGTACCATGTCTACACATTGAATTATGAGTAATGAAGAACCGTCTCAGACCTGTACCCTCGCTAGCGATCAGTTCATAATTAAGGAAGACAATGCTATGCTGACCTCCAACAAGATGAGGTTAACCAAAACTGTTAGGCACTAATTCTAATGACGCAATTGTCGGTATAATATATTTCATACTACAGTACCAAGACAATGACAGCAGATGCATATGCTCTGAACTCTGAAAAGAAATTGCTCATCAAAATTAAAACTGACAATTTGATATGGAACAGTGGTGCAAATCAGCAAATGAAACTTAATTTCTTCCGATCAAAGATTAAATACAAGTTTTTCGTGTTCTTATTGATTTAAGCACGCTAAAACCACTCATTATCTACCACTCTAAGCTATGGAACAGAACAACACACGCTGACATTTACAGATCATCACAAGCATCATACAGAGAGCAAGCACGAGGTAAATTGAGAGGTTAAAGCACATACGTAATGCGTAAGATTGATCATCACAAGGATTCTGAATTCCTCCCCAAATCGACGTTTCGAGTTTGATTGGTGTGATCGCCGTCATGCCCGCGGGAACACGCCGAGCACCTTCCCTCTGCCCAGGCACTCGGCGAGCTTCTTGGCGCCGTCCACCTCGGCGGCCAGGAGACCCTACAGGAACCCGCACGCGCCGGCGGCCTTCATCTGCTTCCGGAACCGCCGGGACTGTGAGACGGTGAGCAGCACCGACACCGGGAACCGCTTGTCGACGCCCCGGGCGCTTGGGTCGAGCAGCTGGACCACGTTGATGATGCCCCTCTCGTCCTTCTTGAACAGCTTCCGGTAGCTGCTCGCCGCGACGAGCGCCGCCAGCGCCCTCGCGGCGGCGTCCCTCTCGGTGACGGTTTTGGCCTCCAGCATCCAAATTAGCGGCGGGATCGCGTCCTCGACCACCTTCCTCGCCTTGCCGCTGCCGATGTTGCACAGTTCGGCCAACGCCATGGTCGCCTCCGTGCGGGTGTTGGCCTTGTCGCTGACCAGCGCGGCCACAACGTGGCCAACAAAGCTGGCGGAGGCGACTATCTCGGCGATGTAGCGGAAGGAGGCCATGTTGCGGAGGAGCCCGAAGGCCGGAGCGAGGCCTGGCTCGTCGCCGCGGCTGGACTCCAGGAAGTCCTTGACGCAGCCTAGCGCGCCTTCCTGGAAAGCCTCGACCTTTAGCCGCTGGCCCTCATCGCCGTCGCTAACCGTGAGGTTCTGGACGCATCCCAGCGCGAGCTCCTGCGCGCGCGGCGTGCTGAGGGAGACGAGTTGCAGGAGCAAGGGGAGCGCGCCCTCGTCGCGGAACGCAGGGAGGAGGTCTGGGAACTCAGCGAGATTCCTGAGCACGCCCGCAGCGGCGGCCTGCGCTGCCGGGGTGCCAGCGGCGCAGGCCGCGAGGAGCGCGGCCACGCCTCCGCGGGCTACGACGGCCACCGCAGCGTCCCGCGACGCAGTGGTGAGGGGGTTAAGCGCCACGCACGCGTTCTCGGCGACAGCGCCGCCGAACTCCAGCGCGCGGCAGAGGTGGGGGAGGACGGTGCCCGACTCCTGGGCCAAGAACAAGCACGCGGCATCGGAGGACGCGAAGTGCGGGTGTAGGGGAGGATTATGCGGCGGCCGGAGAAGAGGGACGACGGTGGCGAGTGGTGGAGACAGGCGGCCAGATGTGGAGGAGGGAGGAGAGGAGAGGCAGCAGGGCGGCCGACGAGTAGAGGTGGCGGCGCACCGGAGAAGGCAGCGCGGGTGGAGAAGTGGCGAAGGGAGGCGATGTAGGCGGCCGGAGAGGCGGATCCAGTGAGGAGCAGGTGAGAGCGGCAGCGCCGAGGTGGGGCAAGGAGAAGGGCTTCGGTTGGCGGCTCGGATGGAGGAGCGGCGGCGGATGTGGAGAAGGCCGATGGCGGCGCGGATGGCGTAGTGGAGAAGGGAGGAGGAGGCGGCGGCTGAGCGGGGGAGACGGAGGCGGAGGAGGAGCGAGGGCGGAGCGGATCGGCGGAAATTTCGCGAGTGGGGGGAGATCAGAGAGAGGAGAGCGGGACTGCGGAGGAGGCCCACGCGTAGCGGGACTGCGGAGGACTGCAGAGGAGAGCGGGACGCGGGAGGGGTACTGCAGATCCATTGAAGGATGACCGTCGGATATGGTTGAGTAAGGAGAGAGAATGGAGGAGAGTTAATCTGGTGCGCATGTTTTTAGGATGGTGTATTTCTGAGTGCATATTGTGGTGTGGATGTAGTTAAGGTCATGACTGTGGAGCAGGTAATTGTTATGTGGATGTAGGATAATTTTAACTGGTGGTTTATTAGTTTAGATTAAAGCCGGGGGAGTTCCCGGCCTCCCACCCATGCCACGTTATCCATTTTGCGAAAAACCCCCTGCATTTTTTGAAATCACGTAAAGGTCCTCGGTTCTCACAAAAAGGTCCCTACCAGGTTTTTTCCGAAATCCCCCTCTACTTCACCGAAATTGCGTATCCTTTGCAGGATAGCACCCTGCGGTTTTTCAAAATTACGTACGGATCCTTGTTTAATTACGTACAGATCCTTACAGGTCCTTGGTTTTTTGCGAAAAAGGGCTTCGGTTTTCTCGAAATTACGCACGTGTCCTCGATTTTTTTAAAAAAACTTCTCCGCGAATTGCCGTCTCTTTTACTTCGGTCTACACGGTAGCTAGCGTGGCGTGGCGCCGCGCTTATGCTGCTAGTTTCTTTAATTTGGCTTGTTTTGCTAGCGAGCGAGCGACTAATGTGCCAGTAATGGCCATGAGCTGAAACGGGCAGACCAAAAGGGTTTGGAGACCGGAGCGGATCGGGCGTGTACTTTTCTGCTGTCGCTTATAGCTTTTAAATTTAGTTTATTCACGAGAAAGAATACGGAAAAAGATAGTTATGTGCTATTTTAGTCAGTATAGCTAAAATTGGTATAGTACCTATTTCAATCGACTAATAGAAATTTAGTTACTATAATATAAATCAAAAGTCAAAAGTTGAAAGAGAACAAGACGGTTCTTTCGGAGCCCCAGTTGGGTGCCGTTTTTAAGAGATTGCCTGTTCACCGCGCAGATAACGTACTAGCTCGGTTAAACTGTTGTCGGAAACGGAAGTTTTTTCTGACTCTTGTCCGGAGTAAGAACGATGCATATTCTTGGGAAATCATTACGGGCAGTGAGCCGCGGGCGCGTGGGGCTCCAAGGGCACCCACATTAGAGGCTATCAAAGGACAGTAGTTTCGTAGAAGGAATACTGTCACATTAGCTTGAACTGCGAATTTTGCTAAAAAAATTGCACTATTGATCATCAAAATACCAGATCTAACTCCTAAACCAGTGTAATCCTATTTTAGCCCCCCTCCTCCACCACGGGATTTCGGGATGCCGACACGTGTGAATCGTGCGGTTGGGAACCGCATGACAGCCAAATCGTGCGGTCCCCGACCGCACGACTACTGTTCACCTGAAATTGTGCGGTCGAAGACCGCACGACTACTGCTCACGACTTGCATGTGCATAGTATTTTTTTTGGTTTAGCTGGTGCGTGAACGTCTGCTTGTAATGAGGTTTAAATTTTGTATTTTTATGTGGAGAAGAGTTTACTTAGTTGTGCAATTTTTTTGTAATTATAAATATGAATACTGTGCACATGCAGGTCGTGAGCAGTAGCTCGGTTTATTCGGTTTTAGATCGGTTTATACCGGAAATACCGAATAGATGAGATGCCAATTTTCCAAATACTGAACCGAATATCGAATACCGGTCAAACCGAGTTGACCGGTACGGTTCGGTTTTTTTGGTTCAGTGCGAAAATGCACAGCCCGACCACTGTGGCTCGGTTCTGATGTGGACCGGCGAGGCCACTGTTCAGAGTGAAGCACAGTGGATGCTCTAAGTGGATTTTGCACACGCTGATGGGGCCAATGTTAACGATGTCCCTTATATCATGTTCTCATTAATCAGAGTTGTAGTCAGCTGATTCATATGGAGTAGTATTAAGTCAAGCTTTGTATCCAGAATTATGTGCTGTGGTCTCAGAGAAGTCTTCTATAAACCTCCTTGTAATATGGGAGAAGTTGCTCACTAGCATAACAAAGATCATACAAGATTTTCAACATACGGGTGTATACAACGTTTATTGAAGTGTGCCTAACGCACGGCCGTCTGTTGGTTTTCTAACTAGCATGCAGACGTCGTGCGCCTGTTGCCACCCTGCCCTCCCACGGCTCGCCGTTGTCGGCCTAAATAGCGCCACCCTCTACAGGCCGTTTGGCCGTTTGAGTGTCAGTTTGACCAATGAAAGAGCTCCCAGCGGTAAAATTTCAACTTTCAAATCAAACAAATCAACTCTCAACTCGAGAACTATGGCTTCCAACTCGAAATGTTAAACTCCAACAACAACAACTCGAAACTGGCGTGACCGGCATTTTGAGCACGAGGTTGCCGACCAGCACCCGCACGAACAAGCACAGGTAGGGGTGTAAGTGGACGCGGGCTGTTCGCATACCCACTTAACCCGCTTCACAAAAAACACTATATGGCCTCCCACGGGCCAATTTCTCACTTAAGTGGACTTAAGTGGCTGCCAACATAGCCCACATCGCCCGATACATCCCATATCCTCGCCTTATTCCCGTTCCAGTTGAGAAGCACCAATGCGACGATGCTAGGAAGGCTTCAACTAGCAGACGAGTCGTCTCGACAACCAAACATGCCACTGCAAGGACTAACGTGCGATTACCCTTCGAGGCCATCATCCTCGCCAATTTTACTAGTTGGCCGCTCCTTCATGCATGTGGGTGTGGCTGCATGGAACCGTGACAACTTCGTTAGGCCAGATGGTTCTAACATACATGTGAAAGCAACCCAATGACTCGACAAAGTGGAATGAAGCTGTCAAATCTATAAAGAATGTGCCCCCACAAAGTGCTTATTATTGCCCACACCAGCTGAACTAACAACATATATTATATGTGTCAAAGCACCACAACGAATTGCTAAAGTAGCACCAAGTGTTGAATCCAGACAGAATTGCATCATTGGCTCGCTGCTCACATATGAGCTTAGCATATGAGGCAGAGTGCAACCCCTATGATTCAGAAAAGTTTGTCATAGAAAAAGGGATGCATTTGGGAAAGCTACTTACCTAAATATGACTGCAAGCTTAGAATATGAGCTTACATCGACAACCTCTTCACTGCTTTTAAGGCAGTTCTTCCCAATAATGCAAATTGAGCCACTAGAACTTCCACCGGTTATCTTAGCACCAAATACACTAGGAATGGTGGGTGTCGTATGTCCTGCTTAAATGTTTGGCGGGCTGCCACATTAGCCTGCATAAACATCTATAGCCAATGCGACAAATGCAACCAGACCACAAAACATCCCACTTACACCCTGAGGCACACGTCAATCGCCTCCCTGCTTCCACTTCCACCTTCTCCTCCTCCGGCTTGGCTTGCTTGGTCTCTCTCTCGGTTTGCAATGGCAATGGCGAAAAGGGGAGGGGGCAGTTGGGGTTAAGGATGCTCTGGGATCTATGACTACAAATGGCAGCAATTGGAAAGGGCCCTAGGAAGAGGGGATGAAGTTCCTCTCCTAAAGAATTTCCTTTCCACACATGAGAGGGTACGGTTGGCACATTAAGACACCTCGGATATCCTCTTGCGTAGGTCAAATGGTCAAGATGGTACATGCTTTTCCACCGAGGCGCACTCATGCACACCAAATGCTCTATTTGAACGTGTCTACAGATTGACAATTTTCTTTATGAAGCTTCAGAAATGACGGTGGTCAGGTGACTACATATGCCTTGCTTCGGTACGGCTCTTTTAGAAAAATTTTACGAATATTAAAGAAGAGTAGTTAATATTAGGACATCGCAGGACAAAACGGCTATTAGGGTAAGTGCAATATTCTATCTTTTAACATCATCTTTAATGTTTTCATCTCATCTAACACTAGAGATAATGTCTTTAATAGTTTATCTCTAAAATTAATTTATCTAACTATTTTGTATTATTTTCATCATATTATCACTCATACTTTATTACTAATTTGTGTTGATTTGTGTGCTCTAGTTGTCTCTTGCATAAGAGATCACATTGCCTTCCCTTGCCTCCTCTCCTCTACATAAAAATTTACTGACATGATATAGTTAAGAGACATTTGAAGTGATAGCTGTCTCTTAGCTATATTAAATGAGTAGAATCCTACATAGATGAGAGAGGAGATGAGGAGAAATAATATGCTATCTCTTAGCTATATTAAATGAGTAGAATCCTATATAGATGAGAGAGGAGATGATGAGAAATAATATGCTATCTCTTATGTAAGAGATAACTTGAGCCTGTAAACCAACGTAAATAGTGAAAAGATGTAAGATAAGAAGTTATAGTAAAAATAGTATAAAATAGTTAGAGAAATAATTTACTGTTAAAGAAGTTGTGTAGTGAGCCAAATGTATTTATCAACCAAGTTAATGTGCCGTAGACATTATGTACCGTTGTATTGCTATAATCCATGTTCAATATTTGAAACGGTCAAATAGGATTATTTTCTTCACAAGACCTACATTTTTTAAGGGTTTACCCTATACAACCCCGTAGAAATTATTGTGTGTAATGTGCACATGGGTGGAGCTAAGGGGAATGCCCGGTATATATGGGCATCCTCAAAATTTCTAGAAATTATATGTGTGTGTGTATATCCTTTCTTGCTATATATTTTAATTAAAGTTAGATTTTATTGTAATTTGATAATAGTTGAGGGAATTAGATGCTAATTGTATTATATACCCTCTTTCAGGTTTTGTAGACATTCAGGCATCTATTTTTTCTCTAACTATATGGCACTATATGAATAGTATAAAAGTGCTTTATTTTATTTTTCGATTACAAGAAAGACTCACACACCACTATGCAGACGTACATGAGTGTGTTCTCTTAGCACAATGCTAGAAAGACACAGGCCGAGATAAATCTGTGACTTCACAAAATTCGTACTAAAGTACTAAGATTTGAACCCTAATAGGTTTGAGTCATACATCTACAACTCTACCATGCCACTAAGAGGTGGTTCATATGCTTTATTTTATTTAGCTATCAGAAACATTTTTCGTTTCCAAATAAAAAACAAAGTATCTAATTCTCTATTTGTTTCAGCCATCCCAATCATGGCTTTGAGTGTAATGATTCAAAACTAATGATATAGGTATGGGCCAAACAGCGAACGAAAGGCTATAGGGAGGCCACTAGGGGCTACCCGCATCCTTGCATATACACTAGAAGTGGGGTGAATAATGAATTAGTACATGCTTAATGGATCTCTGGGTCCAGTGGGCCGAATAGGCAAAGGTGAGGGCCACTGCCCAACAATTAATATGGGGTGTCTTACACAAAACATTTTACTTATAAATTTTGAAGTCATATATAATGTTAATAAATGACATCAATATTATCGTATTAAGTATAGATGTATTAAAAACCCTACATGCTTTTCAAGTGGTAGAGTATATAAACTGTCATGCGAGTTATGTAGTGTACTAATAAAAATCTATAGAAATTGTTTTTCAATGTTATTATTTGTTATCGTTATAACGCACCTAAAAATTGCGAAAATATGTACGGAGAAGGTATGTTGTTGAGCCAAATTCTGAGCGACGGCCGCCATGGGAGATCATGGAAGAAGAAGAGGGAGCTTTATCGATGGACAATAGGTGTCGAGTGGAAGTGTGGACTGTACCGCTATGGACCAAGATGAGCCAAAAAAAATATTGCAATTTATATGGCCCACAAGAGTCCAACTAATTGATATTTGATAAGCCTAGGCCTAAGGCTAACATGCACACAATAGCCGACGAGCAAAAAAAAGGCGAGGCAGCAACTGTTGCCCCGCAACTAGATATTGATCTGTTGGTTCATTAAAAAAGGAACAAAAAAACTTTGGAGGCGTGTAGATGTTGTAGGTGCTGCTCGGTTGGGCTGAAATAGCTGACTTATGGTTGAAATTACACTGTAACTGGCTAAAATTACATTGTAGCTAATGGCGGCTTATTTGGCATAACTAAATTTAAAAAAAATTAAAAATAGAAAAAAAACAGGTTAACCCATCATAGGCAATGCAAGTGAATACGGGAAAAAGAGCTGGTAAAAAACTCAAAAAACAAAAGCTAGAAAAATATAAATTTTAGAAATAATAAAAAATGAATCAGAAGCCAAAAGCTCAAACTAAAATGAACAAAGCCTTAGTTGAAGCATGCACAAAGCCCCAACAGAGCCCGAGTGACAGTCCTTACTGTCACATACCACAACAAACAAGCAGAGTAGTACGTGGCCGCTTGTTACATTGGCCAAATGTGGCGACCACTGCATGCCGGCAAGTCCATATCGCCGCGTAACTAACCGATTCGCTTCGCCGTGTGGCCACGTAGGCGGCAGCCGGCAGGTCCCTCCGGTGCGCCTCGGCCGCCGCTCGGCACTGCCTTCCGACTGTACGCACGGCGCGCACGGCCGGTGCCGCTTCGCATCGCCCGCGCGCGCTTGGGCACGGCATACGCCCCAGCCGCCCGCCACCCACGTGTTGGCCGCTGCGCGCGCGTCCAGCACCGTGCGATGTACTGCTTCGCTCGCACGGGAGGCGCCCGCGCCGCGACGTGGAGGCCGGCCGGGGCAGCCACGCGGGCGTAGGCGAACAGTGATATCAACTGTTCGGTATTCACTGCCGAGCTTGACAGGGACTCGATCGAGAATTCTCGGCTCAACTTGGAAAACGTCGTGAATTCGATCGCCATGCTCGCTTCGTCGATCGAAAGGAACCGTGCTGTGCGCGCGTGTCGCTCGCAGGGTCAATGTAGGTTACCATTAGTCCACGGCTGCTAGCATCGTAGTCTTTCCGGCTCATTCTTTTCAATTTACGGTTTTAGCTTTCACCGAATAAATAAAGAAATAAGATAGTTTTTATTGTTTTTTAAAACAGTTGATAATAAGTACTCATGATAGAGCTAAAAACATCAGTTATAGTTATAAACCATCAGTTATAACCAAAAAGAATCCACGTAACCTAATTCTTCTTTCGTCCTACCGGTGATAGTAACCTGACAACGATGATGTTCATTAGTCGTACTAATTACTGGCTCCAAAGTCCAGCCATTGTTTCCATCCGCTTGCTTGGTTTGGGAATGTACTTATGTAGGGGCGTATCTATCTATAGAGCAAACATAGACGGTCACCTAAGATAGACCACACCGTTGGTGCCCTCCCCCCCCCCCCCCCCCTCCATCTCCACATGGACCATTGCCGCCCGACGGACGTTGAGATCTTTAGAGTTCAAACGCTCGGGGAAGAAGATGAGTTACAAATAGAGGAAATAGCTCATAGTTGAAATGCCGAACGCGTGCTACCTCAGCGACTTTTGGGCCAACTGCCGAAGGCTAGGCTTAGAAAGCAACTAAGCAAAGCCCAACTCTCAAGTGAAAAGCAATAGGTAAGTGGGCAACAGAGAGTGGAGGTAGTGTCAATCCTAGAATAAGTGGAGGACCAAGGAGGCGAGGATGCGAAGTGGCGGGCGCACGCGACGTAGGTAGGCGGTGGGCGCACGTACGGCGTCTGGCAAACTGCGGGTGCGTGCACATCCAGCGACGGCTGCGCAGGCCAAACACGGCAGCGGGTGATGGGCGTACGTACCATGGGACCTGGACTGTCCACTTCGTCCACTCTAAACTTTTATCCTAAATTCGCCACTGTACTTATGCCCAGCACCGTAGGTTTATTCGCCTAAGAAAAAGATGTAATCTTTTGATGAATCAAAGCCAGTTTTGACACTGTTTCGTATCGTATTTACAAAAATAGCAGTATGCAAGACGTATTGACAAAAACGTCATTTTTGCTGTTGGCGGGCCGGGCGGCAGCCCCCCAGGCGGTAGGTAATTATGCCAGGTAATTAGCCGGCCTAATTACCTACCTAATTTTCTTTCCGGTTTAGTGTTTGTTTCAATTTCTAAATATACCTAATGAGCTCAAAAAATTACAAAAAGTTATGTACAACCTCCCGATACAACATTGTTTATAGTGCAATTTTTGGGAAGTTTATCCATGGCGAATGTTACTCAAAAATTCATAAAATTTCGACATATTTATGAGATTTTACATATAGCAAACAAACTCAAAAAATTACGAAATTTTATGTGAAGTCTCCCATGTAGTAATAGTTATTATGTAATATTTGGGAATTTATACAGTCCAAATTAGTCACATTTATTCACATTAACTTAACAATGAATTTAATAAAAAAATCCCTTGGTTAAGTTAATCCGAACAAACGTAGCTAATTTGGATTACATAAAATTCTTAAAAAATTACATAATAACTATTACTACATTAGAAGGCTTCACTTAAAATTTTGTAATTTTGGAGCTCGTTTGTTATATGTAAAAACTCGTAAAATTATCAAAAGTTTATAAATTTTTGAGCAATATTCGCCATGAATAAAATTCTCCAAAAATTACACTGGGAGGAACATTGTATCAGGAGGTTGTACATAAATTTTCATAATTTTTTGTTCTCATTTGGTATATTTAGAAATTAAAACAAACACTAAATAGAAAAGCAGGTAATTAGGCTGAGTAATTACACGGCCTAATTACCCTCTTTCTCGTTTAGTGTTTATTTGAATTTTTAAATATATCAAATGAGCTAAAAAAATTACGAAAATTTATGTACAGCCTTGGCAAAATTTGATAAAATTACTTCTCTTGTGTTGAGGAAGAGTTTTGGTGCTCGGTGATTGATGGTGTGGTGATTGGTTAATTATCGGTAGTCGTAGACTTGGCGCTTAGTACTTGATGGTTTTGGTTAGTAGCGATGTGTGATGTCCCTAAGTGTTTGGAGCGGAGTGATAGTATTTCTCGAATACTTATGGTTTTCAAGTATTCATTGAGCTAGCAATCGTAAGTTGTCTGGAGCTAATTTGTGGTAAATAATGGAATATGTGGTCGGAAACGACTTGGTTGATGGTCGTGGATGGTTTTGCTCTTGTCTATGGATGGATAAGGGTGGTGTGAGTGTGTGTGCTAATGATAGTTAAGTTGTAGAAAACTTGTGCCGGAAAATATTTCTTTGGTCTTTGCATATGCAGAATGGTGTGGAGACGATCATGGTCAGTGACGAAGAGGACCGGGACTAGGATGGGGAGATCTGAGGTCCAAATGGTTGAGAATGTCACGCGAGATGGTCGGGCTAATGCTGGAGTACATGGAGATCAAAGGTGGTGATGTGTGGAGAAGCTACAGGCGGTATGGTCCTAGAGGCTTCTATACAGAGGTTGATGATGCGAGATGGAGCTACGGGAGGTGGATGCCTGGAGGCTTTATCACGTGGTGAGATTGGAAATGTTATGGAAGGAGTCCGTAATGGGAGGGATTAGAGATTTGGTAAAACCGGTGTTAGGAATGGTTTCGGGTCCCTTGATTTGAGGAAGAGATAGGATTTCGTGTTTGTGTTTGAGTCGAACACGGTTTAAGGCTCTAGCATATAAAAGTAGGGAGATGCCATGTGTTTTGGCCGTGGCTTTGCGATGTTTTTTATGTTAGGGTTTTTAGGGGTGCTTGTGAGGGCACTTTGTAAATCCACGAAAATTCAGCAATAAAGAACATCTTGAATCAATCTAGTTTCTGATATCTGGAGATTGCTATTTAGACGATGCGTACGACTATGAACAAAGCTGAGCATCAAGTGTTCGTTTGAGCGGTCAGATTCTTCATCGACTATGTAGAGATTTCAAGAAGTGGAGGCAATCATTCACCCTCCCCTCTGATTGCATCATACGTTGCTACAAATTACTGCCGCCAATGCCATTTGAGCATCGCCGCACCTCCGTCCAATTGCTTGTGCTTGGAGTACACTCAAAGGCCCCGAAGTGATCCTGAGCTTCACTGAGCCTCCTCTCCCTCTCCGGTGAAGCCCTCCATGATGACCCTCTTCGCCGCTTTGGTCCTCTATCAACATCCCATCCTCCTCGTCCTTGAGCATTGTTCTTGCTTCGGGTATGTTACTCATAGTCTCTAGATGCTCCCATAGCGAGAAATTAGACTCTAGTAGCATAGTTTGTTGGCTGCCCTAGACTACAAATCCACCCTCGCTGCCTCGCCTTGAGGTTCGCGTCGAGCTGTAGAACCCATTTGGGGTCTCACCTCTAACTGGCGTCCTCCTTCTTGCTAGCAATGAGCACTACCCCTCTTCGGCAGGAGAACCCTAAGCATAGTATCTAGTTTTAAAACATGATTAGCTTAAGCGTTAATGACCAGCGATTAGTAACAATTAACCACAATGACATGTGAACCCAACTCCTTCAGTTACTCCTTAGTTTCACTGACATGCAGGGCCCCGTCAGTTAAGAATCCTTTTTAAATTAGTCAAAAGCCTTGAAGCCACTAAAAAGTGGGCCCGTCTCACTATTTGCATAGTAAATAAGTTCCACCAGTCAGCCTCTCGGCCTTTTCTTTCGAAAAGTAAATCTAATTAATTACGTGGGACCCGTATGTCAGTCTCATTGGAATTTTTGAACAAAAATAATTCAAAATTTTAATAAAAATTGAAGGACCAGATCACCTGTCATATAGAGAAACTCTCTCCTCTGTTAATTTTTTAATTTAATCCAAATTTAAAATTTGGAGAGTGCATTCTCGCTCATTTTAACTTTAAAATTAATAAATTTTATTTTTTAATTTTCCGAAATTCAAGATCTATCTAATGTAATGGAATTGTTCAATTTGGAATTCATTTAAATTTTCTTTTGTATTTATTTATTTGCTCGCGTGTGTATTTACTTTCTGATGTGATCGTCCAAGTAGAGTACGAGGATGTGGAAGAGCCCCAGTTCTTGAGACAACTCAAGAATTTCAAGACTAGCCCACTTGTGAGTCAGGCAAGTCAACATTTTGATAATATTGAACCTACATTTGTGCAAATTTATATTCACTTAAATTACCAAATTGCATGCTTTATGTATTATAGAAATGTATGTTAAGCTTATGGTAATTACATGCCTACTTGACATTGTAATGTTATTATACCATCCTTGACACTTAATCACATAATCCTTATCATCCTAGAATATTAATGGTAAATTTACTAGCTATAGGTCGTACTTAAGCGTCATGCTAATCTTGTTTAAGTACTAGGGCATTAACTTGCCTTAATCATCATCTTTTAATCATTAAATTTGTTTTGGGTGGTCATTAAAGGGAAATGATTGGTATATTTGAGATAACTTACTTTTGTGCTTCTCAAAATGCTAAAACTTGTTGTTACCATATGTGGACGGATGGTATGCTTGTTGGTGCGGACATAGCACGAGAATTTGGTATGTAGTATGTACTACCTAGATAGCTTTAGGATTGAATCCTATGATAATCTCCTAATGTAAAACAGTACAACCACAAGTCTATAATAGTATCGACTTGGCTAAATAATTTGTATCCACCAGTGCAAGTTACACCATTGGAGTGACCCATGAGTCGTATCTCTATATTTAATCCATTGTGGAGACGGGTCGTATGGCTAGTATAAGCCACAATGTGGCACAAGAGGTGACCTGGGTATGTTGAGTAACCACCCTCAGATGAAATCTTAGTGAGTATAACTTACACTGGGGGATGCATGGTAAAGGCATTGTAGTGATCTTCTTGATTCACATATCCAATGAAATATACGAAACATAACAAGTTGATTATCTCTTGTGGGTAAAGTGTATAGTCTCTGCAGAGAATAAACTGTTCGAATAGCTATGTCTATGATCAAGGGCGGGCATAGGAACTTACTAGAGCTAGTTTCTATTTCAAAAAAAACCTTCGTATGTGGGATAAAAACTTGCCGGATGGATGTAATCCTAAATTTGGTTTTTCCTAAGTGGATATAACCCAGTGTTGATAATTGAGTAGATGTAACCCTAGTGATAAAAAACTAGCATATGGTGGATGGAACCATGCAACAAGTGGATGGAACCTACACTATTATAAATATTGTACACTTTTACTCTCTTTAATAAAATGTGTTTTGGTTAAATTACTAAGTTATAGGAATTTCTAAGTATTGTAGTTTTCAAATGTTGCCTTAAGTAAATAAAAGAACACAAGCCTACCTTGTTGAACCTTGCATGTATAAATATTGCATTATGTGTGTTGGCTCACGAAGCACTATAGCTTGTGCTCATCCTCGCTCACAAATCCCTTAGAATCTGGGGAGCAACATGACTACGCTTACTACGAAGTCCTACGAGCTGACGATGGAGAAAATGGAGTAGCTTAGGCCGTTTTTTTTAGTAGTTGGTTCCTACCACAATCGGGTTAACTTAGTAGTGATTGTGTACAAATATATTACCTAAGTCAAGTGGTATCTACCTCACACAATCTTAACCCTAGTCACTTGCCTGTGCCAAGATATGCTCTACCTCTTTTGCTTACCGCTTACGCTATTGTAATGGAACTATTTGGCCCGATCGGCCTTATGTAAACTCAACACGATGTGGTTTATTTTAACATTTGTTATGTATTATTAATGAATGGTATGGATTCTATTATGTATGAATGATTCAATAATATATCTATGAGCAATATCTACTGATTAAAAAATAGTACAGTGGTTTAACGTAGGATTCTTGATTAAATACGGGTTCGACGACGATTGAGCTTACGACGGTAGGGTGCCATGCCGAGATAGTTGCTCACTCTTAGTCCAACACGACAAGGATATGGTTGCACGGCGGGGGTTGCGTGCACGCGCGCACCTAGTTGTGACTTGTGACTTGCAAGCGCGCATCTTACATAAATGCCAACTATTGCATTCATTTGTCTAGCAAGCTAGCCATGGATACGGATGGAGCTGTATAGACATGAAGTATCATACTGCGAGTTAAAGCCAGATTTGGTACTGTTTCACACCGTATTTACAAAAGTAGCTGTATGCGAACAGTATTTGCAAAAATATCACTTTGCCGTCCGGTGGGCGGCGGCGGCGCCCACGAGGCAACATGTGGCGCTGCTGCTCCCCCTCACCAGATGGCAGGTAACCTGCCGCTCGGTGGGGGGACGGCAGGCCAAGCCTGCCGTCTAGTGAGGGGCGGTAGGTAATTAAGCCGACTAATTAGCCGGCTTAATTACCGAATTTTTTGTACGGATAATCCATTTTTTATTCGAAATTACATAAATATACCCACGGGAAATTTTTTTACAAAAATAGGCTCCAGTCGCCTAATGGTTGGGCGACTGGAGCCTTTCGCCCAACCAGATCGCGACATTTAATGAATCTACCAACCGTTCAGCGATTAATTAAAGTCGCCCAACCGTTCGACGACTGCAATCCTGTCGCCGAACCGTTGGGCGACTGCAATCCTGTCGCTGAACCGTTGGGCGACTAAATGCCATATAAGACCGCTCGGCCGGCGTCGGCCGTGTTGCACTGTTTCCATTCGGCCGAGCGCACGCAGAGGCGAGGAAGAGGAAGAGAGGAAGGAAGAAGAGAAGGGAGAGAGAAGGAGAGGGAGAGCGTGATTTTCAGGTATTTTGTTGTGTTATAATTTTTGATAGTGTTAGAAATTTAGGTTACAATTTTAGTTCAGAAAATTAGTTTAGAAATTTAGTTTAGAAAATGTAGTTTAGAAATTTAGTTTAGAAAATGTAGTTTAGAAATTTAGTTTAGAAATTTAGTTTAGAAATTTAGTTTAGAAAATGTAGTTTAGAAATTTAGTTTGCAATTGTAGTTTAGAAATGTAGTTTAGAATTTTTTAGAAATTTAGTTTACAATTTTAGTTTTGAAATTTAGTTTACAATTTTTTAGAAATTCAGTTTAGAAAATGTAGTTTAGAAATTTAGTTTAGAAAATTACTTTAGAAATTTAGTTTAGAAAATGTAGTTTAGAAATTTAGTTTAGAAAATTAGTTCAGAAAATGTAGTTTACAAATTAGTTTAGAAATTTAGTTTAGAAAATGTAGCTTACAAATTTAGTTTAGAAAATTAGTTTACAAAATATAGTTTACAAATTTAGTTTACAAAATTAGTTTAGAAAATTAGTTTAGAAATTAGTTTAGAAATTCATTTTAGAAAATGTAGTTTTAGAAATTAGTTTAGAAATTTAGATGTCCACAATTTAATGTTGAAATTATTGCACAAATTTTGCAGATATGACTCGTGCTGGACGTGACTCCGAGTGGCAGTACGAGCTGTTGGACGAGCATGTGGACCGCGTGCATCGTGCTTCCCGTCGTGTGACGCCACCGGGGGGCATCGACGAGCCGCCTGAGCTGGGAGTGGTCCGGACACGCACACCTCGCGTGGCCTGGGGACTCGACCCCCGTTGGACTGCCAGGTTTGCACTACGCCAACGTTTAGTCCGACCGTAATAATGTTCCGTGCTGACCTTCACTTTGTTTGCAGGCTGCGGGATGCCGGGCTACTCCCTCTTGCCCAGATGGTGCAGGCCACGGAGGAGGATGGAGCCGCCTTGGCCGCGGGCAGGGACGAGGCGGGCGGTAAGCGATCACGACGCTTCCCGTTCGACCGTTCCCTGCTGACGGCTTTGGTGGACCGTTGGCGGCCCGAGACGCACACTTTCCACCTCCCATGCGGGGAGATGACGCTGACCCTGCAGGATGTGGCACTGCTCCTTGGGCTTCCGATCGCGGGAGACGCTGCCTTCCTACCGGAGGCCCTGGCCGACTGGCGCGCTGACCTGCTCGGCAGATTCGACGGGGTCGTTCCATCGGGCGATCACCACCACATCTTCGAGGTGGATCAGACCCATGGGCCGACGCTGAGGTGGCTCTCACAGTACCGGGTACGTCGTATTTACAATTGATCGTGTCTTATTTGTGGTATTACGTACTAATAACAACTTGTTTGCATTCAGGTGGAGCGCATGGCTCAGCAGGCAAACGATTACCAGGTATCGCGGCACTTGGAGGCGTATGTGCTGTGGCTTTTTGGTTGGGTGCTTTTCACCACCAGCCACGGCAACTCGGTGGATGCGCGCCTTATCGCTTATGCGAGGGCGATCGCTGATGGCGAGCCCCACCAGGTCAGCTGGGGATCGGCCGCACTTGCCGCGACGTACCGCGCCCTGTGCGATGCGTGCACGAGGACCAAGGCGAACTCGATCCTCACGGGCTGTCCCCTCCTGCTACAGTTGTGGTCGTTCGAGCGCTTCAGCCTCGGACGACTTGTGCTAGACGACATGGGTCCGTACGGGCCCGAGATGTACCCAGGGGGAGACGTCGATCGGTCGACGATGGGTTCTCTCTGGTGCCGTCGTCGAGTATGTATTATCACATTCAACTATTTATTTCATATTGACGATCGTCACACTAAACAATTTGTCTTTGTTGCAGGTACAGTTCGCGCACGTGCAGGTCACGCGGGCGTACGCACCCTTTGTGGAGCAGTTCGACCGCATCACAGCCGACGACGTGCGCTGGGAGCCATACACAGATACGGCAGTGCATGCCCGTGCTCCTGGCGGGCTGTCCACACTTTGCTTCCGTGACCGGACTTTCTGGCTCACCCGCCGAAAGCTCGTGTATTATATCTACGTTGAGGACTACACGCCCCAGAGAGTCATGCGCCAGTTTGGGCTACGCCAGGTGGTTCCTGTACCATTCGGACCATCGCTTCCGCGGAATGTGCACGCGTAAGTGATCGTTCATGCTAAATACGTACATACTTACTATTGTGTTCGCAAATACTCACATTTCGTAATGTTTCTATACGCAGGCATAGCGCGAAGGGAGTTAAAAGAGGCACGGACTGGTCGTCGAGGATGCAGCCCTGGGTGGAGCAGTGGGAGGGTGCGCTCGAGGACCGCGTGAAGGAGGAGCGCCCGTACGACAGCAGGGAGTACGCGGAGTACCTGCGCTGGTACCAAATGCGGACCCGTACCAGGCTCGTATATGTCGTAGACCCGCCTGCCACACACGTCGCCGCTCCGACGGACACGTACCCCGCGCACCTCGCGCGCGACGCTCACATCGCGGTATGTTACATGTCATTTCAAAGATTCCCAAATGGTAATGTTGTTTCGATGATCGACCATTTCATGTCTTTGTGTTCAGGCTGACGTCGGTGCTGCCCTATGGGCCGACTCCAGCTCACTACTGGAGAGGGTCGCCACTGGTGCGCAGCTGACCCATGAGGAGGGCGTCAGCTTTGCGCGTCGGATGCACGACGGGTGTAGACGTATTGTTAGCCTACTGTCCTGCACGAGGCTACCGGCGGTCTCCACGCCCACCGCTCCGACTGCTCAGCCACCAGTGCCACCCCGACCAGCGTGGCACTACTCCGGAGGTAGTACGTGAACACGTCCTCCTCCACCTCACCCGGAGCAGCCAGGGGGTTCAGCCTGGGCACAGGCTCCTACACCACCTCACTTCACGCATCCTCAGCACATCCCCTTCCACACGCAGGGGGTGCACGCCCCTCCTACCTCGATGGCGCCAGCGTCAGCTACGGGTACGCATCGTCTGATCTGGTTTTTATCCCAAGACGACATGCAACGAACTAACGATATTACTATTGCAGGTACTTACCAGCAGCACGGCGTCTCCCCCGGGCAGGACGATGTGGACCAGTTTTTCGCGGAGTGGTCCGGACAGTTCTCCGACGCTGGACCGGAGGTTCTCTCTGGCAGTGCCCTCCCCGGTGCACCGGAGGCCACACAGCCAGAGGTGCACCTGACTCCACCAGCGCAGGGGCGGGATAGACACCCTCCTGCTCGTTTTACCTTTTCGGATCGTCCTAACCCGTTGCACCGGAGGAGGGCCAAGCGAGGCCGTATGGGAGGACGCGGGCGCGGTGACGGGGCACACCAGGGTGACGAGTGAGGCGTGCTGCAGATGCTATATATGTTATGCATGTAAAGAAAAAATATGCGGCATGTTACTCACAGTTATATTATAAAGTTTATTTAAATTTACATAAGTCTATCATCTCTTCTCCGCACATAAACTATCTCACTTAACAGTGTACGTATCGATCGTTCTCTACTCAATCCTTCATAAAAAAAGTTTCTAAAATTTTTTACGCACCTACAATATACAATGAACATAAACTTTTATTACAACTTCACCATATTTTTTACCGGCTGAACATTACAAAATTCACAAAATCTAAAACAACCACGGGGACTACATGAAGTCGCCTAACGGAATGGCGACTGCATGTTAGTCGCCTAACCAAATGGCGACAACATATAAGTCGCCGTACGGATGAGCGACTGCATGTAGTCGCTCCACTGTGCAGCGACAGATATTGTGTCGCGGTCTGGTTGGGCGAAAGGCTCCAGTCGCCCAACCATTAGGCGACTGGAGCCTAGTTTTGTAAAAAAAATTCCCGCGGGTATATTTATGTAATTTTGAATAAAAAATGGATTATCCGTACAAAAAATTCCTTAATTACCTATCTAATTTTTTATGTAGTGTTTATTTGAATTTTTAAATATATCAAATGAGCTTAAAGAATTACAAAAATTTATATGCGACCTTCCAATACAATGTACCTTGTATTATAATTTTTGGGTAATTTCATCCATTGTGAATGTTACTCAAAAATTCATAAAATTTTGATATTTTTATGAGTTTTTACATATAGCAAACGAGCTCCAAAGATTACGAAATTTTATATGAAGCCTTCAGACATAGTCATAGTTATTGTGTAATTTTTTAAAAATTTTATGTGGTCCTAATTTACCACATTTATTCAGGTTAAATTAATCACGAATTTAACACTTGTATCAGGATCAGTGGTTCTGTGTGCCACGTATTGGGGGTTATGTGACGCTTGCCAGTGCGCTACTACTGGTACCCCTAATCTAGCTAGCTGCTATGTGCTCCTGCAGCTGTGGAGTTGGGAGCACTTCCCTATCAGACGTTCGACCATCATGACGCCAGTACACCCGTTCGGTAAATTCGCCGACCTGATAGACGGGCCCTAGTGGACTGCTACTCATCTGCGGTGGGCAAAGGGCAAACCATTGAGGTGCTACTTGCTGTGGTATAATGAGTTCGACTCGTTGCACGACAGCGACATCATATGGGGTTCATGGATGGTAGATTTTGTGCATCGTGTATCGCCGTACAGGCTGTCCCTGCATTGCCTGGAGGACACGGAGCTATGGGTGATGACACACCATTTGGTGTTCTTGTACATGGTGGAGGCTTACGCACCACAGCGCGTGATGCAACAGTTCGGTTTGCACTAGGCCGTGCCCCGTCTAGACGGCAAGTTCCTACCGCAACTCGTACACCGGTGAGTCAAACTCCATCCAACTATTATGTATACTTTGTATGTCTTGCTATGCAACGTCGATGATTCTGGAAATGCAGGTCATCAAGGCTGGTCGGCATGGTACGGACAGGGCACACCTCGATGTCATCATGGAACAGCGTCCGTACGACGTCCAGACGTACCACAAGTACCTGGAGTGGTACATACCCCGGTCACGCAGCAGACTCACCATTCCTCCACCAGATCACTCCGAGCAGATCACACACGAGGAACATCTAGAATGCTCGATCAATCCCCACAGTGCTTTACGGTGGCATGATAGCGTAAGATAGTTTAAATATCTTATCATTTCATTCAAGAAATTAATACTGGTCATTACTGAACTTGTTTCGTATGTCACTTCAGTTGGAGCGGGAGCAATGCATCGTAAGCACATCAAAGGCCGCCATCAGCAGCCCGGAGACACCACCGGCCCTACAGAAGACTATGAAGTTCATCCTAAAGCATGCCAAAAAAAATAGTGTACAACCTAAGTTGCGGCCGTTCCACGTATCACAGTGAGCACATGAGCCACCCAGTGGGGGCACCATGCTCACCCGCCAGGTCATCGCAATCTGCTGAGTTTGCTTAGCGTCATAGTACTAGCTGCCAATCATCCATGTGTCGTACCCACGAGGAGGTAACTTATGTACAAACCTACATTTTGTTTTCCTATTAGGCTTTGTGTTTCACTAACATCATGACATTCTTCTGCCATAGGTCCGTCATCGAGATGCATCGCTTTTGACATCCGTACCACCTACACAGACTACCGCTCCCCGTTGTTCATTTTCGCTGCACATTCGGGAGGTATGAGATTCACATTGTACATTTGGAATATTTATTGTGACTAATATCATTTCATCTTGTAGCCTCCAATTCAACGTGGGGGTGACGATGACTCTACCGATGACGACACAGGCCTCCTAGATGCTTTCAGAGAGCAATACATGACGTCAGGGTTTATAGCGTACGTAGGGTAGAGCTTAGCGTTCACAGCATACCAAGGGTTTGGACACTTCGGTGGCCAGAGCTCCCCCAGCTTCGCTGCCACATTGTACGGTCAAGGCGAGAGCTCCTTCTCAAAACGAGGGGGATTTCTAGAGACCTTCATACATGACATTGTGGACGGCTCGTAGTTCAGCATGTCTCAACTTGAGGACTTTGACCCTTACCGAACCCAACTTACTGTACCTAAGCTTACTGGACCACCGCCAGCCACTGAGCAGACAAAAAGGTCACCATACCTCCTCTGACCCGAAACACAACCTCTAGACCGACTGACGTACCCAACGGGACATATTCGTGCACAACGGAAGACAATGCCACGTATGGGGAGGCAGATGCGGCGAGAAGATACCAATGTCTCAGATGGGTGAGCCATATCACATTTAGTGTGATGCATTTTTTGTACTACTACAATTACTTTTAGTTGTACAAGATTCGTAATGTATAAAATTGTAAAAAAATTGTGAAATATTTGTAAATTCATGACTAACTTAACCCAAATAAACATGGCAAATTCAGATAATATAAAAATCTAAAAAAATTACACAATAACTATGACTATGTCGGAAGGTTTCATATAAAATTTCGTAATTTTGGGAGCTCGTTTACTATATATAAAAACTCATAAAAATATCAAAATGTTATGAATTTTTTAGCAACATTTGCAATGGATAAAATTACCCAAAAATTATACTACGAGGTACCTTGCATCGGGAGGCTGTACATAAATTTTATAATTTTTTGAGCTCATTTGTTATATTTAAAAATTCAAATAAACACTAAATAAAAAAATTAGGGTAGGTAATTAAGCTGATTTAATTACCTGCCGCCCCCTCATCAGACGGCAAGCTTAGCCTACTATCCCCCCACCAGGCGGCAGGCTGCCTGCCCCCGGCGATCCCGCCACGTGTCGCCTCAGGGGCACTGCCGCCCGCCTACCGGACGGGCAGAAGTGACATTTTTGCAAATACTGTATGTATATGGTTACTTTTGTAAATACGGTGCGAAACAGTGCCAAATCTGGCTTTAACTCTCATACTACCATGTGTGCACTACTCACTACTCGACTGACTCATCCCGTTCATTCTTGTTCTTTTAGCGGCTTCTAACTTTTTTGATTGTTGGTTTTTTGTTAAAATTATACTATATTAGTTATTTGTTTTTTTCTAAATCATTTAATTAAAGAAAAATAAAAATAACACTGTTATGTTATATCTCCGTGAACAATAACAAAGAAAACAGTAAAAAGCAAAAAAGAAGAATAAAATCCAAAATAGTAAACAAAAATTGAAAGGCCCCACTCTAACCGGATGCAAGCCCATGCTTAAAGCTCCGGTTGTTGGCGTTTTGCTACCAATGCACTATACTGATTGTTAGCTTTTTTAGAGTAAAAAAATAAGAAAAAAAGGTTATAATGTCTTGGACAATACAAAAAAATAAAATAAAAAAATAAAAAACCTAAAAACGAAATTAAAAAGATGATATGTTTCTAGTGACTTCTAGCTTTGAGAAGCCGGAACTTTAAACCAGTTAAAATAGGGTCTAAGAAGTTAAAGTATTTATTCAAAAAACTAAAAGTCATACCTACAGTCCGAATGAACCGGGCTCGTACTACTGCTGCCTACAATTTCAAGATTTGCAGCGTGCGCGGGCTACAGCTTTCACATTTTCACCTAGCTAGCAGCCTAGCATTCATTGCCCGCCGGAATCAGTCGCAATTACACGAGCCGTAACGATCGCTCGAGCAGTAGAATTTTGCTCCATCAAGCAGGGAGCGAAAGACATGTCACGTACACGTCTCTGAACAGGTCTGCTGTAGACTTCGGTGCTAGCTTTTGACATGGATGTACTACTCGGGTAGAGAGAGCACCTGCGGCCAATTTTATTGTGGACGTTGGCACGTAGGAGTGGTACATCCTTCCCATTTTTGTCAACGATCGTACACGTTGCTTAATTTAGGGTGTGTTTGGTTGAGCTGTGGCTTCTGAAAAAGCTGCTGTGAGATGTGGGGTGTGAAAAAGCTGCTGTAGGTTGTGGGCTGTGGAAAAGCTGTAAGCTGTTTGGTTCAAACAAGTATAAAACTTACCTTCTATCTCTATTTTTCTTGAAACAACTGTGAAACAACTCTCTATTTTCACCATTTCAAAAAGCAGAAAGCCAAAAACCAAAAGTAGGGTCCAAGATACTTTCAAAACTGTACTACCCAAAAGTAGCTGCTTCTGAAAAAAGCAGTTTCTGATTTTCACCCCTTTGGTTGGATTTTAACTTTTTGAAAGTAAAACCAGCTCTCAAAAGCTCAACCAAAGGCACCCTTATTGTGGCCAAAAGATGAAGTCCCTGTTGGTGAGCATGCCGATTTTACCACAAGCACGGCATCCCCTGATTTCCTTTTGACGCTCGTTTGGAACGCATGATTCTAACATGAATCTTACACGCAACTTTACATCTAGTGTGAGCTGATGCTTCTTTTCGTGCTAAATTCCTATAGAATTCGTGTGCCGAACAGGACCTAAATTTCCTTTCCTTTTTGAAACTAGGACCTAAATTTATGTACAACATGCTCTTAAGCTTGAATTCGTTGAGTGTTTTTTTAGAGGAACTGATTAATGTTTCCCTGACAGGAGTGTGTTTTTATACCTCCTGACAGGAGAGTTGCTTCTTTTTGAGAGTAGGGAGTAAGAGTTTTATTACTAGTACTACACTAAAGTTAGTAGAACGTCATAACCAAACGTGCTTGAATTCTTGTAACGTCCAGAGTAAAGCCTATACGGCCCAACAGAGCAGTTGCGACGAGTCAAACCAGCCCAAGCCCACCAGGCCGCTGGATCAAGGCATCAAGCGAATCCGAGCCGTCCACTCCCCGTCGAGCCCCGAGCCAACCGTTTATAGCCCTATCGCCGCCACCCCGCACTCCTCTTCCCCTTCCCCCACCCAGCCTCTCTAGGGTTTATCGACGAGACCAAGCGGCGGCGGCGGCGAGATGGTGCAGCGCCTCACCTACCGGAAGCGTCACAGCTACGCGACCAAGTCCAACCAGACCCGGGTCGTCAAGACCCCAGGTACTCTGGATCCGTTCTTATTTTCCTTCGAGAATTTCTCGTTTGGTGGTTTTCTTGATCTGCTTTGTTTAGCTCAAGGTGGATTTGATGGCTTTTTGTAGGTGGGAAGCTTGTGTACCAGTACACCAAGAAGAGGGCGAGCGGGCCCAAGTGCCCCGTGACTGGGAAGAAGATCCAGGGGGTAAGCGATGCAACTCTACTTTGCTCTAGTTTACCTTTTCTGTTTTGGGTTTAGGTTAGTTTAGGATGCGGTTAGTCTTTGTGTTCGTAGTGTTATGTGATGTCTGAATCGGTCCTGGATTGTACCGTGTGGAATTAATAGTTATGGTTAGTGCTGTTGGTGTTGAACTAATACTTGGAGAATACCTTGCTTTTCGGTTGGTATCTAGATGGTTTGTGGTGCCTTTCGTCTTGCGGGTGTAACGGAGTTGTCATGATAAACCCAATTTGATGCTGCATTGTGCTTGCTGAGGAGGATGGTTGCAGGCATTAGATATTACTTCTTTTAACTAAGTCTGTGGACTGAAGTTAGTGCCTAATATAGGTATGTGCCATAGCTTACTCTTGGGGGGACAACTTGTCTCTTAAGTGTCTTGTGATTGACATTGTTTGTGGTGTTCTTGCTTTCTATGTGCTACATTTTAGTGTGACACTTATCGGTTTGTGAACAATTTTTATTTCTACCTCTAGTGTCATAATTGTCTCGGGTCAATTATAACTTTTGGTTTAGTTGTACATCTATCACACTGAAAGTAGCTGGCATGTCTGCATTTCATGTTGATTTTTGTTCTGGTGACATTTATTTTGAAGCCCACATAACTGTCGGGAAACTGATTTATCTGTTTCAAAATGAATGCTTGTAAGGTGACCGATGACACTGAGGCAGCATGTATTGTAGTCAAGAGAAAAGTGTGTTTTGGGTTTTGAAAACACTACTGAATTAGTAGCAATTTGTTTATTTACATCATTATTTTGTGGCTTATGCTACATTGCTTGATGCGTTGTGTTAACATTTTGTGAACAAAAATTTATGTGTATATCCTTCATTCGCACATGCATGTATTGTGGTTTCGGCCATTAGGCCAACTTAATTGAGTTGATTTCACTTTTTTGCAATGTTGAGTAATGCTTTCAGCATATGTTAGGTCCATAATCACTTTGGCCTGCTGTTGGCCTGAAGTGCACGTTCGGTTGGTTTTATCAGGTGGTTTATAGGTTCCAATGCACACTGTACATGTGCATCTATCTTCTAAGAGTGTGCATTAACCTTCATTTTGTTGTATCAGTGGAAAAATGTAGTGTGTGATAGATAATTTGGTTGGTTGAAATGAATCAATATAATTTACTATACTTTGTAATTGATGATTTTTCACGTTACCAATACCACTTATTCCTCTGATATTTATGTGAATATTTCCACGTGAGGGCTCACATTTGTAATTTTTTGTTTCCAGATTCCTCACTTGAGGCCTACTGAGTACAAGAGGTCCAGGTTGTCTAGGAACCGCAGGACTGTGAACCGTCCTTATGGTGGAGTGCTTTCTGGAACTGCTGTTAGGGAGAGGTAATCAAATAGAGCTAGATATATTCTGATGTGAAAAGTCTCATGATCTGTCATCTTGTAGTCTTATAACTATTGCTGTGCAGGATCATCCGTGCTTTCTTGGTAGAAGAGCAGAAGATTGTCAAGAAGGTCCTGAAAATACAGAAAACCAAAGACAAGACAGCCGCAAAGTAGAGCTCCTCTGAAATGGATGCGCAACGTTGTTTCGTACACAATGAAAAGTATTTTTTGATGGTGGTGATGAAAGGATCTAGTTGCCTCGTGTTAAATGTTTTAGCATGTGAGACATACCTCTTTGAGTTTAGTGTGTTTCAAATCTTGTTGCCTTTCGTTAGTATCGGGACATCTGATCCCCTAGTTGCTTTGTCATGAATTCTGATCATTTCTTGGAACTATCAGCTAGTCGAATTTGCCTACTCGTTTGTAGCAAATCTTTTCATTTATGGCTGCTCTTTCATGGTTCATGGGCATTTTCTTACACAATCGTCAGGCTACTGTTAGTTTGTTGCTCGCTCACTGATGGTTTTGCACAGAAATTTGGTTAGTCAAATTAGCAGTTGCGCGGTTCGGTGCATCTTGATCGCTTGCTCTCACAAGTTAATACAATAGTTGATAGTAAATATCATCATCAAAGAGGCAAGGCCTTTGCTATCTTATGTTGTCGCGGACATGTTTAGTTGCCCATTTGGGGATGTTTACAACGTAGCC
Organism: Dendrocalamus latiflorus; assembly: GCA_017311315.1. Taxonomy (NCBI): domain Eukaryota; kingdom Viridiplantae; phylum Streptophyta; class Magnoliopsida; order Poales; family Poaceae; genus Dendrocalamus; species Dendrocalamus latiflorus. The sequence continues at coordinate 13,217,714 of CM029670.1, read as the reverse complement.
GACTTTGCAACACGTGAAGCTAGCTGAAGTGCGGCTTTTATGGCAGCTGAATCGGCTGCAACAATTTAAGCAAAGCCACGCAAAATCACAGTTAAGTACTAAAAACTCCTTTGACGCTTTCATCAATGAAAAGGATGCGATTCAGGGTTTGCCAATCCATTGTGGAACACCCCGTCCACTCTCTGAGCCGGAATGTTACCACCACTGCATACTCTTACCATTTCATCGTCACTAAAGGAATTAAGCCAACACTAATTTATTGATAAGTGCTGTGTTCAGATACATCATAGCGTTTTTAGCGATTACTCTAACCTAGTAAAAGCTAAAATACACCGACAAAAGGTGATACAAAGAGTGCTGCTGGTTCGTGCCATTATGCATGTACTACTCCCGCCCGTGCATGACGTCCTCAACGGTCACTTAAAAACAACAACGAAGTAAGAGTGAGTCCACCGATTTAGCAAGTACAAAGCAAAACAGCAAATAACATGTTCACAAATCGGACCATAATCATCATATTCCCAATAACCACTTTTCCATTTAACCACTTTAAGCTCCGATGAACTATTCATCATGCATATGCACATGCACTTCTCTCTTATCTCTTTAGCCTATACCGATATAGCAGAGCGAGCACCCGTCGATGCTCACCCAAGCTCGTCCTGTTTCCAAGTGGGATCACAAGCCCGTCCTTTTTCATATGGAGACCACAATAGCCCATTATTCTCATACGGGGACCTCAATCTCCACTCCTGTGGAGCGTCCACACAAAGTGGACCAACACTATCTCTTTTCATGATATACGTGCAATGCAAGTTCTCAATTTATGCATATCAACATACCATGTCTCAACATTCATCATTCTTCATTTCTCATTATGCATCCAAAAATTATTAACTTACCACACCATGGTAAGCAATGCACCATCATCCATTTAACCACAAACACTACCCGAATTTACCGCATTATCATGCACTTGCCTGATTAGCCTCGGGGACGATACGTGGACAGTTCTGACCCAGGACCTCCACCTGTACAGACGTCAACTCGTCTTAACGCCAAATCAAAACCAGAGCTTAAATGGAGAACGACGATTCTAAGCTCATAACTCGATTTTTCGCATAAAACGCACAGGCTTTTAAGGACCCGTCGCGCGGTACCAAACCACCCCCTTTTATTTCCTTTTTCTCCTCTTTTCTCTTTTTTTTTTCTTTCCTCTTCTTCTCCTTTCTCTCTCTCTCCTTTCTTTCCCTTTTCTTTTCTTTCTTGTTTTTCTCTTCTTCTCTCCCTTCCCTTTTCTTTTCTTTCCTCACTTTTTTCCTCCCCCTCCTCTCTTCGCGTGCTCGGCCGAACGGCCGGCCCTTCCCTGGCGACGCGGCGGCACACGGGTGCGCCGGCCCTCCCTCGCCGCCGGCCGCTGAGCCGCCGCCAGCTCCTCCTCCACAGCCCCGCCCCCACTCTCTCTCTCTCTCTCTCTCTCTCTCTCTCTCTCTCTCTCTCTCTCTCGCATGCACGACCGCACAAGGGTGCCTCTCCGAGCGGCGCGACGGCGCGCGAACGGCTCGCTGGCCTCGGGCTCCCCACCGCCGGCCTCCCCCCTACTCGCCCCCTTCTTCCTAGCCTCGGATCCAGCCGGCCCAAACCGGATCCACCGCCTCCCTTGCGCGCGCGGCGGTGGGGTGCTGGGCGCCGTCGCCCGATCGGCACGGCCAACGGCCGCCGGCCGCCTCCTCCGCCGCTCCCCTACAGCACCAACTCCTTCTGCTCACCGGCCCCAGGCTGCCGACCCCTGTGCGAGCGCAGGTCGGCACTCGGCCTCGCGCCCCAATGGCTTCGAGCTCGCCGGCCACGGCTCTTTACCGGTCGGCCACTCCTATCAGGACAGTCTCCCCCCTCCCTTTCTACACTTACTTTGCTTTAGCTTGCCTCTACATTCAGATGCACTCACGGTTTGTGGGAAGTCTACGGGCGGTTGCTGTGACGGGACTTGGCGGGGACATACGCCGGGGAGCATGCACCCCCGACCAAGGGCGCACGGCGCCCCCTTTGGGCTCACCGCTTGCCCCGTGCCATGAGTAGGGAGGGTAAGAGTTGGGGGCCTACTTGATAAGGGTTAGAAGTGAAGGCAGTCGTTGACGACGGTCGGGGTTCCCGGTGGTCGTGGATGGCCTCCTCTGGTTGCTATTGACGACGTCGTCTTGCTGTCGTGGTTAGCACAAGGATGCTGTTCACGCCCCTCACTCCTCGCCTTCATCTTCCTCTTCCCCCTTGCTTCCTCCAGTCTGCTCTTCCTCACTGTCTCTATGCTGCTCTAATGGGAAAGGTTTTGCTCTTTGGTTGAGTTCTAGCTGGGGAGGAGAAATGAGAAGGGAATGGTGAAAGGGAAAATTGAATATATAGGACCAAGTTGAGAGGGCTTTGCTAAAATAGGATCAAGTTATCTGTCCTTGTAAATATATGACCGAGTTGAGCCACTTCTTGCAAATATAGGATTTTTCTCATTTTAATTTCATTTCCATTTTTCAGCCCTTTTTCTCCACGCGAAATGACACTTTTACCCCTTCCTCCCTCGCCTCAGGCCGCCGCGCCACCGCTCCCTCGCCGTGCCGCCCTGCCGCCTGCCCCGCGCCGCACCCTCGCCTGCCCCGCGCCGCGCCGCCGGGCCGCTCCCTCGCCTTCCGCGCGGCGCAGAGGCGAGGGAGCGGCGGGGCGGGGCGGCGAGGGGGTGGCGCGGGGCAGGCGGCGGGGCGGCGCGGCGAGGGAGCGGCGGCGCGGCGGCCTGAGGCGAGGGAGGAAGGGGTAAAAGTGTCATTTCGCGTGGAGAAAAAGGGCTGAAAAATAGAAATGAAATTAAAATGGGAAAAATCCTATATTTGCAAGAAGTGGCTCAACTCGGTCCTATATTTACAAAGACAGATAACTTGGTCCTATTTTAGCAAAGCCCTTTCAACTTGATCCTATATATTCAATTTTCCCGTGGTGAAATGGTGCTTGGTTTCTCGGTTGGGGGAAAGAAATGCGCTTGCTTGTTCTGTACTAGCATATAAGAGCATGGTTGGGCAGACCCTGGCTTTGTGAAATGACCGGCATGCCCTCCCATTCTTTGTGAAATGACCGGCATGCCGTCCCATTCCACTCCTATATCCCTGACTACCCAAGGGCATTTTGGTTCAAGGGCTATGTACTGTTGGCTAGGGTTTTTTTACTGCAGCAAGTAAGTCAGTAAAAGTGGGCATTGACTATATTTTTCGCCGAATGACGATGCCCACAGTAGCGAGAGGTGCCGACCGGCCCTGGACGGTCTGGGAACCTCTGTGAGCGCTACCTTTGTTCGGCATTCAAAAGCTGATGGGTCTGACAGCAAAATTTCTACTCTCTTTCCTTTTATTCACCCTTTGCATCTTAGTGGTATTACACATTGCAAGTCTATAAAGCTGCCCATGTTGTAACTTTTACATATGCTCATCAGTCTATAAAGTACAATGTCTCAACAGCACCCAAAACTCAAAATGTATGCACAACACACCTAAGGTATATCCTTCTCTCTGTTAGCTTTGCTGTTAACAAAGGGTACAGCTCACGGTATATTCATCTAACCAAAACTGAAGAAGCAATAGCTGCTTTTGTTGCTAACAGAAATGCTAACAAATGAAGGTGACTCACTGCATTTGTACATCTATGAATAATGACACATCTGACCTCTCTGTAGGGCAAGGCAACTAGTGTGGCATCTCAGCATGGACAGTTGGGCTAAGGGAGGATTCCCAAGGTATGTTCCACCTCCACTCCCCTGCAGAATCTGTACCTAAATCGAATGGGAAGTTGATTCTCCCCAGGGCTTCCCAATCATTGTTCATACTGAAGCCATTGCCAGGCTTTCTTGTGGACGAATCTTGGTTCCTGTTACTGATTTCCCCATTTACATTTGCAGAAGAATCAACCACAAATCCGTTGATCTGTTCAGGCTGCCCAAATTGCGCGTCGAAGAACAGCGGCGCAGCACCTGCGGTCTTCTGCGATGTTTGTGTTTCAAATGGCAGTATGATTGGGTCGGTCTGGACTTCTACTGATGGACTGCAATTGAAGTTGATGAGCTTGCATGAGGAGCCATCTTGTGTGTTCTTAGGATTCTGAAACTGCTGTTGCTGCTGCTGTCCTTGCAAGCCATATTTGCTGGTGCACTGACTTGCAGGTGCTGCAAATTGCAGTGAGCAAGAGGAGCTCTCCAAAGCAAAGTGTGAAGCTTGCACTGATTGCAATGCAGAGAAGATGTCTGGCTCAGTTGTCCCAGGCAATGGAGGCCCCCAAGTGTGAGACAGTGCCCGTTGCGCCATCGAACTAGTTTTCTTGAAGATCCTACAGATTGTCCAGGAGTCCTGTTGGTGGAAACACACAAGTGTCCAGAATCTGATATAGCCTTTGAATTTAGCTCTATAACTACACAATATGAATGAAATGCTTACGTTGAGCGGAATGCTCTTGTCAATAGTTCTTTTCAGAAGCGATGGATCGGTCAGCGAAGGAAGCCTGAACTCGTGCATCATCCAATCGGTTTTGATCCCTCTTGCCGCCCTGCCTTTGTAGAAGACAAGGGACTTCTTCAGGCCTATGCACTTGGTGCCCTCAGAGGAGTAAATTGGCCTGTCTGTTCCTGTGGCTTTCCAGAAGCCAGCAGCTGTGACTCTGTTTGGCCTTACGCTGTTCCGATATTTCCGGTCCCTTGGGCAGTAGAAGTACCACTCTTTCTCACCGGTACTCGCAAGCCCTATCGATGAGAAAGACAGTGAAGTCAGACATTGAAGTAAGGTCAGTAACTGAAGTAAGCTGGTTTTTCATGGCAAGAAGATTAATGATGATAGTTTCAACTGAACGTCCGGTAGCCTGATGAGCAGAAAAGTGTCCCTATCTAGGTCCTATTCAACTGAAGATCAAAGGAACCAACTTTACTGATTTTCTCTTTTGTTGCATTTGCAGTTACCAAACTATCCTTAAACTGCAAATTACTTCTCTACGTTCTTTCATGTTATATTGAGAAATGGCACTCCAATCCATTCATTGACAAAAGGGGGAAGAAGTTAGGAGAAGTAGATTCAAGCTTACTTGGGAGATCCCATGGATCAAACTTGTAGATGTCCAGCTGCCTGATCAGCTCAATAGAGATAGGCTTTTGCTGGATCTTCCTCTTGAGGTAGAACCCAACCAGCTCTTCATCTGTGGGATGAAACCTGAAGCCGGGTAGGAGGACCTCATCTGACTTGTCCATGTTGATATCATTTCTCTCGTCCATTTCTCACACAGGGATGAAGCCTGGAACCTGCAGCTGGTCACAAACTTACAAAGGCTACTCTTGTACTACTTATGCAGTAGCTACTAGCTAGTGAATGGATTTTAGGGATGAAGCTGCTGAGGTGAAGACAATCACCAAGAGCAAGCTGTACACTATTGCAAATCCATTACACACCATGTGTACTTATATACGAAGCTTGAGCTACTAGATGAGGTCCACAAGTCCGCAGGATTGCCTTCTGCATTTAATAACTATTTTTAGTTCCTTCACTATTTGAAGCTGTCATGGTTTTGTTTAATCCTGGATCAGTATCTCAACGAAGACAAGCTCGGTGAGGGGGTTATCAGTCACTTTCGGTTCACACTTAGAATACTCATGTACGGCAGTCAAAAGAATCCTGAAACTATGCAACATTAGCCTTCTAGATTTTCTTTTTCATTTTTTAGCTTCCCCAGATAAACAAAAGAACTTACAACGTACTCCAATACAGTGCAGTTTGCCAGTATATTTCAGTATCAAAGAGTATGAAAGTCTTCTTGAGTACTTTTAGCTTCATGAACTTCAAGGTATATCCCTTTAATATCTGAATTCAAAAATCACCTTTTTATGCAATACTATGTATTATTTTTTTACAGTTTAGGCTTAGGGATTCTTAAATAATGCGTGTTCATTAATATGCAATTTGTGTTGAATTTGGCATAAGCCTGCAAATGATAGAGAGAGAGAGAGAGAGAGAGAGAGAGAGAGAGAGAGAGAGAGAGAGAGAGAGAGAGAGAGAGAGAGAGAGATTTCCTACTAACTGATTTATCTTGATAAATGGTTTTTAATTAACCAGAGATAGTGATGGCCTTACCGGTGTAAGTTTCTTTACTTTTTTATTAATTAGCGTGTGTGACACTGCTAAGTGTTCGAAGGGAAGCTGCTTATTATTCTAAGCACAGTTTGGTTAGACTAAATTTAATTGCGCTTGAGTTGCCACGGTAGAGATCTCTTCCAATTTGCTCCATAGTCAGCTTGCTTAATCGTTTGCTAGCTCTGGCTAGTCACCCCACATGGCACAAACACAATTGTTTGCAGCCCATTCCATAGTCCATAAAATTATGTTGTTAAATATTACAAACATTTGAACATATCATATTGGATCAATACGATGAATAGGTGATCATATCCTTCAAATTTTCATGGCTAGTATTTATTACAAATTATGCTTCTAGTGCAAAACAGTATAAAATGCTTTCAATCTGTTATAGTAAGAACACAAATTGCAACTTAGAAGAAACCCCATCTCTAAATTGATCTTAAAAACGAAGCAAAAGTATACATAAAAAGTAGTAGTTTCTCTATCACTTCGTATTCTCTGCTCATTTTCTTCTCTCTTAGTTACCTTTGAGTTCGCAAAAACCCACAAGCAAATTAAAAGCATCCAAGGTACAATCACTTAACCATAGACAATGACGCGAAAATTCGGCACGAGTTCAAAAACAAGGTTTCTGCCATATGCACGGTCAAATGCTCACTAAAAGGATGTATCATCCCTGATCAACTCGGCTTCGGCTTCTGACTTCTGGCTTATTTTTCACTATTCATAAGTTTCGTCTTTTTCTGAACATTTGGCTTTTTGTTGAGCTTTTTTGCCAGTTCTTTTTTCCCGTATTTGTTTGTATTATACGTAATGGGCTAACATATTTTTTTAAATTTTTTTAAATTTAATTATGCTAAATAAGCATCTGTCAGCTATAGTGCTTTTTTCAGCCAACTACAGTGTTTTCAGCCATAAGCCATGAGCTTTTCAGCCGAACCGATCACCATCTTTATCGTTGTGGTTACTTGCCAAACAGCAAATAGCGCAGCTTCGGGGGACCCGAGAGGAGGGCTCGAAGCCTAAGATTCAAGTGTGGGGAGAAGTAGAATAGATATGGAATGCTTTATAGTCTTACAGTTTCTTTTTGAATTTATTCTCTCCCTCTAGGTGTCATAAAGTCTATATTTAAAACTATGAAGAAGGATCTAGGGTTTACTAGTAAGAACACATACCACTTTTCTTTGCTATGTCTTAACTGGACGAATTATTTGCTTACACACGTTTGGGCCCAGGCCGAAGGGCCATGGTGGGGACCACTCCCCTAATACCCATATCTCCTCAATTCCCGGCAATGGATTAGCAACCCCATTAATCCCCTACTTTGGAAGAACAAACTCCATCTCGATTTGGAGCACTTCTTGTCCCTTGCCGCGACCTAGGATTGCGATCGAGCTAGCTTGAGACACAGATTTCGGAGTAGATACAGGGTCAACGTCAAACACTTCAAGCTCAAGCTAGCCATCTCAATCTCTTCTTGGTTTCCTGGATCTTGTAAAGCTTGTCCATGTTGCTCGTCTTGACAGGAGCAACGTGTCCTAAATGGAACGACTCAATGTTTTGTTTGCTTGCTTGCTTGCTTGCTTAAGGTGTGTGGCAGTGTTGAGTGATTTTTTTTTTTGAGACCAAGAGCGAGCTTTATTAATCAGCAGGATTTGGCTTCTAATATGGTAATGTGCAATTGTAATGATGCTTAAAACTGTGCTAGCTACTTTAAAGATTTTTTTCGTGTGCTTGGCATTGCATAATTGCATTGGCCTTTTGAACTCAGTTACTTTCTTTTTTTAAGCTTTATTTGGATATATTAACTTTTTTAAGAATGGATACATTAACTAATTGAAAACCTCTTTAAGGCACAAAATAGAAATATTTGCTAATATCGGTAAAATTCTCTATATTTAACTTGATTCTACAGTGTAGCATTGCACATGACGGCAAACTAAAACCTGTATCGGAGTAGTAAAATCACAAAAGTTTTAAGGCCTACCATCCGCAACCACTCACTACTCCACTACTAACAATATTGCTTTAGAATTTGTGCAACTTAGTACTATTTGAGAGAGCACATAACCATCATAAATAGCACTACTCTTTTGTAATTTGTATTTTCTAGTAGCTATCGCCTATCAGAGCATATTTTGTAAATTGGCTTTGCAATGTTCTATCTAATATGGCTAATTTTGTGCATCGTGCAGTTAATACTATGAGATATTAATTTTATTTTTCTTTATTGATCAGACTATAGAAAGCAATTAAATGTTAGTATGAAAATAAAAGGATGTTTCCAAGAAATCCAAGTTTGGTATTCCATCCCCCAAAAACGCAAATTTGGTGTTCCGTGTAAACCACATTTCGTTAACTTCATTTCTTCCAAATCAAGCGAGATTTGGCACTAGGTTGAACTTCTACTATCATTTACTACTTTTGTACGGCTAGAAGTCAATAGTGCTTTAAATTTTGGGTCAATCGAGCTATACATCAATTACCAATGGAGTGTATAGGAATCTTGCAATTGAAGCATTGCCTTGGAACGGTTTGTTAAGTGGATTAAAACCTAGGAAGTACTTGCTTCGTAATTCTTCAGAAAATCCTACATAATAGCATGTTCATATAAATGAACACAAGTACATCAATTTTATTGTTTGGAAGCAAACCGTTATTCATGGAGCTTGACAATTCACAGATTGCACAAATTGTACAAATTCAACTTAATTTTCATTTAACCTAGTGATATGGTAACAAAGATACAGGGTTATGAACCAGTTTTCTAAACCCTGCTTTGTATTAGTCACATTTATAAAGTAGATAAATGCGATCCTTATATTAAGAATATTTAAAAAGTGATCCTTATCTAAAAAACCAAAAAATTGGTTAATATCTGGAAGTACTTGAATCCACTACAAGTGACAGATCAACAACAGTACAGCCATTTCTATCTCATTTTACATGCCCGATTGCAAGGGGAATTAATCTTTTCAGGAGTAGTGTAAAAACATCAAAAGATGGAGGAAACGTCCTACCAAGAAGATTTTCTCGCAGTCTCCAGATGATCAATTGCTATCATACAAGGAACATTCTTTACACCTGCCATCTTTATCCATGCACACGATGGCATGAACAACAGGATTTTCCATTGCAATTCTTCCAAATCCAGCAGGCATCTTCTTCTGATTGTTATAGCGACAGAAAAAGGATTGCTCGGAAAGTAACACCTAACATCCAAATGATAAAATCATAAGCTATTTTCCCCCTTGGAATAACGTTACCAGGTAAGACACCAGCAACAGCTGCTGATTAATAATACAACCATGATAGCCCACCTGGGGTTGCATCTTGATGTCACTATCACTTCAGTTATCTGCATTCATACGGAAACTCCAAAGGGAAAAGAAACATTAACATTGAGATTTGAAAGATTGAGAGCCTGATAGCTCCAAAAGGTACAAGTTTACAAGAGAGACCTAAAAGAAGTAAGGAAACGAAAAAAGTATGGGGAAGTGAAGTATTTCAGAAATATATGGACAATCACTGGATGAAGGGAGTATTGATCGAATAACCTAAAAAACATTTATTGAGGCACAGGGAAGTATGCATGTCCAATATATAAGCGACAACTAATGTTCTAAGAAAAGTTAATTATACTTTGCACCGGGTAATTTATTATTTGTTTCACTTTGCACCAATGTTAATCCATACTTTCATTTTGCAGCAGGGTGGGCCAAATAAAATTTTATTTTGCACTAGCTAATCAATTCCAATCTCAAACAAAGCAATCAAATTGAAGGAACAGAGCAATCAAAGTTGTGTATACCAGCATGTCATTATGTAGAGCCGGTTTGAACTAGGGCTAGTGCAAAGTGAAATTTTATTTGATCCACCCTGATATAAAATAAAAATATGAATTAATCTTGGTGCAAAGTGAAACAAACGACAAGTTACCTAATGCAAAGTGCAATTTACTCTTCTAAGAATAACAAAGTTTCTATTGTAGATAGCTGCAATTCTGGCATTTTTGTGGAAATAAAAACTATTTACAAGTAGATTTTCATCAACGGCCCAAATTTTCACTACAAGATCCCTTTCGAGTAGAATACAAATAATTTCATAACTTGCAAGACACTCTTACATATCATGTTCTTTATTAAATGTAAGTTTGCATTCACACACGCATATACTAATCAGATAAGTAACAGCATGGGTCAATATCACAATGACAGCTTATCACTCTACTGCAACATAATGCACCATTTACTCCTAACTGACTGGGCATAATTCTTATAGAGAGCCATCGAGCATGCTTTACTTTCCCTAGCCACCCAAATAAATTGGTTGATGGCCCTAAAGCATCCAGTTGACTTCACATTGGTTGGCTAAATGAAAGAAAGTGTCACCTTTTTGTAATACCAGTAGGAAAGAAAAGCAAGGAACGAAACAATCCAAAGGAAAATAAAGGAAAATGAAAGATTTTGCCATCAGAACCTTTCAGCTTTAAAATGCCAAAGCAATAACGCTCACCAAGGTTCCTAGACTGTCCGGGTCCGGTCGGCGCCTCTTACATATGTGGGCATCATCATTCGGCAATAGAAACATCCAATGCCCACGTTTTTACTGACTTACTTTCCGCAGTAGAAAAGCTCACAAATAGTGCTGAGAACCCCCCCCCCCCCCAATGGACCAACGGACCTTGAGCAAACAGCCATATGAGAGAACCAAAGTGGTAAGGCAAGGGCAGCTTGGGCAATGCACAAGCCAGGAGAGAGAGCCTCAGGGCCAAAGACACCATACAAAAAGGCAACTAGCTCACGGAGGAGGTCTCACTCCATTCATTCCCTCTGCTAAGGCCAAGAGCTTGCCCAAAATCAAGTCAAGCAAAGAGCTAGCCGAGCACCCTCACCATCACCCACAAGGCCAGAAACAGAGAGGAGGTGAGGAAGAGAGAAGCAAAGGAGAGGAGCTTGGGGAGTTGGGGAAGACCGATGACGTGAGGACGGAGTCCACGGCGACCACAAGCCGCCTAGGACCATCGGAACCACGCCAAACGAGACTGGGGCAAGGAGGAGGTGCGAAAGGCCAATGGAAACGCGTGCAGAGTGCCATCACCACCACAGCCATCGTCATCGCCTTTTCTCCCTCCCCTCCCCCACCCGAACCAAGTAAGGTTCTCCCCAAACCCATTTTCCCTTCCGCCCTGTCGGGACCCAGATTTTACAATCCGGATCCCTCTGTGATTCCACCGCACTATTCCCTGGATCAGTAGATAGTGCTCACAGATTACAGTTCTGAATATCAAAGTACATATCATGCGGAAGCGTAAATATAGTAATAGACTTACTCATGGGCCGATTAGGCCGAAATTATTAAATTGCAGGAGCGGAAGAACGAAGCACACAGGTGAGACCTTCAGGACATGCCCACAGGCAGCCAACTGGAGGTTCGCGACCTAGCCCTTGACATCTTCATCTTCTTTGCCACCATAACCAATAGTGTTGCTGAAGCGTAGAGATCTGATTCTTGATTCTGGATTTATTGTGAAAGCGAGTGTGAGCACAAACCACCGTGCTCCGCAAGCCAATATACAGAATGCAAATAAATAGTATGCATGGCTTATCAAAGGAGAGGCTCGGGTTATTTTATTTGCCAAAATCACTTTTAGTAGCATTATTATTATTCAATCATAATGTTATGGTTGCTACCTAAACTCCACATAGCGATTGCCATAATTGACTTAATCCACCAAAAATACACTTTCTATATTGTTTGCTGTCTAAAACTCCAAACAGCGGGTGACATCATTTAGTTACTCCACCGATCATACATTCATTATTGCCTAAGACTCCAAACAGTGAGTGTCATCCTTTATTATGGATCCACCAATATCTTTTGTATTTTAAATTTCTAACAATCTAATCTTGTGGTTGCTATTCATCTACTCTTCATTTCTAAATTCCAATGATTAACTAACACCATTGCTTTTAAATCCACCGAAATCATTCGTATTCAATCCTTTTGTTTTTTATCCAAAACCATAATTCATTCTTCCAATAATCAATCTCATTTTCCATTATCTATCACTAACTAATTCACTAGTAAACCTCCACCAAAATATCATTGATCAAGTCTACGACTCACTAGTATACATCCACCAAGAATACACTTTATCAAGATTGTAACCCAATAATTGTTATTTTTCCTCCAATATTCTCAGAAATTCAATTCATCCATCTAGTATTCAATTCAATCCTATTAATCCCATTATCGCCAACATCTTCCAAGAATTTATATTAGTTATCAGTGTTGTAATCCAGCAATTACCTTTGCACTCCCTAATTCTCCGAAAATCATTTAAATCATCTTTCTAGCCTATATATTCATTTAGGCCCCACCAATTTGTTTCTCCCAGAATCCACACTATCATTTTCACCTTTATGATTGACATGAATCCACCAACAACTTTATACGGTTAACACAATCAACCACCTACTTTTCTTACGACTCTATCTATTCTTCCTGACAATTTACTCTGTGAGATGTATTATCATTATTTAAATATATAATACATAGAAATTTCCTAAGACCGAGCAATTTTGAACAAAAACATAATGTGTAAGATAATGCAATAATAATAGTGATCCAGATTCCATCTACCGTTACATGGCATCCGCACCATATAGCATCTTTTAGGGTTATAGCCGCTTAGTTTACCACTGGGACGACACCCAGGACAATTCAAACCAGGGCTTTCCACTGCCCTTCACTTTCCAATTCCACCTCCACAAAGTTTTTGAAATATAACTATATCTGGTTAAGTTCCCATGTCCGCCCTTGACCGTGGACACGGCTATTCGAATAGTTTTGACTCTGCAGATTTTGTACACTTTCACCACAAGAGACAATCAACTCGTTGCCCCACACGATTCCTTAGTCATGTGGTTGAGCAGACTATCACAGTGACTTTTCAAAGTATCTAGTCCATTTTGTCATCTCACCTTACGGGATGATGCTTGTACAGGTGGAGATTCTGGTTTGGAACCATCTACGCATCATTTACAAGGATAAGCAGGCAAGTGCATGGTAGAATAGTGGACTGTGATGAATGCCTGGTACTTATTTTTTATATGCCATGCTTTACAATATTTTATAAAATGATATCCCTGCTTACATGTTGGTTGTACTGGGATGAGTGATGCTCATGGTTGATTGCTAATGTCGGCTAAGCATTGCATCATGCATCGCACTTATACACAGGACCTACTTGGTAGGCATCTTATGGGAGTGGGAGGATAAAGACCTACTAGGTAGGCATCCCACAGGAGTGGAAGGATAAAGACCTACTTCAGTAGGTATCCCACGGGAGTGGGAGCATAAATACCTATTTCGCAGGCATCTTGCAGGAGTGGGAGGATAAAGACCTACTTCGGTAGGCACTCCACGGAAGTGGAGATTGAATATGGTGATTGTTAAAGTTGGAAGAATGTTGCATCATGTAAAATGCAGATGAGCCAGTGTGGTAAGTCATATAGTTAGTCCAGAGTGACCTACTACATTAGGCACTCCACGGGAATAAAGTTTGAAACCGCGTATGAAAGAGAATGGGGCAAGGGTGGTTCGTCGACGGGTGAATACTTCGTTATACCGATATGAGCTCAAAAGGTGTATGTGGACATTGCATTGCATGAAAAAAGGAGACAATGAAACCGTTACAGAGATTATGTTTACAGTTCATGGATATGGGTTTTATTGACAGTTACAAAAATTGTTTTACAGTTCTCGGATGTGGAGCTTAATGGATTGTTATGTAGTCGCCACTATTTTATTATGTACTTACTGAGTCTTTGTACTCACGCTAACTTTATTATTGTTTTTTAGGTGAATTGAAGGCGACACGCGTGGGCGAGGGTAGCACATTTATTTTACATGCGAACAGTAATCCATAGGTCACCTTTAGTTGATATAATCAGACTTTAATGGCGTGCTTTGGTAATTAGCATTGAAAGTGTCTTCACAGAAATGCTATGCATTATGTGACTCATGCGTTTTTTTCGATAGTTGGTAAACTGGTACAATTGCCTCAATGTTCATCGGTAAGCGTGTGTGCTTATCGCGTCGATGAGTTGAACAGAGAGTTGCTGCCAGATTCTAGCAGCAACAAATGTAAGTGGTACCGTTTGGAGTAGTGGTAGCATTCCGGGCCCGGTGTATGGTCTGGGGTGTTACACCTTTCATTTTTGAGTCAGCAAGCAAGTAAAAGTGATTGGTCTATTCCTTAAACAAGGAAAAAACTAGGGGAAACTTGTCAGATTCTAAAGCTACAAGTGGCACTTGGGATTGAGTCCTTCTTGGTCAAATTGGAGATCATTAAAAACTATGAATGAAGGGAACAAGGTATAATTTGATGGAATATTTTCCAATAGATATCCACATTAGTGATCCAGAGTCCAGACTATCGAGGAAACAACACATAAAGAACATAAATCTTGTGAGCAGAATGTATCTTGCAGAGTATATTGCTAGTATTATCTAGTTCATGGAGAGTGGACAACAATGACAGAAATGTACTAATCAGATACTTTACATTGGCCAGGATTATGTTCTACTATACAGTCCTCTTCAGAACATAAAAAATCAGCGCACTATACAAACTATTGGAACTAGGATGACTATACAGCAATCCACCAAATGTTTTTTCTTAAAATTTATAAATATATGAAATCATCAAAGATCACATAGATGCAAGCACTATGAGTACAAAACATCGGAAGTGCTTCATAACAGAGCAAAATATCAAACTGCTCGACTGAAAAGGTAAACAAAACTGCCTGATCAGATGGTATACATTCATCATGAATGGTAAAATAATGATTGTATAAAGAGCATATTTCTCTTCTTAGGTGTCTTTTATAATAACATACACAAGGCAGCACAAGATAAAACTAAGCTGACCAAGTGAAACCTTCAAGATGCCTGCAACAGCTCCTTGATATTATATCCCTGCAGCTGAAGCATAATAACGAAGCACTTACATTAATTTTAAGTACTTCTAAGAAAACCATGTAGTATAGTGTGATTTAGCTGCCAAAATAACTTAATAGATAGATCTATAAAGGGAATTATCTGCCAAATAACTTAGTAGATAGATTTATAAAAGCAAATTAGCTGCATTGCCCTACTTCTGTCCAGCACTATCAATGCTATCCTTCCAAGAATTGTCAAAAATATAGAGCAAAATAGTGATAAAGACAATATATACCTGAAGAAAGGTTAGCAACAATATTACTCCAGAGTTCCAGATAGCATGTATTGTAATAGGAGTGAGAACATTGCGAGTTTGAGCATATGAAAATCCCAGTGCAACACCTGTGCACATTCGATGGATGGAGGAAATATAGTCACCCATACACTGTTAAATCATGCGAACACAACAAATTCTACATATCAATATGCCTTTGCAGTTGTTTGTGATTATGTTTAATCCGGGGCAACACCTAACTAGTAACTACACTGAGATGGTGGGGTTTTAGCACTCGGCACTATCTTGTGCAGTGTCCTGCCCAGCATAGTTAATATCAACGTAGGCACTTACCAAGCACAAACAGCTGTGGGAACTCTCCTGGTGTAAGATGGGCGAAGGCAAACACTGCAGCAGTGATAAGCACAGAAATTGGAGTAGAAAACCTGTATCAGAAAGTAAATACGAGTAGAAAACCTGTATCAGTAACATATTATTACTGCTTAATAATACAAATTTGCAGAATGCACCAATATATAATGTTATACTTCTACAGATAAACATTTAAGAGGAAGTCTCCGGACCAAGAAAAATACTATATTTTTGTATTTACCACATAGTCAAGGACACCATTAGAAATCCTCGAAACACAGTTTCCTCCAGAATTGGTGCCAGAACCCCAGTGATGCCCAGCAAACAGGCAGTGCTACCAATAAAGAAAAAGTTCAGAGGTCAGGTAAGTTCACAGTTACCTGACCTATATGCAATAACTTATGAAAAAAAAAGTCCAGACAAGTGATACCTGATACTCGATGAGCCAATCAATGGCAATAGAAGGACTAGTGAGTCAGTCTGAAAGGAGATGTTCAAGAAGTAGATAACTACAGGTGAAATGTAAACTGATATACTAACACGCTAGACTTTCACATTTATTTGATATAGAAAATAATTTACGCTTGTTTATTCATTTATAATAATATCAAGGAAATCATATAGCTGAAACAGTATAATGGACACATCATTTGAGTGCTGTCAATATCTCTAGGTCTCTCTGAGTTTCCATTGCTTCATCCAACAGATTATGTTGTGCTGAAACATCAAGCATATAGGAACTAAATACGAGAAACTCCCAGTGGTGGAGTGGTGGGCACACACTGCACAGTGGTGCATGGCCACCATTACCAATCCAGGTTTGATACTCAGCCCCTCCTTAAGGAAAAAGTGCACAGTTTCTTCCTGTGCATCTAAAAAAAGCACTAGACGCATGAAACTACAGACCAAAAGAATGGCCGATGGAAGAAACTTTTATCATAATTTCTATAGATATGTAATCAAAATCCTTGATAACAATAGAAGATAGTTAATTCGCCAGCCATACTTTTCCTGATAGATAAAAGTCAGACTGCACAATGGAGGTGGACATTTTTTTTGGTCAAAGTAGCAATGATGTGGGATAACAACCAGGGTTGTCAACTTATAAAGGTGGTGCTCAATAAGACAACAGGAGACTAGTTGCTGAAGCATAAAATAGTCTAGACCTCTCTCCCTGGAGTTTCACCATTCAGAAAAGTCATTGCAGCTCCAGCTAAGGCAATAGAAATTATTGCACCAAAGAGGCCAATTCCAGCCCACAGAAGCCAACCATTTTGCAGCTTAAATGGTTCCTTAAAATCTGAAAGTTCAAAAAAATAGTTGCATCAGTACACTATTGTCCAATGATTAAAAAAAATGGGAACATACGAAATATCCACGATCATAGTCTGGAAAGCAGCAGAAATCTATTATACATAATTTCCATTCCATAAAAATATCCCATAACAATCCAATTATTTATCAAGCTGATCTTGGGAAAGAAAGTTTTATGTGCCTATCATATAAGCAAGAACTTTATTGAAATAAACATAACGAGATCATGTTCTGACCATAACAGAATATATCATCTGAGAATGGTCGAAAGGTATTGGTGATGCCAAATATAACTCCAATCACAACTGCCGTCACACTACTGCACTTGCAAAAATAGAAAAAGGCAAGTTAATATCGTGGTGATATATAGTCTTCACTACACGCAGATGATCTAGTAATTGAGTTGCAATATCTGTTGCAATCCATACATACGAATAGGAACTTAGATCCATACAATTGTCCGAAAAAGAGTACTTCCGCCTTCTCATCTAGAGTTGCCTCCCCAGCTTGAAAACCTAGATTCTCCAGTACAGATTGCTCAACCATTCCTGTCAGAAGAAAGCTATCTAAAGAAAATTCAACTTTTTTTTCAAGGGAGGCATTTACAACAATTCAAAAAAAATATTCAAAATGCTCAAATAATTGTGAATCACGAGAAATCGATCGCGCTAACACATTACAACATTGTACAGAACAGATTATTACGATTTTAACTGAGATATACATAACCGAAATTTCTTGTTGCACAGTGTTGTGACTGGAGTGCTAATGCACAGTACCAATCGGCAAAAGGTATAGTACCTTACTGCACAGGCCACCATTGTGAGCGAAACGGTCGGCCACTCCCATGGCACATCCCACCGGCGAAGGGCAGGCCATTCATCCAAGCTCTGCTCCTATCAGAACATCATCGCAAGGGAATTAGTCACAATTCACAACTGAATTCTTACTAAAAAGCTCACAAATTTCACCAACATACTCATCATAACACCTGTTGATGCGCTCACCTTATCGGGCGGAGGCGCGGGCGGCTCGTTCCTGGGATCGTAGGAGCAGCGGCACACGAATTCGAAGCTGCTCCGGCCAGTCCCCGGCAGACGCGGCGCGAGCTGCTCCACCGCCGCCGCTGCCAGGGGACGGCGACCAGTTCTTGGCGAGAGAGATGGGTGCAGATTATGCCTGAGCAGGAGGGCTCTGCGGCTGCAGGGGGGCGCGCGGAGGCGGAGGAGAACAGAGGGCGGAGCCGACGGCGGCGAAGCCATCGAAACAACAGCTCGGAAGCCGCGCGCGCACACGGGATAAGGTACAAGGACTTATCTGTAAATGCAACAAGGCACAAGGGTGTTGATGTAAATAGAAAAGTTACAAGGACTTGACGTAAATCGATAAGGTACAACATTTTTTTTGTGTGCGTAAATTAGACACCGTTGCCGCGTTGCGTCAGGGTGCGGACTGGGACTGGGAGTCGGACTCGGAGTCCGCCTCGAATGGCGGTGGCGCCACGCCCTTGCGTCTACAAACTGGCCCGAAGGGCGCACTGCTGCGGCCACGTCCAAGAAACTTGCGTCTTCCTCGCAAGAAAACTAGGCTCTCTACTTCCAAGTTTCTGTGCACCCTAGCAATCTTGATGGCGGAGAAGCAGCTGAGGTTCGTCCGCCCGCGCCGGCGGCGTGGCCCCGTGCGCGAACAACTGTGGGTTTTTTGGGGTCACGGCCACAAAGAATCTGTGCTCGCGGTGCTACCGGGACCACCTCAACGCGGTCGCCAACGCCGCCGAAGTAGAGAGGATGCAGGCCTTGCTCGCATCGCTCGCGCGCAGGGAAGTGGGGAGCTTTCAGGATGCCACCGCCGCCGCCCAGGCCCCAGCAATGGAGAAGCCGGCGGCGAACAGGTGTACGGCGTGCCGGAAGAAAGTGGACCTGCTGGGGTTCGCGTGCCGCTGCGGCGGCATGTTCTCCTCGATGCACCGGCACGCAGACGCGCACGGCTGCGGCTTTGACTACAAGAAGGTCGATCGCGAGCGGATCGCTGAGCAGAACCCAGTTGTAGTCGCGCCCAAGATCGCCAAGTTTTGAAGGCGGCCGGAGGGCGCATGCATGCACAGCTAGCTTATACTAGTCACTACTACAAAAAGAGTCCATAGACGGCTCGGAACTGTCATCACAGACAGTTTTCTGAACTATCTGAATTTATATATTTGTGATAATCGAAGGTTGTAAACTGTCTGTGATAATCACAACACAGACGGTATACAACTAGAACCGTCTATAAAGAACACTATCACAGGCAGCTCGAACAAAAACCGTGATACTCGCACATCACAGGCGGTTCTAGCTACCGATCGTCTGTGATGGGCGAGTATCATAAACGGTTGGTATATAGAACCGTTTGTGAAACTTTCTCATCACAGACGGTTAGTAGATAGAACCGTGTGATATACGAGTATCACGGATGGTTTTTAGTTCGAGCCATCTGTAATAATCCTTCACAGACGGTTTATACTATAAAACCGTATATGATGACTCAAGGCAAAGATATGACTAGTTAGGGCTAAAGATATGTTTCTAGTCTTTTACCGGTCTTAGTGTTTGGTTGGAAGACCGGATTGCTAGTATAAGTTATCGTACTATTAAGAGAGATCATATCTAGTAGCTTGAGTCTCATCGTGTGTTGATAGTTCAACCTCACTTGCTCTAACTCTCGGTATGAGACTTGTATTTACGAATATATTTTGCAAATAGTTGTGGATCATGTATTAAACCCTTGTAACATGAGACTATACATTGCGAATATTTTTTTGCAAGTGTTTGAAGTCTACGTTTTTATTCTTTGTAGTGTGAGGCTTATATTTGCGAATGTGTGTTTGCAAGTTGAAATGGGGCACCATGGACACTAAGTCTCTCTGCCTTTGGATTACTTTTATATGTGTGCAAGTGCAATGATATATAATATATCAGGCAAAGCTGTTAACATTCATTAATTCGAAAAAACATCGATTTGGAAAGGAAGTCATTGATTTAGCACACTGAATCAATCATGAATGGAAAGTCTCAATTATAGAGTTTGGGCACTATGGTGCTCCTGTTATTTATACTATATATAATCCTTGTGTGCATGATAATGTAGTTTGCAAATATGTTTTGTAAAATCTATTGAAGTATATGCACTTCTCAGGGAAATCGGAACTACCACAGTGTAGTCTGTGGTACTACCGCTGATCGGAACTACCGGCGTTGTAATCACGGAACTACCGCATCTGTTGATGATTGAAAGACCTGTGTGGTCGAAAACCAATGTGGTTGAGATTTGTGTGATCAAAACCAGTGTGGTCGAATCTGATGTGATTGAGATCTGTGTGATCAAAGACCAGCATGGTCGAAACTAATGTGGTCGAGACCTATGTGGTCGATCTAGATAACATGATCGAAAACCGACGTAGTGGTGGGAGATCTGTGTGATCGGAGACCAACGTGGTCGAATATCGACATAGTAGACATGGTTAAGACCTAAGTGGTCGAAATGAATGTGGTCGTAAATCAGCGTAGTCGGAGACCTGTGTGGTCGATTTGAACAACATGGTCGGAAACCAGCATGGTCATATACCAGCGAAGTCTGAGACCTGTGTGGTCGATCCGGACAATGTGGTCGGAGACCAGCTTAGTCAGAAACTAGTGTAGTCGATGATCGGAATTTCCGACCAGCTTCGTGTAAGCGGTCCGATCGGCTCTGTGTGAGCGGTCCAATCAGCGAGCGGAACTACTAGCTCTGTGTGAGCGGTACTTCTGATCTGTGGAACATCCGACATGTGTAGCAATATATTTTTTCTAGAGAGGCATCTGTGTAGTGGTCTTCTCCTCCTCGCGAAAGTGGTAGTTCCGCATGTGGGAGCAGTATTTCCGATGATCGGAACTACCAAAAATTATACAGCGAAATTACCGGATTCGACTGGTCTTTTACTTCTAATGGCTAGTTTTTTTACCGTTGCGAGGGGAGCGAAAGTACCACAGTTTTGCAGCCGGTAGTTTTGATAATCCTGATTTTTCAAGGATTTGGCTCTAATAGCTAGTTTTCTTGTGTGGGGTATAAATACCCCCACCTGTTGGAGATGTAGTTGCTCGACCCATTTCTATTCTCTTGAGATAGTGTGAGGTCTTCCTCTCAATTGTGCATGTGTTGCACCTTGTGAGCAAGAAGAGTGATCTAGAGTGCATGTGTTGCATTTAGAGTTGGACTTAGTGTCCTTTCGAGATTGTGCATTCGTTGCACGTGGTGAGAGTCAAGCGAGGGGCTTGACTTATTACTCTTAGAGTTTGGTAACTCCTAGTCGGCGTTGGAGGTGTCGTGCATGGTGATCTTCTCAAAGAAAGTTGTGAGAAGACCCGACAAAGTTATGAAGGTTAGAGTTCACCTACTCGAAGCGGGAAAGAGTTACCACTAGTGGATTGAGCTATTTCGGCTTAATTCATAAAGCCGGTCCAATTCGATTGGGCTAACCTCAACATAGATTAGAGGAGACCGGCAAGTCTCCCAGCACCATGGTAAAAAGGAATTATGTCAATTGTAGTTTGTTCTCTTGTATTCAATTTACTTTAAAGTAATTTACATTCATAGAATTAAATTGATTGCTTGTCATCCTAGGATTGCAAACGTTTAATATAGGCTTAGATTGTTGGTGCACTTGGGTGAATCTAGTTGATTTAGGCTTTGTTTATGGTAAAACCAACTTGATTTAAACTTTCTCGTTATATTCTTTGTTTTAGCCAAATAGCTTAAATAGAATTAATTTAATTAAAAAGAAAATTTTTAGAAATGACTATTCACCCGCTCTAGTTGGCCTTCTAGATCTTACATGGGGGCATCGTGTAAGGCTTAGCAGCCAGTGGAGGAAGGCGGCCAGGCGGGCGCATATTTGTCAGGGCGGCGCCGGCGAGATGTGATCACATGGGAGCAGATCTGCTTTTGCCCATGGCGAGGGCGCTACCACACGAGCGACCAGGGCGGAGAGGCCTAGCCACGCTAGGGGGGAGGGGAGAACCGAGAAGTGCCTGGGGCTAGGGAGATTTGCCGGCTATAGAGGCTTGAGGAGGAGGTGAGGCCGTGTCAGCGGTGTTTTTGTGAGAAGAACTAAGAGGGGAAATTGCGTAGGGGAGAAGGGGACTGTGCTTGCTGCCTGCGGTCTACCAAATGACGACAGGGTCAAAAGGTCAAGGACCTTAAGGACTCAAGGTATATCTTTTATAACTCAAATAGTATTATTTGTTAATTCAAGTATAATTATCTCTGTATTGAAGCTGTGTTTAGTGATTATTATTTAATGTTTAGTATTATTTATTAATTGTTAGATATTATGTAGTGTTAGACTGTTAGTGATGAATCATAAGATGTTTTTACGGCATTAAATGTCATAGAATGCATTTGCCTCGTGATTCATGCTAGCGCCTTCGTGGTATGTTCCATGTATTTTAAATGTTCATGCTAGTTTTGATATACGGATGACAGATGACTACTCACAGGAAGGGTGGAAGCATATTCATATATATGGGATGCATTTTTCATTACCGAGGTACCTTTATTGTATTTCTTTCTTGTTTTGCTTTGCTTATCAATTTGAATTGTAATTATGAGGACAACTGGACAAGACTATGTTTACCATTTATCTTAGTTCATTCAGTCCACCTTTCATTTTATTCCTGGTTTGGCCACGGTATGCACCGAACTAAACAGTAGAAACTCACTACAAACGGACGTCAATCTTGTCTAGTGATCGATGGATCTCACTCCCCGTAGAAGACCTTCTCGAAGCAGTGCAGGTACTCGGGCTCCAGCGCGAACAGCACCGCGATGCCGCCGTCCCTGTCGGCGCGCTGCGTCACGTACGCCGTGCCGCTGCCGAACATCTGCGCCGGCGCCACGAACCGCGGCGCGCCCCAGCCGAAGTCGGCGTCGTACATGGGCATCCCCAGCCAGCTGACCACCCACAGGTCCGACTCCGGCATGAGCTGCCCGCGCGCCGCCTGGCTGCCCTTCTCCGACTCCACCTCCAGGTAGTCGATCACCGACCGGACGAACGCGTCGTCCACGTGGTCCACCGCCTTCTTGATCGTCTCCGCCACGAACCCCAGCGGCTGCGCCAGGACGTCGCCGACCTTGACGGTCACGAGGTCGCGCACGATGGCGTTGCCGAAGAAGTGGCGCGGGAGCGGCGGGCGGAGGCGGTGGCGGACGTTGGCCGGCACGCGGAGGCGGGTGTCGGAGCCCGGCGCGAGCCCGCGCGCGACGCACATGCAGCGCCAGAGGTGCGCGGTGACGGCGCAGTAGGTGGACACGCCGGGCGCGCAGCGGGACTTGAGGTCCGCGAGGAGCTTGGGGGAGACGGAGTAGACGCGGGTGACGAAGGGGCGCGGCCGGCCGTTGAGGTAGGCCGGCGAGTAAACGGGGTGGTCGAAGTCGGCGCGCGGCGGGGAGCGCGCCCGGAGGAGGGTGCGGTCGTGGAACGGCGGCGACGCGCACGCCTCGGCGGCGTCCAGCCCCCGCGCGAGCCCCGTCCACGTCTGGATGAAGTGGAACGCGCCCATGCCGTCCATCGTCACGTGGTGGATGCCCGTGCCCAGCACCACGCCGCCGCACTTGAGGAACGTCACCTGCGTCCATGCACCAACAATTCATACTCATCAGCCTCACATACAGAGGACCCGGATTATTCTTCCCCTAACAGAAGACCCATTTTCGCCGTGTTCATCTTAACTGTAAAATTGTTAGGATGGAACTACACGTCTTGAAGAGTGTTAGGAAACCTGGACTCTATCCAGAGTCCTGATCTAATTGGGCACCCCACCGTAGACTATAAATAGGGACCTAGACCCCCCTCATTATGTACCCGGATGCAATCTAAAGCAATAAAGAAAGACCAGGAGTTCTCTCTACCTCTCTGTGTTCAATCTATTATTCTGTGATTCTGTGATTGATTCGTTCTTGTTCTAAACAGAGGAATCGCTCGGACTGGTCTCCAGCGTCGGTTCCTCAACACGTTATCAGCACGACTTCGCTCCGGTGAACGAGGTAATCATCGAAGCACAGATTGAATTTTCTAGATCGCTTTTTGAATCTGTATTTCTTTTCGCGCTCTAGATTGGAATTCTACGGTGCAAATCCGCCCTAATCTACCGCGAGCAGACTTGAAGTCGCCGGCACAATGCCGATCGGTAGATTGTGAAACAGGGTAGATGTTGATTGCACTGTAGATTAGATGCAAATCCGCCCTAAATCTACCGCGAGCAGATCTGAAATCGCCGGCACAATGTCGATCGATGGATTACGAAACAGGGTAGATGTTGATTGCATCGTAGATTGAAAACGAAATTTTGCATGATTTTATTTGATTATACATGATCACTGTACAAAGAAAATTGGCATCGCGTCTTCTGTTTTGCCCTGCATGGCATCACACGAAAAAAAAGGGAAGCACTGCCATTACGCCAGAATACGCATCGCCACCCAAAGCATAGCCGCGCCCGTACGCGCGCTGCTTCCTGCGTGCGTGCCACCGGGCCGCCGGCCAGCAAGTCGGCCGAAGTCCGGCCTCCGCTTGAAGCGCCGCCGCTGGCCGATGTCGCGCTCGAGACCGCCTCAGATCTGGCCGGCCACACCTGAAGAGTCGGTTGCCGCCCCTGCACGGACGGCCGCCCGGCTTGGCAGCGCCACGTGGAGTCCCCGCACGGCCGCCACTACGCCCGAGGCGCCGCCGCCGGCCGCCTCAACCTCCCAACCCGGTCGGACGCGAGCTTGAAGCGCCACCTGAAGCCGAAGTCGCCGGAGGCAAGCCGCCCACCTCGGTTTTTGCGCCCGAACGCGCAGCGGCCAGTTGAAGCTCGGCCCGCAGTCGGCTTGCCCTGTATGGCGCTGCCTTGACCGCTCGATCTCCGCGCCCCCTGCCGGCTGGCCTGCACGCCGCCACGCTCGCCCGGTTGGCCCGTGCCGCCCTCGGCACCTCCACCCGTGTGCACACCCCGCGTCGCTTTGCCGGCCCGAAGCCGTGCGCGCCTACCGAGGAAAGCCCAATCTGAAGCCACCTAGCTTCATCGCCCCGCATGCGCTGTGTGCTGCCTCGGCATGCGCCCCGCATAGGCGCCGCCACCACTTGGCTCCTCCGCGCGCTGCCCCTCGGCTTGAATGCCGCTTCGACCCCGCACGGGCCTCGACTCCTCCGCCTCACTCGCCCCGCCGCCGCACCCGCGCTCTGCCCCGGCCGCCTGGATTGCGCGCCGCCGCCACAAACATGCGGGCAGGGGGGGAACCCTACCCGGGCGTGGGGGGTAAGTCGAGCCGGCCGCATGGCCCAAGGGCCACATGCGCCGAGTAGGCTGGGCCCAAGGGGAGCGGTGGGCCGGGGAAGTGAAGAAAAAAAAAACACGTGGCCCAAAGGAGGTGGGCCGAAGGGGGAAAGAAGGGCCCGGCCGGTGGGGGTCATGGCGAAATTGCAGAAAAGGCCCCGAATTCTTGTAAATTGCCGAAAAGGCCCTAAATTTTGCATTTAAGTCCCGAATTTTGCAAAATAGGCCTCGTGATTCCGAAAATTGCGAATAAGCCCTCAAATTTACCAGCGGGTCCAGAATTTTGCAGAAAACCCCTCGGTTAATCAGAAAAGTACGCGAATTTTTCTCTGAACTGAAATTTTGCGTAAAAACCCTCTGGAATTGCATAATTTGCTGAAATTTCATATTTTAGCATAAAAGGGCCTCGGGAACCCGAATTTTGAATTATTTTTAGCATTTGAAGCTTATTTATTTATGCCATTACTGTTTTATGTATTTTCTGTATTTATTTACTGTTTTGGTTAATTGTAATTACTGAAAATTGCTTTTAATCACTGAAATTAGCAGTAAAATTATAGAAAATGCATAGAAAATTCTGAAACATTGCGAGAACCTTTTTGTACCATTTATTTACCCGTAGTGAATTATTCCGTGCATGTCTACCAGCAGTAGACTTATACACATTTAGATGACTAGCATCACGAACCGGGAGTTCGAGGAGCTGGCCCAGCATGGCCAAAACTATCTGACGTAGGCATCCGATGTCGAGATTGTGCTTGGAGTCAGGAAGCTCCGCGCGACCATTGGGATTGGTGGACTGAATGACGCCCAACCCAGGCCTAAAGAGAATGATCAGGCACTTCATTTTCTCAGGCACCACTTCTGCCTCACTCTCAAGAATGAGTACATGGTAGAGAATAGCGTGCTAGCACTCTGGACCGCACCCAAGAAGCAGGTTTGAGAGGCTAAAGTACACCATTCTTACTCAAGCAGAGTAGGAGTGGATCAGACTAAGGTTTGCCGACTTTAAGACGGTCAGGGAATACAATTCTGCCTTGCACAGGATTTGTACCCCAAAATTGAGAAAATCCTTCCACCCAAATGAAGTACAATCCGCATGTAATTATCGTCAAGATGGCTATGAGGAATACGTCGAATTGACCGATATGATGCAAGTTGCGGAGGCTCGGGACAAAGTTCTCTGTAAGAACTACGTCACTCAGCCACCTGGGTGCTCCGTTGGTCGTGAAGCCAACACTAGGAGCAACAAGGTGCGAAAACCCTTGATAGAGAAAAGGGGAAAGAAGGGTAAGACCGCAGCCCAGAAAGGCAAATCAGATGCTCCACGTGAGAATAAGGCTAGCAAGCCAAAAACGGGATGGCAAAGGGCACATGAAGCCCACTCTGCATCGGTTGAGGGGGAGCGTTCTGAGCAGCTGCCCGCGTTGATGGTATTTGAGACCATTACGACAGCAGCACCCCCCTTGACCTAGAAGCAGCCACCGTCATGATTTCTCTTGAACAGAATGTCACCTGAGAAATAGCAGAAGAAGTCTAGTGCACTGAATGCATTTTGACTTTAATTGTCATTTATTTTGTGTGGAAGAATATTTTAGAATTTGCATGGATGGTACTTAAGAACTGTTGTTTCTCGTGATGGTTGGATGATTTTTGAAAGAATTCATTCATTTATTCAGTTTATTAATGGCATGATATGTTCTGATATTGGAGTATCTTATTTATGTGTTGATTGCCTTCTCATGCATATTAATAAAATACCCTATATTAGAACACGTGTAGCGCCCTATAAAGGAAGTGTGCTTAGCCAGCAGCAGCACAACGCATACCATCTTAAGAGAGATTAAGTATTTTTAGTCGATTTGTAAGAGCACTAGCAGCCTTACGACAATCGCCGGAAGCGATGCATGGTTCAGGAAGAGCCACAAATGGGCACAACTTTGGTCATTGAAGAAGCCTTATTGTACCCAGAATCGACTAGAACTCTCCTAAGTTTTAAGAATATTCACGCCAATGGTTTCCACGTTGAGACTAAAGAAGAGTACGGTAAGGAATACCTACTCATCACGAAGCGCGAAGAGAATGGCAAAAGAATATTAGAAAAACTTCCTTCACTTGAAACAGGGCTATATTATACCACAATTAAAGCGCCTGCAGCGTACACTGTTATGAAAACAGTGTTTAGAAGCTCTGAACTCTTCTGTCTCTGGCATGACAGATTAGGCCACCTAAGTCTTAGGATGATGAGAAACATAATAACTCGTATGGGCATAATATTAATGTGAAGAATTTCCCGAATCATGAAGATTTTGTGTGCCCTGCATGTGCCACCGGGAAACTAATTACTAGACCCTCCACCCTGTAAGTGAAGGATGAAGTCCCTGCATTCCTGGAACGTATCCAGGGAGACATTTGCGGTCCCATTCAGCCCATCTTAGGGTTATTTAAGAATTTTATGGTGCTCATTGACGCTTCTTCGAAGAGGTCATATGTGGGTTTGTTGTCCACAAGAAACCACGCCTTTGCAAAATTGATCTCGCAGATCATTCGCATCAGAAATGTGTTTCCAGATCATCATATCAAGTCCATTCGAATGGACAACGCCGGAGAATTTACTTCAAAGGCATTTGATGATTATTGCATGGCGATGGGAATTGCAATTGAGCATTCACTACCGCATGTCCATACCCAGAATGGTTTGGCAGAGGTTTTAATTAAAAGAATTAAAATTATTGCCCGACCCTTCTTGCATAAAAGTAATTTGTCAGCTACATGTTGGAGACACGCAGTCCTACATGCAGCAGATCTCATCAATCTTAGACCTTCGGCCTACAACATCCATTCACTTATGCAACTAGCGCAAGGGCCACCACCGAAAATTTCCCAACATTAGGGGGAGGAAATCAACCCCTTGATGAAGAATGTCGGGAAATTATGTGGCAAGCCACGGGAATCCATGTAGATGACCCGCACACTAGTGAAGAAATAGAAGTCCAGAAGACAATAGAAGTCTAGAAGACAATTGATTTGCAAGCATTAGCAAATCAGCTGCCTGATCACTTTAGTGATTTGAAGAGCGTGACTAAGTCGCATGTGCCTGCACGCACTGCACCGGAGAGGGTTGAAATACCGAAGAAAGCAAAAGGTATCCCTAATCTCGTCCAGAGGCCTCAGAAAAATAAAAAAGAGGACGAGAACTCCAGTTCCTCGAATCCTTAGTAACCGGGGACGCCTGGTGAAAAAGGATAAGAGAGATTTATCACAGCCGATCATTGAAGTCCCCCAGAATGAGAAGGGGAGCCAGTTGAGACCTGGCACAAGTATGACACCTTCAGAAAAGGGCATACCGGATCTGAATATCCCCATCGGCATGAATGTGTGCGCACACATCGGAGCCGAAAAACTAAAGGGACTTGCCACCGCAATTGAAAGAAGCGATGCGCAAGGTGAAGCTCCAGAAGAAGCAACTCATGAAGAAATAGGTATAAATTATGTGCACACGAGAGAGTCCCTGAATAGGACAACAGCTAATATCGATATCTACTTCGCAAAGAAAATTGCCACCATCATCGATCTTGATCCCGAGCCTGCATCGCTCGCTGAATGTAAGAAAAGATCAGATTGGGAAGATTGGAAGAAGGCAATAGCAACTGAATTGCTATCTCTGAATAAAAGAGAGGTGTTTGGGCCCGTATGCCGCACACCTCCCCACATACACCCCGTTGGGCACAAGTGGGTATTTGTTCGAAAGAGAAATGAAAGAAATGAAGTAGTGAGATACAAAGCAAGGCTGGTAGCCCAAGGTTTCACTCAACGTCCTGGAGTTGATTATGAAGAAACCTACTCCCTAGTCATGAGTGGAATTACCTTTAGATATTTGATCTCATTGGCAGTGAACTTGAACTTAGAAATGAAATTGATGGATGTTGTAATTGCATACCTCTACGGTAACCTGGATTCGGAGATTTATATGAAAGTCCCTGAAGGAATATCTCTCCCAAACCAAGACAGAGCAAATAGAAATCTGTACAGTGTGAAACTCAGAAAGTCACTGTATGGACTGAAACAATCTAGAAGAATGTGGTATAATCGCTTGAGCGACTTTCTCTGCAAGAAAGGCTACACGAACAATGAAGACTGTCCTTGTGTATTTATACGGCGATCCCAGAATGGATTCTGTATAATCTCTGTGTATGTAGATGATCTGAATATCATCGGGACAGCCGAAGACATAAAAGAAGCAAGCTCCTACTTGGAGTCAGAATTTGAAATGAAAGATTTGGGCAAGACCAAGTTTTGCTTAGGCTTGCAGCTTGAGCATGTCCCTGAAGGAGTCTTGGTACATCAGTCGACCTACACCCAGAAGGTGCTTGAAAGGTTTGGCTTTGAGAAGGTATTTCCCTCGAAAGTACCAATGATCGGTAGGTCATTACAGCAAGAAAAGATCTTTTCCGACCTAGGGAAGAGGGGGAGGAAGTCCTGGGACCGGAATTCCCATACTTGAGTACAGTGGTAGCATTCATGTACTTAGCAAACTGCGCTAGATCGGACATTGTATTTGCCGTGTACCTGTTGGCAAGGTACAGTGCAGAGCCCACCAACAGACATTGGCAGGGCATAAAGGACACCTTCCGATACCTCCAAGGAAGCAAAGACATTGGATTGCCTTACAGAAAGAATCAAGATCTGAACTTGATTGGCTATGCAGATGCTGGGTATCTGTCAGACCCGCATACCGCTAAGTCACAAACAGGCTATGTATTCCTGTGTGGTGGAACTGCAATTTCCTAGAATTCGTCTAAGCAAAGCCTTGTAGCTACTTCGACGAACCACTCAGAAATTATAGCACTGTATGAAGCCGCACGAGAGTGCGTTTGGTTCCGCTGAACGGATCACCACATCCAGTAGTCATGTGGAATGAACATTGTGCAAACCCCCATAATTATCCATGAAGATAATGCAGCTTGCGTTGCACAAGTGCAGATGGGCTATGTAAGCATATCAACCCCAAGTTCCTCTATGCTCATGAATTGCAAAGATGGACAAGATTAAAGTACTGCACACTAAGTCATGTTGACTTGTTCACGAAGTCACTCCCCGTATCTATTTTTGAAAGGTGCGTGTGAAGGATTGGAATGATGAGACTTAGAGAAGTGCAGAATTCAGGGGGAGAATTCTCACAAGCCCACTAATAAATCTTGATCATGAAGATTAAGTACCCAAAAATAAAGTCTTGCAGACTAAATGAATTTGGGTGAATTGTACTCTTTTCCCTTGACGAGTTTTTCCATGAAGTTTCTCGACCAAGGTTTTTAACGAGGCAATTCGTGCATCGCAGCATCACATGTATCATGTACTCTTTCTCCAAATTTTTCCCACTGGGTTTTTATGGAGTTTTGACGAGGCATGAGCATGTTGGGTGAGTGCCCAAGGGGGAGTGTTAGGAAACCTGGACTCTATCCAGAGTCCTGATCTAATTGGGCACCCCACCGTAGACTATAAATAGGGACCTAGACCCCCCTCATTATGTACCCGGATGCAATCTAAAGCAATAAAGAAAGACCAGGAGTTCTCTCTACCTCTCTGTGTTCAATCTATTATTCTGTGATTCTGTGATTGATTCGTTCTTGTTCTAAACAGAGGAATCGCTCGGACTGGTCTCCAGCGTCGGTTCCTCAACAAAGAGGACGCAAGTCCACTCTGTCCAGCAGCGATGCACCATTCTAAGCGCACCCGCTTCAAACTGCTTTAACTTTTGTCATTTGGTTTAAGCCAAAATTCACTTAGAACATATTAATTTTTAATTCCGATTTATTTTGATTATTTTAGTTTTTTGATTTATTTAACCCAAAAGCCCAGAACTACTTTCCAAGTTGGAAAGGCACAAGATAAGATAGAATGTATGATTTCTCTTTCCCAAAGTCCAAAATGTCAACACCAGTGATGACAGGGTGAATTGGATTGCTCTTTCGCCAAAAAAAGAGAAGAACTACATGCAGATAACTAGATATAAGTGTTCAGATTCCAGGTATTTATGTCAGCATGATAGCAAAGCTGGACGTCTGGGCCCCAGCCACAGGATAAAAATACGAGTAGATGTCCCATAATACAAGCTGCAAGTCTGCGTGTTCTATAAAAAGAAGTGGCAAGTCTGCTGGCGATTACAGCGGCTAGCTGGCGTGTTCGGCCCAAGAAATGTCGCCATTGACGGGATGAGGATGTAGACGGCTAAACGCTGTCACGATCACGAACAACAATCTTATTTCAATGTCCTTGCATCAATTTGTTTCTTCCTTCTCCAAATTTAGGCCCACAGAATTGCAGTAACGGTGAGTCTATCCTTTTTAACTATTTTAATTTGTAGTTTATGACTTTTTTAATAAACGGTTTTTTCACTGTTGTTTTCAAACGGCTTAACGAGATAATTTTTAGAACAGTTTTGCTATTGCACAGGCGACTGAAATTTTTTTATGTTTCAGTCACCTGAAATTGCACTCTCAATAAACTAAAATTGCAGCCCCCCTCCAAAAAAACAGCTGCAATTTTAGGTGATTCAGAGTGCAACTTCAGGTGACCTGAAATTGCACTCTCAATCAACTAAAATTGCAGCCCCCCTCCAAAAAAATATGTGCAACTTTAGGTGATTCAAAGTGTAACTTTATGTGACTGAAAGATAAAAAAATTTCAGTCGCCTGTGCAATAGTCTATC
Organism: Dendrocalamus latiflorus; assembly: GCA_017311315.1. NCBI lineage: Eukaryota > Viridiplantae > Streptophyta > Magnoliopsida > Poales > Poaceae > Dendrocalamus > Dendrocalamus latiflorus. The sequence goes on along the minus strand of CM029670.1, from coordinate 13,185,617 downwards.
CCTTTTTAGAAATAGCTTATCAATTTTTAATTTATTCATACAAGCATTCATATTAGAATCAAAAAACTATAAGCTGCAACTCAAAAGTACAGACGCTACTACATGCTTTTGCTCTGGCTCATCCATCCGCACATTGTTTACGCGCGTGTCCTAATTCTGAGATCATCAGATTCGGACGCGATTAATCCCAACACTCGAACGGTTTTACATGCCGATTTTCCTCTTTTTTCCATTCTTAAGATGTGTCAATGCAGAGATTTATATATGTACACATGCACCAGGTAGCTCCTCTATGTACAGTCCTCCCCCTCACCAATGGACCAACATGACCTTTCCCCCCACCGTGGTGGACGGATCCAGAATAATATATATATTTCTCGCTAGTACATCACCTTCTAAAAATTGTGAAAACTGAGAGGGTTTCTATAGTCAAGTACAACGGCATACAGTGACGAAGCTAGAGCAAATGGGTGGGGGTGCACAGTGGGCTTGTTGGGCTGCCGGCCTGGTGGGGGTGCCTCGTCTTGGGCCATGCGGGTGCTTATAGGGCCGAATTTTTCCAATCCTTAAGAAATTCTGGAAGTGAGGGGGGTGCCTGGGCACCCACGGGCCTCTATTGGGCTTCGCCCCTGACGGCATATATGCGATTTTGATGATTATGTATGGGACTATCTCAGATACGATCAACCAGAAATAATCCTATAGGACAAATGTCTCGTCCCGTGATCTAGGAGGTTAGATCATAATTAAAATATGACACGGAACATTTACTTTGATTTTATTAACTTTCTTACTAACCTACCAATGATTGGTGTTATACTTTGAAGGCAAAATTAGCTATAGAACACTTATCTTTTGTGTCATTTGCTATAAGATATTGGTTTTTTTTTGTATCTTTGCTGAAAGATACTAAATTTGTATAACTTTTTGTTGATACACATTTTGACTAATATAATATTATTTTCGGCTATAATTGAAAGAGAAAATTTTGGAAATGAAATCAGATACCCTTAGACTTTAGCTATCCAACCCGTTCCAACCGTACTGCACCATTTTATACCCCAAAAACCCTAGCCGAAATCTCCATTCCCCAATTGTGTTGGCCAAGTAGCAACAGGTCTGGTCGGAAGGGCGAGATGGACTTTTCACTAACATTCTCTCTCCTCTTACAGCTGAAAATGATATTATATTGATCGAAGTGTGTTTTAACAAAGAGCCACAAAAAATTTAGTGTCTCTTAGCAAAGACACAAAAAAAACAATATCTTATAATAAATATCACAAAAGATAAGTATCATATAACCAATTTTGCCACTTTGAATAGGATCCAATTTTACATGCATAGTACCTGATGCTATAAGATCACAGTTGTTACATGCAAAGGATCCAATTTTGCACACACTACGGTTGTTTGATTAAAAAAAAGACTATGTCTGATCCCTTGAGGATCACAGTTGAATGATTGTGGGCATGCAGGGACAGCTCCGTACATAAGTTCATTAGACTATCTTACTTTTATCTTTTTCTAGTAATTTGACTTTTTTATCTTTTTTCCTTCTCATTGTTTGTGGTAATATAACTTTTTTAATTTTTTAAAATTTAATTACATTAAAAAGCTATCAGTAATTATAGTGTATTTTCAATCACTATAGTGTAAAATAAATCATAAGACAAGATTTTTAAGCCAAAATATTGGCAAGCAACTAAGAGCATAACACCATTCGTCCAACTAATCCTGTTGCCATTTGCACTTTTCCAAATCTGATACGTCCATGGCAAAGACACCCCAAGGAGACAGGCTAAGAAACAAGACAAAACCGGTGAAGTGAGAGAGAGTTGTGATGTGTCACCTGAAACATGGCCATGTGGCAGGGCGGCTCGCCGGACGGCGCGAACGGCACGAACATCCGCCTGACCTCCGGCGACGGCTCGTAGTCCCCGAACAAGTCCTCCCCGGCGAAGTCGGCCCTGGCGACGACGAAGAGCGCGCCCTCGCCGTTGCAATCGATCTGCAGCCGCCCGCCCGCGTCCACTCCCAGCCGCCCGGCCAGCGGGTAGAACAGCACCAGCGCCCTGGCCAGCGCCGCCCTGACCCGCTCCGGCGAGAAAAAGTCCTCGCCGCCCTGCGCCGGATAGTAGTAGACCAGCGGCGTGTGCGTCTTGGGCACGGCCAGGTCGAGGTTGGACAGCCACAGCCCCCGCCGCGGCGTCTCCTCGCTCGGCGCCACCAGCGCCGACTCCACCACTTCCACCTTCATCTCTCTCTCTCTCTCTCTCTCTCGCTCGCTCGCTCGCTCGCTGCGTACGTGTGAGCGTGTGAGGCACTAGCTTTTGTGTGCGTGCGTGTTTGTCTGAGATTGTGGAGCTAGCTGCGAGTATATATAGACAAATTTCGTGTGGAGGAGAGGACGAAAGGCAACCGAAAGGCTTTGGCTTTTTGAAGCGAGGAAAGGCTTCGGCTTTAGTTTCCAGTTTGGCCTGGCCTGGCTCCGTCGATGCTGCCTTGTTGATAAATGGCAAGGTAATTTCAGATTTTCAGTGTTTCACTATGATATGGTTTTGATGTGATCGAGCTTGCAATTGTGCCGTGCTGTGGTTTCCGTAGCCTCCAATTGGCCCGTGGTTCAGCTGCTTCCTTCTGTTTTGCTCCAAAACCACACATGTCCTTGTCAGCTCGCCACGGTATAGTTCAAGATTAATTAATTATCTCCGTGCTTGCATGTACAAGAACATATATTAATTGATACAGTGATGGTTCTTGTAGAAAAGACGTGCAGGGCAGGCTAATCTTCTTGATGATGGAGTACATTAGTATAAAAATAAGTTGAATTATAGCGCTAGTACTACTCAAATTTTATGTATCGACAGTGCCTGAGAAAATTTGCCCTCTGAAACCAAACTGGTATTTTACATAGGGTGCCATTGGGTAGCATATGGGTAACTCAAACTCATACCTAATTTATGTTAGGAAACCTGGTTCTGAGCTTCTTGGCCTATGGTGGACACCTCAACACTAGGCTATAAATAGGGAGTACTATTGGTTATTTTGTACACGCACGAGAAAAAGAAAGTAATAAAGAAAGACCAGGAGTTCTCCCTATCTCTGTGTTTCAATCTAATATTTGCATCTTTTGTTGTTGATCTGCCTTTTGCATAGTAGAGGAATTGATCGGACTGGTCGCCAGCGACGGCTCCTCAACAATTTTATCCATACTTATTTGAAGTGATATTACACATACCCAAATGAAAAAGAGTATACCTGTAGGACTGGACAAGCAACAACGGGAGGTGAATGGTGTCTTCAAATTTTCCCCAAGTATTCACTCAATACTTTTTTCTTTAATAGCTGCAGAGCTATAAAAATTAGAGTTGAAATCCCACTTGAAAACCAAAGAGACAGGACGATCAGAGCAGGAAAAGCAAAGTGGTTGAAATCTGACAATGTGGTCGAAACTTACAACGTGGTCGTGAGTTTTGACACCATGGTTGATCGCTGACAAAGTGGTCGTAAATCCGACTACTCGACAGAAGTACAACGTGATCGAAAATCGACTACCAAACGAACATTATCGTATTCAAAAACTGACCGTTCGTTGGAAATTAGCCTAGTCGAAAGTTCAACATGGTCGAAAATTGACTACCGAACAGAAGTCACTGTAGTCGATAACCACTGAGACCAAAAGTAATGTGATCAAAAATTAGTGCAGTCAGAAGCAATGTGATCACCAACAATGTGGTCGAACACCAACGAGTGGTCAAACAACCAACACGATCGGAACCAGTTGACAACCACACTGGTCAACGTGGTCATAACCGACGTAGTCATGAGACAATGGAATGGTCGAACAACCAACGTAGTCGGAACCAGACTGCAACCAAAAGAACAACGTAGTCATAACCTATGTGGTCGTAAACCAACAGGTGGTCGAACAACCGACATTGTCGAAGACACGCGAAGAGATTGAAAGACCGAATGTGATCGAAGACAGAGCGATATGATCTGAAACTCGACTATGGTCAAAACCAACCTGATTGTAAAGGCAACCGAGACTTCAGACAGTAAACATTGCGACTATTTCAGATCAGAACGAAAACCAAATATCACACAACGACCGGAAACTTGAACATGGTCAAAAAGCAAAGCGATGCAGTAGGAGAATTGACCATGGTCCTAACTAGACGTGGTCATAACCGAAACGAAAGAATAAAGAAATAACAAAGTAGCGCATGACCGCAAGATCCAAACTCCACATAACTTTTGATTAAGACATCATTTGGTCATGAGACTTTGAACACAACAAGACTAAAGTCTCAAGAGGCTGCTCTACTCTTTGATTGAAAACTTAGCAAGCAAATAGAAAGCTTTATGCAATTTCACCAAGAGCGCACAAAATTGAAGTCGAGAGGGTGAAAAGACAATCAAACCACGCTAGTGGAAATAGAAAAGCCAAGATAGATTTGAGTATGATTCCCCAACACTAGGCAAATCAGATCATCAACAAAGCAAGCAAGAACTTCCTTTCAGATCAAGACGGGAAAGAAACAACCAAAGAATAGAATAACAACAAGAACAGAAGAAGAACCAAATCGAAGCAAACTTAATCAGATAAAGACTACGCAAGCAATAGATGGAAAGTTGATGTATTGCTCTGATGATTGGTTTCACAGCCACTTCTCTTAGGAGGACCAAGCTCTAACCCTAGAGCCAACACCCACTCTCCAACCTAACAACCATGGAGGGAGGAAGAGCTAGCCACTATCAGACCTACTCACGGTCTGCCTCAAGCCTCAACTAACTCTTGCCTCCTCTCCCCTTTTATAGGCTCACAAATGAACCATAGACCTAATAGATCCAACCATTAGTTCAAACTGGGGATAACCCGTTAACCACACCTGACACTAGGTTTTACTTATACACGCTTCTCAAAGCAGCTTACATGTGGCCCCAATGACTTGTCGTCAAGCCTCTCACGCGTCTGGATCTCACTGAACCATCCTCGCTTGCAAACAACCCAAGTCACTTGGCGCACCGCGTGCTTCTCCTCGCGCATAACGGCACCTAGCATCCTTCACCGTCTGGACCTCGACTCCTCCCTGAGCTTAGTCCCGGTCCACATCGTCGTTGCCCATCATGTCCACCTCGAGTAACTCCCACTCTGGTTCCTTGTCATCCTGGCTTGCAACCACCTCACCAGCCCTGATCAACTTCGGCATCTCCTTGACCGTTCTAGACCTCAACATCTCCCTGTGCCTAGTCCCGGTCCTCCTACGCCTCACCATGACCTAGCTCCGAAGTCCTGCAACTAACACTAACAAGCAAACTATCACATAACACCACACGATACACAAAGATCATCAATTTGCACAATCAAAAAGTATTCTAGTGAACAACCTCAGCTCATGACTGGACTGGTACAGCTTATGAGTACACGAATGCTCAAGAGATGAGGTACTCGAAGCCCATGAGATCCTACCAGTAGTCTACGACCACTTAGCAAACTGCTAAGACCACTACACAGGTCGCTATGACCAAGAAACAGATGCTACGACCATGTAGCAGATGCTACGACCATTACACAGGTCGCTACGACCATGAAATAGATGCTACGACCATGTAGCAGACGATACGACCATGGAGAGCACAAGCTACGACTTACTACTATCGATCACAAGTACGCAAAGCGATACGACTATCGATCACAACTAGCAGAACGCTACGACCAGTGCACACATCGACTACGACTATTGATCATAACCAGGCAGAGCTACGACTATCAATCATGACCAGCAGAAGCTATGACCATCAAGTCGTAAGAGCACCTGCCCACCATAAAGTCGTAGGAACTTCTGTCGACCACCAAGTCGTAAGAACTCCTGCCGACCACCAAGTCGTAAAAGCATCTACCGACCATCAAGTCATAAAAGCCTCTGTTGACCACCAAGTCATAAGAGGCACGAGCTCTAGAACTCAGAGACAGAGAGCCAACTTCTGCACAAACCTCAAAAATCAAACTTAACCTCTATACAAACTCTAATGCAAGGGTTAATTACTCATTACAACCATGGGGTGACCTCTACATGCTCTCACAATACCCAATGGGTTTAGGTAACCCAGTGGGTAAAGGAGAAGAAAAATAAGGAGCTAAGTCAAAGAGGTTTATGAAGAAAGTTTTTGTAAAACTTTGGTTCGTGTTCACACCATAAAAGTTTCGCAAAATCGACTAAAATTTGTTGGAGATGATTCTGCGTGTAGGGGAACTACTTTATGCAAATTGGCAGAGCTAGGCGCACATGTGGGCCTATATACTTCGGTAATTGAAATTTCAACCTCGCATTCACATCACAAAAGTTTTACGAAATCGACTGAAATTTGTTGAAAATAATTATGTATAGAGGAACTACTTTGTGCAAATTGGTCGACAAAGGTGCACAGATAGCTCCTATATGCTTTCATAGTAAGCTATAACTGAGTATGAGTAGTCTAAGTCTATAGATAGTCTAAATACACTCTCAACCTTATGTTTGAATGGGTGTGGGTAAAGATGAGTAAATGTGTATTACCCGCTCTATATCCAAATCTAAATTTGTATGTTATTTCTTACCTCTACCCTATCTAATAGTATGGGTATAGATTTAAATAAGGGTAATAGATATCTAGTGGTAGTCCTAATTTTTTATAGTAGCATAGAAGTGCAGAGCATGGATAATGCCAATTCATAAGAGCGTGCGTGGTTAGCAAGGACTGGTATGCACACAGAATTGGCACAGAGTTGGGCAGAGATTTTGAATAAAGTTTGAATTCAGCAGGAAAAGGGGAGAGTTTTGTTGTCGGTCCTATTCTAAGCCCTATTGTTTTGTTTCGGTTTCTACTTTTGGAGTTAGAAAAACAAACGTCAAAACAAGACAATTTCTTAAATCAAATTCTCTAAATAGCTTCTTAATCCCAAAACTATATATGTTATTTATATCGGTGTCTATTGTCAGCTTCTATATTAAAAAACACAAATAAAAACCACCAGTTACAGCTAAAAGCTATCACCTATAGTAAACCCCCCAGCGAAGAAACGCCACATAACAGCAGAATAGCAGATCATCCAGTGGAATATTGAGGTGGTGATCGGTTCAGCTGAAAGCCTCATGGCTTATGGCTGAAAACACTGTAGCTGGCTGAAAAAACACTGTAGCTGACAGAGGCTTATTTACCATAATTAAATTTAAAAAAATTTAAAAATAGAAAAAACATATTAGCCCATCACGTATAATGTAAACAAATACGAGGAAAAAAAGAACCGGTAAAAAAACTAAAAAAAAACCAAAAGTTCAGAAAAAGACGAAATTTATGAATAATGCAAAAATAAGCTGAAGCCAGAAGCTGAAGCCATATTGATCAGGGCCTTAACACCTGCTTGATCCCAGACCGAAGTACAACTTCGGATACATGGAGACCAGTCCACAACCATTTACAACTCAACAATTCATCCAAAAATTCCAAATTAAAAGATCAAAACCACAAATATCCTAGGGTGAACTAATCGTTTCTCGATTTGTGTGTGTGTTTTTCAAACATCTTCAGTTGACACCAATAATTCCAGAACACGCGGAAGCTTTGCGCCCAGAACACGCGGAAGCTTTGCGCGTGGAGTTTGATTAATTCTTAATGTTTACGTACTCGTGTAACAGATCAGGCCACTAGCTATTACCGCTGAGTCCAAAGAGGGTACAACGGTCTATTCTCTGTCGCTTTTAAAAATATTTTTTAGTATTTACTATAATACATAACTTTCAAATAAAGTTAAGACGGGATCTATAAATTAATTATAGCATATATTAAAAATTTAACATCTGTATCAGCTAAAATCATAAATAAGTATTTCTTAGTAATTTCTGTCACAAACAATCTAAAATTTTTAATAAAAAACCAAAAGCCACAGTTTTAAACTAAAAAAAGAAGAGGCCTAAAATGTACTTTCTTGACCCGATCCGATCAAGCCGTGAGCGTGCAAGAAGTGTGAAGCAATGGAGCAGTGTGCGGCGTGGAAACCGTAAACTGAACACCACGGCCAGCATGCACTGTTTCTCAACGATTAAGGTCCTATTTATATTTACTAGAACATCGGGCGCGCTTCGCGCACCTTGCCATGATTTCAACTGCAGAAATTAATTCACACTTCATTCAGAGAAAATTGATACTTTGTCATTCTATTCGGTGGGCTTACGACCATGTTTTCCGTGGTCGTAATTCTTCTTACGACCACTTACACCGTAGTGATAGCCTTCTTTGACCACGCTCAGCGAACTCCTGACCACGCGGTCGAAGCTATGACCACGCGGTCGAAGACCGTGGTCGAAAGCCTCAACGTGATCGGAGGCCATGGTCGAAGACCACAACGTGGTCGAGAGTCAAGCTGTAGTCGAAGCGGTTGCATGATCGTAACGATTGCATGGTCGTAACGACTATTGAGTAGCGGAAGTCGATGAAGATCGGACGGAGTTCGAGTGGCTCAGGGAGATTGGAGCCCTCTCCAACCAAGTTCAGCTCTTCAGAATGTGGTCGGAGCTCCTTCCGATCACGTTCACTTCTCACAGCGTGGTAGGTTCACCGCTTCATAATATGATCATAACTGCTACCGACCACGTTCCCTTTGCACTATTGTAGTCGTAACTCGTCCGAGCCGCACCTAGTTCCTTTACTGTAGTCGTATCACCTTTCGACCAGCCCGTACGATTACGTTCGCCTCCTCATAACCTGATCGAGATCCTTTCTGGCCATGTTTAGTGGTGCACAACGTGTTCGAAATAGATCAGGCAGAACATGGTCGTTAGCGAGCACTCACCATGTGGTCGAAACTGACCATTGTCAATATGGTCGCACAATGTGGTCGTTACCGATCACTGTCAATCTAGTTAGAACCGACCTCGCATAACGTGGTCGTAACGACTGCTTACAACATGGTCCAACCGAATACTCACAACATAGTCGTTATGCAACACTCACAACGTCCTCGAAACCAATCACTCTCAACGTCGTTGGATAACGTGGTCGTTATCAATCACTCTCAATGTGGTCGAAGCACCTTCTGACTACGTTCATCTGCTCATAACGTGGTTAAGGTTCGTTCCAATCACGTTCAGACCTTCAGACCATGTTCCTGTTCAGACCTAACCGCGTTCAGTTTCTTTATGAAAGTCGTATCATTTTTCGACCACTACGTACGACCACGTTCCCCTCCCCATAAGCTCATCGAGATCCCTTCTGACCACGTTGAGTTATGCACAACGTAGTCGAAATCGACCATGCACAAGGTGGTCGTAACGTGGTCGTTACCAACCACTCACTATGTGATCGAAACTAAACATTTTTAATGTGGTCGCACAACGTCGTCGTTACCGACCACTGTCAACATGTTCGAAACCGACCATGGATAATGTGGTCGTAACGATAGCTTACAATATGGTCTAACCAAATATTTATAATGTAGTCGTTACGAACCACTTACAACGTGCTCGAATCTGAGCACAAGTTTTAGTAGTGATCGAAGTCAAGTTAGTGATACGACCACGACGAAGAAAGTTTGAGAGTGATCGAAATATGTTCGACCGCAGGGAATATGTTCAACCGCAGGGAAGATCAAGCTCTGATTAAGTTAATTAAAGGGGAGATTGAAAGATCAAACATCTGATTAAATTGGTTTTGGTGTTAATGACAAATGACATTATGATATTAATGACACATACTCTTATAATGTTGTGGTGAAAATGATAAATGAATTTATGAGACTAACTAATGCTATGTGGTTCCACTTCCACCTGGTATAAAAATTGACGGGCCTAAAAGTGAAGATTCTAGAGCCATGATGATTGGAGAAGAGATGGAAGCACACCAAATCAGCTATGTTCTTGATTGATATTAGCTTAGCTTTTTTTAGGGTTGACTTGCTTGGGTAGCCAACTGAAAGCTTAGAGTGACATGTCAAATACTGTTTTCGATACAGATTGGGGAAGCTTAAGAGCATTTCAGTAAAACTATCAAAGCTCAGTTAACTTATGCCCAATGAATGAAACAAATGATCTGGGTATGAAAGTGCCAGCTAGTTAAGAGGAAAATACTATACTGCCACAACATTTCACCCTTAGCAAAATCACCTCGTATGATCATAACTGCAGGTTAATATGAACTGCAAGGTCTTGCTAGCACAATTCCCTCACTTTGTTGTCATAAAAGAAAAAAAATCAATCCAATAAGGCAATCAGACAACTTATTCCTAGTATTTATAAGAGTATTGGTGCACAGAGAACTATATATTCTAGTGTCATTAGTGGATGCATAGTCACATCCTAACCTCCCCAACTCCACAGCTGCCCATCCGAAGTCAGCGCCATCGTGAAGAAGCCACCACAAGCTACAGCAGCAACTGGAACAGGCAGCGCATTCACCTTGGAAGGAACACTGAGAGAGCCAGCTTCACCTGGACCACCCCCACTTCCAAGCACCAACCTACCATCACCTTCATCACGACCCCAAGTGTAGAGTTCACCTGTAAGCAAAGTGCAAGGATCAGAGCTGAGGGAGTTTGATAATCACAAAAGGCCAATACTCCACAAATGATTATCACTAAAGTTTCTTCTCTCCCCTTTCTCACTATGCAATTGCAAAATGCAAAAACAGCTGATCCAGAATTATCTTTTAGCATTAAGCATGAACCAGACCAACCTGAGTCTGTGATTGCTGCGGTATGCGCTCCACCTGTAGCAATGTGTGATATCTTCCCTTCCCAAGGACCATTCACTTGCCTTGGCAATAGCTCTCTATGGTAAACATAGTGACCTAGAGCTCCAAATCCACCATAACCCCTGCAGGCTACAGTAAGCTGAGTGATGCAGCAGCCACATCAACCAAAATGCAATGCATTCTGTGTTCTCAAAAAAATTGCAATGCATTCTAATCTTCTTGCAATTCATCCAGAAAGCAATTAGAAATCTAATCACATGAAGCTATTTCAAATGAGCAATGTGGCAGTTTCCTCACCAGGTGAAGATGTCTCCGGAGGAGGTCAGCGCGGCGGAGTGGATGCCGCCGAGGGCGAGGACGCGGAGTTCGCTGAGGTTGGGATTAGAGCGGGGAACAAAGCAGGAGGACTCGTTGCCGAGGCCAAGGCGTCCGCCGTCGCCCTTGCCCCACACCCAGGCGCTACCGTCGACGAGGAGAGCGGAGTGGAAGAGCCCGCAGGAGATCCCCACCTCCACGCCAGATGTCTCCGCAGCGGCAGGGAGGCGGCCGGGGGTGGGCGAGAGGAGCGGCGAGGGGTCAGGGAGGAAGAGGTGGGCGACGGGGGAGGGATAGAGGCGGCGCTCCTCCTTGCCGCCGCCGAGCTGGCCAGACGCGCCGCGGCCCCAGGAGAGGAGGGACACGGGGGTGCTGCCGCTCGAGTAGAGCGTAGGGGTGGGGTTCGATGCGATCGAGGTGGAGAAGCGGCGGCGGAGGGGGATGAGGCGGCGGAACATTGCCAGCGTCGGCGGCGGCCGGGAGCCTAGGCGGCGGCAGGGTGTAAGATCGAGGAGGCCGACTAGAGGGGGGTGAATAGGAGGTTTTAAAATTGTCGTCTAATTCTAATTAGCAATTTTAAACTTGATGGATTGATAGAGCAAGATAGAACTAACACTAGCACAAGTAATCGACTAAGAGCAATAACGAAGGGTAGAGAACAACAATTGCTACTCTAACTAAGCAAGCAATCAAGTAATATGAATGAAGAGCGTTGCTTGAATGAAAATGATCACAAGAGAGCAAACCACAATTGACACGATTACTTTTTACCGTGGTGATCGGAGACTTGCCGGTCTCCCCTAGTCCACGTTGAGGTAAGCCCGAACGAATCGGACCGGCTCCACGAATGAGCCTAAACACCTCGATCACTATTGGATGCCCTTTCCCTCTCCGGGTAGGCGAGCTCCAAGCCTTCACAATCTTCCGGGCCTTCTCACAATCTTCTTGAGAAGATCACCAAAACTCCACCAAGCCGTCTAGGTGCCGGCAAGCACCAAGAGAATAGACCACTGCGGCTTGATCTCACTCAAGTGCTCAATGGATCAACTAGAATGCAATGCACTTGGATTTTGGGTCAACTACCTCAAATGAATGCACAAGTGAGTGAATGAGGTGTGAGAGGTTGCACTAGGCTCAAATGTATTCAATGGATGTTCAACAACATGTCCAAGTTCTGGTGGGGGTGTATTTATACCCTCACCAACCTCAAATAGCCGTTACAATAAACAATCCTGAAAATTCAGGAAATCCGGAACTACCGCAGGCAAAACCGCGGTACTTCCGGACCCTCGCTGACCGGTCAGAACGGCTATGTCAGAGAGTCAGAAGTAACCGTTGGTCAATGAGTGCGGTACTACCGCCGTTGAAATCGCGGTACTTCCGGACGTCCGGAAGTTCCGCTCCAAGACCCGGTACTTCCGATCTCAACGAGTCTAAGTCTTATTCTCGGCGCTCTCTGGAAATAACGTTCCGCACGGGTATCCGGAACTTCCGCATATGCGGTAGTTCCGCAGGTAAAACCGCGGTACTTCCGTTTTCCGAGAGGCTAAGTTAAACTCCGGGCGCTCTCTGGAAATAAAGTTCCGCTCGGGTGCCCGGTACTACCGGCCATCCGGTAGTTCCGCAGGTTAACCCGCGGTACTTCCGTTTTCCGAGAGGCTAAGTCTGAGTCCGGGCGCTCTCTGGAAAAAACGTTCCGCCCGGGCGCCCGGTACTACCGGACCTGCGGTAGTTCCGCCCAATACACACCGGAACTACCGGATTTTCTGACAATACACAGATTTGGTTTAATTTTAATTTCTAAGTGCATGCATGATCCTAAATTGATCCAAAGGGCACATTTGAACATGATCAAGCAATCACCATGATCCCTCTTAATAGTACGGCGTCTATCCTATTATCCGGTCTTCTAACCTAACTCCAAGACCGATAAAATAAAATAGATACCTAAACTATTTACCTTGTCGCCCTAGAGATCTTGAATCTTCATGGGAAATTTTGTGAGCCTCTTTCTTTGCCATTTGAACTTATCCTTTCAAACACTTAATGCACACATTAGTCCCATATTCACATAAATTCATTAATTAACAAAACTAATATTTTTAGGGGCCTAGATGCTTTCAATCTCCCCCTTTTTGGTAATTGATGACAACAAGAGCAATTTATGAGAAGAATTTAAGATTTGGATATACGCCTAGTTTGCAAGATGTATATCACAAGGTCTTTGAAATTTTAGCAATTTTAGAACATGGGGAATTTATGCATTTTAGAAACTAATAAGAAAGAGCTCCCCCTAAACATGTGCATCAGATTTTGCAGGAATTTATTAGGCATGATTACATCATAGCATTACAGCACATTTACCAAAATTCAAAGATACGCAATAGACAAGTAAACAAGCATTGCATTAAGGACATGACATAGTTCATTACAATGCATCAGAAATTAAAATACTAAACATCCATAGAGTTTAAACCACACAATAAACATTACATGGTTCATTTCACCATACTTTATTACAACGATAGATAAGACTTAAAAACTTCTCCTTGCTAAAAAACTTCTCCTTGCTACAATTTCTCCCCCTTTGGCATCGAAGTACCAAAAAGAGGAGCTAGTCCTGAGCTGCACTGGGAGAAGGAGGACCACGACGACGAGTGCGACGACCATAGCGAACTGGAGAAGGCGGATGAACTGCACTCTCTAAGGCTGATACGCGATCACCAAGGGAAGACACAGTGGAGATCAAGACATCCTGGCGCTCCTCAAGCCTGAGTATGACGGAGTAAATCTGAGAAAGCGACACATCGCCCTCGCCCTGGGGAGGAGGATCAGCAGCTGCCTGATGCTGAGGCTGAGGCTGAGGTTGAGACTGAGCACGGGTACGAACAGGAGCAGGAACAGGAGGCTCTGCACGCAGCTTGTATGGCTTGTGCGGGGTGCAGAGTGCTCCTCGGTATCCAGTCTTCCGAATGATCACAGCCATGATAAATGGTGCAAAGTTGATCCTTTTCTGTTTGTCATTCTTATTGGCGTCGATCCCCCTGATGATAAGATCCACCACATCAAACTTTTGGCCGCGCATAATGTAATCAATTACATTCCACGCATGGCCACGAATAGCATCATAATTCCCACTCTTGGGAAGAATGGTGTGGTTGATGATTTTGTTGACAAGGCTGGGAATAGGGAGTAAGCCATTTGTCGTCCCCAGTGTCCGTTCAGCAGCTTGGTCATAGTACTCTGAAATGCAGCAATAGGAAGAGCTCGCTTGCTGAACACCTTCTCATAAGCACTGGTTTCCGTCCCAAGTGCTAACTCAAACTCGTGCCTGGTGCACTCAATGAACTGGGTCCCTGTCATCCAACTCAGATGCTCAAAGTTGGGAGAGATGTACTGATGGGGACGGGGTCCCGATCTTCCAATAGGTTCTGGGTAAATTCGATTTGGTGGAGGCGCGACACAAATCGATCCGGCTTCCGAACGACACGTTCCGAACCCCGCAATCGCAGCACCACGTCTCCTCAGGTTATCAACCGTGCGCTGCCCGGTTGACCTCGCCAAGAAGGCTAATCCTCGCCTACGAATCGAAGAACACAAGCAAGAACAAAGAAGAACACAACTGAATTGCAGATGGATAGATTTAGCACTCGAAAGTTGGGGTCTCACAAACCGATGAACGGCGAATTGTTCAAAGACAAATCAATCTAAGCAAAACCCAAACCCTAATGGTGGGGGTGGCGGCTGGATATAGAGGAGTTAGGGGCGTGCAAAACCCCTGGACGCGCCCCTAATGGGCTCCAACACGATACAAAGCCGAACGGCCCAAAAGACGGTGGCGCAGCACCCTGACAGATTCTGAATGTCCACTTGTTTCGACGATTCCCGTTGACTCAGAAGGAATTTTGACATGGGACCAGAGCCATTGGAAAGGTAGTCTTCTCAGCTTTCCATACATATGTGGAACGTCCAAAACGGAGTCCGGATGCGATCTGGGCGTCCGTTTTAGTGCGGCCTGGTCCTGGACTCGGAATTGGATTCGAAGTCGGCTTGAGTCCACTTGTTTCGACGATTCCCGTTGACTCAGAAGGAATTTTGATATGGGACCAGAGCCATTAGAAAGGTAGTCTTCTCAGCTTTCTATACATATGTGGAACGTCCAAAACGGAGTCCGGATACAATCTGGGAATCCGTTTTAGTGCGGCCTGGTCCTGGACTCCGAATTGGATTCGAAGTCGGCTTGAGTTGGACCTCCAACATGATTCGACCACCCTTGCTGGACTTGTGCGCCTCGTAGCCCATCTCCAAGTACTTCTAGGTCCTCTCCATGGTTCCTAATCATAATTAAATCATTAGGTAGCAATCGATTCTCAAATGAACAAAAAGAAGTACTTACGAACGAGCTCACCTGTAAATTCAATTGTCGGGCGCGAGCTCTAGTGATTGATCCTTGAATGTCAAGTGGAGGAGTGTTGTGTGTATCCGAAGAAGTGATGTCCTCATCATCCTCCCCCTCTTGAAGCGGAGTTGTCCTCAACTCGGTCTCATCTTCCTCTCCCAAGTATGGCTTCAAATCTTTTTGGCTCTCCTCAGATGATGTAAGTGCATCCATCTCCTTATCTTCATTCTCAACCAATGGGGTCAGTGATTCAATCAGCTCATGCTCTTCTTTGGCATGGTTCTCAACTACCTGCAAGTTGTTAGTCACAGAAAATGGCACAAACACAGGTTTGTTCTCATGATCATCACCATTACCTGTAAGGTTAGCTGCAAGAGCATATTCATCCTCAACATCACTAGCACTTACATAACCACCATCTTCTGTCGCAATGTACGCCCGCTGACTTGTGCAATCTCTCATGACGTGGCCCATCCCTTTACAACGGTGGCACACAATGCCCGTCGTACGGCCCGTGGAAGCAACCGATGAAGAGCTCTGTGCTGGTGCTTGCACACTAGTAGATTTGCTCGTCTCGGGTGCGCGTGATGGTGGCGGCAGTGCTGCTGAACGCGCCCTACTCACAGAGGGGGCAGCAGCTCGACAAATAGGAGGTGGGGCTATCTTGGCTTGCCCAGGCGTTGATCTCGACGTAGACGTACCTCCAAAGTTGCTCCTTGTCCTTTGTTGCCTACCCTTCAATTCTTTTTCTCCCATAACCTGTCGGTTTTGCTGAAGACGCCGACGTAGTCGTGCATCTTGTGTCGCCCACTGATCAATGTTGCCATCCGCATCATACACTGTGTCATCATCACGACGATGGCCGTCATTGACAGGTGGCAGGTGTGCCTCCAATGTGTCCATCCGACCAGTGAGGTCAGCCAAACGCCGCTCCACCCGCTCAATGCCTTCCGTGGTGTTCAACTTGGCAATGGCGGCGACGATGGTGTCCATTCTCGCGCCGAGTGAAGCATTTTGTTTGTCGAGCGCAGCTTGTAGCTGGCCGCGACTATCACACTCGTTGAAATCGACCGGTGTCTCATCCCCTTCGTCTCCTGCCATGGTTAGTGGAAACACAGGGAAAACAAAAGGATTATCCCTATCAACTAGAAAGGAAGGCAGTGGAAATCCGCAAAGGAAGTGTCTTACCAAGCTCTTACAAGTGTTCTTACCAAAGCAGCAGGTGGTACAACCGGTGGCTGGTTCGTGAAACCATGTCGAGCGTGGGTACGATTGCAAGGGTCAAAACTGTGCTGATCAAGAGTAGGTGTAGCTTGGAAGGCACAATATAGTAGCAATGGAGAACAATCAGTTAATTTCAGAATTGCATAGAATTGAATTATAGTCCGTATCTAGCACTTAGCCTATGTTGCTGATCAACCAAGAATGGAATAAGGCTAAAATCAAATGTATGGCAATGTGTAGGAGTGGTAAATACAAGATAATTCAATCCAATGCAATTTGGAATTGAAGAACACAAGGATTGACTCAAAACTGAAAACTGAAGATTTCTGTCCACTGGACAGCACGTCGGTATTTTGACCGTAACTTTTTGTCAGATGCCTTTTTTTCACTGATTCTTTTTTTTCTGATACCACTTGATGGGAACGGGGTCCCGATCTTCCAACAGGTTCTGGGTAAACTCGAACCTGAAGGAACACCTGAAGCTCTGATACCACTTGATGGGGACGGGGTCCCGATCTTCCAATAGGTTCTGGGTAAATTCGATTTGGTGGAGGCGCGACACAAATCGATCCGGCTTCCGAACGACACGTTCCGAACCCCGCAATCGCAGCACCACGTCTCCTCAGGTTATCAACCGTGCGCTGCCCGGTTGACCTCGCCAAGAAGGCTAATCCTCGCCTACGAATCGAAGAACACAAGCAAGAACAAAGAAGAACACAACTGAATTGCAGATGGATAGATTTAGCACTCGAAAGTTGGGGTCTCACAAACCGATGAACGGCGAATTGTTCAAAGACAAATCAATCTAAGCAAAACCCAAACCCTAATGGTGGGGGTGGCGGCTGGATATAGAGGAGTTAGGGGCGTGCAAAACCCCTGGACGCGCCCCTAATGGGCTCCAACACGATACAAAGCCGAACGGCCCAAAAGACGGTGGCGCAGCACCCTGACAGATTCTGAATGTCCACTTGTTTCGACGATTCCCGTTGACTCAGAAGGAATTTTGACATGGGACCAGAGCCATTGGAAAGGTAGTCTTCTCAGCTTTCCATACATATGTGGAACGTCCAAAACGGAGTCCGGATGCGATCTGGGCGTCCGTTTTAGTGCGGCCTGGTCCTGGACTCGGAATTGGATTCGAAGTCGGCTTGAGTCCACTTGTTTCGACGATTCCCGTTGACTCAGAAGGAATTTTGATATGGGACCAGAGCCATTAGAAAGGTAGTCTTCTCAGCTTTCTATACATATGTGGAACGTCCAAAACGGAGTCCGGATACAATCTGGGAATCCGTTTTAGTGCGGCCTGGTCCTGGACTCCGAATTGGATTCGAAGTCGGCTTGAGTTGGACCTCCAACATGATTCGACCACCCTTGCTGGACTTGTGCGCCTCGTAGCCCATCTCCAAGTACTTCTAGGTCCTCTCCATGGTTCCTAATCATAATTAAATCATTAGGTAGCAATCGATTCTCAAATGAACAAAAAGAAGTACTTACGAACGAGCTCACCTGTAAATTCAATTGTCGGGCGCGAGCTCTAGTGATTGATCCTTGAATGTCAAGTGGAGGAGTGTTGTGTGTATCCGAAGAAGTGATGTCCTCATCATGTACAGGGTAGCATAGAACTGCCTGATCATGTTGTCCATATAGTTGCATTTGAATGAAACAAGTTGATGGATGTCGGCTCGCTGAAAGAGCTGATAAGCACCACTGAACTTGTCGATCTGCGACAAGTGATCCCAGTCCATATACTTATGTGCAGCAAATTTGCGAGCCGGACTATACATCTCCTGGTACACCTTCTCTTGAAATTTGGAATAAAATTGGGGGTTCATTGAGTCTCGAGGGCGTATATACTGACTGCGGCGACGAAGAATAGCATAATCCTCATTTGTGATCTTGGCGAGGTCCACCTCTTCGTCTGCAGTTACCTCAGGCATCTCCTCATCTGAGATCGCATAATCCTCGCTCTCATGCGAGGCCTCAGATCCGCTCTCATGCGAATCCTCTGAGTCACTCTCAGGGTCGGAGGCGGGACCCTTGCCCTTGTGCTCCGCCGTCTGAGATGCAGGAGTCGAGGAGGAGGATTGACCAGCCGTGCCCCCATAGGACTTGTGCGAGACATTCTTCATCCTCGGCATCTTCAATGACACAATAGGATAATCAAGGTATGAGGTAGAATACACGAAAGTAGGTTTGAAATTGAAAGCAATGAATTTCTGCTGTTCCAGGAAAAACGGAAGTACCGGCGGCAAAACTGCGGAACTTCCGGGAAATCCGGTAGTTCCGGCATTAAACATGCGGTACTTCCGGGACCCCGGTAGTTCCGGCCGCTCGACCGGTAGTTCCGGTTTTTCTGGACATTTTTAGGGCATGATAAAAATTGAATCTTTTTGGGGTATTTCTTGGATTGAATCCAGTGCATGTATGTATAAACATTCTAATACCCCAAACAAACTACTTTGCCCAAGAAAATTTCAGCAAAAATCATCACATTTTAAATTTAACCTAAACTCCACCTAGGGTTCTAAGAACAAGATAAAAGGTGGATTTTGATCCGATTTACCTTGTGAAGTCGAAGGAGGAGAACCCTGGGAGTGCAAGGAATCACCCAAAAACGAAGAACTCCCCTCGGATTCAAAGATCGGGAGAGGAGAGAGGTTCTTGGGAGAGAGAGGGTGAAGGAGAGGAAGAAGAGAGGAGTAGGCGGCTGCGGTTTGGGAGGAGTGAAGATGAGAGAGAAAAGAGATAAAGGGTAAAGGAGTAACGGTTGGAGGAGTTGGCGGTTTTGGAAACCGCATTGAATCCCGCAGAAAGCGGTAGTACCGCGCGTAACACGCCAGTAGTACCGTGTTCACAGAAATTCCGGAAGTTCCGCGGATTACACTGCGGTAGTTCCGATTTTTCTGTCAGGAGCGGAAGTACCGCACAAAGGACTGCGGTAGTTCCGGATTTTCTGGAACTTTTCAGGATTTGACTTTTAGAACTGAAAATTTTGCAAATGATCCCTAGTTTTGCATGCAACTAAAATCATTCAGGATCATTATGCATCAATTTAGCTAATGCTATATTTTGAAACTAATTTTTATGAATTTAAACGAATTTTTGACCAAAATAGGGGAAAAACCAACAAAAATCCATATGAGCACAACAAATGAGCAGAAATGGATGAAATGAGATTTCAAGCTACATTTGAGTAGTCTATGACATTTAATTCATTCCTCAATTTGCAAAAGCGGCTTTCATCTAATGGTTTGGTGAAAATGTCCGCTAGTTGATTTTCGGTTCGGATGTGGCTAATTTCAATATCTCCTTTGCTCACATGATCTCTCAAGAAATGGTGGCGTATATCTATATGCTTGGTTCTTGAGTGTTGAACGGGATTATTGGATATTTTGATAGCACTATCATTATCACACAAAAGAGGCATTTTATCAAAATTGATCCCATAATCCAACAATGTTTGCCTCATCCAAAGCAATTGAGCACAACAACTTCCCGCTGAAATATATTCGGCTTCGGCGGTTGAAAGTGCTATGGAATTTTGTTTCTTGGATGACCAACACACTAGAGATCTTCCTAGAAATTGGCAACTACCCGAGGTGCTTTTTCTATCCACTTTGCATCCCGCATAATCAGAATCCGAATATCCAACTAATTCAAATTTTGCACCTTTGGGATACCAAAGCCCTATGCTTGAGGAATGCTTTAAATATCTTAGAATCTTCTTTACGGCCACTAAATGGCACTCTTTTGGAGAAGCTTAAAAACGTGCACACATGCATACACTAAAGATAATGTCGGGCCTAGATGCGGTAAGATAGAGCAAACTACCAATCATGGATCTATAAAGTTTTAAATCTACCGACTTACCTTCTTCGTTGAGGTCTAGATGCCCGTTTGTTGCCATGGGTGTTTTGATGGGTTTGGCTTCTTCCATTCCGAATCTTTTGAGTAGATCCTTCACATACTTTGTTTGGCTTATAAACGTCTCATCTTTAAGTTGTTTGATTTGAAGTCCAAGGAAGTAGCTTAGCTCACCAATCATCGACATCTCGAATTCCCTAGACATCATCTCACCAAATTCTTTGCAAAAGTCTTGATTAGTAGAACCAAATATAATATCATCAACATAGATTTGACATACAAAGAAATCATCTCCAATAATTTTTGTGAATAAAGTTGTATCTACTTTACCAATTTTAAAGCCTTTTGATACTAGAAAGTTACGAAGGCGCTCATACCAAGCTCTAGGAGCTTGCTTTAAACCATATAGCGCCTTTGACAATCTATACACATGATTAGAGTATTTAGCATCTTCAAATCCCGGGGGTTGTTCCACATATACTAATTCGGAAATTGTACCATTAAGAAATGCACTTTTGACATCCATTTGAAACAATTTAATGTCAAAGCATGATGCAAAAGTAAGCAAGATTCTAATTGATTCAAGTCTAGCAACGGGCGCAAAAGCCTCATCATAATCTAAGCCATCGACTTGAGTATAACCTTGAGCTACTAATCTTGCTTTATTTCTTACCACAATTCCGTTCTCATCTTGTTTGTTTCGGAAGACCCATTTTGTGCCAATGACATTGTGCTCCTTGGGTCTCTCCACCAAAGTCCAAACATCATTTTGAGCAAAGTTATTCATCTCTTCATGCATAACATTTATCCAATCCGGGTCATCTAATGCTTCTTCTACACGCTTAGGTTCAAGTGAAGATACAAAAGAATAGTGTTCACAAAATGAAGCTACTCTAGAGCGAGTTTGAACACCCTTACTTACGTCACCCAATATTTTGTCAATTGGATGATCCTTGGCTATTGCATTGTGAATCTTGAAAATATTTTGAGGTTGATCCTTTTCTTCATCTTCTATAACTTGAACATCGTTTGTTGTGGAAGAGGAGGGAGGTTCCACTAGTCTAGATGAGCTTGGTGATGTTGGATCCTCTTTTGGCTTGATGTCTCCGATTTGCATGTTCTCCATTGCCTTGCGAAGACTTTCATCTCCTACATCATCCAAGTTCTCATGCTCTTCTTGAGAGCCGTTAGTTTCATCAAATTGAACATCACATGATTCTTCCACTAAATCCGAATTTTTATTAAAGACCCTATAGGCTTTACTATTTGAGGAATACCCTAAAAGAAAACCTTCATCACATCGACTTTGAAATTTTGAGAGTCGAATACCTTTTCTTAGAATATACAATTTGCAACCAAATACTCTAAAGTGAGAGATGTTCGGTCTCCTTCCAACAAGAAGCTCATAGGAAGTCTTTTTCAAGAGTCGATGTAAGTAGAGGCGATTTATGGCATGACATGCGGTGTTAATAGCTTCCGCCCAAAACTTGTCGGGCGTATCATATTCATCAAGCATTGTCCTAGCCATTTCAATTAATGTTCGATTTTTCCTCTCTACAACTCCATTTTGCTCCGGAGTGTAGGTTGTGGAAAGTTCGTGCTTTATTCCAAGTTCATCACAAAAGTCTTCAACTTTTGTATTTTTGAACTCGGAACCATTGTCACTCCTAATTTTCTTTATTTTAAAATCAAATTCATTTTGAGCCCTTTTTGAAAAACTTTTGAAAATCCCGGAGGTTTCACTTTTGTCATTTAGGAAGAAGACCCACGTATATCTAGAGTAATCATCCACAATGACTAAACAATAGCTATTTCCTCCAATGCTCTTATAGGTTGTTGGCCCGAACAAATCCATATGTAAGAGCGCTAATGACCTAGAGGTTGACATGATACTTTTGGAAGGATGAGAATTACCGACTTGTTTTCCGGCTTGACAAGCACTACAAAGTCGATTTTTCTCAAACTTTACATCCTTCAAGCCAACCACTAAGTCATGCTTAAAAAGCTTTTTAAGATGAATCATTCCCACATGACCTAGCCTTCTATGCCACAACCAACCCCAAAGAAGTTTTTGCAATTAAACAAGTTTTCAAACAAGACTCATTTGAAGAAAAATCTACCAAATAGAGATTCCCAAATCTAAAGCCTTTGAAGACTAGTTCATTATTATTATCTTTTGAGATTACAACATTTTCTTTTGAGAATGAGCATGTTAAGCCTAGATCACATATTTGAGCAACGGATAGCAAGTTGAAATTTAATGATTCAACTAAAGATACATTGGAAATTGAAAGGTCGTTTGAGATAGCGATTTTACCCAATCCTAATACCTTTCCTTTGCTATTATCTCCAAATGTGATTTTGTCATTGCTTCCATTCTCAAATGTGGTGAACATCTTCCGGTCTCCGGTCATATGTTGGGTGCACCCGCTATCCAACACCCAATGCCTTCCACCGGTTTTGTAGTTCACCTACAAAAGAAGATCAAGTTTTTTAGGTACCCAAATTTGTTTGGGTCCTTGGAGGTTAGTGACCAAGGTCTTGGGTACCCAAATGGATTTCTTTTTAGCACCCAAAATCGAGGTGCCAATGAAATGAGCAATAATATTTCCATTTGTGGATTTTCTAAGCATATAACAAGAATCATATAAACCAATGGAATGCATGTTATTCTTAGAACAATCATTTTGCATATGTCCGATACACCGGCATTTTGTGCAATACTTACCATTTTCCTTTACAAACATTGGAGGCTTGTATACCGGCTTCTTACCCTTTTGGGGGACGTATCCAAGTCCTCTTTGTTAAAAGAGTATCTTTGATCGCTTAGTAACTTATCAAGGGTTTCCTTTCCCTTATAAGCCCTCTCTAAACTTTTGTTTAATTTTAGCACTTGTTCTTTTAAATTTTTATTTTCATTAGCAATGATATCATCATGAACGAGATTTAAAGTATTTCTAGAATCTACACTTGATGAACAAGGTATGGCAAGTAAATCGTCACAACAAGTAGATATGCAAGACTTTGAAATTTCTATACTAGACATTTCATTCAAGATATTGCAAGTAACTCCAATGCTAGTACTAGATTTGTGATTTTCTTGGAGAAGCAAATCATGAGCTTCCTTTAGCTCCTCATAAGAGTCTTTGAGAGAGGTGTGTTCTCTCTTTAAGACCTTAAACTTTGATTTTTCTTTTCCAAGAAATTCATTCAATTCAACTAGCATATTCATCAAGTCATCATATGAAGGCTCATCATCATCAAGCAAGTTTACCTTTTCTCCTTTAGCCATAAGGCATGTAGGAGTGGAGAATAGTGATGGAGCCTCCTTGATTGCAATGCCCACAAGCCCTTTCTTCTTGGGAGATTCGTCCTCGCTTGAGTCGGAGTCCGAATACTCCTCTTCGGAGTTCCACTCACCAATATGGGCTTCATTCTTGCCATCCTTGTGAAGCTTCTTGAAAAGCTTCTTCTTGCCGTTGTAGTTCTTCTTCTTTGATGACTTCTCCTTGTCATCCTTCTTTGTTGGACATTGAGAGGCAATGTGCCCCTTCTCATCACATTCATAGCAACGAATGTTGCTAAATTTCTTGTTGGAGGAAGAATGTCATTTCTTGGTCTTCTCATGGCTTGTACTCCGAAATGAGCGTCTTCTCATGAACTTCTTCATTCTTCTTACTAGAAGCGCAAATTCTTCTTCGGAGTCCTCCTCATCATCTTCTTCAGATTCTTCACTCATTACCGCTTTAGCCTTGAAAGCGGTGATCTTCTTATTCTTGGAAGAAGATTGCTCCAAGAGCTCTTCCTTGTCTTTCTTGTAGAGCTCGTTGGTGATGAGGTTGCCCAACAATTGCGTTGGTGTCATTCTTGCCAACTCCGGTGAGTTGAGGAAGAGAGTCACCAACACTTCATATTTCTCCGGCAGGGCCCTAAGCATCTTTCGAACAATATCAAGATCGGAAAGGTTAGTTCGAAGGCCCTTAAGCTCATTCACAATGTTGTTGAGCCTTGAGTACATCTCATTGATGTCTTCATGGGGCAGCATTATGAATGTCTCATATTTGATCCTAAGCCGATGCAATTTGGCCTCCTTGACCGTGGATGTCCCTTCGTGTATTTCCGAAAGGGTAGTCCAAATAGCATGAGCCGTCTCAAGATTGCTCACCCTATTGAACTCATCCGCGTTCAAGGCTCCAAATAGAGCATTCATAGCTTGGGCGTCTAAATGAGCATTATGCCCGTCTTGATCCGTTGGGTGATCCGGATCAAGAGCCATAACGTAACTCTCATTTACGACTTTCCAAATTTGAGGACTCATGGCCTTTAAATAAATAGACATTCTAATTTTCCAATAAGCATAATTTGAGCCATCAAATAGAGGTGCCTTTCCTATTGCTATACCCTCACTAGCCATCCTTTTCTCTCTAGACGGTTAAGTCTAAATTTGAGAGACCAAACTCTGATACCACTTGTAAGATCGAGGAGGCCGACTAGAGGGGGGGTGAATAGGAGGTTTTAAAATTTTCGTCTAATTCTAATTAGCAATTTTAAACTTGATGGATTGATAGAGCAAGATAGAACTAACACTAGCACAAGTAATCGACTAAGAGCAATAACGAAGGGTAGAGAACAACAATTGCTACTCTAACTAAGCAAGCAATCAAGTAATATGAATGAAGAGCGTTGCTTGAATGAAAATGATCACAAGAGAGCAAACCACAATTGACACGATTACTTTTTACCGTGGTGATCGGAGACTTGCCGGTCTCCCCTAGTCCACGTTGAGGTAAGCCCGAACGAATCGGACCGGCTCCACGAATGAGCCTAAACACCTCGATCACTATTGGATGCCCTTTCCCTCTCCGGGTAGGCGAGCTCCAAGCCTTCACAATCTTCCGGGCCTTCTCACAATCTTCTTGAGAAGATCACCAAAACTCCACCAAGCCGTCTAGGTGCCGGCAAGCACCAAGAGAATAGACCACTGCGGCTTGATCTCACTCAAGTGCTCAATGGATCAACTAGAATGCAATGCACTTGGATTTTGGGTCAACTACCTCAAATGAATGCACAAGTGAGTGAATGAGGTGTGAGAGGTTGCACTAGGCTCAAATGTATTCAATGGATGTTCAACAACATGTCCAAGTTCTGGTGGGGGTGTATTTATACCCTCACCAACCTCAAATAGCCGTTACAATAAACAATCCTGAAAATTCAGGAAATCCGGAACTACCGCAGGCAAAACCGCGGTACTTCCGGACCCTCGCTGACCGGTCAGAACGGCTATGTCAGAGAGTCAGAAGTAACCGTTGGTCAATGAGTGCGGTACTACCGCCGTTGAAATCGCGGTACTTCCGGACGTCCGGAAGTTCCGCTCCAAGACCCGGTACTTCCGATCTCAACGAGTCTAAGTCTTATTCTCGGCGCTCTCTGGAAATAACGTTCCGCACGGGTATCCGGAACTTCCGCATATGCGGTAGTTCCGCAGGTAAAACCGCGGTACTTCCGTTTTCCGAGAGGCTAAGTTAAACTCCGGGCGCTCTCTGGAAATAAAGTTCCGCTCGGGTGCCCGGTACTACCGGCCATCCGGTAGTTCCGCAGGTTAACCCGCGGTACTTCCGTTTTCCGAGAGGCTAAGTCTGAGTCCGGGCGCTCTCTGGAAAAAACGTTCCGCCCGGGCGCCCGGTACTACCGGACCTGCGGTAGTTCCGCCCAATACACACCGGAACTACCGGATTTTCTGACAATACACAGATTTGGTTTAATTTTAATTTCGAAGTGCATGCATGATCCTAAATTGATCCAAAGGGCACATTTGAACATGATCAAGCAATCACCATGATCCCTCTTAATAGTACGGCGTCTATCCTATTATCCGGTCTTCCAACCTAACTCCAAGACCGGTAAAATAAAATAGATACCTAAACTATTTACCTTGTCACCCTAGAGATCTTGAATCTTCATGGGAAATTTTGTGAGCATCTTTCTTTGCCATTTGAACTTATCCTTTCAAACACTTAATGCACACATTAGTCCCATATTCACATAAATTCATTAATTAACAAAACTAATATTTTTAGGGGCCTAAATGCTTTCACAGCGTCCGAGGAGTCTATGGACCGGGATGACACAGCATAAAAAGTTTAAGCACCGGTAATGGCACATTTTGAAGTTTAGGGACCGGGATGGCATACTTTAAAAGTCTATGGACCGGGATGACACAGCATAAAAAGTTTAAGGACCGGTAATGGACTTTACTCAAACAAAAACTCCAAGTGCTACAGTTAACGTCGCGTCGGCCGGTGGTGAGGTGAGGCGACGGCGACAGTCCGTGAGGACGGAGCAGAGCTAGTTGTCGTCGGGCGGGCGCGCGCGCGCTGGGTTTTCGCTTGCTGCGGAGGCCGCGGATGGAGTCGGCGGCCTCCTTGGTTCGGATGGCCGAGCGGACGCGGACGCGGACTCGGGCTCGGCGTCGGACGGACGAGAGGACGGGAGCACCGCTGCACGGGCATAGCCGGCGCGGCGGAACGTTCGGGTCCAAGCGGCCCGCGTGGTGTACTGATTGGGGTGGCCTCGGCTTCCCCCGGCGCGCTTCACTCTCCCCGGCGGCGCTGCATCCTACAGCCCGCACTGCCGCAGGAGCCGAGAAGGCCAGGCCCTTGTTTGCTCCTCCTTGCAGCTCTTCACGCTTCCCTTCACTTCCCTTTGTGCTGTTTCGAGCATCAAGCCAACTGCTTGCGCCGCTCATCCGCAGACAAGGCTGGTCGCGTCATGCGATCGTGTGCTACTTTCTCTCAGAAAATAATTTGGGAAATGTATGATGAATCGGTAAGCATCGAGGGGACTACTGCTTAAAAACAAGCTACAAGAATTTGGGGGAAACCAAAACTAGATCATTTCGTTGAACATTTCAACATTTTTTTTCCTTTTTGTATATCTCCTTTCCACATGATTTGTCAAAAAGCAAAGGCAAAATATACAATGGGAATTGGGAAAGAATAAGACTGGCTCTCCACGAGAGACTATCACCCACTAAAACACAAAAGGGAAGAGCACAAAAGAGAAGATGGAAACGGTTGGAGTGCACTGTACGGTGAAAGCCATCTACATTTTTTTCATCCAAGCATGAAACCATTTACAGCTGACGAAGCCTATCGTCTCTAAGCACCGTGAGTTGTTAGCTGCAGAGCATCGCTTCGTGATCTCCATGGGATGTGTGGCGTGAGAAGTTTTGTTACTTGAAGATTGTATGTATGCACGTATGCTCGACTTGTGGTCTTGTACAGCTGTGCCTGTACCTATTCAAAACGTGAGTGATTTGTTCCGCTTATCAGTTCATCCTACAACTCCTTCCCTCAATTGCATCAGATGCGTAAGAAGGCTGGACTCCTGAACCTGATCAAAGATACACCATGTAAGAACTGAGCTGACGTTGAAATGCCCAACTAGGACCTAGTGTCAGGGTTTCTTAAATATCGGAAAATGGAGAAATTACGAGGGGAGGCGTTAAAAAGTGAAACATGAAACTGGATTAAAATATTACATAATCATTTGGTTAGGAGCCAAAGGTTTTGACCAGACAGTAATCTATAAGTACCTCCAGTTTTGCTGCCGTTGATAAGAGCTCTCTGCACTCATCAAGAGTAGCCTTTTCTTGTTTTGCCATAACTGAAAGTTCAGAAACCAAACATGTCCTATCTTCAACCTGGTAAATATGTCCTAGTGTCAATGAATGCAACAAGGATTTCCTATCTTAAACCAAATAATGAGCCAAGTAGTATATAATAATTCAGAGGTTTCAGCTTATCAAAGAAATTTGTTTTTGAAAAAAATTGAACATTAGAATCTGAAGCCAATTCAGAGGTTTCAGCTTATCAAAGAAATTTGTTTTTGAAAAAAATTGAACATTAGAATCTGAAGCCGCTCATATAGGGATGTTTTAATCTAACCTTTAATGGCAAGTAGCAAATTGAAGAACTCAATGCTTGCATAACATCAACAGCGGAGCTTATAGCATTCTTAACTGCAACAGCATCTGCCTGTTAATATTATAGCAATGTCAATATCCCAGACAAAATAAGAAGAGTATATAAGTACAAATGAAAGATCATTTGAAACTAAGCAATTATGTCTTCATCATATACCTGTGCTCCTGATGTAACTGGAAGGCACAGTGTGCTTGCCTGTAAAGCCTCAATTGCCCCAGCTAAAGTACTACTATTCTCTTCTTCTAGTGCCAGCCATTGTTCAAGGTAAGCAATCTGAATCACAATAACATGGTAAGAAATTAATGCATACTTTTGACAATCAAAATTCAGCCTGTATGAGCATTCATGGGCACCATGTTGACATAGTTGGATTATACAATATATACTATTCTAATAAAATTTTTAGTTTTCAGGGCGCCTTCTTTTGAAAAGCATGATAGGACAAGGATCCCCATCTACCATGGCCGGTGGGGGTTGGGAGCCCCAGCAACTCAGTTTTAGTTGCTGTAACAATCCATTTTGAAAAAAAAAAATAGTTCTCTCTCATCCCTTAATATGTAAGAATCGTTATTAAGTATATGGAGGAATCCTCAAAGTTGCCTCCCGGTCCCCCCTTCTCTCTCTACTAGATGTGGACCAAATATAAATCTGTCAAATTTCTCGTTGTCCCACACCACTAAACAGATAATGTATGGATTTATAATATATCAATTCTTAATGTAAAAACTGTGTTACCCTACACTTTCATTCTTCTTTAAAGAAATCATCCATTATGCATGCCAAAAATAAAGTTCCTGTGATCACAATATAAGGAGCACTCAGAAAACAACTGCAGAGAATGGACGCTACTGAATTTAACAACTATTATGTAGAGAAGTTGTCAATGTTTTAAAATAGATGTAAAGTCTTTCCAGCATCTGTACCTACCTTATGAACTGCGTGAAGTTAGATGAAGTTAACAATTGAGCAACTGATGAAAACAACTTTGTTTACTTGAGATTATCTGGGATGGAACCCAAATGAACTCTTTCTTTCCATAGAAAAAAATTACCATAGCTAAGATGACTTTTGACCCCTATTATATTAAAGAAATCTTGCAACAATAGTCGAGAGTAGTTAATGCTGTTAGATGTATATTATTACCTGTGTATTTATATTAGCTCATTAGCCATATGATTAATATAAGCGCTATTCATAACTGGTAGCAGAGCAAATCTAGGTTTTTTCCCGTATCCCTGGTTCATCTTCTTCAGCCGCCGCCTGGCTTTGTCGTCTCCACGCGCTTGCCGTCATCCAGCCGCTGCTTGGTTTTTCTCGCCATCCAGGTCTTTCGCCGCCGCCTAGTTTTTCTCGACCGCCATCTTCCGCCGTCAGGCCGCCTCCTCTTCTGCTCGTCATCTCCCGCCCGTGGCTGCTTCGTCTTCCACCGTGAGGCCGCCTCCCGCCCGTGACTGCTTCTTGCCCTCTGCGACGCCGCCAAGTCCCGGACCGCGCCGCCGCTCGGTCGCCCCCCATCTGCGCCGCCGCCAGGGCGTGGACACCGTCGCCCGGGCGGCTGCAAGCCCAAGGCCGCCCAGTGGGGACGCCGTCGCCCGTCGCTGCAGCCACCGCAGTCGTCGTCGGCGCCGTCGTCACCACCAGCCGTCGCGTCGTGAGTCTTCTCTCCAGTTCGTTTAGTTTGGAAAGGAGTTTTTTTAATGAATAATCTATTTTTTATTCGAAATAACAAAAATATACCTGACCGAATTTTTTTTTATAAAAATAAGTTTCAATTGTTTAACCATCAGGTGGCTGGAGCCTATCGTCTAACGGCTACGCGACAAGCAAGCAATCCGTTGACCGTTAGACAAATTGAGTGCAGTTGCCGAACGATCGGACGACTACGACTAATCACCCATCGGTTAGGTGACTGTGCTTCCAATCGCCGAAGGATTAGATGATTGGAAGCGCAGATAAAAGGACCAAGAGGCCTTGGCCACTCAACCGCGTGGTAAATTTTTTTGTATTTTAAATTTTGCATATGAAGTAGATAGTTTATTTAGTATTAGTATAAGTAGAAAATTCTAGATGTAGACAAAAATAGTATAACTTTGGTATAGAAAATTTAGTCAATGTAGTTTTAGAAAATTAGCAGCCATAGTAGCCTGTAGTTGTGTAAAATTCAGTGAATATAGTTGTAGAAAATTAGCATCATTAGCAAATTGGCATGCGTACAAAATTATAGTTGTAGAAAATTCAGTCAACGTTACGTAAAAATTAATCGTCCGTAGAAATTTGTAGTTATTCGAAATTCAGTCAATATTTTTGTAAGGATTTTCATAATTGTCTTTGTATAAAACAATAATACATAATATTTATGATTAATTACGAATGAATGTAATGTTATTAGTACGTTGGAAAAACACGTGTACTATTATAACTGGTATATGGGCATTTAAATTGATATACCATGTAAATTATCGAAACCATTAGGAATTATTTGCAGTAGGAGACAGCTCGAGTAGCAAGAAAAGAGCGGCGTCGGTGCGCGGTCTGCCGTTAGGAAGTTAATGCTACGAGGTTAGTGTAGTTGATTACGATAGGCGAACGGTCGGTAAAATGTAAATTACAGTACATCATTACTTCCGTAATGTGCGATATGATTTGACTAGTTGCAAAATTAAAAATATATACAGTCAGACATCAGTACTGTCGATGCCCACTACATTAAAAGTGCATTAAAGTGTTGGAACCATTCGTAACGGTCTAAATGGTGTGGATTTGAGCGGTTTTGTGCAAGCCACTCTGGTACACTTGGACGATAAGAATGCTCGAATCGCAGATGTGATGCACTGGCTTACTCGTAGTTTTTCGTTGGACCCCGAGGTGTGCAGCGTTGTCATACAAGGGCTTGGAGCCGGTCTCCCACGGACATTAGATGGGAGTTGAGAACATTGATGCGCACTGTTGCGTGGAAAGGATTTGTACAAGGGTGTCGGCACCATGGATACGAGTGCGTGATGCTTGTGCAACCATACCCAGTAGAAGTTGTGCAAGGTCATGCGGACGACCATCATCCAGAAGGTGCGAGCAGCTCGAGTGGCCCGCGTGTTACTGGGGTTGCGCAAACTACTCCAATGACTATCCCAACAGTCGTCTAAACACCGCCATCTATCGACAACTGGTAAGGACCAGTGCATTGTTTTCCCCCTACTTTTTCTCCTTCAAAGTATGCACTAACAGCCTCTCTTGTGTATCCACAGTCACCGGAACCCCTATGTGGCTAACGCAAATGGATCGATCTTGAGATGCACCCAAAGGACAAGTAGGCCCTCGACTTCGAGGAGTGGAATGTAACAAGATCCTGCGATATCCGGGAGGAGTGCCGCAAGGACGAGCAAATCGAGCGTATACATCAGGAGACGAAAACTCATCTCGAGGCGTGCACATGCAGGGAGCGCGAGGCTCGCGAGAGGGAGCGTGAGAAAAAGAGGAAAATAGCGACCAAGGCAAAAGAGGCCGCCAAGGAGTTCAACGTCGAGCTCGCAAAAAAGGAAAAATGATCCCGATCCACGCAGTAGGTCGTACGAGCAGTTGGGTTGGTTAGTCACACATGATGCTCTATGTTATGTATGTAATCAAATCCTACGTGGCATGTTATTCCCAATGTAATATGAAGTTTACTTTAATTCAGACAAACTTATTTCTTCGTCTTTTCACATTCAATTATTCCCATAGCAAGTCATCTAAAATCATTAATAGACCAATTCTCCTTCGTGTACGAATTCCTGGTAACATCACAATATCACTTACTCTCGTACGTACCGATCGTTCTCAAAAAACGTTTCAAGAATTTTTTGCACTACAACAACATACAATGATCATAAATTCTTATTACGAATCCAACAGATTGTCTGCCAGTCATAATCTATGAAAATCACAAATGGATTAACCCACACTGCATTCTGTTTGCAGTTGCTGCACAGCCGAGCCACTGGACGACAGGCTCCAATCACCCAAGCGTTGGGCGACTGGAGCCTGCCGCCCAACGGCTTACGGATAGCTTTCTTGTAACGCAACCATTGGGTGATAGGCTCTAGTCGCCCGACGGTTAGGCGACTGGAGCCTATTTCTGTAAAAAATGTTCGTGCGGTATATTTTTGTTATTTCAAATAAAAAATAGTATATTCATAAAAAATTCATTTGGAAAGTATACAGTTTCTATAAAAAACGATAGTTTCTATATGCAAGCCGGTTTTCTATACAAACCAGTAACAATAAAAAAATAAAAAAAAGAGAAAAAAATATCGACCTCTTCGAGCACCATTTCTGTTCCTCGCTACCTGGTGATCTTCGATGGTCTCAATTATCAAGACTGGTTTTAGCACATGCATCTCCATATGCGTGTTCAAACTCCTCGCCGGCGAGTTGCCTTGTCCGCCTTACCCTGTTCCACCTGTTGCGCCCATGCTCCCGAAGAATGCTTCTGAAGACACTCGTGAGGAGGCGCCTGATGCTTTTGAGGATGCCTTGAAATCTTTTCAGACTTAGTATGCTACCTAGAAGATGTGGATTGATGAGGATACTCGTGCCTCTACTATTCTGCTTGCTAGCATGGAGGTACATCTTACTGGGGATGTGGTTGGCTTGGCTTGGCTTCAATACAGGTGCTGTGGGCACAACTGCGCAACCGCTATAAGCCATCTGGTGATTCGTTGTATCTTGCTATTGTGCGTTAGGAGCAGTTGTTGCAGCAGGGAGATGTCACTATGAATGAATTCTACGCCCAATTGTCTGTGGTGTGGCAACAAATTCACTCTTTGGGACTGGATGTTTGTTACACTTGTCAGTGTTGTCAGCTTCAGCAGTCTCACCTAAAGCTTGTCACATCTACGACTTTTTAATGTCTCCCGGTTGAGTTTAAGCAAACTCGTACACAGTTGCTGGCTCTCCGCCCTCTTGTGACTCTGTTGGAGGCCCTTGCAGATGTTTGTACTGAGGATATTCGTCTTCATGGTGTGGGTCTACTGCCGTCACCATTATTTCCTTTGGTTTTGGCAGCTCCTCTAGCTACTACTCCTGTTGCGCCTCCAGCTACTCCTTCACTAGTGGCGTCTTCTCTAGTGACAACTGCTGTTAGTAGGGGACTCTATTGCACCTACTGCAACAAGGATAGACATGTGGAGCAGTTTTGCTACAAAACGAAGAAGGATTTACATTGAGGTGGCCGTTCTCCAAAGGGCGCTGGAGGCTCCTCTCAGAGGAGCTTTGATGCTTCTGATACTCAGGAGATTCTCACACTGCTACGTCGCATGGCTGCTTCTGCACTATCTATTTTTGCTGCATAGTTTTCTAGTGAGAGACCACATTCTACTTCTCCTTCGTCAGGTATATCAACTTAGATTCTTAACTCTGGTGCTTCCTTTCATATGACATCCGATTCCACCAGCCTTCTATTAGTTCTCTAGTTGTTCCTATGACTATTCAGACAACAGATGTTACCTCTTTTTGTCACAGGACAAGGCACTCTTTCTAATTCCTCTTTTCATGTTTCTGCTGTTTCTCATGTTCCAAAACTAACCTTGCAGCTCATAACTGTCAGCTACCTCACTGGTTATGGTTGTCATGTTATTCTCGATTATGATTTTTGTTGTATTCAGGATCATCGTAGGGGAACTCTAGTTGGTACTGGCCCTCGTGTCATGACTCACGGCATATTTGAGAGCTTGACTGGCTTCATCTTCCTTTTGTTGTCCTTGCTAGTCTTGCCGTCTCGATCACCGCCTCTGCATCTACTGTATTCTCCACTACGTCTTTTACTCAGTAGCATCATTGTTTGGGACATCTTTGTGGGTCACGTCTATCTTCATTAGTTTATCGTGGTCTTTTAGAGTCTGTGCCTAGTTATGCTTCTCTCAATTGTCAGGATTGTAAGCTTGGCAAACCGCTTCAACTCCTCTATCCTTCCAGTAAGTTAGAGTCACAACGTCCTTTTGATCTTGTTTATTCTGATGTATGGGGTTTGGCTCCTTTTGTTTTGAAAGGAGGTCATCGATATTATATAATTTTTATTGATAAATTTTCTCGGCACACATGGATATGCTTTATGTCATCTCGTAGCAAGGTTCTCTCTGTTTACAAGAATTTTGCCACCATGATCCGTACTTAGTTTGACTCCTATTCATGTTTTTTCATGTTGATTCCACTAGGGAGTACATGTCGAGGGTCCTTTGTGGTTTTCTTGCTGAACATGGCACTCTCTCTCAGTTTTCTTGCCCGGGTGCTCATGCCCAGAATGGTATGGCTGAACGAAAGTTTCATCATCTTCTTGACATAGTTTGTGCTCTTATGCTTGCTTCTGTTGTCCCACCACACTTCTGGACTGATGCTGTTTCTACTGCCACTTTTTTTATCAATATTTAGCCTTCTTTTGCACTTCATGGTGGTATCCCAATTGAGCGTCTCTGTGGTAAGACCCCTGAGTATTCTAGTATTTGCCTCTTTTGGTGTGTGCTATGTTTTTCTTGCACCTCGTGAGCACACCAAGCTGACTGCTCAATCCATGGAGTGCGTTTTTCTAGGCTATAGCGCTGAGCAAAAGGGATATCGTTGTCGGGATCCTATTGGCTGACAGATGCGGATTTCTCAGGATGTTGCTTTTGATGTGTCTCATCCTTCTCCTTCCTCCACTCCAGCATCTCTTGTTAAAGCACTTTCTTTCCCTGACCTTTTCTTCCACCCCATAGTCATCACTCCACCACAGCCTTTGGTTTTTCTAGTGCCTCCTTCGCCGCCGGCACCCTCTCTAGAGATTCCTCCTTATTCCTTCTTATCCTTTCTACTACACTCGTCGTCCGTGAGTTGAGGATTCTTGTGATGCACCAACTTCTTCTAATAGATCATCTTCTTTGTCCTCTCCTCCTTGATATGCTCTCTGTGATCGCCAGTCTATTCGGTGTCCTGATCATTTTGGTTTTGCTACCGTTGCTCTTACCAAATAGACTTCTTATCGTGATACTGTTGTTCATTAGGAGCGACAGCATGCGATGGTAGAGGAAATCGATGCCCTTGAGCGTACTGGCACGTGGGATCTTGTTTTTCTTCGTACGCATGTCAATCCTATCACGTGCAAGTGGATATATAAAGTTAAGACCCGCTTTGATGGTTCTCTTGAGCATTATAAGGCTTGTCTTGTGGCACGAGGTTTTCAACAGGAGCATGGTCATGATTATGATAAGACTTTTGGTCCTGTAGCTCACATGACCACTGTTTGCACTCTTCTTGTTGTGGTGTCTGTTCGGGCATGGTCCATCTCTCAGCTCGATGTCAAGAATGCTTTCCTCAATGGTGAGTCGCGTGAGGAGGTTTATATGTAGCCACAAATGGGGTATTCTATTCCTTAGAGTATGGTTTGTCACCTTCACCAATCTCTTTACGGCCTCAAGCAAGCTCCTCATGCCTGGTTTGATCATTTATCTTCTGTTGTCACTGTAGCTGGTTTCTTTGCTAGTGCTCATGATGCTGCTCTTTTTATTAACATTTCGCCTCATGGTCGGACGCTTCTTCTATATGTTGATGATATGATTATTACTGGAGATGATTCTCAATACATCACTGTTGTCAAGGAGCATCTTAGTAATCAGTTCTCATGTCTGATCTGGGTCATATTCGCTACCTTTTTGGGAGTGAGATTATTTCTATGCTTGAGAGCTTTTATCTGTCCTAAGAAAAGTATATCCAATATCTTCTTGATCGTGCTTCCCTTATTGATCAATGCATAGCTGAGATTCTCACAGA
Source organism: Dendrocalamus latiflorus (assembly GCA_017311315.1). NCBI lineage: Eukaryota > Viridiplantae > Streptophyta > Magnoliopsida > Poales > Poaceae > Dendrocalamus > Dendrocalamus latiflorus. The sequence goes on along the minus strand of CM029670.1, from coordinate 13,149,326 downwards.
GCTTAATGTTTATCTTTGGCCCACTGATGGTGAGCCTCTTACTGATTCTACTCGCTATCAACATCTTATTGGGAGTCTTGTTTATCTTGGTATCAGTCGTCCTAACATTTCGTACCCTGTGCATATTTTGAGTCAATTTGTTTTTGCTCCCACTCAACTCTACTATAGTCATCTTGTTCATGTTCTACAATATCTTTATGGAACTATCGCTCGTCATCTTTTTTCCACTCGCACCAGCTCTTTACAGCTCCAAATATATTCTAATGCCACATGCACTTGTGATCACTCTGATCATCTGTCTCTCTACCTATTGTGTTTTTCTTGGTGGTTCTCTCATCGCTTGGAATACTAAGAAGCAGACAACAGTTTCATATTTGAGTGTTGAGTCTGAGTTGTGAGCTATGCCTTTATGGACTGCGGAGATTACTTGGCTACGGTGGTTACTTAAGGATTTTGGTGTTTTATTTTTGCACCGACTCTTCTTTTGTCTGACAGTACAGGTGCTACTAGTATTGCTAAAGATTCGATGAAGTATGAGCTTACAAAGCATATTGCTGTTGGTGCTTCCTACATGAGGACACATGTGCTGGACCAAGTTATTGCTCTTCAGCATGTGATTTCAGAGCTTCAGTTAGTAGATTTCTTCACAAATGCATAAACTAAAACCCAGTTTAGCTACTATCTCTTTAAACTTCATGTTGTTGATCCACCATAAATTTGAAGAGGGTGTTAGATGTGTATTATTATCTATATATTTAGTTTATTGTATAAAGGGTTATCTACATATATGATATATCTGTACTTGTATATATATTGGTCTATTGGCCTCATGATTAATACAAGCGTTATTCATAACAAACGCCACATCAAAATCTTAAAGCATGTTGCACACAGGAATTGTATTTTTTTTTATTTTCAATAGAACGTGTGATGAATTATGTAGTAATTCCATGATGTAATCTAATCTGGAGATAACAATTAATTGATGCATGAACATATACCTGCTCTTTGAGAATGTTATACAGCTTGAGCTCTTGCTGCAGGTGTTGCACATCAATTCTTCTCATGGTAACAGCATCCCGCAGCTTCAAGATACTTTTCCAAACACTATAAAGAATACTCTGTTTTGTCACAGGAGGAGAAAAAACATTGTCAGTTGAACATTGCTCAATCAAGAAAACTCAGAGGAAATGCACCTATTAAACTACCAAAACACCAATGCTCAGAAACAATTGTCGCATCAGCACAAACTTTAGCAAATCTTATTGTGCTGTCAAAACTGTAATTGCATCACTAAAGCAAAATTAAGTTGCATATAAAATAACATGTGGAATAATGTAAGTAGGATATGATATACTTAAATATTAAAAGCTCATCCTGTAATCTTAAGATAACCAAAAAAGATGTACATTTATCACTTTCACAGGATTTGTTCCAACGATTATCTCATAGAAACCAAATGAAGTACAGGCATCAAGAATAAATAAGGATGGCCACAGAGAATTGACAAAGTCAACTTAAGCAATTTGAGATTAGAGCAGGATAAACATAACATGCTAGTTTTACCTCAACAGTGTTTTTTTGGAAGGATAGTGTATCTTCTGAACGATCATTTACGAAGTGCCACTGCAGGTATCTATTATACAGCAGACGTAGTTGGTGGATATTCTCAATCTGGCTTGCATTTTTCTTCCCTTTTCTCGCATCAACTATATAGTTAAAAACAGGTTGTGCAACACCTGACTGACCAGCTGAAGCACCTTGTGATCGGCCAGGTGTTGTAGGCCTTATCCGCGATGGACTCTGGAAGGCCCTAGAAGTAGAAGACGCAGCTGACAAAACCTTGCTTGGTGACGCCGAGCGATGCAGAATTGGGACAGGTGAAGAAAGAGCCCTGCTCGGACGACCAGCGGATTTAGAGCTTTCTGATGTCTGTGAAGAGACATCACTGCTAGATTCTGCCTCATCCTCTCTCCTGCTCCCATACATAGCAAATCTCTTTGCCATGTCGTTCAATGGTTGATTCAAACCATTGCCTGTGCCTTCAGATGGAGGCACCCTCCTTGGCGACTGTCCTCTCGAAAGATATGACGAAGAGACTGATTGGGTAGCCTTGTGAGCAGAGGCAATGCTTCTCGAAGTAATACTGGCAGAACCCAGGCCGCTCATCATTGCTGGCCATCGATGCTGCTCGACGGCCCTCTTATTGGGAATCTCTGAAGGTCGAGCATTCTCACATTGGTTGCCAATGTTCCTCCCTCTAAGAGGACTCCTCTTCCTCTCGGCCATAGCGCTTGCCTGTACCTTGGCCTGATCCAGAGATGAACCGGAGACTGGCTTGTCTCTCTTCTTGGCAGGGGATGCCACAGAATCCGACTGAAACGAGGGAGACAGGTTCCGCGCTGATGCCCGTAAGCCATCAGGGGCCTTGGTACTGATTGCACGACGAGAAGTGCTATGTACCTCGGTGGCTGCTGCATCACGGACCGGTGTACTGGACCTCGACGCAATGATGGAGGACGTCAGCCTAGGAGAAGGCGTGGAAGACCTTCTCCTGTCAGCTGACTGTGCTCTCTTGGGCAGTGCCGTGCCTTCAACTGCAGAGGCCCGGCCGAGACATGGAGACGTGCATCGCGTCGCCGTAGAAGCAGCGGCAGCCGGCGCCGGCGGCACATCGGACTTGAACCTGGAGACCACCTCCCTTCTCCGGCCTGCCGGGGCGGCATTTTTCTTCTCAGGTGGGGCCAGCGGCCGTCGCAGGGCACCATCGACGACGGGAGCAGCCTTCCTCCTCCCCTCACGCTTCACGGCATCCATGGAGAATGGCCACTCCAAGAAGCACCCACATTGATGTGGTTAGCTCTCATCAAGATACCTGCACCTCTCCACAGCAGCTGCCCGGCCCCCAGCAAAATCACGGAGATCTACCACAAGACGACACCAACCACCAGGACCGATAAGGCGAAAGAGAAAGCATGCATGCATTAACGTTTAACTCTGAAACAAACACGCAGGGGAGCAACCCACCCCCACCACGTCAAGCACCGAGAGAACCGGTCCCGGCGGGTTGGACAGGCACGTTCGGGAGAGGAACCCGGCAAATGCAGGCAACAAAACAGCAAGGACGTCGCATATTCACAACGGCCGATGGCGACAACCAAGTGTCACGGCCATTTCGCATGCAGGAATTCCCAGTTTGTTGCGACTGCATCCGGTCCCTCTCACAGGGACGCCATGGTCGGGTGCCCGAGGGGAAAGGGAAGCTCCCCAATGTGGGCTCTGCTTTAATTTGCAGTTACTGTTTCACAGTGCAAATTTAAGCACTGTAAGGGTCTGTTTGGGAGAGCTCCACCACTTAAAACGTGGATCTGGAGCAGCAGCTCCACCATGGAGCAACTCCACCGTGGATCTGGGATCCCACCATGAAGTGTTTGGCTTGTACAGCAGCTCCAGATCCACGAAATTGAGGTTTTGGTGGGAATGGTCACTTTTGGTGGGATGGGGTGTGTAACCAGTGGCATTGGTGGGTAATTACCACCCAACTCCACGGTGAAGCACCCCTTGAGGAGCTCCATGAAATCCATGGATCTGTCCCTCAGATCCAGGATTTTGGTGGATCCAGATTTCGCGGAGCTGAAGCGTTTGGGTAAAATTTCGTGGAGTTGAGCTGTTTTTCGTAGATCTGGAGCTGGTGGAGCTCTCCCAAACAGGCCCTAATTCTTGCTGCGAATTGCTGCTGCTAGATGAGATCGATCATGTGGCCGAGCTTAGCCGGCTCGAGCCAGACTCAACCAGAACATTGGCTCAGCTCGGCTCGGCTCATTACGAAAACGAGCCAAAGGCTCGGCTTGGTTTGAATGTAGGCTTGAGCTGGCTCGTTTGGCTCGCGAGCCGTGCATGGTTTTTTTGGCTCTATGCTTGTGCTTGCATAACAAACTATACGTAACTCCGTAATAGCCATATAATGTATGTAAAAATATATTAAGTATAATGTATAAGCTATCCCAATCCTATGTACAAATCTATCATCAAATAATAACAGATGCTATCAAATTTTCCTGTATAAAGTTGACAGAAAATCAATGAAACATTAGGAAATCCATTCTTCATATCAATAGTTCACAAAAGTTCATGACATCAAAAAATGGCTCATGACACATACGCATGAAACAATGCATCACAAATGGCTCATGACATCAAAAGTTCATAGGATAGTTCATGAAACAAATGCATGTTAAACTATGTAAGTATCTCATTTGAAATTAGTAAACACCAACTAACGAATCTCATTTTGAACTTAGGATTAAGAATAGTAGCAAGGACCATGACATTGTTCTTTTCTATCTAATACTTGTCAAACTCATGCAACATTTCAGTAGCCATATTCTTCAAATGTTCATCTCCAGAATTAATTGAAGCTCTTATTGCAATCTTCACATTAACTATGTAAGGATAAAATACATTTGCCGCGAGGTATGTTGATCCAGATAATGCACTAGTCACATCAGCTAAGGTCTTCAATATTAGCACAATTTTTTCATACAATACCCAATCTGCATTTGAAGGCTACCATTTGTAGTTTGCATCTGTGTTGGCATAATACACTGATGCATCCTTATAAGCAATGCAAATAAACAATATTTTATAAGTAAAACTCCACCTTGTCAACACATTAAGACTCAACCCAGGACCAATTATCAATGCAAGTGATCTACAGGTTTTTTAAGAATTTGTACATACGAGATGGAGATTTCTTTATATACTTGACTGTTTCACTGAGCTCATTCATCAAATGGTCTAAGAGTTCTAGGCCATTATTGACTACCATATTCACAATGTGAGAACAGCAGCAAACATGAAAATATTTAGCAATGAAACGATTTGATCCTTTAGTAGCAAACTTGGCCATCAAACTACATATAGCGACAACATTTGAGGAAGCATTATCAAAAGTGATTGTGATAATCGTATCTTCTATCTTCCATTCAACAACGCAATCAGAGACAACTTAAGATATAACAATCCCAGTGTGTAGAGGATCCAACTTAATAAAGTTTAGCACATGGCATTGCATAACCCAATTTGTATCTATATAATGCACTACCAAGCTTATATAGCAAATGTTTTGGTTAGATGTCCACGGATCACAAGTTAAACTTATATGGTTGACACTTCCTAAGGATTTCTCTCTCTAATTCAAAAATGTTGATGCATTCACTTTTTATTGTCTTTGTACCGGTGAACTGATATGCTGGATTTAAATACCCCATCAACACATTAAACTAAGTATGCTCTATGATCCTAAATGGATACTCATGGACAATTATTATCTTAGCAATTATTCGACGAGTTTTATCTTAATCATAATCACTAGGAATGACAATAAGAGGTAAACCAAAATCACCTACCTTGATGGCACCAAAGTTGAGCTTAGCTTGAACTTTCATATTAGTTACCTAGTTTAAATAGGGTGTGCACTTCAATATATGCCTCATTACATGCGAAGTAGCGTCCTTTGTTTGTAAGATATGACTTTGTAGTAAAACATACACTTCGCTGCAGTCTCGATCTCCCCTTTCTTCTTCTTGGATGGCCTACTAACCACCTTAAAATTCTTTCAACAATTTGATCGTTTTGATCTACCACTTGTGGAGGGAGCATTTGAAGAACCCTTCTTCCTTTCGCCCTTCTCTTTGATCTTTGAGCGCAGTTGCATCATCTGCCTCAACTGCTTTCTCACCCTCACTTGAAGAATCCACCGAAACATATGAGGGTTCATCGGCCTCATCACCATCAAAATCAACATTAGGCATGTCCCAATCCACTGGCCGATTTCTGGCTCCAATTCCTCACCCGATAGCTGTGAATCTATGCAACAGTACAACAGTGTGGCAATAACCCAACAAGGCAACATGCCAACAACAACAAGTGCACTTGCATCAATCTTGCACCTTAAATTAAACCTAACAATTCAACTGGAGAGAGTGGAGACTCACCAAGGCTTCTGGAGTTGTCACCAGTTGGGCGGGGGTGATGAGATGGTTGTGAACTGGAGTTGATGAGGCCAATAGTAGTAGACTTCTTCGCTCCATGCGCACGAGACTCCATACTCAGATGGCACTCCATGCAGCAGCCTCTAGCATCGATGGAGTCGGTCGAAGCCGGGCGGAGAGAGATGACGTCATCGAGGAGATGGAGGCATCGGGGAGAGACGATAGGAAAGGCGACGGTGGCGCGGGTAGACGACAGCATGGTAGGGCGCGCCCAGCCCTAACCCTAGCCAGCAAGGGGATGATGGCCGCAGGCAAGGATGGGGAGAAGGGGGCCGGTGGCAGTCGGGGAGAAGGAGGTTGGTAGCTGTCAGGGAGGAAACGGGCAGGGGAATGGGGGTGGCAGCGGATGGGGAGAATAGGGGCAGCGACCGGCGGGGAGGAGTGCTGTGGCCAGGGAGAAGGGGCGGTGACAATCAGGGAAAAGGGGGCGGTGGTGGTTAGGACAAGTGCGTCGATACCGGCCAGGGAGAAGAGGTGAGCTGGTTTGGGGAGAGAAGCGTAGGCTGGGAAGGAGTGCTGCGACCTGTGGTTGGGGTTAGGAAATAGGGACTTAACTTGGTCTCCCTAGGCCAGGTAGCGCTAGTTCTACGAGCCTAACAAGCTCACCAAGTAGTTCACAGGTAGCTTGAGCTCGGCTCGCTAGCGAAGTGAGCTGTGAATGAGGCTTAGCTTAGTGTGTACGTCACGAGTTAGAGCCGAGTTGGCTTGCGAGCCCTGCGTTTTTTTTCAACCCTATGGGGGATTAACAATGCTTTTCCCTGGAGATCCTGAGGCTCTTGGGGCCGACAGGGGCACATGCATGCGAGATGGTTCTTTGTAGCTACGAATTTTTAGTACCGGTTTTCATCGCCGGAAGCAGCATGGGAAACAGGGATCGTTCTGTAACACTTTACCACTTAGGAACTACGAACTTGCATTATAGTAAAGCTTTGTACGGTTCGGTGCAGACAAGAACGCTAAATCCAAATCGATCTCCTAAATAATAATAATAATAATAATAATAATAATAATAATAATAATAATAATAATAATAATAATAATAATAATAATAATAATAAAAGGAAAAGAAAGACAGAAGTGGCAGATGAAACAGTACCGGACCACCAGCACATTGCAATTGCCGAAATATCAGTAGAATTTCCAAATAGGCTTCGAGCGCATCGACGTGGGAACTTTGGCGCACGGAAAGGGACGCTTAACTTTGGCGCAAAGGATTCACCGTAAAGGCGTCGTGCGGTTTCGATCGCGACGACAGCGCAAGAACGCGAAGCGGCTGGCCCAGCTCAAATCGGCGCCCCCCAAATCTCTCTCTCTCCTTTTCTTTCTTTTTATTTTTTTTAAAAAAAAGAATAGACGGACTTTGGGTTAAGCATCGAAATCACACGAAACGCGTCGAATGCACACAGAAGCAATTACGGAAATTGGAAATGGCCGATGAAAAAATCCGTAAGCTCATCGAATGCAGCGAAGAATCCAGCAGAAATCAACGAGATTTCTCCAAAAAAGATTACCGAGCAAAGCGATCAAATCTGGCTTTTCGAATATCCCTCCCAAAAAAATCCTCGAATCATTCCCAAAAAAAGTAAGCCGCTCGAGGTCTAAGCGCCCTGCGGACGCGAGCTCAGGCCGACGGAATTCACAAACAGCCTCGCGCACGACCCGATCGAGGGGGCAACGAACAGGACACATCGATGCAACTGTAAATGCTCGACTCACCCCGGGAGCAGAACGGAAGAGATCGCGGCGCGAGGAGCCCTACTTTGGGGGCACCGGTACGGCGAGCAGAGCCGCCGCCGCCGCCGCCGCTTCGTCTCCCTCGTCTTCTCCTCGCTGCGAGGGGCCGGTGGCTAGCGGGGATGGGATCCGATCCGGAGCCGTGCCGTGCGGCGAACTCCTGCAGATTTTTTTTGTTCAGGTTCGGGAGGTGCGGGTGGTGCGGTGAGCAGAGCAGAGGAAGGACTCGTAAGGAGGCGCGCACGGCTGCTGCAGCAGAGAGGAGGTCGGGGTGGGGGAAAAAAAATCGGAAATCGTAATAACGGTACTCTGTCTTGTACGATTGGTGTGGCTTCGCTACGTGCACCCTGTATGTGTCCCCGGACGTAGGGACGAGAGAACCAAAAGTAACCGGCTACATTTAAATACGGCTAAACTCTGCTGCTATCACTCAGATATATCATCGTACAATGGTATACTTTAGAGGGTATTAAAAATAGGATTGTTGTGTAAATTGTTGACCCTTGATGTTATCTACTAATAGCAGTGGTTCATCATGATAATACAATAATTTCATAGGAATTATTGTCAAAAAATAATTTCATAGGAATTCATGGCATGCCCAGAATGCGAGAATTTCACATGAATTTGATATGAAGCGGTGCAATTTTTATAGGAATCCTACGAGAAAGAGTGGCTCCCAAAAATTATTGGAAAAGTCCATTTCTTGGTTCCTCAACTCTTCATGTGGTTTAATTTTCATCCTTTATATGTAAAACCAGGTAAAACACGTCATCTAACTCTGAAAACCGATTGAAACCCATCCCTCCCACTAGTAAAAAGCAGTTTTGACTGAGTTTGACCCATGTGGCGCACCATGTTGGATCTGAGCTAGCTAAAACGAGGTGAGGCTAGCATGTTCATGGTGCATCGAGTCCACGGACAATTCACAAGGTTGCCATGTGGGTCAAACTCAGTCAAAACCGCTTTGTACTAGTCGGAGGGACGGATTCTAAACGGTTTTATGAGTTGATGAGTGTTTTACCAAGTTTTACATATGAAGGATGGAAATTAAATCATGCGAAAAGTTTTTTTGAGGGAATCATGCGAAGAGTTGATAGGTCAAGAATGGACTTTTTTTTTTCAAAATTATACGAAAATCATCTTATTGCAAACAGAACCTAAACATGCGTTGTAGTCTGTGAAGAGAAACAGTAGTAGGTTGCACATGTGTGCAGCATGATACTGGTGAACGTAGAAATAAGGAATTTAAAAGGCATCAACCTTTTCTGATCCCGCTGCTCCAAAAAAAAAAAAAGTACTGCAAATTGCAATAGCAGATAGCAATTGAAGGAAAAGAAAGAGATAAGCTTTGTAAGCTGTGGTGATTGGTCAAAAGTGGCGGCTCCAATTTAGATTTCATCAGTTGTTGAACTATCTTGGGTGATGATGCTACCCTAACACTAAAGAAGCATGCTTGTTTTAGGAGAATTAAAAGCGCACAACCATCAAGTCATAATGTTTTAGGAGAGAAAACTATGAACATATATTAGAACTACGACTGAGAAGGTGTTACGCAATCTAATGGAAAAATACAAGTCAACAAAACATGTTTTTTTTATGTTGTTATACAATGTCACAAAGTTTGTATATATATTTTTATTTTTTTTCAAATGTCGGTCACATTTTGGTGAAGGTGTATATTGTTGCTGCGTGGGGGTTTAAAGCATTTACTGACAGTTCTAGTTCGATCAAATAAATCTCAAACTAGCTAATAAATAATATGTAAGTTGATTTCTAAATCTTAAGGTACTTGTTAGGCATGACAGTTAGCACTGTGTATCATCATAAGGGAAGACAAATGCTTGTACGAAAACAACAACCAGATAAATAGCACACGAAGGACCTTGACTAGCAACATGTAGGTGCCACTCTAAACAGCTTTAGCCTTTTTTTTCTATCTTCTAACTTATTTAAGTCAGAAGTCACAAAACATGTCGGCTTCTAATTTTGATTTTTTTATAGCTATTTTGGTTTTTTTTTCTTTTTCCCCTTATTCTTTTACATTGTCGGTGATGATATAATGGGTTTTTTTTCTATTTTTCTTGTTTTTTAAAAAAAAACTAATAGTCACTACAGTGTAATTTTAGTCAAAAACTAAAAAACACAGCTAAAAGCTTAAGCAAAAGTTAGTTAATGTTGCCCTTAAGCCAACATTTTTTTCGCAGTGCAATCGAAAACACAACTCTCCTACCCATAGCATATGTAGCCCGCAATCCACAGTCCAATGTCCACTGAGATGCGTAAATAGCTATACGGTAGAAAACTATACACATGTATTATCCATTTTCTGAAAACACGCTCTTTCTCTCTCTTTGTATGTGTGTTCTCTCTCCTCTCTTGACTCCGCCTCCGATGAGCCGCGCCACTGCCACCACAGAGCCACCCCTTCGTCGCTCTGACGCCACTCATCTGCCACCGCCGAAAACCCTGCGCCGCACCACCGGAAACCTCGGCTACCGTCATTGAAGACCTTGGCCGCACTGCTTACCAGAAACCTTGGTTTTTGGCAGCTGAGGTTTCAGATGGCCGGCGTCGGAGTAGCAGTGGGGAACCACCAGTTTTTGGTGGGCGGTGCAGCCGAGTTTCCGATGGCCGCGAGGGGTTTCCGGCGTTGACAATCGAGTGGCGTCGGAGCGGTGCAATCGAGGTTCCAATGGATGCTAGGGGTTTTCATCATCAATAGTCGAGTGGCATCGGAGTGGTGACAGGGTGACTCAGTGGAGGCGGTGCATCGCTCACTAGAGGTGGAGCCGAGAGGGGGGGGGAGAGAGGCGAGCTCAGCGGCGACGATCCAGTAGTGGCGGGGGCTCTTGCGAGCTCAGCATCGGGGTGGCTTGACTACTAGTGGAGCAGGGCGAGTTACTCAGCCAGTGCGAGCCCAAATCTAGCTAAGCGAGCTTGACAGATGGACCGGCAAGACGCGCAGCTTGTGATAGGACGGCCGAGATAGAGAGAAGGGAGAGGAGGTGAGAGAAGGGCATTTTGTACCGTATTGGAAGACAAAGGGAATATAGGCACATGTCCCAATGCAAGATGGATAGTGGATGATAGGGTAGCACATACTACCGGTAGAAGAAAATCCGCTTTCCGTAGTGCAACGCAATCTACATGTAAGCAAAACCATTTTTTTGTCAACATACTACTGGCGTACAGTTCATTCACATAAATGCTCGTTCTCAAAAACCACTAGCACACGAGAAAATAGTCTATATATTTTTACCATTACTGGATCCCTGTAGTAGAATGATTCTTTCAAAATCTTTCCCCAAATATCAACAACAACATATAGCAGAAACACAAATTCATAACCTCGTCATAGCCATGAGCCAAGGAACACAAAATGCCATAAATTCAAAGTCATACCGGTTGAACCTCTAGCTAGGAGCGATCAGACTGGAAATTGCTGTCAGCTAGACCACTGGTGAGGGATGGTCAGACCAGAATGAATAGTAAAAATCAGACGAATAAATAGTAAAATCAGTATTGTTTCAAATATAAAAAACATTATAACTTATGATATGAAGATCTAAATAACTTGAAACTTGGCATACACCTTCGCTAAGATGTCATGAACGTATTTCAATCAACGATCGAGAAAATTGATACCAAAATTGTGACATTTTTTCAATTAAGTGAAGATGGCACCAAAACGAGGCAAAAATGGAAAATCTTCATATGCTCTTACTCGTGAGTTCTAGATGATTTAAATGACCTTAGATGGGTTATCACATATTATATCAAGCTAAATCATAGCATGAATTTGATCTAAATCACCCATAAGATCAAAATCCAAAAATTACCTCTCTCTTGAGAAAAACCGAGCAAACTTAAGAATTTCCTCTAGATCATACCTCAAGAACCGAACAAACTCAAGAACTTTATCTAGATCATACCTAGATAGATAGGATGTTAACTCCAGGAGATATCTCTACTTTTACACATCTTTGGCACCAGAAAAGCTCAAGAGAAGAGAAATCAAAACAAGAATGCCAAGATAATCAAAAGCACAAAAGATTATCCATGGCACAACTCACCTAGGTAAGTTTTGGATGTTCATTTCACTTGGGAAGAAAAGTTTTATAGTCAATCCCTCGAGATAGCAGAGCCCTAAGACTAAAGCACACACACAAGTCTCCAACATAAGAAAATCATAACCCTAACATCTCAAGTCATCATCTAACTCAACTCAACACAAGGCTTATATTGTAGAGGCTCCTCACCTCTCACTTAAAGCGAACAATCAACCACTATTAGCGGATCATACCACTTACATATTATTGACACCGATTTTTGTCATCCACTTAAAACATGAATAAATGATAATCATCATCACAAACATAATAATAATAATAATCAAATAAATAAATTACGTTGTCGGCTAAAATATGTTACAACCAGTTTAAAGAAATAATATATGGGAGATAAGGAAGGAAGAGACATGAAAAGATATGTCTGATTAGTAGCCACAACTACGGCAGGACGACTCTACGATCGGTTCACTGTATATATGACCGGTTCACTATAGCCACGACCAGTTGATGGTCATACGCAGATATCTAACAAAAAGTTTAAATTGACCGCAACATACATGGATCTTGAGCACGCTAATTTCGACCGTGTTGGTCGACCACGCAGTATTGACCGCGTTATGTCAACTACGTTGGTCGACTATGATATTTCGACCACGTTGGTCGATTGTGATATTTCAACTACATTGGTCGACACTGATATTTCAATCATGTTGGTTGACCAAGATATTTCAATCATGTGTGATGATCACGTTATTTTCTTCGACGACGTGCCGGTCAACCAAACACATGCATGGATAACTTTCACGTGTCGATAGGGAAGTGGTGCCATAACTGCATACATGTAGAACCATAATACACAAAAAAAAATCAAGAAACGCTTGGAAAATAACACACGTTCAGCAACTGTCAATAGCGGCTGGAGCACTGCGCGCTCGATCAAGTAACCGATGGACGGAATCCAAATAGCCCACATCCTACACGACCGTGCGCGAAGCCGGTTGCAGTGTTGGAACTACCCATTAGTAGAGGGAAGAAGTCAAACAAAGGTTGCCATAATTTCCTTCAAAGCAACCGCCCTTTCACCCCTGCTCTATAAATAGGGGCAAGGAGGAAGATATACATGAACACGGATGGAGGAGCTTCTGCAAGAGAAGGAAACGTGGGCAAACTCTAGGAGAAAGGAAGACACACAAAACACACTCGAAAGAAGAAAAAAGTGAGCAGCCAATATAGAAAGAAGGTAAAGTTCTTGCTCTACTTCTTCCCCTCTCTCTCTGCTCTTCGGTTCAGCCATTGCGGTATGAATCGAGGAGCATTCTCCATACCCCCCCATCGCCCTTTGGTTCAGCCATCGCGATACGGATCAAGGTGCTTCATTTTGTTTATATTTTGGTTCCCCTTGGTTCGGTCCAGTTAGGAGATACAAACCCGAAGAACGAGTGCTTGATCTCTCGTTTCTTAGGTTTGGTCCCTACAAATGGATACAAATTAAGGCGAGGCATGAATACTTCATCTCTTCAGTTCGATCCCTTGCAAATGCATACAAACTGAAGTGAGAAGTTGGAAGAGCCCCCATTTTTCCTCAATTCGGTCCTCCTAAATGGATACAAATTAATAGTGGGTATATGCAGCCAAAAATAAAATATAAAACACAGCCTTCACTTGGTTTACGCTACATCTACAAGCACTATGCAGTGCTAGTAGTGATACAAGGTGGAGTAAAATAATAAAGAAAATACTTTCTCTTCGATTATGTACATACAAGTGATCAATATTCACAAGTACTATGTACTATGTAATGCTATACATCTGCATGCACTGTAGCTACGACCATTTCCAAAACCCGGTAGCTACGACTGTCTCCAAATTTTGATAGCTTCGACTATCTCTAAGACCCGGTAGCTACAACCATCTCCAAAATTCGGTGGCTACGACCATCTGTAAATCCAATAGCCACGATTATCTCCAAGACATGGTAAATCCGACCATATCTAAAATCCTGAAGCTATGACCATCTCCAAAGGCCCGAAGTTACTACCAGTTGCAAATCTGATAGCTATGACCATCTCCAAAATTCGGTAGCTACAATCATTTGCAACTACGACCAGCAAACTGAGTAAACACCCATTAGCGATGCCAAGATTGAAGACCATTTCTCTTACATTTGTGTAATCATCATATGTTATATTTTGTTATAATGTGTATGTTGAAATACTTAATCAAGGGCTTCCTCACAAAGAGATGTAATTAATGGAATTTTTTTGTAAATATATTAATTCTGGAAGGAATGGACTTGCAATACCCAATTTCTTTGTCTCACATTTTGAATTAAATTTAATCAACTTGTCTCTAATGACGTGGAGGCTAGTTGCCGCCCATTTTCCCGTCATCACATATGGGAAACCCGGTAACCCACACACAAACACACACTTGCACACTTTTCAAAATGTGACTTCCCAAAGGCTCCACAAGTCCGATAAGACATGCCATCTACAAAGATGTGACCTAAACTATTTAGGCCAAGCAACTCCACCCAGTTTTAGATAATTTTCTCAATTGCTACCCGTCGATGTTCATGGCGATGCGATGCCTATGACTTGTCGCTAAGACCATACACCTGCGTCGACATCGTCACCACTTGAAATGCACAAGTTCAATTGGCACATCATATGCATGCATTGCCTCTTTACGATCCTTATCTTTCTCCTGTACTTCTCATCTTGAGATGTTGCTTTACTTGAATTTACGCGACACGTCATGGCCTCAAGACCCCATCCATAGCCTCGGTCTTACTGTTGGCCATAACAATCGTCAAAGACATGCACACTAAAGATCAAAATAATCGATCCAAGTATAAATGACATACTCTTGAGTCTCAATTAGCAAACCAAATGCATGGACACACACCATGACTAACCCATGCGTGGAACCCCATGACTAACACTTGCACAAACTCTTGCTGTGACTGACCCAACCAATACCACAGAACACACTTCACTTGGCAATACCTCAATATGGTTGGCCTGACCATGGCCACCAAGCCAGTCAGACCACCTAAAGTAAGCTAGTTGGACTGCCACCCAACTGGCACACTCCACCAGTCTGATCGCAATCTCCCAATAGTCAGACCGCCTGCCCAGGCCAGTCTGATTGGAGCTTCCATAAACGCATAGGCCAAAATTCAAATCAAAAAAATCAAACTCAATAAACGTAAGCGAAGAACAAACAAAATCAAATATTCATCAACAAGCAAAGCACAAGCAATATCAAATATTTATCAGTCTCATGAGGCGTCACAACATGTTATTACAATCTTTAGTTTGTTCAGCACTACATCTTCTTGTACTGCCTCTAGACCTTGGCTTGATTTCGTGGTGTGATGCTACATGACCCCAAGTTGGGCTGTAAACAAGTTAAGCTCGAGCGAACCTAGTCTTCCAAGCTCGATCTTGGTAGAAACTTAAGCTGAGCTCGAGCAAGCCTGAGTTAGGATGTGAGCCTAGTCCTACGCTCGAGCTCGGCTTGGCCCAAGCTCGAGAAGGCTTGAGTAAGCTCAATAATAGTCAAAACAATTTAACATGCATTAATATTTAACAATAAGAAAAGCTCAAGCTCTGGTCAAATAAGCTCAATAACAATCAAAGTAATTCAACATGCACTAATTTTCAACAATAAGAAAAATCGAGCTCGAACTCAGTTCGAGTAAGCTTGATAAGAGTTAACACGCATCAACATTCAATCTCGAATCAGCCCTAACGAACTATTCAAGTTCAGCTTGTTGAAACTCGCAAGCTCGAGCTTGACTCATTTAGAGATTGAGTCGAATTCAAATCAAGCCTTAGAGTGAGCTGAGCTCGAGTAGCTTGCGAGTCTCGATTTTTACAGCCCTAGTGCCAAGCCACCGAAGTTGGTTCGCGATTGACCATCCTGGTGGTGGTGGCGGGGGAGGGGGCAATGACCACGTCGCATTCCGGTAACCGCCACGAAGGCCACCAACATTTTGGATGGGGCATATGTGTTGTTGCCATGTGGGCCCACACTGCTCTCTGTTCTGTAGGGGGTGGGCATTCGGTTTATTCGGTAAAAAAAATATTTTGGTTTATGAAAGTTGATCACTGAATTAAGTAAACTAAAATAGAAATTTGAACCTAATTAACCGAATTATTTCGATTCAGTTAATTCGATTTTTTGGTTAATTGAAATATGCACATCACTTTAACGTATAATAACATTATTTAGTCTAGTGTTATCATACCGGATTTATTTTTAAACGAATGATATCTCTAGAAGCTTCTAATGTTCTTTCTTTTAAGATGTTGAAAAATACCTACAAAATTAAATGAGAATAGACTTTGTTTACTACAAATTCATATAAGGGAAAAATAATATTTTGATATTTCGGTTAATTCAGATTTCGTAACTTAAAAATCGCACAAAAAATCAATTATTATGAAAATATAGATCGTATCAAATGCTATGCACCAAATAAACCGAATTTTCGATTGTTTCGGTTCAATTTCGTTATAAAAAAAGTACCCACTTGGACGTCTCTGGTTTGTTGTTTGGTTGCACAGAAATTTGAGCAGCAAGGCATGGTTTTCCAGGCTTCGTACCGTCGTCCTCTTCGAACCGTCAACTTCCATTCCTTTTGACACAAAAAGTTGCAGACAATCGATATGAAAAGAAAAATGTCCTCGAGGGATTAGGCATGTTACACTGTTCTTTGTGTTAGTTGTCCTTACTCCTTAGGAGATGAGATCGACTACCACGTCAGAATAAGAAGATGGATATGAACGAGAACCTATTTTCGGTAACAACTTGAGAATTCGTGACCCTAGCCAATTTACAAGTAGGGTACCATCATCTATCAACTTGTTCCTAGGACTCCAGTAGCAAATAGCTACAGCTAACACTTCACGCATGATCCATACAACTTACATATTCCAATTTACTAGTAAGATATCCATGTGTTACAATAGAGTATCAAATGAGAATGATTAATATTATCATGCGATGATTCTAAACTAAATATTGAACATCAATTTTATCTTTTCGAAAACATTTATCAAACAAAACACACATGTACAAACTTATAAATAAATGAAATTGGAAATAGATGTTCATGTTTAGTAGCTGATATTGTTTCTTATGCAATATGGTCAAAAATAAAATACATAAGACATGTAGAATGTAAGTACATCTTTATAGACAATATTTTTGGTAAATGTACCAGCAGAATTAAAGCATTGACCGTCTTACTGAAGCTGCGACCGTGGCTTCGACTACGTATCGACCATGCCTTTGACCGTGGCTTCGACCACGGCATCACCACGGCATCGAGCAGGCCTTCAACCATAACCAATGCACATTTGCTACAGCAACCGCCGACTGCTACAGTGACAGGCTGCACACGTATGCTACAACACACCGCTCCTTCGATCACGGTTTCGACTGCTCCTTCAACCATGGCTTCGACTGCGACTTGCCGACCACATCACCGACCAAGGCTTGTCGACCACAGCACCTCGACTACATCTCCGATCACACAGGTCTTCCAGCACCGACTGTCGACTGCAGCTATGACCATCGACCATTATAGCTACGACTACTGACCATCGACCACTGTAGCTACGACTATCGACCATCGACCACTGTAGCTACGACTATCGACCATCGACCACTGTACAGTTTAACTAACAACTGCGACAGTACTCCTCTAAATACCGACTGAGTCAGTATGGCTTTGACCACGGCTTCAACCATGGCATCAATCATGGCTTATTGACCACGCCTTCGACCATAGCATCAACCACGGCTTGTTGACCATACCTTCGAATGGTCTGGAATCTCCGACCACTCGTCGACTCCAGGTCTTCAACTCCTACACATACTCGGACACACCAACTACGCAGTACTCGAACACATCGAGTACTCGATTACGACCATGTAGTTCTCAAACACACCGAGTACATTTGGCTACGACCACGTAGTACTTGAACACACCGAGCACTCGACTATGACCGTGTAGTACTCGAACTTACCGAGACTACGCAGTATTCGAACACACCGAGTACTCGACTACGACCACGTAGTACTCGAAGACATAGAGTACTCGATTACAACCATGTAGTACTCGAACACACCGAGTACATTTGGCTATGACTATTGTGGCTACGACCACATAGTACTTGAACACACTGAGTACTCGATACCAGCCACACAGTACTCAAACACTGCGACCGTGGCTTTGACCACACATCGACCATGCCTTCTACTATGGCTTCGACCATGGCATCGACCAGACCTTCGACCACAACCAGTGCACACGTCTGCTACAGCAACCGTCGACTGCTACAATGATAGAGTGCACATGTCTGCTATAGCACACCGCTCTTTCAACCACCGCTTCGACTACTCCTTCAACCACGGTTTTAACTGCACCTTGTCGACCACATCACCGACCAAAGCTTGTTGACCACAGCACCTTAACTGTTTCTCCGATCACATAGGTCATCCAGCACCAACTGTCGACTATAGCTATGACTATCGACCATCAGCTACTGTAGCTACGACTATGGACCATCAACTACTGTAGCTACAACTATCGACCACCTACCACTATAGCTACAACTATCGACCATCGATCACTACACAGATTGACTAACGACTGCGATAGTACTTCTCCGAATACCGACCGAGTCATTGTGGCTTTGACCGCGGCATCGACCATGGCATAGACCATGGCTTGTCGACCACGGCATCGACCACGGCTTATCAACCACGCATTCAACTGGTCCGGAGTCTCCGACCACTTTCTGACTCTAGGTCTTCAACTCCTACACATACTCAGACACACCAGCTACGCAGTACTCAGACACACCGAGTACTCGACTACGATCACACAGTACTCGACTACGACCATGCAGTATTCGAACACACCCAGTACTCGACTATGACAACATAGTACTCGAACTCACCTAGACTATGCAGTACTTGCGCACCGAGTACTCGACTACGACCACACAGTACTCGAACACACGGAGCACTCGACTATGGCCATGCAGTACTCGAACACACTGAGTACATTTGGCTACGACCACTGTGGTTATGACCACACAGTACTCGAACACACCGAGTACTCGACTATAACCACGTAGTACTTGAACTCACCAAGTACTTGATACCAACCACACATTACTCGAACACACAAGTACTCAACACATGACCACTCAGTACTCAAACACACAAGTACTCGACACATGACCACGTTTAACAACAAGATTATATCCAACACACACTGGCTAGGCAACGAACGTGCATACATTGTGAATTTGTAAGCATACATTGTAGTCGTAGACATAACTCATCTCTATTTTCACAAGTTCAATTCAACACCTGCTGAACTACAGTCTTTGAGAAATACATACCATTTGCAAAAGATTCGAGAATCCAAGTTTTAACTGCAGAAAGTGAAGTAATTTATTATAGTTATAGTTGAAGAAATGTAGCAGGGAACATTGCAATGCATCAGATGATTAGACAGTGACCAACGTATGCTACTGCTTGCACCTGAGTGAAATATAAACAGGGCAGTTCCCCCATTAAGTAAAAATGTAGCAAAACACTATTTACAGGTCATGGGCACTGGCAGGTTATGTTTGGGGGGTGAGATCTCTAGCAAAGGTAACTTGGGGGATTTAGGTTAGATTTGAATAATTAATAAAGATTGAATATTTATCAGCAAGCTTCAGCTATCCCTTTGTTTATCGTTGCTCCTAAACATAAGAGAGGTGAAGAAATGCAATGCTTCTTCGTGTTTCACTTGCAACGTTGATATTATATGATACAAGTAGCCTACTGCTTCTGAAACAAGCCTGCTCATGTCTGGATGCACCGGGCACGGGCTATTTATGGTAACCCAATGCTCTTTCACGGAACCCCATCAAAAACTAGTCCATGAACGCAGCTTCACACTCACAGCCATTCTAATCCATCCAAAATCCATCCTCAAATCGCAGTTGCTCAGCAAAGCACACCAAAAGTAAAAAACCGGCATAGATCGCCCCCAAAGCCATCGAGAAATTAGGAAAAATTGTAAAAGAGCGGGAGGGGAAGGGGGTTACTTACGATGCGGAGCTCCTTTCGGTCGATTGGTCTGCCGAAGTGATATATCCTTCCTTTTTTTGGTGTTTTGATATGAGATTTGGGTGGATGTGGTGGAGGGCATGGCAGATGTTCGGAATCTGGTGAGGAAGGGAGGCAAGGGGAGAAAGTTATGTTTTCAGGAGGGGTGGCGAGGTGCGCGGCATGGAGGAGTGGGGAGGGAGGAGGAGGGCGCGACGGTGGAGGTGGCGCGAAGTTGGAAGGGGCGGGAGTGGCGGTGAGGCACACGACATGGAAGGGAGGGGAGTGAGAAGGAGATGGTGGCCATTGCCGCTGACACGGAGGTGATGGTAGCCATGACCGGCAGGGTAGTGGGAGGTGGGGGAGGTTGGGCGAGAGAGGGAAGAGGGAGCGAGAGGCTGTGGGAAGAAGGGGAGGGCAGTTTCGTGGCGGTTGCGTGAGGAGGAGCGTGCATGCAGGTGCGCTACGCGAAGAGGATGTTGCGGTGGCTGAGCGGGGGAGGGGGACCCGTGCGCTGTGCAAAGAGGATGGGAGAAGATGATGAACAGACAAACTCCTATGTTATATGTCTTAAGATCAGGCTCTGTACGCTTATTTTCTGCTCTACGTAATGATCGGACGGTTCGGACTGTGTTTTCCTTCCACGCATAATTTAGTCGGGTCCACGAGATCTCGGCCCATCATTGGTAATTTGGTAACACAAATGTAAAACAAAGCGTAGTTTGTATCACAAGGACGTATGCTTCGACAGGGTTAATTACTAGCTTAGAACGGTCGCAAGTTTTGAGCAGTATATAGCATGCGTGGTGGCCCTTACCCGCAGGCTCCTATCGATTGCTAGCTCGTTGGCCCGTGCATGCAGTCGCCGTCCGGTGGGTCCCGGCCTCGATCGTGGGCATGCACAGCTCGGCCGTACCTACGCTGCAGCGACCTCATCGTGCCGCATGCACGACAGCACGAGCGCCCCCCGCCGTACGGTACGCGCTAGCTGGTCCCCGCGCGCGGTCGCTGGCTGGTGTTAACTTTAGCTTATAAATACTAATATATTATAGGGTTCAGGGGCGGATCTACAGTAATTCATGGGTATTTAGCTGAATATCTAAATTTTTTTGTACAAAATCTGCTATATATTAGGTATAGTGTGTGTGTGTGTGTGTATATATATATATATATATATATATATATATTAGTACTTGGGTTAAAATTACAGTATTTGAAGTGAAAAATGAGCTCCAGCCGACTGAAAACCCACACGCCGAACTGCCCACTGCGCGGTGCGCCTCCGGCCTCCCGCGCCCAAACGGGCCAGTGGCCCACTCCGCCACTCGCGACCGCCGCGCCGGCGTTCGGACGGCGACGGCGAAATTGCGGCGCCGGTGGAAGGAAGGCGGTGCGCGAGGTTGATTTCCCATGCCCGCTTGGGTTCAGATCCGCGTCAAGGTAATGTCACGTCTTATTCTGTTTTTTTAAGATTTGTTGGGAGCAATTCGTGTGCTATCCTGCCTGATCGGAAGTTTAGTTGCATGTTGAAATGCACAAAATTCCCCCCGTGGTTTTAATTAGATGGTAGACTCGTCAAATTTTCCTGGCCTTCATATCCCTATAGTTCTCTTTGTTACAGTTACGACTTAATAGCATTCATATGCCAGTTACGAATTACGAGAGGCTTATAGCTATAACATGTTCTTCCCTGCAATTTATGCTGAAGTTAGGTGGTCCCTGACTCCCTGTTGAAGGGCTCAAAATTTCCATATGGTATATTCACTACTACAGAAAGCCTCATAGTAGACGCCTCATCACAGACGGTTTTGTGAAACCGTCTGTGATTAATACTATTACAGATGGTTGTAATTTGGATGCCGTCTGTGGTATTTGTGGCGGGAAAAAGGATTATCATAGACGGTCGGTCTATATTAAGAACCGTCTGTGATAATCCCAGATTATCACAGACGGTTTTTAATTAAAAACCATCTGTGATAATGACTCTAAGGCATTTATTGCGCTGCTCAGACCGCATCTGTCTTCAGTTCGATCCAGATCTAGCCACTGCTGCGCACTTTTTCACTCGAAAGGAAGCTAGGCGATTTCAGGCCAGTTAATTTGGTGGGAAGAGGCAGAGATTGAGCTTTGAAGATTCAGACTTTCCTGGTTGCTCTAGATATGGTTAGTAGTGAAATTTATTTTTTCTTTAATTGCATTACAATTTAGGTCTAAGTAATCCATGAGTGTTATTGAAGATGGTTAATTTGCAAAATTGTTGGTTATATAATAGCTATTGTGTTTATAATATGAATTGAGCTAGCAAATTAAGTCTCAATATAATAAATGTGGTCGGTATATATGTAGCAATTATAATTAGTTAATCTAGATTTTAATACTAAGTTGTTATATATGTACGTAGCGTAGGACCGAAGCTGGATGTATGTCGCGAGCCGTGTGAGTGAAGAGTACATTAATGGTGTGTCTGCTTTTATAAGAGCCGCCGGGGAGGATATGTTGAATAAGGGGGTGGAATATATGTGCTGTCCATGCACTGATTGCGAGAATTTGAAGATGTTTAAGAACCGAGGGCAAATTGAAGCGCACTTGATTCGGAGGAGTTTCAAAAAGGATTATACGTGTTGGACCAGTCATGGCGAAGTGAATGATCATATGCTGCCGGATGACATCGCCGGTGAAGTGAATGATATGCCGCCGGATGACATCGCCGGTGAAGTGAATGACATGCCGCCGGCTGATGTCGATTGTGGTTCGAATTCGGATAGGTTGCACGATGATAATCTGGATCAGATGCTTCGCGATGTAGAAGAGAACTATGATGAGAGAGAGTATGTTAAATTCCGCGGCTTGATGGAGGACTCAGAGAAACCTTTGTACACGGGCTGCAAGTACACGAGGTTGTCGGCCGTGTTTGAATTGTTGAAATTGAAGGCAAGCAACGGTTGGTCCGACAAGAGTTTCACGGCGCTGCTAGGTCTTTTAGCGGACATGCTTCCGGAGGGAAATGAGTTGCCTAAAACCACGTATAAAGCCAAGAAGGTTCTTTGTCCGTTGGGAATGGAAGTAGAAAGAATACATGCATGCCCGAATGACTGTATCCTCGACCGTAATGAGTATGCAAACATGCATGTATGTCCGGTGTGCAACGCATCCCGATACAAACGTAACAATCAATCAAATGATGGCGAGGGAACAGAGGCGAAGAAAGGACCTCCTGCTAAGGTGGCATGGTATTTTCCTATAATTCCCCGTTTGAAAAGGTTTTTGTAAATCCAAGGAGGCAAAACTGCTACGTTGGCACTCGGAGGAGCGCAAGAAGGATGGAATGCTAAGACACCTTGCTGATTCCGCGCAGTGGAGAAACATCGATAGGAGTTTTGCAAAGTTCGGTGCAGAACCCAGGAATATAAGGTTTGGACTGAGTACAGATGGAATGAATCCTTTCAGTAGCATGAGCAGCCGACATAGCACATGGCCCGTGACTCTCTGCATCTATAACTTTCCTCCTTGGTTGTGTATGAAGCGAAAGTACATTTTGCTGTCGATACTTATCCAAGGGCTAAAACAACCTGGGAATGATATCGATGTGTTCATAGCACCGTTGGTGGAAGATCTAAAAGTACTGTGGAACGAAGGGGTACAGGTATGGGATGCATACAAACGAGAGAACTTCACTCTGCACTCCTTATTGTTCTGCACCATAAATGATTATCCTGCCCTTGGTAACCTATCGGGCCATAGTACAAAAGGTGCCAAAGCTTGTACTCACTGTTTAGATGGTACCGAGAGTGTGTGGCTGAGACACTCACGCAAAACCGTCTACATGCGTCACCGCCGGTTCCTTCGGAGGGCTCACCCATACCGCAAGATGAAGAAACAATTTGACGGAGAGAAGGAAGACGGTTCAGCTCCAAGGCATTTAAGGGGACACGAGGTTTATGATATGGTTAAGGATTTAGATGTTGTCCTCGGAAAGGGACGTAAATTGAGGGCTCATGAGAAGAACACCTGGAAGAAGAGATCAATATTTTGGGACTTACCTTATTGGGAGTACCTAGATGTTCGACACTGCATCGACGTCATGCACGTAGAAAAGAATGTATGCGACAGCTTGACTGGTCTCTTACTGAACATCCGTGATAAAACAAAGGACGGCGTCAACGCACGGCTTGACTTGGCCGACATGGACATCAGGCCTGAGTTAGCACCGACACGCACTGATAACGGACGAACGTACCTTCCCCCTGCGTGTTACACTCTGTCCAAGGCTGAGAAAACAGAACTGTGCCAGTGCTGGCATGGTGTCAAAGTTCCGTCTGGTTACTCTGGCAACGTGAAGAAACTTGTTTCGATGCAAGATTTGAAGTTAAATGGCATGAAGTCTCATGATTGTCATGTGCTGATGACACAGATGCTCCCTATTGCAATTAGAAATATTTTGCCGATCAAAGTCCGAGAGACAATCATGAGGCTATGTTATTTTTTAACACAATTGCTCAGAAGGTCATCGATCCCGAAGGACTAGATGCTCTGCAGGACGAGGTGGTGATGACTCTATGTCACCTTGAAATGTATTTCCCTCCTTCGTTTTTCGATATCATGGTCCATCTCATTGTTCACGTTGTGTGGGAGATAAAAATATGCGGGCCCGTATTCCTACGTAGCATGTACCCATTTGAAAGGTTCATGCGAATTCTCAAGTCCTACGTACGGAATCGTTCTCGGCCGGAGGGCAGCATCGTCGAAGGTTATGCAAGCGAAGAGGTCATTGAGTTTTGTGTCGATTATATGGCTCAGATTCAACCGATATGTGTTCCTCAATCTCGTCATGAGGGGAGGCTGAAGGGTCTCGGAACTATCGGAAGGAAAGCAATCACTCCAGATATGGACACGTATACTCAAGCCCATTTCACGGTGTTGCAACACATGACTGAAGTGGCGCCTTATGTGGACCAGCACAAGGATGTGCTTCGGCAACAGAATCCGGAGCGGCCGGATGTTTGGATCATGAGGTAACACAACCGTCGGTTCAACCAATGGTTGAAGGAGCAAATCACTAGGAGCTCGTCGAGTGAGACACTGACATGGTTGGCAAAAGGGCCGATATTTACAGTTGTGACATGGCAAGGATATGACATAAATGGGTACACATTCTATACGCAGTCTCAGGATGTCAAGAGCACTAACCAGAACAGCGGTGTCCGCATAGATGCATTCAGTACCGATGGGTCGAGAAGCTCGTACTATGGCTTCATAGAAGATATTTGGGAGCTCGACTATGTGGTTTTCAAGATCCCCTTATGTCGCTGCCGTTGGGTGCATCTCCCACAGGTGAAGGTTGACAAGTACGGTGTCACGACCGTGGACCTCCAACGTGTCGGGTACAAAGACGAACCATTCGTACTCGACAATCAAGTTGTTCAAGTTTTATATGTAATCGACCCGGCAAATAAGAAACGCCATGTAGTTCTTCATGGAAAAAAAGAGAATTGTCGGAGTGAAGAATGTAGTAGACGAGGAGGAATACAATCAATTTGACGAGTTACCTCCTTTTGGAAATGGTATAAGGGTCGACGATGAACAACGTAACGAAACTAGTTACGTACGCATTGATCATGATGAAGGGCTAATTTTTAAAGGAAATAAGCAAGTACAATAAGAATGTATATGTGAAAATGTGTGACAATTTTGAGATGTATATGTGAAAATATGTGATGTAGTCAATTTTGAGATGTATATGTGAAAATATGTGATGTAGTCAATTTTGAGATGTATATGTGAAAATGTGTGATGTGGTCAATTTTGAGATGTATATGTGAAAATGTGTGATGTAGTCAATTTTGAGATGTATATGTTAAAATGTGTGACAAAATGTATATGTGTATTGGCATTTATGCATATGTGATGTATATGTGTGATGTACATGTGAATTGGTATGCATTTATGTATAGAGCTGGTTGGTGTTGTATATGAATGCAGCTGTTTGGTGGTTGATATGAATGCAGCTGTGTAGTTATTGGTGTTGTCTTAATAACAACAGTCGGCAAAGGCTTATCACAGACGGTTCTAAACTTAGAACCGTCTGTGATATCATATCACAGACGGTTCTAAGTTCAGAACCGTCTGTGATAACCTCCCTATATATACTATCTCGCTAGGGTTTTCCATGTGCGCTGCAGTTATTCGATCTAGATCTAAATCCCGAGCCCGTCGTCGTCGCCGCCTCCCCGAGCCCTCGCCGGCTGCCTCCCCGAGCCCTCGCCGGCCGCCTCCCCGGACGAAGTCGCCGCAGCCTCCTCCTCCTCTGTCGCCGCCTCCCCGAGCCCGTCGCCTCCTCCTCCTTCGTCGCCGCCGCCTCCTCCTGCGTCGCCGCCTCCTCCTCCTGCGTCGCCGCCGCCTCCTCCTCCTCCGTCGCCGCCGCCTCCTCCTGCGTCGCCGCCTCCTCCTCCTGCGTCGCCGCCGCCTCCTCCTCCTCCGTAGCCGCCTCCTCCTCCGTCACCAAAACCCTAAGGTCATCAAAACCCTCCCCGAGCTTCATGCTTACTGTTAGGGTTTAGGGTTGATGCTTGATGCTGTTAGTATATGCTTACTGTTAGTTGCTTACTGTTAGTTGCTTACTGTCATGTATATGCTTACTGTTAGTTGCTTACTGTCATGTATATGCTTACTGTTAGTTGCTCTAATACTGAGATTGGTTCATATACTGAGATTGGTTCATTCGGTCTTTGAGCTCTAATAGCTGTCGGTTCATGCAGTTTTCAGGTTATAGCATGTTATTAAATTGATCTGTTAGGATTTAATCTTGACAAGTTAAAAGACTGAATTATTGGGCAAAGTTAACTTGTATAGTCTTGATCTGTTAGGATTTATTCGATCTTGAGATTGTAGAGTTTGTATCTAGAGCTCAAAATACTGAATTCATTATTTGGCATAACCAATCAAGGAAGAGTATATATGTAAGTATAAATATGTATATGTACGTATATACACATATATATGTATTGTAATCGCCTATATTGAGCGAAATAGATAGATATTGCATTTTCTTATCTTATGGTATGACACTTTCTCATCTTATCCTAATAGACCCACAAAATGAGCAACATGTCACCCGCGCATTCTTCAACATCATCGTCGGAGGCGTCCGCTCCAACATCAAGACGCCAAGGAAGAGGGCTATCGAAGAAGTCTGAGGGCCGACAGACCATCACAGCGGTAAACGCATCTGGGGTCCCTATCCTTCCTCAAAAAGGGGTAAACGTATTCCGAAGCATGGTCAGAATAGTTGCACGAGAACGAATTGAGATCACATACAATTCGTAGAAGAACGTGTCTGACACTCGGAAACGTGAGCTGTGGACCGAAATTTTGGCATCGTTCGAGTTCCCAGAAGAACACCTATACGTTGTGCAACAACAAATCTACCTAGCGGCGTGCAAAGTATAGAAGAACTTCAAGAGCACGCTTGTCAGGAAATACGCGGAGACGGATTAAACGCCTTTTCATAAATACCCATTCCTGGAACCACAATGGGAAGAGTTCAAGGCGATGAAGATATCCGAAGATTTCAAAAGTACAAGTACAGCGCACAAGGCCCTCCGGGAAAAAAACACACACCCCCACAGACTTGGCACAGCTGGGTATGCGGGTAAAATCCCGCAGTGGAGGAAGGAGGATGACCTGGCAGCTGCACAGGACATCGCCCCGCCGTTTTCCAATATCCCGGATGACCGCGCTCGAAATTGGATTAGAGCAAGGTCATCTACAACGACATCGGGGGACGTCTCCTTTCGAAACCCTGCAGAACAGCAAGTGTCCCAGCGCCTGGTAAGATATCGATAGAACTACGTAGCTTATAATTACTTCACAACTTCGTACGAATTGAAATGACATTTCGTGCTCTTGCAGGAAGAGCTGAGTTTTGAATCTACCCTGGATCATTCCAGGGAACAAGGGAGAATGATATGCTCTCCGTGGCCCTGGGAAACAAGGAGCACCCGGGTCGTACGAGAGGCCTTGGGCTTTACGTTCCTTGGAAACATGGTTTCGAATATGACTCCGGAATGTATCGGCGTAGGAAGAGAAACAAAGCGGAGCGTGACGCACAGCTACGAGAAGAGATCAAGGAATCTCTTAGAGAGGAGCTAATGGGTGAGCTGGCTGGTGTAATCAGAGATGAGGTGCGGAAACAAACAGAAAGTCAGCAGGCCGCTACCGCCGCTCCTGTGCTAGCTAGCCCGCACAACCGTCCGAGTAGCTGCGCGTCCAATCCGATGCAAACCCCGGCCAAATTTCCTGTGGACGACATCCTGGTAAAAAATTATTACCTCTCGAATGCTTGCTCCATTGATAGGCCTATTCGAGTAGCTAATTTTGTATCGTTATGTAGGAGCCTACGAAGTGCAGGCTCCAAGTGAGATATGGCTCTATTCCCTTGTACGCTGCTTGGGGCCAGGCATATTCGTCTGGTATTGGGGCCATGGTGCACGGTCAAGCTTTAGCGCCAGGCTTCGCAAAAGTTAATGTGGATGGTGTGCATGTCAATTTTGAGGTGGTCCCGCTACCGAAGCCCCCCAACGACGAGATCGTGACTCTAGGACAGGCCATTGGAACATTCATCCAGTGGCCCAAAAGCAACATCTCCCTGAAGGCTTCTTCACTGGTGGCAGGACCAGAGCAACATGCACTGCTGCCATCTCCATTACAAGACCAGTCGGTTCCACCACCGGATACTGCACCGGTGCTATCTCCACGGGTCATACTGTCGCCAGAGCAACATGCGCTGGTGCTATCTCCATTACAAGACCAGTCGGTTCCACCACCGGATACTGCACCGGTGCTATCTCCACGGGTCCTATTCTCGCCAGAGCAACTTGCACCGCTACTACCTTCAAAGTCGACTGCCGTGAAGTCGACCTATAGCCGAGGCAGCAAGGCCAGCAAGGGCAAAGCAAAGAAGACCAATGATGATATAGCAAAAAGACCTCCAAAAGCTACCATATAGTTGCATGCAATTGCACACGTGGTATATGCAGCAGTCCAATAAGCTAGAGGGAGAACGGACTTCAAGTATCACTGTCAAATTCACGTCGGATGATTTATACCACAGTCTTCAAGAGTGTATGCTCGTGATCGCCTTTGAGGATTTATTCGATCTGTTCACGCTCAACGCTCTTGACGTCTCAATCATTCGATGCTGGACGCTGTAAGTGTGTACAATCACAGTCTCCGTTAATGTCATACCGATAAATGCCATATCTAATTTGTTGCTTTCGTGTGTATATATATAGACACATGCTGACTAGAGCTAGATTATCCAACTCATCAGCTGGTTTCTTGGACCCACACTTGGTCGCCAAGGATACCATTGACCGGGATACACCCCTCGTCGAGAGGTACATTGCATCAGAACTGCTAGGTTGCCGCAATAAGGATTATGTACTTATGCCCTTCCATCAGAACTTTCATTGGATTTTAATAGCAATTGTACCAAAATGGAACAAGGTATATTACCTTGATTCCCTAAGTAAGAATCAAATGGACTTCACAATTGTCAGCCAAGTAATCGATAGGTAAGCATATATTCCCCATACATATCTACATTGTACTCTTTCTTTCCTTTCGAATGACTAAGGTTAACTTTTTCGAATTACGTAGGGCGTTCGTGATGTACATTGAAAAGGGAGGTGACTCGAAGCGCGGGGCCAAAGGCCTGCTGACACATGTTCGAGATTTTAAGGTATTCGCTATTTAACATTAATTAATCCTATGCAACAGTTGGTACTAATGCCTCTTGAACTAACACATTCCATTTTTTGCAGTGCTATCAGCAGCAGCCGGGCAACACATGTGGATACTACCTTTGCCAACATATGGAACTACTCCTCGATTCCTCGAGGCTCACCAATCGCAAGGTTTGTCACTCTTCCCATAATTACTTTATACTTATCACGTTACATATATACGCACATTGATTTTTCTATCGACAGGTTGCGTACATCCCGTCAACTGCATTGAAACAGTCTGATCTTGGAGGGATTCAAGGAGAGTTAGCGTACTTTTTGCTGACTCAAGTCATAAAGCCAGGAGGACGGTTCCACTGCGCACCATGATTTCTTATTGGTCTTATCACTAAGTGCAAATGCAGTGTAGATCTTTTGTAACTGTGCATTTGTTAATGGATATTTCATTTCAATTCAATTAATTGATTTGCGAAATGGATGCATGCTTTATGTTTGTGAAATGAAGTGCGATGTCAATCGGATGTTTTATGTTTGTGAAATGTATCTGAAAGGAAATGAGATGTGTGAATTGTATGTTTTTTGTCTGTGATTATCTGCTTGTTTCAGAGGGCATGGCTAGCATTTCCTGAGGCTAGCCAATAAACAGAAATAGATTTTGATTTAGGAGGAACGAATATCAGAGATGGTTTTTATTTAAAAACCGTCTGTGATATCTGATAATCACAGACAGTTTTTAATGAAAAACCGTCTGTGATATCGCATAATCACAGACGGTTCGAAAACTGTCTGTGATAACTTCGATTATCACTGACCCATAAAATACAGACGGTTCACAAAACCGTCTGTGATGATGTTTTCGAACCGTCTGTGATGACCTTTTCTGTAGGAGTGATTGATTCTGCGATAAAATAGTTAGTTAGTTGATACTGATTGCTCCTTTTTGGGGGTTCATCTTCTTGTTTAACAAACCTTCGCTAGTCCCTGATATTGGCAAAATGACAAATGACACGCCTTGTTTTTTCAGAACTGATTAGCACGACCCATCTCCTTTATCTTAAATGTAACTTGTAAGTTATAACCTTTATAAACTTTGTACTGCTCTTGTGCTATGAAAATTGCGATGCTAGCTGTGATGGTATGTTCATTTGGAGCAAGATGAAGCTTGCTCTCAGTAGGTTTGAGTGGGGTTGAATATGTTATATGGATTTGATTTGCATACTCTTGGAAGCTTGTTAATTCATCGCTAGTTCTTCTCTAGTGGTGAGTTTGAACTTGTGAAATGACGAGATGTTCATCGCTTCCATGTCGAAATATTCTTAAGTGTTATTGACAGTGCAGTACGAACAATTGTACTTTAATTTTTGCTATTATGGACCTTTATGTTTTTTATTGAACAATATTTTTGTAACTTCGAATACCCATTCCGAAATTCCTAGATCCGCCACTGATAGGGTTGAATAGAGAAAAACTTACATACGATTTTAGCCGATATAACTAAGGTCACTACAGTATCTACTACAATCGACTAGCAGATTTCACCTTAAAAAATATTCCATTTAAAAGTTAGATACTGTAGAAAAGTAATTTTTATAAGACAATACAGATATGACCTTAAAATCAAGCTCGGTTCAAAGTAGCTTTTGCTCGTAGCTTTTTTACTATAGGTATTGGTTTTAGATTGAAATAGGCATTGTAGTGGCCATTAGTTTTTGGCTAAAACATTTAATTAAAAAGAAAAAAATAAAGAAAAGATAGAGAGAAAAATAGAAAAAAAATAAAGAAAAGATAGAGAGAAAAATAGAAAAAAAACCCGTTATATCTCTACGAGCAATGCAAAGTGAAAAGAGAGAAAAAAAGAAAAAAACTTGTGGCTTTTGATTTATAAAAGTTAAGTCAAGATCTAGTCGAGCTATCAATTCCCGCGGTGTTGTGTTGTGCCCAGCGCGTGGGCGTGAGCCCGCTCGGCCCATTGCTTGCTTGCAGTAGCGGAGCTAGGCCTCGGGTCACTGGGGCAATGGCTCAATGTCTAGACAAAAATTCCTTACTACATTATACTATAGTTAACATACTATTAGGTGGTGATCATTTGGGCTTTTTTTGGTGGCTTATGGTTGGAAAGCACTGTAGTTGGATGAAAAAACATTGTAACTGACAGAGACTTATTTAGCATAATTAAATTTAAAAAAATTAAAAAATATAAAAAATATGTTAGCTCATTACGTATAATACAAACAAATACGGGAAAAAGAATCGGCAAAAAAGCTCAACAAAAAGCCAAAAGTTCAGAAAAGACGAAATTTATAAATAGTGAAAAATAAATCAGAAGTTAAAAACTGAAGCCAAAATGATCATAACCTAAAATATGATCTTCTAGGCTATCCATGAACTGGACCCCAAGCCAAGCCTCTCCCTGGCTGTGCTCCTGCTTGCTTGTCTTTTCTCTCCGTGATGAGAGCTAGCTAGGGGCTAATTACCCAGCTGATGATCAATAGTGACTTGGAAGTCACTGGTTTTCGATCTGCTAACACGCGATTTGTCTTTTCCGGTTGGTTTTTATGTACTTGTTGAAGTTACCTAGAAAAATCTTAGTTCTGAATACTCAGTTTGAGGATAGCTGCAATACAAACAGCTTTAGGCACAGAATGCTCCTATGTTGCAAACGTTTCTATGGTGTATACAAAAGAGAGAGAGTGTGATAATATATGTAATTTATGTACTTTATGTATACCTTTTTCACCGTCTACTAGTCATCCTATACGTGAAAGTGGTGGGATATACCTTTTTCACCGTCTACTAGTTATCCTGTAAGTGGAAGTGATGCGATTAGACAAAAAAAATTGGAGAAGCAAGTATTTAAAACCTTTTTTGTAACTAAAAGTTATATGTAAAATAGCCATCCTCATATACAAACTCCGTATTTTGTCAGTCGAGAGAAAACTTTGGGAAGAATTAACCCCTCCCCCCCGCTCCTGTATTAACTAGCTGCATGTGCGCAGCGTCACGCCGCGCAAGCCGCGGTCCATTAACCAGTGAGGTAACGCGCGCACACGCGGCAGCGAAGGAAAAGCAAAGCGCAATGAGAGGCAAACAGTAAAAGAGAGCGCATACACGCGGCAGGCGGAGCGGAAGCGAGAGCGCGCGCACGCGTCGGCCGTAGGGAAAGCGAAGGCGAGGTGGATGCGATCGCTGGCCGGGAACTCCCCTGACTTTGTATAATGGATGATTTACTTGGATTTAGGATAGAAAGGACCTAAATACTCCTCTGCGCAATATAAGGGCTTGATTTTTTTAGAAGAATTATTTTGCCCAGAGTCAAAAAAATATTATCGCTTGTGAAATAACGTGTAGAACCCGCAATCACCTGTCAGTGACACATCGATGGAATTTTCGACTTCACGAGCGCGATGAGGCGCTTAGCGTTCGGATGATTAACAATCAGTTAAATATCAGAAAATCACAGGTTTTGTGGTCATCGCCGGCTCGTGCTCGAATCTGTGCGTGCGGCCTTCTTCTCCCTCTCCAGATCGAAATTTTATTCCGTGAGGAACCTCATTTCGCAACCAAATCCGGCGTAACTCCCTTTTTTTTAGAACGCAAATCGGAGTAATTCTTACCCTCCCCGACCCAAGTCCTCGTATCTTCCGCCGGCTCCGTCGAATTCCTCCTCCGGCGCCGGCCCGCCCCGAGACCCAGCCGAGATGGGGAGCACATCCTCCATGCTCACGCAGTACGACATCGAGGAAGTCCAGGACCACTGCAACCACGCCTGTGAGTTTGCTTGCTGCTATTTTCTCTTCCGATTGGCATCTATTTCCATCCCCCGTCGATGCTGATGCGGTTCCTCACCGATCTATGATGGGCGCTAGTCTCGCAGCAGGAGATCGTGTCGCTGTACCACCGCTTCTGCCAGCTCGACCGCAACGGCGGCGGCTTCGTCTCTGCCGACGAGTTCATGACCGTCCCCGAGTTCGCCGTCAACCCCCTCTCCCAGGTTAGCCCCCACGTCTCACGTCACTAGCCATCCCTTTCAAATTTCAATCATTTTCTCTGTCTGGGCGAGTGCGGTAGTGGCTACCCCTGTACACGTTATCTTTTGTTAAGAGTTCAGAAAGAGGGATTTGGCTGGAAGAACTGAATTGTGTGATTTGAGGAGGTGGTGTTTTGTTATGTTGAGTTATAATAACGTGGGATTTGGCTAAACGAACTGAATTGTGTGATTGAGGAGACTGTGTTTGATGATAGAATACAACTGAGGAATGCTATGTGTTGATTGCTGAAATGTCTCTCTGTCAGAGGCTCCTAAGGATGCTAGATGGGCTGAACTTCAAGGAGTTTGTGTCGTTCTTGTCGGCATTCAGTCCCCACACAAGTCTGCAGCAAAAGATTGAATGTGGGTGCTTTGTTGTCTGTTAGCTTTCCATCCCTGTATTGCTTAGATGTTCTCTGAAATCCGTTTTAAGTTCGGTTTTGTTCTTTTCGCTCTGTAGTTATTTTCAGGGTCTATGACACTGATTGCAATGGGAAGGTTGCATTTGATGATATCTCGAGCATCTTGCGAGACCTGACGGGTTCTTTTATGACTGAGCAACAGAGGCAGGTTTGTGCTTAGGATTTCTGGCTCCTTCTTCCGTTATGACACATGATAGCAAATATCTGGACCATATCAGCAAATAAATATAGACTTGAACTGATTTCATGTGTTGAGACTTGAACTGATTTCATGTGTCGAATGCGTAATTTCAATATCCCCAACTTGTTTTCCTTTTGTGACAAATTTTATGTCAATAAAAGGTTGTAGTACCATATAATTATAGATAGATATGCTACAGGAAGGCTCATATTGTTGCAACTGGAATACTGCTAAAAGGGATACCTCACATGCTGCTTTGAGTTGGTGGTCAAGTGGTCATAGCTCATAACTGTTGCTGGGTTGTGCCAGCATAAACTCTAAATTCCATGTGTGACTACATATTTGTGCCATTATTATATTTTTAGCCATTCTGGGTGGGCAGATTGGTGGGAATTGACAGAAAATTCTACCTGCGAGATTACAAATATGGTCTTTTGTTGGAGCACATCTGGGAAATATTTTTGCTTGGAACTATGGCTCTGTCCAGCCTTTTTTTTTTGCCCACAAGAAAGCCACTCTTGAGCAACAACAATCACGACCCTGTTTGATGTATGAGGCCATGATGTAACGTCCCAGAGTCATTAAGATGGGGTGATTCAGCCTGCTATAGCTATGAACAACATGTCCAATTGTCCATGCTTCTGCCCAACCAGTACAATAGGCAGTTCAGATATCAGATTTTGACTCTTTAAAAAAACTAGAGTTATTTATGTAATTTTTGTTATGGTATTACTTCCCCCCCCCCCCCCCCCCAAAGTAGCCCTTTTCTGATATGCTGACATGATATCATTTGTTATGCGTTATCAGAAAGTTTTGACTCATGTGTTAGAAGAAGCTGGCTATACAAAAGATTCATATTTCACTCTACCAGACTTTATGAAGGTAAGCTCCAATCTGCCTTGTTTTGTTAAGTCTGTCTCAAACCAAAACATACAGAAACTTAATTTCAAAGGATAAATGTTAATTGATAAAAAACTTTTGCTTGTTCCCATAAGGATTATACTTACTCAGGCCGTCACATTTACTTCGCTGGTTCCTCCATCCTATTCCCTTCCTTCTTCATGCTTCTTCTCTCTCTAAGGCTATGCACTTCGATTGCCTTGTCCTCTTCTCACGTTTCCTACTTGCTAAATCATCACAGCTTCATTTCTATTTTTCTTTTTTATTCTTGACCTGCAGTTTGTGTTGCAATTGGTGCTCAACTCCATACTGTGTTAGGCTTATTTGGAAGCACTATTGGTGGGTCACGGATATGACAATTGACAAGATCATCCCCCCTATCAAGAATTATTTTTTCATGTGGTCTTTCGTTTCCATCTTACCGAACAAAACTGTTCGAATAAACCGATCTTTGTTGGCTAATTAGGTTCCGTCATTGCCACTAGTTCGGTTAATTCGGTGTCCAAGTATAAGAAACCGAAAAATATGATTCGGCCACAAAGTTTATGAAAACCGACCAATCAAACCGTATACTCACCCCTAATTCTATAATCTGCCAAGTTATGAGATCAGTAGTGACCATGCACAATAAATATTCACATTAGCTTTTTGTCAAACATTCACATCACTACTTCACATGACAGTACTGTAAATCAACCAACAAACTAAACAGCCAAGGATGACAAGGCTACTATGGAAGAGGAATATACTTCCCATCCCATGTTATATTCTGAAGTATATGTAGTAAACTCGTGAATATTAGAATTTTTATCATGAAATTAATGCCGTTGTTTTGATTGTTGCATTGGAAATTCTCTTGTACTCACTTCAAATTATACAGCATCAAAGTAAATACTGCACCTTCGTGTTACTTGATGTTAGCTAGAAAGTAAGACATTTTTAACTAGCCAAACTTGTTTTCATTTTCAGATTCTTGGCAATTCTGATCTCAAGATGGAGGTTGAAGTTCCAATTGACTAAGTACTTGTATCATTGTGCTGTTTCCCAGCATGTATGTTCATTTATGTTACCTTGAGCAGCTGGATTATTTAGATCCTTGTACTTCATATCATGAATGAAACTATAATTAAGGAAACATCTGTATTTTATTATTTTGAGGTTTAATTAACCTCTTAGCATATGCTCCCTGTGCCTTTTCCTCTTATGTATGCTTCCTATGCTCTTTCAGGTCCTGTTACTACTGTAAGGTTCACTCCCAAATTCGCCAAACATTTCCACGTATTCAAGACTCTGTGAAGCGATGATCTCTTAATACGTGTTAATATCTTCAAACAAAAATTTAAAAAAAAACAACAAGTGCTTCAGCTGTTAAGATTAGTCATCTGTATATCTGTTGGTTAGATTGTGCTAGAGAAGCTGGGAACATGGGGGCGATTTTAGGTAGATGTTGCAGGCATGCAGAGTCATCGTGCATGTCATTATTTAATTTCCTCTCACGGAGGATATCTGCATGTGCGAGTAAGAATTATGTTTTGCACGTAATACAATGGGCAATGCAAGAACCTTAAATTCTCTAGGTCAAGATGACTTAATCGAAATAAGACAATCGTTGACTTCCAGTGGCTACTTGTCATGGCCTACTTGAGGAAATGTGACAGATAGTTATAAAATGTAGCTTCTTGGAAGGATATGAATTAGACAAATTCCAGATCGACTGGTACGAAGTAAAAAAGGTTGATTCAGATAACCTCCAAATCCACATCCCAAAAATAAAGCACACCTTCTTGTCTTTCTCCCTCCTAAGAGGAGGCATCAAATGTTTTTTTCCTATTAATAGACGTTATGCTGGTCGCCTGCAATTCTCCCTCTCGCAGGAAGGAATGGCAGCCATTGGAGTTTGGCTGGAGGAGCATCTTCAGCTCACTGGGGTCAAATTTTTGTGAGTTTGCCATGACTTCATGCATTCCAATTTGTTCTTGATTTTTCAAAATTTGTTTTCTTCATCCAGTATTCTAGTTATCTCATATGTGACATTTTGATCTCAGCAAGTAGAATTAATTGTTACCAGAAAATCTCAGCGGAAATTGAGTGCATGATCTTGTATAACAAAGAATGATGTTGGCAGCCAAACTGTATTAGAATTCTCAGTTGTTAAAATATGTATATAGCCTAGGTTCTCTCTACATATTATACATGTATATATTGCCCTATTTGGACTCTTTGGAATATAAAGCCTTATTTAACAGGAGTTAGGGTTTCGGCCGCCGCTGCCGCCCACTTGATCCTCCCCCTTCTCTCCCCACACGCACATCTGCTCTTCTCTTTCCGCGCGTGGGCACCTGTGCTGCGCCGCTACTGGCCGCCCGCCTGCCCAGATTCGGCCGCGCGTCACCCCTGTTTCGATCGTCGCACCTTCCGTCCTGACTACCTTGGCCCGTGTCGCCGCTGCCTGCCTTGGCTCGCCTTGGCCCGCGTCGCCGCTGCCCTGGCCCGCCTCGATCAACAGCCCCGCTGACCCAGCCTGCCCAGGCCTGAACCGCAACCGCATCGGCAGTCGCAGCCCCCACCCCAGTCAGCTTCCGCCGTCACCACGCCAGCCAATTCCCTCCACCGGCTGCCCTGGTCACATCGGGTCACTCCAGCCATTTCTGAGTGTCTCGGTTCCAATTTTGGCTCGATGTACTCCAGATGGCTACCGTTAGCGGCTCCTTCGCCATCTGACTCCTCTCAGTTTGTTTCAACAAGATGAACTTTCGGGAGTGGGATATTCACCTAAGGATTCACCTCAATAGCTAGCATCTCTAGGGCCATCTCACTAACGAGCACCCCTATCCGCCTCGTCCTACACCACCCATCCAGCCCGCTTTTCCTGCTGGTGCAGATCAGGTGACTTAGGACGAGGCCAATGCTACACTTAAGGAGGCTCTGGAGCTCTACCAGTCTGAGCTACATGCCTACGAGCGGTGGTAGGATGCCGAGGCTTGTGCTACCGCTATCCTAATGGGTAGCCTGACAGTGGCTATCTTCATGGATGTGGTGGAGCTGCTGATGACACAGCTTATGTGGAAGCACCTTCGAGCTTACTACCAGCCGATGAGTGATGCTATGTATCTCTTAGTTGTGCACCGGGCACATTCCCTTCAACAACTTGATGCTACCGTCGACAGTAGATGACTGAGCTATGGCGTCAGCTTGACTCTCTGGGCCCAGATGTTTGCCAGACCTGTCCCTGTTGCGTACAGCTTCATGCTCACCAGGAGATTCACCATCTCTACAACTTCTCGACTTGTCTCCCGTGAGTTCGAGATTGTGTGGGCTCAGCTCCTGACTCGTCAACTGGACCCGAGCTTAGTGTAAGCTCTCACCGCTGTGTGTGCTGAGGAGACTCGTCACCAATGTTCACTTAGGCGTTATGCGCTAGGCAGGCGGTTGGTGGCCACCTAGTGCCTAGGGTGCCTAGGCGGCTGACTGCTAGCTTGTGCTAGTCCAAGAGGTCGACTCCCTCGAAGGCATATAAAAAGGGCCACATACTCTTGCAACAGACCACATCTCATCCCCTTCATTATTGTGGTCAACTCCCTTTTACTCTTCTCCTCCCCAGCCAATCCATGTTGCCAAACTGGTCCGCCTTTGGGTCCGCCTCCTCACCTCCCCTCACCACTCGCCTTTCTCACCGGGGCCCCTCCTCGCTGCCTGGCACACCACTCTAGCCGGCCCCCGGAGCCATTGCTTGCCCCTGGGACACTTTCCGCACTGAGTCCTCGAAGCACCACTCCGCTGAAGTCTCTCGAGGCTAGGCTGCGCTAGTGCTCCGGCGACCCGGACAAGCGTGTGGTGGACTTCTTCAATGTGGCGGCACGGTGCTCGTGGCAATGTTGTTCTGTGACGGTACACGGAAGGTGGAGGTCCTTCCGGTGGGTGTTTGGCAATGCCACACTCAAGGACACCGTCGCGCTGCTACTCGTGTCGTGCTACAACCTCACCAGTTAGGCAGCCATCGGAGTGGTCGTGGCCCAGAGCAGCTCCAGACCGCCCAGCGCCACCGCACCTTGCCCGCCTAGCTCCACCTAGGACCGGCGTTGACCGCCTAGGTGGGCCGAGCGCCTAGGGAGGCAATTTTGCCCTAGTCGGGGCGGCCGGCATGCGCCTGACCTTGGCCGCCTAGGCGAACATTGCTCGTCTCTGTGGTGCAGCTCAAAAGCAGGCTGTCTTGTCTGCTTCAGTGCTTGTTTCTTCAGCATCGACTGTGATCCCTCCAGCTCCCAGCGCCTCTGTAGTTGCTGCTTCTACTGCGGGTCTCTACTGCACCTACTCATAGCGTGAGGGTCACCGGTACCAGGACTGCTACAAGCAGAGGAGGGACCAAGGTCACCGGGGTGGACGCCCCCGAAGGGCTCTGGCGGTTCCTACTAGTCAGTAGCTGGAACCCTTCACCAAGGCTCCTCCGATGATGTCTTACAACAGCCCCTCTCACTCCTCCAACGCCTCAGTGTCGGCTCGTCCTCAGACTCCTAAGGTTTTGCTCATCTAGCTCTTGCTTCTTAGTAGTCTTCCATGCCTCTACCTCCACCCTCGTCAGGTATCTTGTCTCTATGGGTCTTAGACTCTGGTGCTTCTTTTCACATGATGCCCAATTCTACCCACCTCACTTCTGTGCATCCCACAGTTTTTCTTCCATTGTTCAGGCTGCAGATGGTACCTCTCTTCCTATTGTAGGTCAAGGCAGGCATAAATTCCTTTTGATTTAGTTCATTTAGATGATAAGTGACCTGTGCCTATTATCTCTAAAGGTAGGTATAAATTCTATGTAATTTTTATTGATGATTATTCCTGCTTTACATGATTTTCCATATGTGTAATCTTGGTCAGTTTCTTGCGATCTATTGTAACTTTGCAACGATGGTTCGTACATAGTTTGAGTACTCTATCCGTACTTTTTGCTGTGATTCTGCTGACGAATATTATTCTGTTGCTTTTAGATAGTTTCTTTCTGAGCAGGACACTCCTTACTAATCTTCTTGCCCTGGTGCCTATGTTTAGAATGGGGTTACTAAGCATAAACATCGTCATCTAATTGAGACTGCTCATACTCTTCTCCTTGCCTCTCATATTCCACCATAGTTCTGAGCTGAGACTGTTTCTATGGTTGCCTATGCCATCAATATGCAGCCTTCCAATGCTCTTAAGGATGTCAGTCCTATAGAGCGTCTTTACTCTTGAGCCTCCCAGTACACTCAACCGTATTTTTGGCTGCACCTGTTTTGTCCTACTATAGCCTCATGAGCACACCAAACTATCGACTCATTCAGTTAAGTGTATGTTTCTTGATTATAATTCTGAGTATAAGGGTTATCGCTACTATGATCATTCTACTTGACGAATTAGGATCTCACAATACATTGCCTTTAACAAATTTCGGCCTTTCTTCTATAGAGATTCGGCTCTTGTTTCCACCGATGAGATGATCTCATGGTTATCTTTTTTAGACTCTTCACCAATTTCTCTACTATCACAGCTATCCTCTGGTCAGTCTCTAGTGGTTCCTTCTGTACCCCCGCCTCTTGTGTTGCGTCCTGTAGCACCGTCTCTTGTTCTTGCAGCACCATTATCTCGTTTCTCTAACATTCACTACTCTAGGCATCCTTGTCCTTCACCAACCTCCTCTCCTGGTATCTTGCCGACACCGATGTCTGATCCTTCTAATGATACTCCTCGTTATACCTTTTGTAACCGGACATCTCTTTGGCCTCTTGATTGTCAAGGTTTTTCTTTGACAACTTATGTTTTCTCTGTCACTGAGCCTAGTTTTTATCGTGAAGCTACTCCTCATTCTGAGTGATAGCTAACTATGGTAGAGGAGTTTAATGCTCTTAGACATATGAAGACTTGGGATATTGTATCGACACTTGTGTGTGCTCATCCTATCACGTACAAGTGAGTATACAAGATTAAGACCTAGTCTGATGATACTATCAAGTGCTACAAGGCTCTTGTGGCTCACGACTTTTAGCAGGAGTACAGTCGTGATTACACTGAGATTTTTCCCCTATTGCTCATATAACCACTGTTCACTCTATTGTTGCGGTTGTTTTTCTTTGCTGGTGGTCTATCTTTTAACTGGATGTTAAGAATGCATTTCTTAATAATGTTTTGCATGAGGAGGTCTACATACAACCACCACTTGGGTATTTTGTTTCAGATGGGCACATATGTTGTCTTCGTTGTGCTTTTTATGGCCTCAAACAAGTTCCTTGTGCTTGGTTTGCTCAATTTACCTCAATGATTATCACTGTCGATTTCACTGTTAGTTTCCATAATCTTGCTCTTTTTGTCTATGTCTCACCTCGAGGTAAGACATTGCTTCTTCTATAAGTGGATGACATGTTTATCAATGGTGATGACTCCTCGTTCATCACATATGTGAAGAAGCATCTCAGTGAGCGGTTTTTGATGAGTGATCTTGGTTCTCTTACGTACTTCCTTAGGATTAATGTCTCTTCTATGCCTGAAATCTACTATCTCTCCCAACAGAAGTATGTCTAGAATCTTCTTGATCGGTCTAGTTTGATTGACACTCGCACTGCCAAGACTCACATGGAGCTATCCCTTCAGCTTCGTGCCACTGATGGCGATTTGAGGATCCTACTCAATATCGCTATTTTGATTGGAGTTTGGTGTATC
This sequence comes from Dendrocalamus latiflorus, assembly GCA_017311315.1. NCBI lineage: Eukaryota > Viridiplantae > Streptophyta > Magnoliopsida > Poales > Poaceae > Dendrocalamus > Dendrocalamus latiflorus. Next base: position 13,107,388 of record CM029670.1, on the reverse strand, counting down.
TTGTGAGCACTCGTCCTGATATTACTAGTGTTGTTCATACCTTAAGTTAGTTCTTGGCTCGTCCTACCCATCTTTACTGCAATCATCTTCTTCGTGTTGTTCGCTATTTGCCTAGGACTATCTCTCGTTGTTTGTTTTTTAGCTCCAACTCACTACAGTTCTAGGTGTACTTCAATGCAACCTGGGCTAGTGATCTCTCTAATCGTCATTCTCTTTCCGATTATTGTGTTTTTCTTGACTCTCCCTAATTGCTTGAAAGACAAAGAAGCAGACTGCAGTTTTCCGTTCGAGTGTAGAGGCTGAGTTGAAAGTTATGGCAACAGTGACAATAGAGATTACTTGGTTGAGGTGGCTACTTGTAGATTTTAGAGTGCCTGTGATGGGACCTATGACTCTTTTGTCTGACAATACAGGTGCTATCAGTATTGCCCATAACCCAGTGAAGCATGAACTCACCAAGCACATTGGTGTAGATGCTTCATACATCCGCTCATATATGCAAGAGGGAGTACTTACTTTACAGTTTGTGCCATCAAAGTTATAGCTTGCTGACTTCTTCACGAAGCCATACACTAGGGTACAACATTTGTATTTTAGCTCTAAACTCAGTATGTGTGATCCACCACGAGTTTGAGGGGATGTTAGAATAGAAATTCTTTTGTATTTCCTTATATGTCTTTGTATTTTCTTATATGTATATGGCATATTCCCTTTAATATCTCCTTATACTCTTTCTATATATTGTCCATTGGGTCTTATGATACATGCACAATATTCATAACATAATAAACATACCTGACCCATTTGCTGCATAGACTTGATCATGGCCATGATACTTCTCTCGAACGGTTAGCCTATCAAGATCGCTAGTGATGTGATCCGTGGCTCTCATGTCTATGTGCCGATTTGTGTCAACACCATAGGAGTTTATAGCCACAACAGCAACACGTCTGATCCGCTTGATAAGAGTGACCAAAATGATGATAGCACTTGAGAGCAACATGGTCGATCTTCCCACACACTTGGCAAGCCGGTCTATTTCTGGAATTGAGGTTGTTGTTTAGCCTCTTGGAGCTGTCGCCCTAGCGCTCACGGTTGTTACGACCTTCACTGCATCCATCGTGTCCTTGACCACGACCACCTTGGTTGCCTCCTTGGCCAGCACCACTTTGATTGCCTCCTTAGCCAGCAGCATTGGCAGATGCTCCTAAAAACTGCATGCTCAAACTCTAAGACTCAAGTCGCATCTCAAATGTAAGCAAGTGAGCATAGACATCATTAAGACCCATCATGTCTACTCGAGTCGTGATTGATGTGACCAGTGGGTTGTAGTCGACATCGAGCCCTGCTAAGATGTAAGTTATCAACTCTTCATCTCGAAGAGGTTGTCCCGCCGAAGCCATCATGTCTGCCAAACTCCTCATCTTGGCGAAATATTTAGCAGCAAGTATGTCCTTGTGAGTGTTGGAGAGCTGCATGCATATTTGTATAATATGAGCTCTTGATTGTGATGAAAACATGCGCTCGAGCACAGATCAGACTTCAGCGGACGTGGCCAAGCTTAGAACTTATGAGAGCACTTCTAGAGAGAGAGAGCGAGCGAGCGAGAGAAAGCGAGAGAGAGAGAGAGAGAGAGAGAGAGCTCAAAACAGGCTGTTCTTTGTTGGATCCATACCTGATATGCTGGATTGGGAAGCCTTGTTGGATCCATCAACGAATCTGAGCAGCTGTTGCCCTCTGAGATAGGGCATAAGCCGCACCTTCCATAGCAGAAAATTGTCCTGATCCAAATTTGCAAGTATCGATTCTCATATTTACACCGATACGCTGAACCACAGTTACAGGAAAACAAACTCTTAAAGATATATATATTCTGTTTGTAACTGAGAAGCTAGGGATAAAATCTAGAATCCTAGAAACACTCTTTTAACACTGGGCACAACAGTGATGACTGATTCGGCGTACGTACGACACGGACACTTTTGACCTCTCGATCGGCTGCAGGCGCGGTGGCCGCTAGCCGGCAGCGATCAGGCGACAGACGCAGAGTCGAAAGTCGAAATCATTCTGGTCGTCGGCCGACCAACGGCACAGCAGGCTGTCCGCTGCGTTGGTGGCCCATCCTGGCCGATCCCTAGTCAGCTTTCGAGTTTAGAGTAGAGCGTAGTACAGTCTGTGTAGACACGTCATGTTCCAAGCTTAGAGCATACTCTTTTTGGCTGCAACTTGTATCTTTTGGTTGAAATTTTTGAATTTTAGCTGTTTACGGTACAGATTACGGAGAAACAGATACTTATTTGTGATTTTGGTTGGTACAGATGTTAGGCTTTTAACGTGTAGATCGTTTAACTTGTAGACCCCATCTTGAAAAAATACTCATTTTAAAAGTTAGGTACTGTAGTAAAAGCCAAAAGCCGTCTAGCTTTTGACTTGCTAAACAGGCCCTGCTGCTCCGATTCGCTCTACCCCGTTTAGAACACGAGAATTCTATAGGATTTTCTGCCAGATCTGTGGAATCCCTACGAAATTCCTCGAGAATAGCATAGAACGTCTATGCCTTTAGAGCCCGTATGGATCTCTGGACATGCTTGACAGATGAGCATCTGGTGACACGCCAAAAAACCCCCCCATGAGCCGCTGTGATACCGGCAGCATTTCCTAAGGCACATACTGGAACCTTCTATGCGGTTCGCGGAATACTGGAATCAATACCTTGGCTAATTAAGGCAGCAAGCTATGCTAAATTTGTTTGATCTAGGAGCTTCTTACTATGTGTTTTTTGGATCCAAAATAATGCAGACCAGACTGTTTATTTTCATCAGCTAGCCCAATGCTAGCTCCTTGTTGTTTAAAGGCATTATCGATGCCATCCAAAAGTTCTAATGGGATATATAGCATTTTCAAGCATAAATCACCAAGCTGGCACGATGCTATGGGCATGCATCCATGCAAATGTTTTGTCTTCTGTCATTTCATCCAGCTGGTCCTAGAGTTGTACATTCCCAGGGTGGTCATTTCGATCGGCGTTTCATGTCGGCAAGCGGTACATTGCGTTTTGCACATGAATTGTTTCATAACTTCACTACGAAAGCAACCAAAGCCACTGTTTATTAGCTGTTGCATTTGCTGGAATTTATGTAGAGAGATTTCTTGCACGGTGCAAACTGAACCAGGTTGGTCACCTGAAAACTGCCAGAATTTTTTTTTTCATTTGGTTCAATTGGTTGGTTTGAGTCAAACTTGTACAGTTCGCCTACTAGTGATGGAATTCAACAGCAGAATTTTGTGACGGATACACAAAATGGTCATATACAACGCTCGTGTCACCGCTCATGCCATCAGCAGCTGGCCGGTGACACGAGCAACTGTGACACAGGAAAAGTTTCTGCACTTCAACTAGCCATGTCACGCTGCACGATCATAATCTTTCCGGCATATCAATTGCAAGCATGAACTCACAGCTGGCCTAACCAAATGGATCAGTAATGTTTCAGAATAAAACATATGTGGGGGTCAACTCTCCATGCCATCCAGGGACTTTTGCTGAAGCACTCGAGATCAAGACCAATCTAACTTTTTTTCAAAAAAAAAAGAGATCAATGTAATTGATTGCCAATCTTTCCCTAGTCATGTTCTTCGTTGTGACAGAAGCTTGAATTGGTCAAGTCACAACCACAGCATCTGATCATTTGTTGTTGCTGCAGAACCGCGAAAGTACGTTGTGTTGTCTGGTGCCTGAAACTGGAATTGGTCCAGGAAGGATGCCTGTTTCCATGTCAAAATCAGTTGGCTGCGCCAAATCCAAGGTAATCCCGTTATACAGATTGAGATCATGGATTGTACTATCTTTGAACCAAAAAAAAAAAAGATCTTGCTTGTACTAGCAGCAGAGCCGTTTGTTCATAGCTGAACAATGTAGTTGTAAGTTAGGGGCTACCGAATACTGGCACTGATTACTACTTCTGACGGCCAAATTTCGTTGGAAGTTGATCGTATCCGTCATAAATTGTGCCCACGCCCCCCACAAGAAAGTGATAGGAGAGAATTACTTTTCTTTACATTTAGAAAACTTCTCCTTTCTCTTTCTTCTCTCTTTTTCTTGCAGCTTCCCGCTAACCGTCCAAAAAACGTGTAGAAGAACAAAATCAAGAACGAACAAAGGAGAAATAACTTGACCATGAGAAAGAGATGGCTGGAGGAGAACTAGGCCAGTCAAATCTCAGACGTGGCATTGCTTAACCACTTCTTCCTTCCACAGTCCATTTAGGATGGCTATAGATTACTGATCCAGTTTTCTTTCTCCTAGTCATTGGTTTTTGTTTTATTTCTTAAGATTTTTTATTTTGAAGAAGCAATGAAGTCATTAGTCAACACTTGTTGAGCAGTATGAAAATGCTTGCAAGGTTCTCACGCAAAGATTGCCAAACTGGACATACCTATATTTCGATTTTTTTTAAATAATCTATTTTTTACTCTAAATTATAGTAATATACTTATTATTTTTATTTTACACTAATAATCCTTTATCGCTCTACCGTTGAGTGACTTGATCTAGTCATCCAACGGTTACACGCCAAATGTCTAAGTCGCCCACCGGTTGAGCAACTAGTGCTAGTTGCCCAACTATTGAGCGACTAGTACTAGTCGCTCACCGGTGGAGCGACACCTTAATAAGTCGCATACCGATTGGGTGATTTAAAATAATAATAATATTTTATTAATCCGAGGGAAATAATTGTGGGGGGAATAAATGGAAATTTTTGTAGGTAATACAATTAGCAAATCTTGTTTGTAGGTTGATATTTTCTTTTGGAAATAAAAGAGCAGATAAAGTAGGTTTGTCTATTTGTGATTTTCGTATATTCTTAGGGGTACGAAATCTGTTACACTCGCAATAACATTTTGTGGTAATCATATGTTATTGTAATGCGATAAATTTCTGAAGAATTTTGTGAGGATGACTGAGGTAGTAATGATTCGTAAGTAAGAAGGTAAGTGATATTGCGGTGCAACAGGAAATTCATACATGGAGAACTTTGGATAAATGGCGTAACGATAACAACACGACAATTGATCCAATAAGGGGTTACATGGCACGCAAGGTAACGAACTAAGGACGGTATATGTATGCCTTTAGGAAATTAGAAATACATGGGACATATGGACGAAGAGGGTCAAACTACTGCATGGAACATGGCCATTTTCCCTAGCGCATTAGTTATATTACAATGCACAAGGGAATTCATATACAACCATATCGTAGTATCTATGAAGTAAAATACGTATACAACAAATATGAGCACACAAAGCACAATGAAAACCCCCTACTCTCCACCCGCTACACCACCCGCAGCACCTCCTCCGTCGTCGCCACATCCCACCCCCAGTCAGTGCCCACCCGAGCTCCCAAGGCCTCGGGGGTCAACTCTAGCTGTGCCTACATGGCTACTGGGGCACTGCTGAGTTGTGAACCAAAAAGAACGTCAACGGATGCGAGCCAAGGTGCTCCCCTAACCTCCCTCGGGTCGTCCGCAAAGAAGTCATCCACGTCCTCAGGAAGCTCCTCGTGTAGGGATAGCTCAACTCCCAGATGGGGTGCGAAACCTGCAACACAAATATTATTTATTCATGCAATATATTGACATGAACAATCATCAAGAGATGAAACATACTTTCAACGTGGGCCATGGCGCATGTCCAAGTGTCATACTCACCGTACCCACCCTACCCGAACAGGTTAGGGAAGAACAAATATTGCCATGACGTTGGCGGGTATGGGTAGCCATGTACCTACCCTGACCCTCCAGGTTGGCCAGGCGCTGGTGGGGGTACGTGTACATGGCCCTCCAGAGCCTCCTAGCTGAGCTGTAGGATGTGCCAGCCTCAGCGTACACGTCGACATGGCCACCTCCGGGATCGTCCTGCACGACATCAGGGTCATGACATGCCTCATTCTACTATAGACCCGACGAAGAGCCTATAGCAACTCATCACGCATCACCTCCAAACTGTGGGTGACCCTACCTAGGATTGACCCGGTGTCCCTAGCAATCCTAGCGTTGATGTCTGTCTACAAGGACTACATGAAAGCGTCAAACTTGTAATTATGGTAATCATGCTCAGACATTTCGAAACATGAAAGTACCTACTGTGAGGTGCACGTTCCGCACAAAGTGTACAGACAACAACATGCACGAGCCTGATGCGTATCTGTGGAGGACACCAGCATAGGTACTTGTCGTACGCACTGGGGTCATACAGGGTGCCCTCCTGCATATAGTCCTTGAGGGCGTCTGCCCACTCCACCAGCCACGGTGCCATCTTCCCTGCAAAGCTCGTCCTACTACCACCCCTCCTACTCTATCTGTGAAATGTACCACTGCAATTAGAAACATCGTAACAGAACTAAAAAATATCGGGACATGTGTTGTGTGTAACTCACATGTGGACCAAGTCAGGCACCCGACTCTCGACGGGGACAGGAATAACCTGGCGGAGGGCGAACTAGTGCATCACTCTGTGCACCGTGTAGCGCTCGATGAACACGTCGAAGACGAGCTTCTTCTACACCAGCTAGTATGCCTAGTCGCACCAGTACAGTGAGGATAGCCCAACAAGAGTGCGGTCCTGCATCTCCTGAGCAGAGTACAGCTCCCAATGCATGTTGTCAGCAGTGAGGTGGTCAAGTTGCTTGATGAAGTACTCACACACACACACATGTGAATTGCATGTGTGCAAACTGTGCCTATGAGCTAGAACAATGGTTACAAAAAATGACCCATAATACAAGTATAGTAAAGATCCAGGAGAGTATGTACCTGTCTACGGCCCTAAAGGGGCCCTACGGTCAGCCGGTCCATCGCACTGTACATGTCCACGTGGTGTAGACTGGTGTCGAGCAGCATCAGCTGTCCGAGGAGAAGCACTCGAACGACCATAGCTGCAGCAGAAGGGGGCAACCTATCAGGATAAAGGTCGGCCTCATCCTATAGCACTCCTCGCACATGCCACGATACATCGTAGCTAGTACAACTGATCCCCAGCTGATCTGCACCTCCTCCCCGTCGGCGATGGCCCTCACATACCCCATGAGACAGGCGTCGATGGAGTCACCATTGCTGGTGGTAAATAATACCCGGTCGAAAAGCCACAACAAGTATGCCTTAAGGTGCAGCAGCAACACCTGGAACTGGATGGCCTCTGGGTCCATTCGCTCAACCTATGAACAAACGAAAAATTATTAAGCCCATCATATGGCAAGGATAGTGCATCGCTAAACAGGAAAAATTGATAGCATATATACCCGAAACTGCGAAAACCATCATAGAGGTGGGCCATGCCTCTATTGCGCCAGGAAGATGTAGTACGCTGCCGCGGCCTCGGCCAGAAGAACCCCCTCAAACCTACTCAGTAGGTCATCGCTTCAGTCAGTAGGCGCATCCAGCGGGGAGGCTGTGTCTCCCGCGATAGGTAGGCCAAGCAACAACGCAACATTCTGTAGAGTGTGGGCCATCTCCTCGAATAGGAGGTGGAAGGTGTGCTCCTCAGGCTGCCACCAATCCACCATATCTATCAGCAACGATTGATCGAATGAGAGCCATTGTGACCGCTTTGAGTCGGCTTGGACCTTCCTGTCGTCCTCGACCAAAGTGTCATCCTCGTCGGTGACCTCCACCATCCACGTGAGAGGTAGAAGGCCGGCAACGCTCAGCCTATAAACCACAAAGAAGTAAGTACATAGTGGAAAATATGATAAAATAAGTGCAACAGTTTACTGATAAACCTGTCTCTCCAGTGTGGGTCTAGTCTCCAAGCCCATCGGGGTGTCTATGTATGAACCACGCTCAACTGAGTCGCCTCGTCCCCACCCTCAGGATGTGGGACACGACGGCTGGCGCGCTGCTGTGCGTTGACGTGCTGGTCCACAGACTAAAAGGCCAGTCCGAACCACCAAGATCGCGAGTCATGCCTATAAATCAATTTGATGTTAGTAATTATGACACAATTAGTGGCTTAATTATTTATAGCGTAGGTCCAGAAATTCTGAATATTTAGTTGCATTCTTGCATAAAACTGCATATTCCTCAACATATATAGCCATAGCCTCATTTCGGTATCAGGGTTTCAGGGTTTATGGGTTAGGGTTAGGGTATGAGGTTAAGAGGTTAGGGTTATGGTATAGCCATAGCGGCATTACAACTATTAACAATTAAATTGGCGTTAGTTCTACAACTACACTATTTACAACTATTAACAATATGCGATGTACCCAACACAACCACACGTATAATGATTTTAGTTGCTAACCTACCATGGTTTCGAAAGTACAACTATTAACAACTAAATTGATGTTAGTTCTACAACTATAATATTTACAACTATTAACAATATACGACGTATCAGACACAACTACACATCTAATAATTTTAGTTGATAACCTATCTTGTTTCAAAAGTAAATCTATAAGGAAGACCCGACACAAGTACACATCTAATGATTTTAGTTACTAACCTATCATGGTTTCAAAAGTAAATCTACAAAAAAAAGTACAGAGGACTCACTGTCATCGATGCACGAACCTCTCCTCCTCTCTTCCCCTCCCTCTCCTCTCCCCCCCCCCCCATCTTCTCCTTTCCTCTCTTCTCCCTTTCTCTTCCTCCCTTATTCTCACGACTACTCTGCTCCAAAATGGTGAAGGGCACTCGAGCCGACGTGTGTGCACAGGTTATAGCCCCCTAGTTACCAAATGGTAAGCGACTAGGGGCTATCACCCAACAGTTGAGCCGATTTTTTTCTATTTTAGCCTTTTTTTAAAAAATATTCACATTTAGACCCCTGGTAGTTTTAATTCCGTTTTTGGACCCAGGGGGTCGGCGCCGTGACCCACGGCTCCGAGGTAATACGTCTCGGCGCCGTGATCCACGGCTCCGAGGTCCCAGGCCCGCACATGCAGGCAGGTTATCTGTTGCAGTGGGCATAGTCCATGGACCTCGGCGCCGTGGATCACGGCGCCGAGACGTATTACCTCGGCGCCGTGGGTCACGGCGCCGACCCCCTGGGTCCAAAAATGGAATTAAGATTATCAGGGGTCTAAATGTGAATATTTTTTTAAAAAAAAGGCTAACATAGAAAAAATTCGGACAGTTGAGCGACTAGTAGCCAAATGGACTAATAGCTCAACTGGTGTGCGACTTGGACACTTGACGCGCAGCCATTGGGCGACTAGTCTAAGTCGCTCAACGGTGGAGCGACAGAGGATTATTAGCATGGAATAAAGATGGAGATATATTACTGTAATTTGGAATAAAAAATAGATTATTTTAAAAAATTCACTATATTTCTCTCTCTATTTTCTCACCATTTCTATATTCCTGGAAATATTAAAGATCAAATGCATGATTTTTATTTGGTTTATGATAGAGTTGCATGCTCCTTAATAAGGGTGAGCAGGCCTAATGGCTGCCATCTGTTCTGTTGTAGTCAAAGAAGAATGTTCAGAAATGAGTTACTTTCGGACAAACTGCACGAACTCGTCAGAAGAATGGTACTGCTGAAAAAACGGTTGTATTGGTTTTTGCTGATGACGTTTGCTGTGGTTTATGGTTTTTGCTAAAAATAAATAAGTAGTAGCTAAAAAAAAGTAGATTTTAGAAGGAGGTGGTGAGTAGTGAAAAAAGTAAGGAAGAGATACTTGCGTATGACGGGAGCGAGAGGAGTGGAGTGGGTAATGTATCCGTGACCTTCTGCTTTATCTCTGGAGCGAGACAGTAGCGAGAAGAGTGGATAAGCCGCTTCAAAAAACCGGATATTCGTATTGATTTATCTAAACAGAAGTTAAAAGTAGAACCAATACGAATAAGCCCTTCTTGTGCGTGACAAATATGAATTCAGCATGCATTCCTTTACCCCTTGATCTTTTGATCCTTAACAGTAATTGGTTTCGCATTCTTGCTTCAGACCAGCCGTCTAATTGGATGCTTGGAACTTTGACATCCGAAGGAACTAACAGTACCTTCCTGTCGTATGTTCCGATGGGCCACGAGCCGTCCAATTTAGACTCGGCAACTGGCATAGACGTTAGTGGCATGCAGTATTTGACGCCATGTGTCAATACTCGGTAATCGGTCAAAGCGATCAGCTGTTCATATTCTACTACGTAGATTGTGAGTACTGCAAATGGTTTGGTATCAATTCATCAATATTCCAAAGCCGAAACTTTTTTTTTCTGCAGAACGTAACCTTGTTTCAGTTTTCAGTTAGCGCTATTACCGAACATGTAATAGCAGTTAATTCGGTCACCTAGCAGGAGTAGCTCAGAACAAGTGCGTTGTTGGATAAGTGGAGCTGTTGCGAAATGAAGCGGAGAGCTGAATGTTCCAATCAAGAAGATCACCTACACGGCTACACTTCATATCCTGACAGAAGAAAAGAAACCTCTACAGTCCTTGAAGCATTGTCTTCAGTCACCCCCTTTAATTTCTACAGTCCTTGAAGCATTGTCTTCAGTCACCCCCTTTTAATTTGCGAAAGTCAAATCCGTGAGCTCCTCACCAATCAAGAAATCAATATGGCGGCTAGAGTATTTCAGAGAAGCCGTGCAAATGGCTTTGTTCGTACGTACGCATAGGACGTGCTCAAGAATTCATTGTTCAGAGAGTTCAGTCAGTGGTAGCAGTACAAACACATTAAAATTGTGAGATTTTCCTGCAGCAGTTTCAGCAACGTGGGGGGCATATACGTACGTGCAGAGGGGAGGAGGGAGCTGAGATGGCGCCAAATTAGCGACGAGATTTGGGGCCTCGCCCTCGCAATAAATAGGGACAAAGCGGCCGGCCAATCGCGACAGAGTAATCCAGAGAGAGAAACAGGTGAGTAACCGAGCGGAGGAGATAGAAATCGCTCACAGCAGCATCTCAGCCGGCTCCCTCATCTTCCTCACCTCCTCTCTCTCCATCTCCTATCCGCTGCCCATCGCGCATCTGGCACGCTTGCATTAACCTCTCCTTGCTCCAACTAATTCTGCTTGCTGCCCCATCACCTCTCCTCTGCTCCAGCCTCCAGCTCTCTCTCTCTCTCTAGAATACGTCTTTAAAACTCTTACTGCTATCCTTGGCCGGTCTAATTGTTGAATTAACTGGTAGTTCTCTCCCTCCACGACCCCGACACCTCTCTCTCTCTCTCTCTCTGTTCCTCCCTCCTCTGCAATGGCCAAGCCCCGCAAGAACGGAGCCGGCGCAGGCAACAGCGCTTCTAACGCCGCCGAGGCCGATGCCGCCACCGCCGCCCGATTGAAGCCGAAGCGGACGCGGAAGAGCGTGCCGCGGGGGTGCCCCTCCCAGCGCAGCTCCGCGTACCGCGGCGTCACACGGTACGTACGTAACCGGACGGCCGGAGTTAACTCTCACCAGCCCCGCTCGCCGGTTCGCTTCTCCCGCGCGCGCGACGCGAGCTCGCTATGAAATTGACGTGTTAAATTCTGCCGGCGACGCGCGCGCATGCAGGCACCGGTGGACGGGGCGGTTCGAGGCGCACCTGTGGGACAAGAACACCTGGAACGAGTCGCAGAGCAAGAAGGGCAGGCAAGGTAATCAATCAAATCATCCGCAACCCGAGCAGCAGTTTCTTGGTTAATTAAGCGAAATTGGGTAGCTAACCTCTCTCCCTTTCCGTGTGCTCTTGCCTTCTTGCCGCTTCCGCGATCGGATTAATTGGCACGCGTGCGCAGTTTATCTCGGTGAGCTCCCAAGTCTCAATCGATCGACTTGTGGTCTTGGAATGATTGAGAAGGGTTGACTACTTGCTAACCTCTCTGTACGCCGGCCTGCCGGTGTTGCAGGGGCGTACGACGGCGAGGAAGCGGCGGCGCGCGCCTACGACTTGGCGGCATTGAAGTACTGGGGCCGCGACACCGTCCTTAACTTCCCGGTACCCCCAGGCCTAAAATTTATGGCATTCATTTATGCGATTCCATACTGTTCTTACTGTTCAATGTCTATTACGAGCAGAATGTTGGCACACCTGTCACCTCTCTCTCTGGATGGACTTTTTGAACACAAGTACAGTGCATTTGCATACTTTTTTAGGTTTGGGGAATTCTGTGTCCTGTCAGATGGTACCCTCCAAGGATCTGTAGCTTCTCCGATTTGTTATTATTACTAGAACGGTTGTTAAAAATGTTTTCACATTCACCTTGAGAAGCTAAAAAAATCCAAGTTAATCATAGGAAAAAAAAAGAAATGATCTAGCCCACATATTTCGTATTATATGGATAACACTTGCATATTAATTAGATATATACAAAACCTGCTAGAGTTGTACGAGGAATGCAAGTATATTTCCATTTTCAAATACAACTATATTCAATAATGTTAGAAATAATCTTGACTTAGAGTTCAAGACGAAGTAGAGTCCGTCTCCGTGTATAACTCAAGTTAAAGTTGTGTCCAACTTGAAGTCCGAATACGTATGGTAGTAGGAGATTATTAGCCTATATATTGAGGAGACTTGTAGCCAGTTTTGTAAGAAAAGTAAGAAAAAAGGGAGCAAGTAAGAGAATAGAGAAGTTCAGAAATTTTCCTGTGTTCTCTCAGTTTATTTGCAATGTGTGTATTTTCTCCTGGACCAAAGTTTTAACAAGTGGTATCAGAGCCTAGCTGAGAACCGAATCGTCGAAAAAAATCATGTCGACGATTTCAGTTCCAACGCCGGTGCTCCCGAGGCAACGTCCCGGTGCACGCCTGCCTGCTGCCATCTCGTGGCGTCTCAGGCATATAGGAGTAGTGGCCTCATGTAGTGCAAAGGCAGCAGAGGACAGCGCATTGTTTTATCTTGGGTCTAAGGGAAGCAAAGCAAGCGCAGCCAGTTCTCTGTCACGTCAATCAGAAAGGAGAGAGAGGGACAAGACAAAGAAAAAGAGGAGCTTTGTTTCGTGCACTAAGGGGGTGTTTGGTTGCCAGCCACAGTTTACCACGCCTAAGGTTAGGCAAGTTTGACCAACTCAAGGAGCTGTTTGGTTGCAGCCACAGTTGTGGCAAGATTCCCTTCCAGCAAACTAGGTCCCATGCGTCAATGACTCAAAAAAGTGTGGTAAGATTCCCTTAGGCCTGCTAAGGTGTGGCAAAAAATTTGAGCACCTCAACTTAGGCAAGTGTGGTAATTTTTGTTGGCAAAGTGTGGCTAGCAACCAAACAGCCTCTAAGAACAGGAAAAGAAAAATCTCGCGCCAGTACATGACAAGGAAGACAAGACAGGTTCACTGCTTTGTGAAAAGGAGAGAGACAAGACAGAGAACTGCCTCTCGGCTGCATGAGGAGAGAGAAGATTTTTTCCTGCGCTAGCATAGAGAGAAGATAGGCGACGTTTTTTCTCTCGGTTCCAATGCAAGAAAAAAGGATAGGCGCAATCACACAGAGCAACACACGTCATGCAAGTTCGAATCAGAGTGGCGCTAGGACAAAGAATCCGAGAGGGCCATTAGTTTTTCTTCAGAGAATCCGAGCGGTGCTAGGACACTGAATCCGAGCCGTTTTTTCCTCTGAAGCCGAGGCGTGTTTGGAGAAATAGTAGTGCTAATAAAAGGCGTATGTCGACGCAGAAACAGAGAGCAAGTCCAAGCAAGGAAAAAGAAAAAACAGTGCAGTTTTTTTTCTTCCGTTTCCTCGGTCCAAGAGCCACTTCAAAGTAGCCCGATTTCTTGATCCGTGCTCAAGATCATACCACGTTCTTCGGAAAGTGGTGTCACCAGTGATGAGGCATCATCCAGTATGATGGTGAAGAAGAGTTCCGCTGTCTCACTGCATTATTCGATGCTTATGACGAGCAATTATGCAGCATGGGCAATCAAGATGAAGGTGTACATGAAGGCTCAAGAAGTGTGGGATGCGATCGAAAACGGCAATGTCGATGTGCACAAGGATCAGATGGCATTGGCTGCCATCTATCAGGGTATCCCAAATGAGACGCTCTTCCTACTGGCCGAAAAGGAGACGGCCAAAGCCGCGTGGGAGGCGTTGAAGACGATGTATCTTAGCGCTAATCGTGTGAAGGAAGCAAATGTATGAACTCTCAAGACCAAGTTCAAGGTGCTTCATATGAAGGAAATGGAGTCAATCAATGGCTTCGCCGTCCGGTTGACGGTCATCATCAACAAGATTCAAGCCCTTGGTGAGAAGGTGGAAGAGTTGTACAAAGTGAAGAAATTACTTCGTGTTATTCCCTCACAGTTTCTTCCAATTGTTTCGGTCATAGAGCAATTTGGAGACCTAAACACAATGACCATAGAAGAGGTCATCGGTCGTCTTAAGGCGTATAAGGAACGCATCCACGACAATAGTAACAAGGGCGATGGACAGCTCTTGTTGACCCGTGCTGAGTGGGAGATCCGATCATCGAAGCGTGAAAGCAAGAACACTTCTAGGGGTGGTGACCAAGGCTGTCAGAATCGGAAGTTTGATAAGGCAAAAGTGAGGTGTTATAATTGTAATGATTATGGACACTTTGCTTCAGAATTCCCCAAGCCAAAGATGAAGAAAGCATTTGTTGCTGAAGCACTCAGCGATGATGAATCAACAGTGCTCTAATGATTAGTTGAGTCAGGGACGTCAAGAAGATGTGTCGCCGTCCAAACCCAAGTAAGGTGAAAAGGAAATGGAATGTTGAGGAGATGTGTCACCGTTCTGTGTCAAAGTATAAGTTTAGTAAGTTGTAGTTGAGACCGACTGTCTCAATGTTTTAGAATCTTTGCATCTGGATGGACCCGTACCAGTTGAGTTGAGTTCCTACATGTAGCTTACATGTAGAACGTTTCATATGGAGGTGTGGCTGGTAGTTCATAATGCATTGAGATTAAAACTAGAGTATGTCAAGTCAAGATTAAGGGGGAGATTGTTAGAAATAATCTTGACTTAAAGTTCAAGACGTATTAGAGTCCATCTCCGTGTGTAACTCATGTTGAAGTTATGTCCAACTTGAAGTCCGAATGCGTATGCTAGTAGGAGATTATTAGCCTATATATTGAGGAGACTTGTAGCCAGTTTTGTAGGAAAAGTAAGAAAAGGTGGAGCAAGTAAGAGAATAGAGAAATTCAGAAATTCTCATGTGCTCTCTTAGTTTATTTGCGATGTATGCATTTTCTCCTAGATCAAAGTGTTAACAAATAATAAGCATTACCGCAACTCTATTGTCCAACATAAATATTTTTTCGATTACAAGTGAGACAAACATGCACACACATCACCACACACACACATACACACGAGTTCACCCCTTAGCATATGCCTAGAAACACGAAGACCAAGAATAAATCTACGACCTCATAAAATTTCTACTGAAACGCACCCGCGTGTTCGTAAAGGTGGGCATCAGGATTTACACCCTGATGGATAAAGTCATACATCTACTATTCCACCACCACACGAAGAAATGATTCCCAACATAAATATATATATTGTAGTATCTAACCATAATTGCGTAGGGATAGTACCTGTTGCACAACGTCAACGTCATTGGATCACTAAACCAGTGTCTAACACTGAGCCTACTAAACCAGTAGGCCGGCCTCAGGTAGTTGGCCTATTATACCTACAACTCGATCGACAGAGCAACAATCTTAGGGGTCTTGGCTATCTCCACCAAAAAAGACTAGCCTGATATATGGGCACGCACTCACCCTTATAAATCGTGCTCTACCTCCTTTCACAACCTATGTAAGACTATCCCAACAGATATCCCTCTCACACATCGGGTGTGCTTCCTGGCAAACGTAAGGCCTAAGACATATTTGCGAAACCTGGGCTTTGATACCAATTATTGCGTAGTGTTAGTGCCATCAGACCGCTAAACCAGTGTTCGACCCTAGGCCCACTAAACCAGGGGCTCGGCCCTAAGTAGTTGGGCCGTAATACCCGCAAGCCTAACTAGCAAAGCAACAATTTTAGGGGTCCTGGGCCATCTCTCCCAAAAGACTAAGTGGGTACACCCTCATCTTTATAAATCGTGCCCTGTCTCCTCCCACACCCTCACACATATGGGTGTAACCAGAGTAGATACGGACGGATATCATTTTGTCATGTATCATATTCCGTATTTTTTTCTCAGAATTAGATTCGTATACGAATAATACCGGATAGCTATTTTTCTATTGCGTATTCATTCCATAAATCTTCGGACGGTCAGTTGGACGAAAATTATCTACTTCTTTTGCACCCCTACACAGGACATTAGATAGTATGGTGCAATCAGAACGAACACAGAGAGACTAATCATCGAGATATTGAAGGAGCACTCAGTATTCCCCACCTGTTTAGATGTGGCAATCCGCATATATGTTTCCTTATTTCTAAGTGAAGTCATAACATATTTTCTCATGTCACTTGATATACGGATATATACAGACGGATATCACCCATCATGTATCATATTCCATATTTTTTCCTTGAAGTCGAACATGGATAGTGCCGGATACTTATTTTCCCTTTCTGTATTAGCTCTGTGAGCCTTCGGTCGATCGGTCAGATGAAAATTATCCGCTCTATTTACACCCCCTACTCACACATCGGGTGTGCTCTCCGGCAACCGTGAGGCCTGAGAAGTATCCAGGAAACGTGGACTTTGATACCAATTGTTGCGTAGTGTCAGTGTCATCAGACCGCTAAACAAGCGTTTGACCCTGCGCCCACTAAACCAACGGCCCCGCTCTAGGTAGTTGAGCCGCTATACCCGCAAGCCCAACAGGCAGAGCAACAACCTTATAAGCGATCGTGGGTCATCTCTCCCTAAAAGATTAGCTTGTTAAGTAGGTGCACCCTCACCTCATGTTATGTCTTCTTTCATAACCGATGTGGGACTATCCCACAGCACAATGTAGCTTCTCTGGTTCATTGATTGGATTATGAGGAAAATTGTTCCCTTGTTGGAACCGTTTGCAGCTGTCTACCTATGACGAAGAGTGGAAAGAAATGGAGGGGCAGTCCAGGGAAGAGTACATCGGATCGCTGCGGAGGTACACAGTTAATTCCAAATTTTGACAAGTGATTCTGCGATCAGACGGCGTGACAAATGTACTTGCCACAAAGCAGTGGCATGCCACAAAGTTGCATTCTGATGTTGAGGATTTGAAATCACGCACTATTTTTTTCGCAGGAAAAGCAGTGGCTTCTCAAGAGGGGTCTCCAAGTACAGAGGCGTTGCAAGGTAGTACTAATAAAAAATGCAGGCTCCAAATTTCTACTAAACATTACCAGATGAAAATCTTTTTCTAGAATTCCAGATGAAAAAACACATCAGAGCCAGAGTTCTCTTTTTGATAAAAAATTTTTTAAGCAACACTATTCGAGGCTATTCTTGCAAGAGACTGAAGCCAAAACCTAGCAACCTCAGCTGCTGTATACTAGTATCAGTCAAATTTACAGCTGATTTTTACAGGCATCATCACAACGGTAAATGGGAGGCTCGGATTGGGCGCGTTTTTGGCAACAAATATCTCTACCTAGGTACTTATGGTAAGTTATTTCTTGAGACACAACTTCCCTGGGTGAAATATTATAGAACGTTAGTAAATTAATATGCTCTACGGATTCCTTATCTGAGTCAGCACGAGTTATCAGAAGGTGGCCATTTGGTGTCGCTATTAGACAGGATGGCATTTCCCTTTGTGAGCGGCGAAGGAAATAAAGAATTAGAGATGCTCCTTGCACGCATTCTAGAATTTCGCTGATGTGTTGGCTCAGGCTGCAGTAAAGTAAAAGAATGAAAAGAGAGATATTTGGGCAAGAACGTCACTGAACGCAAAAGCAACATGATTTTCGCTATGTTCAAACTAAACCCTTCCAAATTCAATCTCCTCCTATTGAAAATGGGGATTCTGGAAGGAATCGAGTGAGACTATAAATCCAAAATCTTTTGGGGATAAGATTTATCACAAGAAAAGGAACACATGCCAAGTATGCCTGAAGTGGGTCATGCTGGTAGGCCCAGTTCACCCGAACGCCACAGAAATTTCCGTACGCTCTTGCTGAAGGCCAAAGCAGATGGATTTGGCGGAGGCGGTCCCGTTGCCGATTACTGATTAGGATGGACGCCTTGGTGTGTTAAGTGCAGATTTGCAGCACCAAGTGACGCATCTGCCCTTCCATCATCTAAGTACGACGCGGCTCGGTTGGTCTGAAATAATCTTATTTATAGCTGAAATTACACTGTAGTTGATGGTGATTTATTTGTCATAACTAAATTTTAAAAATTTTAAAAAACATGTTAGCCCATCACGAACAATGCAAACAAATACAGAAAAAACAACCGGCAAAAAAGCTCAAAAAATCTAAAAAAGATAAAATTTAGAAATAATAAAAAAAATAAGATAGAAACCAAAATTTCAAATCGAAATAAACAGGACAATACATTTCAGCACTCATAAATCGCCATGGCAGCTGTATAAATTCCCAACCAACTGTTGTTTCCTGTGGCTGCAAAAACGATGCCCTGATGTGCCGCGCATCACTATTTTGGAACTGATGATTTGATGCCCCAACAATAAGATTGCTTTTTTTTGGCTAAATGGCCTAATCTATCATTGCCATTGTTAGGGATTACGGGTAAGCTATACCAGTGCAAATTAAAAATTCTACTGTGTAAATCAGGAAACCATACGAGTAATAGATCATAAATCGTTATTACTTGACGCACGATGCAGAGAAAGAAGCGTTGAATCAGCCTGGTTCAATTTAACGCACATTGTAGTGGATTCAGTCGATCCTTCTCTAGTGAACCGATTGCCTTCTCCTCGGATTGTCCTTATCAACGCCGCAGTTGCAGTAGTATCTCTATCGAAGTCCACATATCAAGGGATGGAACACCATGTACCGGTGTGCTAGCACTAACGCGCACAACAAGGCTTTCAGAAGGAGACGGCTGGGGTTTCGATGGGTGGTGCCATGCCTCTCTTGTTATAACCCTATGCACCCCTTTATATTATGCACCCTTTATATAGAGCATCCGATCGGATCCTGATTCAATACGAGTAGAGATCGTATTTTGACTATCATCTAGACTCTTATTGTTCCAACCTGTTAAGTGTGTGACCCTATAATTCATATATACTTGATTGTAATCTGAAAACACATTTCTAAATCACTAGTCGTTAGTGGTCCCTAGCAGGGCATATCGACACCTAAATACACACAAAGATTAAACTGGACGAATCTTATGTGATATGATCTACAACCAAGTCTTAGTCACTCACGATCAGTTCATAACTCCGTACGACCAGTTCGTATCTGGCTACAACCAGTCCATATCTCCATACAACCAATTCGCAGACCAGTTTGTGATATGTCTGACTAACACACGACCAGTCAGTATACCCATACAACTAGTTTGTATTTAGTCAGACTAAACGACCTATTTGCGTACTCTCCTTTTGCATCACGATATCTAATCGAACTACAGCTGAGAAACGTGTCATCTATAGATTGTTTAATTTTTTATCTAGTGATAGATAATTTCATATGATCACATCTTCGACCACTCGTTATATGGCCATGCACTTCATTTATCCAACCATATCGAGTGGCCCAAAGATATCTCTCTAGTTGTGGGAGGGACAAATTCTATATCTGACATTTATATTCTTCCGCATATTTCATAGCACACCCGAAAGTTAACTTTATAACTACACAGTTACAGAGTAGCATTTGGCAACCCTTAAGTGTACTATTACATATGTAAGAAACTATGCTGATCTCAGATACAAAGATTATACATCATCGTTGCTTGAGATCAACTGATGACACAAAAACATAACAATCTCAATAATGTCTCAAAGTGGATCAATCCAACAAAAAATGGCTACAGTGTCATTTATATAAGCAGCTCTACAAAACCAGAGTTTCCACACTGAGGGGTAGGAAGAAGCAGGAGCAAACTACTGATGGGATATCTCATCATCGTTTTTTTAGCTGGCTTTTGTCTTTATTTGTTCAGCAATTATTATTTATTAGATTAATATGCTACAGCCTAAAGTCATAAATCGCATGCTAAAAGAACGTCCCTTTAGCATTGCCTCATTTCCAGAGATTACACAGCACGGCCGTGATGACTACACTGTCGAAGATAGCTGGGAAAAGGGGAGGGCGAAACTCCATAGGTCTTCCACCTGGTCGAGGGGAGTAGTAGCCTCGTTAAGGAGGTCCGACTCGGGCGCAACGGAGGAAAAGATGATGAGGGTCTTCGCATTCTGAGCAGAGAGGACATTGAACGGAAGCCGTCATGCCTATTCGGTAGCGCCGGTCGAGATCCTGCGGTTGTGAGTGAGCCACAGGAAACGAGGGCATTATGGTCTTTATCCGCGGTTTAAATTCGTAGTTAGCTGTGGGTTTGATGCTGCCGTTATGTGGGGCCCACAGACACCAACTTCCAACGGTTCCTCTGCGCGGCCAGGGGCGCCGGTGGAGGAGACTAGAGGAACTCCGCCGCACTCCTCAGCCACGAGATTGGCGCGGTTCCACCACCAAGGTATGTATTTGCCACGCCACACGCACACATCCCGTACTGAAAACGTCCCAGCCACTGCCCTTCGTGCCTTCAGGTTGGAGACCTCGGAGTTATCTGATTTTCTACTGGAAAATCAGATCTAACCATGCCGTTTTGTCGTCACTGAGAGTTTGAAGTCTACTATTCCATAGAGATTAATTTCCTTTTTAGAAGAATGTTTTTTTACCACTGACAGTCTTGTTTTTGTGTGGCAGCAACACAGGAGGCGGCAGCCATGGCATACGACGTTGCCGCGATCAAGTACCGTGGCCTCAACGCTGTCACCAACTTTGACATCAGCCGCTACATCAAGTTGTACCACCGTTGCCACCCCGCCTACGCTGCAGACGGTCTCGACGCCACCACCAAGATTCCAGGGCATCTCCTTGACGAGCTCACGTCCCAGCACCCCACCATCGATCTCGACGAGGCCATGGTCACCGCCTTCCACGACGGCGAACCGCAGGACCAATCCACCGATGACCACTTCACCGCGCAGCTCCCTCAGGGGGGACCATTGCCTCACGCGGCGTCCGAGTCAGCGCTCAGCCTGCTGCTGCAGTCGCCCAAGTTCAAGGAGATGATCGAGCGGGCGGCGGCCTCCGAGAGCAGCACTAGCTCGCCGTCTTCGTCTTCGCCTTTGCCGCCGCTGACCCAGCAGCAACAGCCTGAATATAGTGGCGACGCATCGGTGGCATGGTGCAGCTTCCCGCACGACGTGCAGACGTACTTCGGGTGCGACGACGGCTTCGGCTACGCGGAGGTTGACACGTTCTTGTTTGGGGACTTAGGCACGTACGCGGCGCCCATTTTCCAGTGCGAGCTGGACGTCTGATCTGAATCCGATGGCCGACCTTGGGGGTGTTTTAGTGTGTTGTGTTTGTAGGATGTTTCCGAGGAAATTTAGAGGCAAAGGGCTCACAAGTTTAACTAGCAAGTACGGAGGCTTAGAGAGAGAGAGAGAAAAAGAAATGAGGTATAGTTGCTTAATTAGTTACCTCACATATTTGAACTGTTTAAATAAATAACACTATAGCTATATTTTTTTTTCTTAATTTGATCTCTAGATATCTGTTTTTGCAAATCTAACTCTCTTCCCGAGCTCGGCAACCGTGGTAGACAACACGTATCGCCTAACGCACTATAGGAGCTTGATAGGTGCTACCGAGCCACCGGAGTTCGGCAGCACTAGCTGAGCTTCATTTGCTCAGCAGTAGGAGTTGTCGAGCCCCCCATAGCGGTAGCAAAAGTTATCGAACTCCCCCACTACAGCAGCAAAGTTAGCGTCCATGGTTAGCGCTAATTAAATATAATTAGTACTTATTAAATATGATTAGTACTAATTAAATATGATTAGCACTAATTGAGCATACACACTAAGGACATGTACAACCCACAGACGGGGGGTCATCTGCAAGAGCCTAGAATCTGACATATAGACAGCTAAAAAGACAAGTCGTACAATGGAGAGACTGTTTCACTGTCTGCAATCTGTTTAATGCTTTGCATGTAGCCAAGATCAATCATGAACACTATTTTGTATACCATTGTGTTGCTATTTGATAGAAAACAGATCAAGCTTAAATAAGATGAACATGATTACAATATTTTTTTCAAAAATCATCAATATAAATGATATATTATATATAATTGCAACATTTTTGTCTAATTTTCTTTGTTTCCGTAGCGCTGCAATATGTGCTCGATTAGATCCTTCTTGAGTTGCCCGTTAAAAGTATCAACTACAGGGTCAGCTATTTGTGCACCAGCCTGGAAAGAGGATAAAAAGGAGCTTGTTAAGCAGGAGCACAAACAATTGAGAATGAGCCAATGGCCAAAATGCTCTCTCCAAAAGAATATGCTAATGTCATCACCTTTCTTAAAATAAGGTTGTTTGCCCTGTAAATTGCCATCTCCCCTGAGGTTGCACTATGATAAGGATTGCCTTTTGGAACCTACAGCAAGGCATATCAGAGTGTGGAGGATTTGTAGTTTTCAACGTGTAACAAAAAGGGCAAATTTGTAGCTGATAACAGGCCTATTGATAAAGACAAGAGTATGCAGATTTGAGACCTGAATCAAAATCACCAGATGCTGTCATGGTACGTTAAGTAAGACCTGAACATAAGGTAAGCAGCAGTAGTACAATATATATATAATCAAAAGGGCATAAAGTTAATTATCTACCAATATCATGCAGAACTGAAACAGAACTGCAATCACTATACTTTCAGCCCATAATTTTTAGAATTGTAATCACCATACTTTTTAGAACCAAAAAACAGCTATTTTCAGAACTGACACAACTATAATCAATCTGAAACAGAAAAAAGCGCATGTGAGAATATCAGAGCCCCAGGTCAGCCAATCTTCATTGCACACAGCATCCTCATAGCCCCAGGTCAGCCAAAAACAACCTACACAAAGTAGTCCATACATGTAGATCAACACAAGTTTAACACATACAGGTAGATCAACATGATACATACCTATTTAGATAGTTTCAAGGAAAAGGGCCTTCCTAAGACACTTCATGGCAGCAACTCGCTCAGCCTTTTCCTCATCAGACATTAAACCAGAATCTTGTGAGATGAGATTGTTATAAGCTTCCATCATCTTTGATTCTTTCTCAAGTTTCTTTCCCTCTATCTCAAGCTTCTTTCCCTCTTTGGTCTCTTGTGCTGTAAGGTGGGCAAGTTTTGAGGTATCAAGCTTCTCAGATGATAATTTTTGTTGCAGTTCTAGTATCTTGATGCGGTTTTCACTAATTTTTTCCTGGAATTTGCTAAATCTCTCAAACTTGTCTACATCAATTGCAGATTCCTTTGAGTTTCCATCATCATCCGAGCTGGATCGTTTTGACTTGCCTTTTGTAGCTAGAGCTGCCTTTTTAGCTGCCTTCTGACCTATTGGTTGCTTTGGCATCTCTTCAAAAGATTCATCCTTCTTCTCCCCTTCTCCTTCAAGGTGAAATGCATTCCTTTTACGTGCATTCTTCAGCTCTTCATTGTATGTTTTCCACTTTGCCACATCTTGGCAAGTTTTCCAAAC
Organism: Dendrocalamus latiflorus; assembly: GCA_017311315.1. Classification (NCBI taxonomy): domain Eukaryota; kingdom Viridiplantae; phylum Streptophyta; class Magnoliopsida; order Poales; family Poaceae; genus Dendrocalamus; species Dendrocalamus latiflorus. Next base: position 13,083,814 of record CM029670.1, on the reverse strand, counting down.
CTCCATTAGGACAAAAGGTCCTAGCTTTGCTTCTTTGTTGTCTACCACATAGAACTTGTGGGCTGCATCGATCCACATTTGATCGGAATATCCACTTTTAAATACCCTACGAGCCTTCGCATAAGCACACTCGAAGAGGTCAGTCCACCTGTTAATCTTGTGTCATCGATCCTTGCATTGCTTCAGATTCCTTTTCCTATGCGACGGAGTAGTCTTGTTGTATGATTCAACAACATCACCCCAATATTGGTTACCACCCCTATCACCTCCACAGCTAGAGTCCGTTGAATTTTCTATCCAAGAGCTCATCAATCTAACATCCTCTTCTTCTGTCCATAGGATCCGCTTCTCAGTCCTAGCATTTTCACTGTCACTGTCAACTAGTTCAGGCTGCTGCTCAGATAAGATTTCCACTTCTGGCGGTGAACCTCCTTCAATGTTGTTAGACAGTGGTAAGTTCACATGGCTGTTGTGAATAGGTGCACCAACCAAATGAAAATTGTGTGGCTGACTACCAAAGTAGCTCAGGAAACCACCGGATGGACGTGGGTCTTTATCCCTGCAGCAAACAAAGATAGTACAATATACTCAACTAGTTGGTATAATCAAGAGGCTGATAGAAACTAATTGGTTCATCAGATTTCAAGCTGCTTCATCAAAACTGAAAACAAAATGGTTCATTGGTGATAAACTGAAACACTAAAGATGAAACAAGTATATATATATATATATATATATATATATATATATATATATATAAATACTTGATATATATATATCAAGTATTGGATCCCAAGCTGCTGAAACAATTATATATATCTGAAGATTGGTCATAACAAGATGATTCATTGGATTGCAGAACTAGGTGAAAGTAACATATATATATATATATATATATATATATATATATATATATATATATATATATATATATATATATATATATATATATATATATATATATATATATATATATATGATTACCATAACCATTCAAAGGCTAAGTGATTACCATGATTCACTGCCGGCCGCATCCCACCAAGCTGCTGGAGTTGGTGAAGAGGGGAATGGAAAGCCACTGATGGATGACGAGGCGCCGGGGAAGCCACCTCCTCCAGATCCATCTATGGAGGAGGCCGCCGTCGCCGAGCCCTTGCCGACAGTAGTGGCGATGGGTGCTGCCGCTGCGTCCAGGCGGCGAACAATGGGGCGGGCAAACGCCCCAGCCGCCGCTGAGTCGCGGCCTCCACCAAGGGTGCGGCCCGCCGTATTCGCCCCCAAAGTCGAGCCGCCGCGGCCAAGGGAGCGGGCCGCCGCCGAGCCGCTACCGCGAGGAAGGGTCTGGGGTGCCGCCGCCGACGCCGCTGATGCGGTGACTTCCTTGCTCTTCCTAGACGAGGCGCTAGACATCTCAAGGCGACGACGGGAGCGGACACCGGTGCGGGCGCTGAAGGTTGGCGGTGCCGGCCCCGAAGAAGGAAGGATGAAAGGCGAGGACACCGGGGAAATAGGGAGATGGGGAACGATTTTGGCGCGAGACTTCCCTCCAGCACGCGCCCAAACTAGAACCGCGCGCGCGCACGGGATCCGCGCGCCGTCGGGTCGGGGAGGCGATCCGTACAACGCTGCTGGAGCTGGCGTCTTGGCCTGGGGCAACGGGCCTTCCCCGTCGCCTCGCGAAACGACGAAGCCTCCGTCTCCAAGCGTCGGCGGGGGTGTTTTTTTTGCAAAAAAGACATCACGGAGACGGGCGGAAGAGACCCGTTGTACATGCCCTAATTAGTGTGCGAGCGGCCAGTGACTTGCTGAGCTCGACAGATCGAAGGAGGGGCTATATTTATAAAAACGGTTGTCTGCAGATTAAATTTGAAAATAAAAAGTTAAAAGGCTATTTGTGTGAAGAGTTGACACATCTGCTTCAAGTAGGATAGGAAAAATATTGGTATATTTGTTATCCATCCCTGTGAGAAAAGGGACAGAAGGTTGCATAAAGAGCTTATGGTATCCACAATGTGACGAAAAAATAGGCTATAAGGCCTACGTGACTTGCTTGAGGTTGACATCAAAACATTGTGGCAAAACTTGAGGTCAATCTAAGCTTCTGGCTTACCACAAGCTTACGGTCGGGTCACAAGGGAAAAAAAGAGTTTGCTAAATGGTACTGGAGTACTATTTTGTTCGGTAATACTCAAAACTTGTTTGTGAATTTATGAATATTGCACATTTTTAAATTCATGATTAAGTTAACCCAAATAAACGTGGAAAATTTGGATCACATAAAATTTTTAAAAATTACACAATAACTATTACTGTATTGGGAGGCTTCACATAATATTTCGTAATTTTTGGAGCTCGTTTGCTATATGTAAAAACTCATAAAAATATCTAAATTGTATAAATTTTTGAGTAATATTCGCAATGGATAAAATTACCTGAAAATTACACTGCGAGGTACATTATGTCGGAATGCTGTACATAAATATTTGTAATTTTTTGAGCTCATTTGGTATATTTAAAAATTCAAACAAACAATAAATGAAAAAAGGGCGAGTAATTAAGCCAGCTTAATTACTTGCCGCTAGGGATAGCAATTGTGCCCATTTACCCGTGGGGTAAATACCCTAATGGAGTCGATATTTTCTTTACCCACGGGTATGAAAATAGGGGGGACATTCTACTTTCAGGTAAACGGGTACGGGTATGGGTAAACTCCATCCGTACCAGCCCCGCCTGTTTACCCACAATATAGATTGACAGGTGGTGCAACCATAGCAATATTTCTAATTGCTATTGATTGTTATAAAATTTTGCATATCTCTAATTGCTATTGATTGTTATAAACTTTTTTGATAGCTATTATATTTCCTAGCAACAGTTGCTGCTTATATGTACCTGTCATTAGTTCAACTCTTAGATGGTGATTCTCAGTTCACGGGTAAACGGGCATGTCCACGGGCGACGGGTACCCGCGGGCGATGGGTATGGGCGATGTTCTTCACCCGTCATCCTTCGCGGATATGCCTGTGGGTGTAGATCGGGGTCGTGGGTACGGGTATGGGTGAGCATTACCAGCACTGCCTCGCCTGATTGCCATCCCTACCTGCCGCCGACAGCAGCACCGTGTGTCACCTCACGGGCGCTGCCGCCCGGTCCCCGGATGGCAAAAACATATTTGTATCAATATATTTGATATACTGTTATTTTTATAAACACAGTATAAAACAGTGCTAAAAGGCCCTTTGAATCCGTACATAGACTCAAGAATACATTGTGACAAGCTGCGTCACATAGATGGCTGTGTAGTGGGTATAAAAAAGATGATTTGATCATTTGCCTCATCTTACATTGCATTTAATAAAATGTCATGTGATGTGTCATTTGCATACGGGTCCTAAACCCACATGTAAGTGAAACATCACAGGGTATTTTATCAAATGCATATAAAGATGGGGGAGATGGCTGTGTAGTGATAGACAGAAGTTGGGTAGAGGGCTTTTCATCCGCTTCCCCTTATTAATCCGAGAGAGAGAGAGGAGAAGAGATCAAGAGGAAGGGAGAAGTGGGGAGATTTGACTGGATCTGACCAACAGCAAGCCTTCGGAGGAGCAGGAAAAGGGAGATAAAGGCGAAGATTTGTGTAGTTTTTTCGCGTTGGTTTCCCGCAAAAGCGCATATCTGAGTTTGATTTGAACTGCGATCCTCAGACGAGTGTTCTTTATTTGTTGATGTATGGTTTCAACTTTTTCCCGGAGTTTTTTTGTTCGGCTAGTGAACTTGAGGGTTTTTTTGTTTTTGATTTTCTCAAGGTGAACGGAGGACAAGGATCCACGGATTTTGTTGAGCGATTGCATTACGGAACAAAAAAAAAATGGCAACTCTAGAAGAGGAGATCAATCTGCTTGCAAATCTATTTTGGCCCTTGTGCTTGATCGTATGGCGGCAGAAATGATATCATTAAGATTTTCGTTGCCAGCAACAAGTACCTAAGAGCATCTCTAACAGTATGGGCTAGTTACTAGCTCTAAGACAACTTCTCCGATAGTACTAACTTTTAGCACATAACTCATAACATAAATAGCCTCACATGACACTCTCACATAATCTTGGAATGTATGTATGAGACTAAGGCCCCGTTTGACACAGTTCAGCTTCACTAGTGAAGCTGTTTTTTTTTGTTTCAGCTTCACGAGCAGCTTCACCGGTGAAGCTAAAACTGTTTTGGAAAACTGTTTGGCAAAACAGCTTCACCAACAGCTTCATGCATGGCTGAAAGAGGGCAATTGTCCAAGATGCCCCTGTCTACCTGACTTGTTCTAACATTTGGAGTTGTATGTTTGTATATGGTCATATGAATTAAAAAATAATATATTTGAATGAGTATGAATTAAAAAATTAAAATAAAAAATTAAAATCATTAGAGAAGTGCGAACGGTAGAGAAGTGTGAACGGGAGGAGAGGAAACAGGCGTGAGGACCCAGTGGCAAAGTGCTGTAATTTCTGTCAACTACAAAGGCAGTGAGTTCCTAGAATTGCGGGCCTGAGGGAGAGAGCTGTGAAAAGCTACTATTTTCAACTTCACCCCACCCCATTCCCTTGTGAGAGTATGATTTAAGGAGCTTCATCCATGAAGCTGTTTGCAAAAAGGGTGTTTGGCAAAAAAATAGCTCACAACAGCTCATGAAGCTGTTGATGAAGCTGTGCCAAACAGGACCTAAGAGCATCTTCAACAGTATGAGCTAGTTACTAGCTCTAAGACAACTTCTCCGATAGTACTAACTTTTAGCACATAGCTCATAACATAAATAGCCTCACATGATACTCTCACATAATCTTGGAATGTGTGTATGAGACTAGCTCTTGATCAAGAGATAGCTTTTCTCTCTCTTCTATTAAAATATGAAATAATATGCTTAGAGCTAGCTCATAAGTCACTATTGGAGATGCTCTAACTCTTGATCAAGAGATAGCTTTTCTCTCTCTTCTATTAAAATATGAAATAATATGCTTAAAGCTAACTCATAAGTCACTATTGAAGATGCTTTTAATATCGATGAGAAAGCAGCTGATCGTAACATCGTCTCAGTATGCAGTTAATGAAAAATTAAAGCGTACTCATGATACATAAATATATCAGAATTTGTCCATATCTCCACGGATCTCTCCATAGCTCCCCGGTTCTCCTCTATCCTTCAAATGCATGCTCCCTTGCCGCAAGAAATTACAAACGAAAATGCATGTCACCTTACAATGAAAAGGCTCTCTCTCATGGCTTGTCACAGATGTGTTCAAGGACCGAGCAACTTCTTCCACCAGGCGTACCCTAATAATAGGATCAAGACTACGAAGCAGCCCAATGAGGTACCCCTGACAAATGGCCGAAAGAGGCTGCCATCCGCAATGTCGTACAGATTGCATGGGAAGTTCATTGCAAAAGCCCCAGCTATGAAGGTGTTGACAGCTATGCCGAAGGATGCAATGGTCAGTGTAAGCTGAAGCTGAATGAGTTCATTACGCTGGTTGCCAAGTTGAATGTTGACATAGTCTTCTGTGTCATCAATATACTCTCGAACCTGTTTAGTTTCCAAAGGAGAAATCAATGTCCACATCAAGATGAATATGAAATAACAGCGCAAAAAAATTATACTGACAAGATATAACTATTCATCCACTCAATGGAAATACCAGAGTGAACAGTTTATCACCAGAAACCAGGGAGATGCTCCTGATAATTAAATAATTTAGCATCTGATATTTTGCTACCTTGAATATTAACTGAGCTCTATGTTTTGCAGGAAAAAAAGGACATTTTATCTTTGCAATTAAACTCTCTAACAATGACAACCAAGTACACTCTGAACGTTAAGTCAGTATCACACAGGTACAAAATCAACAATTAAGAAAAGCCATAGTGTTAAATAGCTCAGGAGAACAGCAACAGGGCTATGTTAATATGGGTAAAAGGACTAACCGACAAAATTCTGTTACGAATTCCATCCAGCTGCTTAAAGTAGGCCTCAAGCAACATCTCTAGGTCTTCCACATCATTATCCAAATGCACACTGGTAGCAATGCTCATGCTACGCCGAAAACTAGAGTTAACATAGTAAATTCATTCTAACTTGAACCCTTCAATCTCATAAAATAAGTGTTCAGCATGATATTTAGCTGCTAAACAGTAAGTGTTACTCATGTTGGCCGGGGTGCAGCGCCGGGGGCCCGGGGCGGCGCCGGGGGACAGCAGGGGCTGGGGAGGGCAACGCCGGGGGAAGCCGGGGAGGGAGCCTGCAAAACATGGCTCTCTCCACGATGGACTTGCCCCCACCTTGAATTCTAGTGTTCCTTCTCTGAACTATACACCAATCAGACATACATCTATACAAGGATCCAAAAGGGCATGGCAAGAAATTCGTCTGAATCATCCCTTGCTTCGTGTTCTCACCACTCCAAGATGAGAATTTCTAGAATCCCATGAGATCTCACCTACACCAAGCCACCAAGTCATATGACCTCCCGCGGCTGCTCTTCCACGGTGGCAACTGTCATCGACGAGGCACAGTGGTCCATGGGCGGCCTCAAATCCAAGTGCCGTGGGCGCAGCGCCGGGGGCCGGGGGGACAGTGGGGGGCTAGGGAGGGCGGCGCTGGGGAGGGAGCCGGGGGAGGTCGAGCCAGAAAGGACGGTGCCGGGGGAATCAACTCCTCTGACGTAACTTCCTTCTGACGTTGGGTCACTGCACGTGGCCCTCTCGCCGCGTGGCCCCATGCGTCAGTGACGGGGAGTTACGTCAGAGGATCTCATTTGGGTGCCGGGGAGGAGGCATGAGGCTGGGGTGGGGCACATCGGGATCTCTGAGGAGAGATTGATGAAGTGAGGGCATATTATTGAAAAAATAATATACGCAAAGAGTTTTGTGAAAAATTGATTAAGTGAGGTGGGAGGATTTCATCTCCTCGATCCGAGCCATATAAGCCGGACCGGATGGCTTGGAGAAGTTTTAATATTTTAGCACTGAATAGACTTATAGCACTAGATATGCTCCTTATACACACACGGACATGCTAACAAGCGCCTGCGCATTTTGTGCACGCCAGTTTTGAGCCAGAAAGTTATTATCTATTGTGAGAAAAGTTATTATCACATATATAGAGAGTTACTACCTAGTGTGTACTGTGAGTGTTTGACAGTAACTTTACTTGCTACCGATAATAACTTCATTTAGAAATGATAGTAATTTTTCAGCGCGCATTTTACACCTATATGCTGATTAGTGTGTGTGTCTCTATATATATAGTACAAAGGGAACACAAGACTAAATCCTAGTACAATAGGAGACACCACTAATACCTTTAACACCCCTTACTAAATACAAAACATATGTAATAGCATTGCATTTGAAAATGATTGAAACTAAAATAGAAAAAATCCGAAGTCCGAATCTTGATAATGTCGTCTAAGCTATGTGAGTCTATAAATTTATTATCAGTCATAGAAGTATAGGAATTTCCTTTTTTTATATAGTAGGCAGTTACCACTCTTCTCTCTAAACCACGTGCAAATTGTAGAATTTGTTATGATGCCGCCGCCTATAAATATTGCATGTGTATTCAAGAGACCCAATAAGCAATATATATAGAGTACAAAAGGGACACAAGACTAAACCCTTGTATAATAGGAAATTCTACTAATACCCTAACACTTGGCATATTGTAATAATCTGTCAAATTGAGGAATAGAATATTGCTGTCTATTGTATTTGGCCCATCTTTTATCTGTGCCCTGGACCTTTCTGGCTGGTGAAAATGAAATTAACGTTATGTGTCCATGTAATCATGCGCCTTACCATCATTGCAATAAAGATATGAGAAATTGAAGCACTGGGACAAAACAGAGGTCATGCCCTCAGTTTGTGGATCCACTCAACTTATTAAAGGTGTTCTAGGCATCGTGTCCAATTTCCGTTGACTTGTAGTGTGCACTGAAGGAAAGGGCTCTTGTGGTTACCTTATGATTTTCCGTGAACCACTTACGTATTGTTCAATAGCACAATTCTGACTTAATTGTATAACACACTTTGATTTCTGATCTGTTTCCCTGCACATATTGCTGTTAACTTGAGAACTTGTTTATCTGTTTGAAATCAAAAGCTAGTTTATTTTTCATGTATACAATTGAAGCAGCATATTTTAATTATCTTGTTGATTTGAAATATCGGTACTATTGAAGACAAGTCTTGATTTGTGCTTGCCAACATACACTTCTTTTTTATTTTATAAATCATATACCTTCTTTTAATTCTTTGTCATTAACATCTCATTCCAGTTATAGATGATGTGGCATGTGAAGATAGGCTTGAGGACATGAAACAGCGTGGAGATAAGAATTTCTACATGTGTAAAGTCAACAAGGACTTTGTAATAGATGTAACTTTCAGCGGAAATGCTTGTCGCTTTTTTAACTGTCAGTTGGAGAAATGGTAAGAATGTCTTATTTGCTGAATTTAGGCATCTGTACTTCTACACCTTAGTTACCTATATTTTGGGTGCTTTACTGGCTGCTATGTTATACCAATTCCATAGTTTTTTTTCTAGTTAATTTGGTAGCTGACTGTCTGTGCTTACTGCTATTTTTTTAAAAAAAAAGTACTTTATGGCTTAATTCAATTATTTGCTGTTTTGCCAAGCAAGTTAATGGCAAGACAAGTTTAGGTGTGTTTGCGATTACAGGTACTTGAGAAATACTTAATTAGCCTCAAGTGTCCTGATTCTATCAGGCATCAAAGGGATTTCTTATTCCTTATATTATTCCGCATACTACTGTTGAAGTGCATAATTTAAAAACTATCACATCAGCCAACAGATTATTTATAACCACGAAAATATATATGGTGACTTTTATTTAACTAGCATGATGGCTGGTGGTTCTACTTATGACTAGCAGACACCAGTGATACTAAGCTTTGGTACTTGTGTTGCAAACTGTTCTTTAATAAGTTTGTCCAATTTCATTTGATAAAACCTTGATAAATATATCGTACTTGTCATTATCGAACTGATATGTGCTGATTTCAGGGATGGTTTCCTGTGGAAGGTGAGGGGCGGAAGAAGCTGTGCTTGCGAATTGTGATGGGATCTGAGGAGGCAACGGGGAGGAGCGAACTCGCCCTCGTGCTTCTGCCCAGGATTTCCATCGTATCTAACCGGCTTGTTAAGCAATCCGGAACTGACTCCATGCCTTACGTGACGAAGGCCTTCTAGATATATGTCGATGGTCATGCTCCAGAGCTATCTTCCGTTCGTTATTGTTACTATAGCTATGGATTCTTGTCTGTATTTTCAACATTTCTTGACTTGGGATGAAAGAAAATACTAGTACCTTGTTGACAAGCAACTTGACAAGGCCACAATTGCAGCTGTTCCCAGGCAGAGTTCGGTGGAACTCATAACCTGATTAACGTCCATATATTCTGGATCTGTCTCCAACATAGGACATAGCATTGACTCTTGGGAGTAAAATATTCTAGCATTTAGATAGTACTCAAAATAATAGTTCCTATATCGCTTCAGTTGGAAAATTACTGTTCAAAATCCACAGAAGTGATGCTTAGTTATCTTGAGAAAGATGTTTTGTGGGGTACTTTATGATCACAACATTTTTGTATCATCTTGTAGATTCAAACATTATCTTGAGAAAGATGTTTTGTGGGGTAATTTATGATCACAACATTTTTTGCTTCATCTTGTAGATTCAAACATTATCTTGAGAAAGATGTTTTGTGGGGTAATTTATGATCACAACATTTTTTGCTTCATCTTGTATATTCAAACAACATTTCGGTCCACGGATAGAATGTTTCTTGGCTCCAAACTGCAAAGGGCCCTGTGATCGGTAAATATTGACTGAGAGGTACATAACAGAAAAGGCCCAAAGCAATGATATATGACAGGAAATTGATTGTATACTGAAGATTGATTGAGCAGCACATTTATTTGTTTGTTCCATCATCACCAATGCTATTCATTGTCTCCACTACGATGTGTCTTTGCTAGCTGCCATCGTTTCTTCTGATTTAGGATTGGATTGGTGTTAGCCACTATTCTTTCAGGTGTACAGGTTTTACTACGTAAAATTGCAAATACACAGCTGATTACTTTGCTAGTTACGATCCATTCTCTTCGATCGAGTGTGGTCATTCCCTTCCTTTCATATAGCCACAGCCACCGTTCTTATCTTTGAGTCGTTGCAGATCGTAGTAGTCTTTTTGATGCCACCGCTTTTCTCTGAGCTGCTGTTCCAAGTTTCTAAGGCCGCAGCGCTTCTATTCCACGCCGCCATTGTCTTCGGCTTCGATCTGTGTCGTTATACTTCTATTTATCTCTCGTCGGCTTGATTTGATAGCTCTTTCTATTTGTGTTATCTTCTATATCCTTTTCATCGTGTTACCGCGGTCAAGTTTGCTCTCGCTTATCTCTACCATTCCCAGCTCCTAAACTTTGTGTTTTATGGGCTGTTGCACGATTCCGGATGGAGATCTTTTGGTATCTACCATAATTTTTCAAGAGCTGCATGCTTTGATGACATCTTCAAAACTAGTATTTTGGTTTTTTCCTATTTTAGTATCAACCTTTTTTAAATGTAATAATATTGCATACATCTTACATTTAAAATAGGGTGTTAAGGATATTTATAGTATTTTCTAATTTATAGGGTTTAATCTTATGTCCCTTGACTCTTACACTATATATTGTCTATTTAGACTGTGCAATAGATTTAACTATTCACTCCCTCCTCTCCATCTCACAAGGTGAACCATTTGTACCAAACAAGGTCCTCATGAACCTACTGGCCCAGACAGCTCCCAAGATTCAAATCTTGTCTGAGCCATAGCCATGAGCCCATGAGCTGATGAGCATAAACCTTTGCGAGTAAGACACCTAGGAGCACACGCTTAGTTAAACTTTTTTGAACTAACATGGGTTTGTGATATTGTGAGTACCATTTGCAGGAATTTTTTGTACGGATAATCCATTTTTTATTCGAAATTACATAAATATACCCGCGGGAAAATTTTTTGCAAAAATAGGCTCCAGTCGCCTAATGGTTGGGCGACTGGAGACTTTCGCCCAACCAGACCGCGACACAATATATCTCGCTGCACAGTGGAGCGACTGCATTAAGTCGCTTTTCCGTTCAGCGACTTAACGGTAGTCGCCATCCCGTTAAGCGACTAGAATGCAGTCGCCATCCCGTTAGGCGACTGCATGTAGCCCCCGTGATTGTTTTAAATTTTGTGAATTTTGTAACGTTGAACCGGTAAAAAATACGGTGAAGTTGTAATAAAATTTTATGTTCATTGTATATTGTAGGTATGTAAAAAGTTTTTAAATTTTTTTTTATGAAAGATTGAGTAGAAAACGATCGATACATGCACTGTTAAGTGAGATAGTTTATGTGCGGAGATAGATGATAGACTATGTAAATTTAAATAAACTTCATAATATAACTGAGAGTAACATGCCGCATGTTTTTTCATTACATGCATAACATATATAGCATCTGCAACACGCCTCACTGGTCACCCTGGTGTGCCCCGTCACCGCGCCCGCGTCCTCCCATACGGCCTCGCTTGGCCCTCCTCCGGTGCAACGGGTTAGGACGATCCGAAAAAGTAAAACGAGCAGGAGAGTGTCTATCCCGCCCCTGCGCTGGTGGAGTCAGCTGCACCTCTGGCTGTGTGCCCTCCGGTGCACCGGGGAGGGCACTGACAGAGAGAACCTCCGGTGCTGCGTCGGAGAACTGCCCGGGCCACTCCGCGAAAAACTGGTCCACATCTTCCGGGCCTGGGGAGACGCCGTGTTGCTGGTAACTACCTGCAATATTAATATCGTTAGTTCGTTGCATGTCGTCTTCGGATAAACACGATATAAGACCCTCTGCGTACCCGTAGCTGGCGCCATCGAGGGGGGAAAGACAGGTGTGTGCGTAGGAGGCGTGAAGTGAACCGGTGTAGGAGGCCCTGCCCAGGCTGAACCCCCTGGCTGCTCCGGGTGAGGCGGTGGAGGACGTGTCCACGTCGGTGCACCAGAGTAGTGCCACGCTGGTCGGGGTGGCACTGGTGGACGAGCAGGCGGAGCGGTGGGCGTGGAGACCGCCGGTAGCCTCGTGCAGGACAGTAGGCTAACAATACGTCTACACCCCTCGTGCATCCGACGAGCAAAGCTGACGCCCTCGTCATGGGTCAGCTGCCCACCACTGGTGAGCCTCTCAAGTACTGTGCCGGAGTCGGCACATAGGACAGAACCGACGTCAGCCTGAACACAAAGACATGAAATGAAATGGTCGATTATCGAAACGACATTACCATTCGGGAATCTTTGAAATGACAATTAACGTACCGCGAGGTGAGCGTCGCGCGCGAAGTGCGCGGGGTACGTGTCCGTCGGAGCGGCGACGTGTGTGGCAGACGGGTCTACCACATATACGAGCCTGGTACGGGTCTGTGGCTGGTACCAGCGAAGGTACTCCGCGTACTCCGTGCTGTCGTACGGGCGGTCCTCCTCCACGCGGTCGTCGAGCGCACCCTCCCACTGCTCGACCCAGGGATGCATCTTCAACGACCAGTCCGTCCCTCTTTTCACTCCCTTCGCGCTGTGCCTGCGTATAGAACCATTACGTAATGTGAGATACTTGCGAACGCAGTAGTAAGTATGTACATATTTACCACAAACGATCACTCACCCGTGCACGTGCCGCGGAAGCGATGGTCCGACTGGTACAGGAACCGGCTGCCGTAGCCCGAACTGCCGCATCACCCGCTGTGGTGCGTAGTCCTCCACGTAGATGAGGTACACGACTGACCTGGTGGGGCTCGCCGTCAGCGATCGCCCTCGCATAAGCGATGAGGCGCGCATCCACCGAGTTGCCGTGGCTGGTGGTGAAAAGCACCCAACCAAACAACCACAGCACGTACGCCTCCAGGTGCCGCGAGACCTGCTGATCGTCTACCTGCGGAACCATGCGCTCCACCTGAATGCAAAAAAGTTGCTATTAGTACGTAATACCACAAATAAGAGCTTCGAAGACACGATCGATTTTATATACTACGTACCCGGTACTGTCTGAGCCACCTCAGTGTCGGCCCATAGGTCTGCTCCTCTCCGAACACGTGGTGGTCATCGGCCGGTGGAACGACACCCTGGAATCTGGCGAGCAGGTCAGCGCGCCAGTGGGCCGGGGCCTCCGGTAGGAAGGCAGCGTCTCCCGCGTTCGGAAGCCCAAGGAGCAGGGACACATCCTGCAAGGTCGGCGTCATCTCCCCGAATGGGAGGTGGAAAGTGTGCGTCTCGGGCCGCCAACGGTCCACCAAAGCCGTCAGCAGGGAACGGTCGAACGGAAAGCGTCGTGATCGCTCCCCGCCCGCCTCGTCCCCGCCAGCGGCGCCAGCGCCTCCATCCTCGTCCGTGGCCTGCACCATCCGGGCAAGAGGGAGTAGCCCGGCATCCCGCAGCCTGCAAACAAAGTGAAGGTCAGCACGGAACGAACTTACGGTCGCACTAAACGCTGGAGTAGTGCAAACCTGGCGGTCCAACGAGGGTCGAGTCCCCAGGCCACGCGAGGTGTGCGTGTCCGGACCACTCCCAGCTGAGGCGGGTCGTCCGTGCTCCCCGGTGGCGGGACTAGACGGGAAGCGCGATGAGAGCGGTCCACGTGCTCGTCCAACAGCGCGAACCGCCACTCTGAGTCACGTCCAGCACGAGCCATACCTGGAAAATTTGTTCAATAATTTCAACATTCAATGTTCTACATCTAAATTTGTATAAGAATTGCAACATTAAATTTTCTACATCTAAATTTCAACACTACATTTTCTATATCTAAATTTGTACAATAATTTCAACATTACATTTTCTACATGTAAATTTCAACACTAAATTTTCTACATCTAAATTTGTACAATAATTGCAACATTAAATTTGGTACATGTACATTTAAATACTATTTTTTGTACAATAATGCATTATAAATGGTATACAAAATTTAGTTTATACAATTTGTAAACTAAATTTCTAAACTATATTTACTAAACAAAATTTGAAAAATAAATTTGTAAACTAAATTTCTAAACTACATTTTCTAAACTAATTTTCTAGACTACATTTTCTAAACTAATTTTCTAAACTAATTTTCTAAACTATATTTCTATACTACATTTTGTAAACTAATTTTCTAAACTATATTTTCTATACTAATTTTCTAAACTATATTTCTAAACTAATTTTCTACACTACATTTTCTAATCTAATTTTCTAAACTAATTTTCTAGACTACATTTTCTAAACTATATTTCTAAACTAATCTCCTACACTAACAAAAATATATAACACCAAAAACTTACCTGAAAAACACGCACTCCTTCTCCTCCTCCCCCTTCTCTTCTCCTCTCCCTCTCCCTCTTTCCCCTCTCTTCTCTGCGCTGGCCGAACGGAAGAACGGTGCGGCGCTTCCTCGCCGCCGAGCGCGGCCTTATATCCACCTTCAGTCGCCCAACCGTTGGGCGACTGAATCACAGTCGCCGAACCGTTCGGCGACTACATTGAAGGCGCCCAACGGTTGGGCGACTGCAATTAATCGCCCAACCGTTCGTAGACTCTCCAGCTGTCGCGGTCTGGTTGGGCGAAAGTCTCCAGTCGCCCAACCATTAGGCGACTGGAGCCTATTTTTGCAAAAAAATTTTCCGCGGGTATATTTATGTAATTTTGAATAAAAAATGGATTATCCGTACAAAAAAATTCCCATTTGCAGTAACCTAGATTTTCCCGCATAAGAGCAACGCCATGGGGAGACGAGACTGATGTCACTCCCAGATCCCTGCGGGAACTGAACTATTTCCATGGATTATTGCATCAGCACAACATATAAAAAGAAATCGAGCAGCCGATTATCTTTACAGATCACAAAGCAGTCAAAATGACTACATGTCTCTCAAGGCTCAACATCTCCCCTACATACAGCTAAGAAGTTCAGAGCCGACCCATGAACATTGAACAAGGGGCACTGCAAAAACGTTGCTAGAGATCAGGACAGGCGTACAACCCAAACTCCAAAGGGCTGCAGTGCTGCATGTGCTTGTGTCCCCAAATCAACAAGAAGAAAAGCAGCAGCAAAAGAAAAGGAGCCTATGGAAAGAAGCAAAAGAGAAACCATCCTTTTTCTTTACATCTTTCTAGGGAAAAGGAACGCTTCATCAGAAACTACACACTGTGGTCTAACTAAAGCATCTAACTTCCAAACTAGCTAGCAACAAATCCAATCCTCTCTCTCAGTAATTTTTTTTTGAAGTTACTCTAATTCTCTGAAGTTTGGTGAACTGTTATTTCCCAATGTACTACCTTGGCCCTGACAGCTCCATCTCCTCCACCATGTCGATGGACCGCACCTCATCGCTGCTAAGGCTGCTGTCATTGTCATGGTAGTCGTTGAAGAAGACCGAGCCGTTGGAGTCGTTGCGGTGGTCGTAGCCGAGGGCGTCGTGGAGCGGCGGCGCCGTGGGCCGATTCGTGGCCTCCCATTTCTCGGCGAGGCCGTCGCCTTCGAGCATCCGGACCACCTCGGACATCCTGGGCCGGTGAGACGGATGGAACTGGGTGCAAAGCAGGGCAACCTGCACCATCTCGGCCACCTCTATCTTGTCGTAGTGAGGACCCAGGTCTTGGTCGACCAGCAAGTCCAGCATCTTCTCTTGGTGCACCTTCCTCACCTTTTGATGAGGGAAAAAAATCAAGAAATAAAGGCTTTAGCCTTAAGCATCGATCGATTAGTTTTCAGTTGATTTACAAACAGAAACTAAGAGATGAGATAGCATTAAAAATGCAGCATTTGGATGCCATGTACACTGTATGACAGAAAGATATGCACGAGCCTCATATGATCAGCATTTATACAGTAACAGGCTGCGTAGCACGGTCTTTAAGAAGAGCTTAGAAGCACGTTTCGTTGCAGGATGCAAGTATGGACTTTCCATTCATATAGACTGACATTTGGGGGCGGGTAAGATTGTTTCGAGTCGATTAATAAAAGCATGTATATGTGCTGCATCAGATGCACTGCTACTTAGTACTTGCTAATGAATGGCCTACATGCCAAGGGCAGCGAGCCAGAGACATCAAATGCATGCACATGACCGTGTCCTGGATGTATCTTTTTTAAAAGATTTGTGAACTTTATTAAAGACATGGCTCGATCAAAGCAAGTTCCCGACATGGGCTCGATCAAAGCAAGTTCCCCCTCTTTTTTCGCACGGTAAAATCAGCTAAAGCTCTGTCAAACTAGTGCAATGTCTTTTTCCCATGGCTCAATCAGCATCTCAAAAGAGAGCAAAGTTCATAGGTGAAACTTTATCTATTACTACCACGCATCGAACAGAAATATCTGATCAAAAGATTGAAAGAAGCGGGCGCTTACCCAATCAAGCATGACCCCCTTTTGGCTTTGGCTGATCCCCGAGCCCTTGCCGACCTCGAGCGCGCGCTGCCCCGTGACGAGCTCGAGCAGCAGAATCCCGAACCCGAACACGTCGGTCTTCTCCGACGACTGCCCCGTGGAGAGGTACTCCGGCGCGATGTGGCCCACGGTGCCGCGCACCGCCGTGGTGACGTGCGAGTCGCCGTGGTCGAGCAGCTTAGCGAGGCCGAAGTCGCCGACGACGGCCTCGTAGCACTCGTCGAGCAGCACGTTGGCGGCCTTGACGTCGCGGTGGATGATCTTGGGGTCGCACTGCTCGTGCAGGTACAGCAGGCCCCGCGCCGTGCCGACGGCGATCCGCTTGCGCGTGTGCCAGTCCAGCGGCGGCTTCCCTGCGCGCAACGCACACGTATACGTACGTACGTACGTACCCGTTCAGATTAAATGCTCAAATCTTTTGGAGTTATGAAGCAGAAGCTAGCACACGTTTAGACCCTTCAAAAGTGCTGTGGTATTTAGCTTTTGGCTGATTGCAATAAAGAGATTGACGAAATAAAAAATATTTATGTTGAGAAACCACTTTGTTTAAAATAACACCTATAGTAACTCCTTCAAACACTTATAAAAATCAATTTGATAACCTACTCTATTTTAAAACTGGCTTTTAAAAGTTAAAAGATAGAGTTGTTTGGATGTTGCATGCATGCGGCCTTTGGTTAGCGTAGTAAAGATGCCAAAGATCACGAACATATTTGACGTACACGATCCAACGCACCATGCCGTGTGTGATAGGTAGACAAGACAAATCCCGTCCGAGATCTACTAGCAGGCACTGCCGGTGAGTATACAGTAGACATACGGGGCAAAGGATCCACACTAGTACAAGCATCGTAAACTGTTCATGCGAACAGTATTATTTGAGTATACGTATGTACGTGAATATATTCGGTGGTTAAAACTTGGAGTTTGTTGTACTCATGATCTCAAAGAAAAGTACCAAGCATGGTAACTGAGCCCGGACGGTATCAGAAGAAAAATACGACGCACCACATACACCACAGCTCCAGTGTATGGACCAGCTGCTACGAATGGGCCCACTGGTCGGAATACTGAAACACCCAGGGTATACTACCAGGCTAGCTACCAGCTAGCTGAATAATGTCAAGCGCTGCGGTCGAATTGTTGGCCCACGCAAGGTCGCAAGTCGCAACAGTGGCCACACATGCCTGCCTGCCCGCAGCTAGAGCGCGGCCAGGCTGCCGGAATAAAAGAAGAAACAAACGTAAACCCTGCGGGCCCACCCGGACCCGCACACCAATCTCCAAAAATCCAAATCGAATGCTGCTACCTACTGTATCATCGAACGTTTACTACGCCGGTTTAAGCCAGACATGCAAATCCTGCAGCGCCCCTGAGACCTTCCCTGACGCAGGCATGCCGTGCAGAGCGAAGCCAACCACGCCTCGGCACGGGGAAACCAGCCCAAAACCACGCCATCCGCGCGGACAAAACCGAGCAACAAACCCCAAGGCAACTAACGCGCCGGCCGCATCGGCATGCCATTACTCTCGCATAGCTGCATTGCAGGCACCGAATCAAAGATGCGTGCGGTACACATACCGGCCATGGTGGCAGCCGCTGCTACGCACCGGTACGTGTGCGCAGCGTGCTGCTGCCTGCCGTGGCTGGGCTCGTACGTACGTGCGTGGTTATCGAAGGCGTAGTAGTACTGGCGGGGTACGTCCGTACGTGCTGCTTGTGCATCGTGTCGACGTGCTGTGGCATGCACCCACCGGGATGCAGGGTTGCAGGCAAAACGTGAGTGCGGTGGTCTGGCCTGCGGCTGGGCCCCGCGTGTCAGCGACAAGTACAGTCGGTGTCCTGGGCACTGACGCAGGACGGACTAGGCGACTACTCTCCCCCCACGACTCCTGCATGCACACCCCCCGCGGGACCCACAGCGCCAGGAAATTTCGCCAGCACGAACGTTAATGCACTGCACTTCGGTACTGAAAACACCGTGCTTTATGACGAATAAATTAAGGTAATGGTGTACCGTGTGCGTGCGTACCTCGTAGGCGGGAGGCGACGCTGCCGTTGGGCATGTAGGGGTAGACGAGCAGGCGCTCGCCGGAGGCGGCGCAGAAGCCGAGGAGGCGGAGCAGGTGGCGGTGCACGGCGAGGCTGATCATCTCCACCTCGGTGCGGAACTGCGCCTCGCCGGACGCGCTGGGGTCCTTGAGCCGCTTCACGGCCACCACCGTGCCGTCCGCCAGCCGCCCCCGGTACACGTCCCCGAACCCGCCCTTCCCCAGTATGCACTTCGCGCTGAACCCGTCCGTCGCCGCCTGCAGCTCCCGCAGCCCGAACTGCCGCACGTTCCCCAGCCGCGCCACCACCTCCCCGCCTTCCTCCAGATCACAACCCCGCTCTGCGCACATCCACCCACGGAAAACAAGTCAATAACACATAGAAACTGCTCGTTTTTCATGTACGACGCCGGTGCATTAATGTGCAGGGTGATCGATGGGGACGTAGCGTACCGAGGATGCCGAGAACGGAGGCGGGGCCCGTGAGGCAGTGTTGCCGGCGCTTGCGCCTCCAAAGAAGACAGGACAGGGCGAGGAGCACAAGGGAGGAGGCGCCCAGGCTTGTCCCTACTCCAATCGGCAACCACGCGCCAGCCTTTGACCTCCCTGTCGCCCCTGTGCATAACAAAATTAACGCTGATCCCCAGGTGCATGCCATCAGGCCACGCCATTAGCAGAAACGCACGCCACAAGAGACGGCGCCATATTTTGTAGTAGTAGCACAGTGTCTCGTATCCCCAATCGCTACAGGGTAAAGAAGGGCCATTTAGCACAGCTCTAGCTCTGAGATCTATGCTGGATCTGTAGTTTGTTAACTAAATTAAAGTGATTTAAATATTTTTATTTAATATATAATATAAATGAAATGAGTCATGTAAATATACTTAACATACCTACAACTCTAAATCCAGAATTTCCAAAAGCTACAGATAATCAGCTCTAAAAAATCTACAAACGGAGCCAAGGAAAGAACAGAGCGAGCATGCAGCGATGCATGTACACTCTACGCACTCCAAGAAAGAGAGCACAATTGACTAGACAGGGAGTAGCAGATAGAGAGTGCTCACTGCTGCCCGGAGTGGATTCCAGCGGGAAGGGTACGGTGATCGGCGCGAGTGCGGTGGCGCACTCCCCTGCTGCCGCATGGCTCCCGCATATCATTGGATTGCCCACGATGCTGCACGCCGCACGCACGTATGATTAAAAATTGGCATTAGTCTCGAAACAAACATAGGTACGTAGTATTCTTTTTAGCAAATCCAGTGGTGATGAAGTGACAATTTGGAGTAGAATAAGACGAGTGCAGGAGCAGTAGTCCATACTTGAAGGTTCTTGTGGGGAAGAGAGGAACAGGGCCAGTGAGGTTGTTGTAGGACAAGTCCCTGGGGACAAGCACCAACCGCATCGAGTCATGGATCCAATTTAATTCTCAATTGGAAGGCAAAAGGAACAAAGGCAAAGAGTGGAGTTGAGTTACAGGAAGGAGAGCCTTGGGATCTTGGCCAGCGACGCGGGGAACGCCCCGGACAAGCTGTTGTTGTTTAGCCTCCTGCGGCAAAAAAACAAAAGGAGGAAGCAAGACAACATGAGCAACTCACTCCTTGTACTGGCTAGCACTTGTGGTAGTGAACTAGTGTAGTAGTAAGAGGAACGGAAGGGAATGTTTAGCGAGGCTCACGTACAGGTATCGGAGGGTGGAGAGGCGGCCCAGCGTGTCGGGCACGCGGCCGGAGAAGCGGTTGTTGGAGAGGTCCAGAGTCTGGAGCCTCGGCAGCGCGCCGAGCTCCGGCGGCAGCTGGCCGGTGATGTTGTTGTTCTGCAGCAGCCTGAAAGGACAAGTGAAGAAGACTTCATTATC
The DNA here is from genome assembly GCA_017311315.1 of Dendrocalamus latiflorus. Lineage (NCBI taxonomy): Eukaryota > Viridiplantae > Streptophyta > Magnoliopsida > Poales > Poaceae > Dendrocalamus > Dendrocalamus latiflorus. The sequence goes on along the minus strand of CM029670.1, from coordinate 13,063,408 downwards.
GTCGTCAATTGCTCTGATTCTTCTTGCTTTCTCACAAGAACACGAGATGTATCGATCGATCAGTGTCTCGAAACAAGCAAGAAATGAAGGTTCTTTACTCACACTTGCTCAAGATTGGTGAGGTTGGCGATCCTCCCGGACAGGGTCCCCGATAAGCCCTGGCTCGGCGCTCCCCTGAAACGCGAGAGGTGTCCGGCCATTGTTAGTTTCTTCCCGAGGCGTACAGTAATTAAAGAGGATGATATGCGGGGACCGATGGAGGAGGTTAGCTTAGCTTACAGGCCAATGACGAGGTTGTGAGCGGAGCAGGTGATCATGGCCCAGCTGCAGGGGTCGACGGAGTCCTCGTCCCAGTTGCTCAGCACGCCGTGCGGGTCGACCAGCCCCTGCCTGATGGCGATCAGGGCCTCCACTGCACGCGCATTAATTCGCAGGTATGTAAGCAACCAGGCGTACAGTATCAAGCAGCTAGCTACCTAATCTTCCAAGAAGCGCGCGGCAAGAACAAGGGAACGTTGCACCGCCGGCCGTTCTTGGTGGTGCCGCGTGAAACGTATGTACGTTCGTACCTTCGGCGTTGAGGGGCTCGGAGGAGAAGGCGAGGAAGGGGGCGGAGAAGAGGAGGAGGAGGAAGAGGGGGAGGAGGTTGGAGGACGCCATTGGAACGGTGGGGGGGGGGGGGGGGAATGATGGGGGTGAGAGGCGCCCGAGAGGAGAAAAGTGGGAGGGAGCAGGGGAAGCAGAGGTAGAGTGGAGCGGAGCGGAGTGGCTTCGCTTTTTTCTCGTGTCATGGAAGAGGGAAAGCCTGGGGCGATGTGATGGGGGTGGTCTGCATGCCATGCCATGGCATCTTTGGATGGAATGAAATTATCATGCCATGGAAGCTGACAGGTGGGGGCAGTGCTGGGGCTCATGGGGCCCGTTATGCAGTGAGTATATGGTACGTGCTACGTGGTTTTGGGTGAGAGCTGAGAACCTCACATTGTTCATTTTCCTTCTTGGGTCATTGGGTGGGGTGTTGCATCGGAGGACGAGTGAAATTTGTGGATAGAACATGTTGGAAGGGGTGGTGGGGCTGATCATGAATGTCTCTCTTTTTTTTGTTTATGGTTTTTTATTTACCTATAGTAACTAGTTTTAAATAGTGTGCCTTTTTAAAATAGGGTATATAAGTTAATTGTAATAAGTTTTGTATCGATTTTATCTATATCGGTCAATATCGTATACGAATGTCTCTCTCATAAATAGTCAGAATTAAAAAATTTAAGCTAAAATCTATAACCCAAAAGAGCTCACCCATGTCATCCAGGGAAGGGAGAGTAAATTAGTAGGTGCTTGCCATTTGTCAAGTCATATCCATTCAGCCAAAGATAGATTCGTATGTTGGCTTAAGATCTAGCCATCAGTAGTACTGAAGATATATCTAATAAAGCTTCATCTGGTAGAGTAAGATCTTGGGCACTAAACCATGTTACACAAAATCCTTAGCTCCACCGAGGAAAGGATCTGAAGCAGATGTGGATCCCAAGTACATAGACCAAGACCATGCATGGGGCAACTTAGCTACATGGGCTATGGAACTAAGGATGTTGGAAGAGCTATCATCAATGATTTATGGATAGTCCAAATGGCAAAAGGATCTCCTAATTAAGTGATGTTTTGTATAAACAATGTCACTAGCTAGTGTACACTTCTGATTTTTTTTTAAAAAAAAAGAAAACAAACATTCGAGGTAGATCATTTAGTTTTGTCGTTGGTACGAATCCGAACAACAAACTTAGAAACAGCTTCGGTTGGATATGGAGACCACCGATAATGCGAAGGGATCTAAGGAGAAGCAGATAGCCACCAAGTGTATTCAGTGTAAGTGTTCTAGGGCTACAAAAATGGCCTCCTCTCTCCCATTACAAGGAGTCCTATTTATAGGGGGAAAGAGGCATACGAGTGAAGTTACAAATTTGCCCTAAGGGCCTAGCTTACTCCTAGGGGTATATACATCATTTGCTCTACACAGGTCCTATCATGTCTGGGACCTTGGGGCTAGTCCGGGGTCAGTCTTTCATACCTCAGTTGGGATTGACTTCGGACCCCTCAGGGATCGGTCATGCATATCTCATCCGGGTTTGGCTCCAGACCCCTCCGGGGTTGGTCTCCATAGCTTGTCTAGGGTTAACTTGGGGACTTGGCTCGGGTTACCCTCCGACTGGTGATGTCTCTCTGAGGCAGTCGTGGGCCCGAGGTAGAGCAGGGACCCTCCCCAGTAGTAGCCCCTCACCGATCTGGGCGGTCGCCAATCGCCCGCCCGGGCCGGCGCACTAACCTCTGGAAGGGGTTGGTGAGCCTCCGGTAGCACAGCCGAGACAACGACAGGTTCTCCACCCATATGGGAATGGAGTGACAGAAGTACGGAAATAGGATAAGGTAGTGGCGAGACGAGCCGTTTAAATAGGTGTCAAGTCTGCGGTCTCAGGCCAACGACCCCCTCTGAGGACCTAAAAAGGGCTAATACCAAAGTACCTTAGTATTAGAATGGCTTCAGGATGGTAGTTCACCCGGGGTCTGACCCTGGCTCAGTGTGCCCTGGCTTGGGGGTTGCGCATAGTATGAGGCACCTTTGCACTAATAGAATTTCTCTAGGAGGGATGCCGAGTAGTCCCAGTTCATGGTGCACCAACCTCCTCGGGGGGCGTCGGGTGGGCCCGGTCCACCATGGACCGACCTGTGCCTATAAATACCCCTTCTCTCATTCCTCATCTCTTCTCCTCATTCCCCACATCCTCAATCTCTACTTACTCAACCCAACTCCATCCATAGGTGCATCCTCCCAGGGAACTTCCATCGTCGCTGCCTGGGATCCTTGCCTTGCCCCTCCCGAGACGGCCCGGGGAGTCCATATCACTACCTCCGAGCCTCCCTTGGACTCCACACCGCCGACCTCGTGGCCTCCCAGGACTCCGCGCCTCCATCCCCTAAGTCTCTCGGGACCCTTTGATCGCCTCCCCTAGGGCCTTGCAGGTAGGGGTGGACAATTGGCTTGAGGCTCACGAGCCGGCTCGGCTCGGGCTCGAGAAGTTTCAAGCCAAGCAGAGCCCGGTCTATAGCTCGAGAAAAAAATGAACCAAGCTCGAGCCGCTCGTGAGCTGCTCATTGGCTCGTGCGAGCTGGCCCATGAAGAGCAGCCTAGTCGCCCAGTCGGCCCAGTTGACCCAGCTGACTCCGATCGATCTCGACTGCGACAACGATCGATGCAAGTCACTCAGCCAACCCTAACCCTAACACTCCCTAGTCGCTCGCGCGGCCGCCGTCCATCCCCGATCAGCGATCTCCGTCCTTCCCCAGCGCGCGGCCGCCGTCCGTTCCCGATCGGTTCTCAAAAAAATCTAATCTAAAGGAGCTAGGATGGAGAAGAACGGGCTCTCAAAAAATCTAATCTAAAGGAGAAGGCTGAAAATTGAAAAAGGTTACTGTGCTGTAGACTCGGCTCACAGAAAAGCTAGTCTACGATGAACCTAGCTCACGGAACAGTGCACTGTGCTGATGATAGGTGGGCCCGAAGTGTCAGTGAGATGGCACGCGGCGGACAAGGATCACGCAGAATTTGAAGAGATGCGCGAGCGCAGTGCGGGGTGACGTTAGTCGACTGACGTCAGCAGGCACACGCGAATTGAGGCGACAAGCGGCACTTTGGGCGGATGAATGGGCAGCGGCATTCGCGAGATGTGAGTGGCAACTGGCCGACGGGGTGGAACGGTGGAGCAAGGATGAGTTGACGGCGTGGTTTTGCGACGGGGACTCACCGGCGGCTGCGAACGGTGGTGGAGACAAAGACGACGTCAGCGTGAGGACGACGATCGAAGATGGCGAAGGTCGATGGTGGCTCACAAACTCGGCGAGGACGACGGCGCATGAACAAGGGCGAGCGGCTCTGCGAGATGCGAAAACTGAGGGGGTCGGCTGATTTTTATGGCACGAACCCCGAGGATGGTCGACTTGGGCACGGCTCGGAGTCCACGGCTGGGCTGACATGGATATCGAGATGGATGTGGAGACGACGACGACGGCAGCAAAATGGACTCAGAGACGGAGGAGTCCATGAGGAAGACGATGAACAGTGGCTGGCACGTCGGATGCTTGACACGTGTCACTTGGCGATATCAAAAGGCCAGTACGAAGCACGGGCTGGATGGCCAACACGTGGCTGAGAAAAGATCAAGTAGCTGAGATTGGCTAGGCCAGAAAATAGTAGTGGGCTTGGCCCAATACTGTTTAAGAATTTTTGAGGGCTTTCTTATTTTCAAAAATTTTAATAATTTCATTTGAGCTCTAGAAGATAGCAAATAACTCTAGAAAAATCCAAGAAAATTCCAGAAAATTTCTTGAGACACAAGGAATCCAAATAAAATGCTTTCACCAGATGTTAATGTTTAATTCATTTTAAAAGCTTCAAAAAGCTCTGAAAATTAGGATGTTACATTTTTGAGTCCGTTTTTGAGATAGACATAGTTTGTAGTGGTAACCTATAAAAGCAGGAGAGGTTGTGGGTTAACACAGAGAGATTTTTGGAGTATCGATTTGTGAGAGTTTTCATCGAAAAGGCTTTTAGAGGGTGCTTTGTAAATCCACAAAAATCCAAGAATAAAAATCGTCTTGAATCAATCTAGTTAGTGATTCGTTGAAGATTGCTGGTGATTGCAATTGGGTTGAAGTATACGACCACTTGCAAGGGTGATCCAAGCAGTCAATGATGTGGTTGTTTAAATGATCAAAAATTATCATCAACTGTCAAGAGACTAAAAAAAACACAGAAATCATACCTCTAATTTCAATATACGATCCTACACAAGTATATGGACTGATTCTAGACTTCTAGCAGACCAATCAGTTTCTTAGGGCATCTCCAATGGTTATAGCTAGCAACTAACTATAAGACTTCCACATCATCTATATAGTACACACTAAAGTTAGCATTCTAAAGAACTATCTATAAGGATAGCTATTTGATGCTTACATGCACACACAGAATTTATGGAGGCTGCCTCGTTTGGCGCTATAGACTATCTCTAGAGCTGTAGAGAGCTGCGTTCTCTTTCTTCATTTAATATCTTCCACGTAGGACAGTTTATGATATGGACTCTCTTGTAGATAGCTACTATAGACCCATTGGAGATGCCTTTAGCGGAGGGGACAAATGGAATGCGAAATCAGTGGTACGTTGATTCGCGTGTCATTGGACACAGAGCCCCCGGAGCTCAGCTGGCCCAGGCATCTCAGAAGACCTCGCTCCATGACATGTGGCCTCCAGCAAAATTCTAGCCCACATGCAGGTGACACGTAGTTCAAAGTCGCGTGTAGTAACGGGTCAAACAGTACAGTTGTCTGCCTCTGTCCGAGCAGCTGTACTCCTCGGTAAACTGATGTACTATACACAGCCCTCACGCTTACTGCAATTTGCTCTTGCAAATCACACTACTAACTTTTGCTGATATCTTTAACTATGATTTAAGATTTTTTGTTAAACATAAACAGTAATAATTAAAAGAAATATTTGTTAGAGAGAGACAACGGTGCAAAAAATATGAAAGAGATGCGAATGCATGATGAAAGAAAGAGAAGTGTGATAAGTGATGTGTCCGTAACCCTCGTTTTATACACAGAGTGAAACGGTAGTAAAAGAAATGTAGAAACCGTTTCGAGAAACCGAGTATTCGTATTACCTTTTAGCTTTTTAAATAGAAATAAAAAACAGAAGTTAATACGAACATTTATCATCCAAATGCGTTCTGCAGTTCAACACAAGATGTGCTTGATGATCTCTTTTACGCCTCTGACAAAGCCAAAGATGACTAAGAAAAAGAAAGAAAGGAGAAAGAAAGAGTGCTCGAAAAAAAAGGGAGAAGGAAAACAAACAAAAGCAGACTTAAAAGATGATGAGGAAAGAAAAAAGAGACAGTAGGACTGAACAGTCAGAAGTGTGATGTGGAGAAAAGAAGAGCTCTCAGAGGATGCATGCAGAGAGGCACTGCTCGCCTGCTACGCTCCTGACCGCTGCTTGCTGCTGCTCTCCATGGCTCTTATCTTCCCGGCTTCGCTCACCGTCTCTCACTCACTCACTCACTCACTCACTCACTCACTCACTCACTCATTCTCTCTCGCCTCCTTTGGGCAAAGCTGAGACTGGGGACACCGGCGTGGCAAGGGCGCTGTTGGGCTCCGGTTGGAAAAAGAGGAGAGAATTATGGCCGGCCGGCCGGCCGGCCGGGGAATGGAGATGTAGAATTATGTGTGTTCGAGATGGGACGCGTACTTGCCATGATCCCGCTCGCGCGTGTCGCATGGATTGCGAGGGAGCTGTTCGTGTCGGCCGGGCGCTGCGTGCGTGCTTCGCGCGGTCGCTGCAATGGTTGTCCGATCCGACAATCGAGTTGTTTCGGCAACTGCATAAGCTTAAGGTTGTGCTAGCCTAAGTTACAGTGCAGAGTGTGAGTGAATTTGTCGCCACTGACAAACTAACCTAGCATATATGGTGTCTGGTTCTGAATTTCGGAAACTTCAGGCCTACTTACACATAATAAAGAGTGAGTAACGCTGTTGCTTACTCTTTGGCTACAGGGTCTACGAGTTAACGGATTATGCAAAACTTGGCCTGGCAGCTGATTTTGTTTCAGTCATTGGATTGGAGGCTGATTGCAATGTTATTCAGTGCACAATGTAACTACGTAAGCCTCTTTTGCAATCAGTGGAGGAAATGTGGGGGCAAAATTTACCATGAACTATGATCCTGTTTTTTTTTTTTGGCTGAGTCTGATGATATTTGTTGATCTCACTTAAAACTCAACACACTTTTTTACTATAATATTCCTGTTGATCTCACTTTAAAAAATACATCATTTAAAAACTAATTATTGTAGTCCGTACAAATAGTACAAATATAAACCGAATGAAAGTGGTACGGAACCCAACCCTAAGCTCTTGGATCTGGAGTTTGCATCATTGTTGCTACCAAAACCTCAATACATGAAAACCCAAGGAGGCTTTCTAGTACCTTTGCAAAAAGAAAGAAAAAACACAACGTGGTATATTTTTCTTCAGGATTCAGATCGACATCATCAGCTATCCTACAACCTAAATCGGTAGTTGCATTGTTCGGATGCGCGATGGGAGGAGGAGCCCGGAAGAGGAGAGAGGAAGATGAACAGAAACGGAGAAACCGGAGAAGGGGCAGCATGTGAATGTAATTTCCTAGAGGCACAGGGGAATTTGCGCAAAAACCTCGAGCCTATGTGTAGGGGTGCAAACGGGTCGGGTTAATCCCGACCGATCCGGCACCGAATCCGATTGGTACCGAATCCGAAGAAAAAATATGGGTTAGGATATGGTAACAGCAATATCCGTCCGAATCCGATATGTCTTCAAGTTTGATCTCATATTAGTGCTACTATTTGACGTTTCATTTTCTTTTGCAATGGTAAAATAAAATCTTCCACATCAGCTATTAAGTAGTAACATCAAGTTCTTGACAGTACATCCTCCTACTCCATTTGCTGTACTGCATGCATTCCTTACAAACGGGTTAATCCCGACCGATCCGGCACCGAATCCGATTGGTACCGAATCCAGAGAAAAAATATAGGTTAGGATATGATAACAACAATATCCGAATCCGACCCGTTTGCACCCTTACCTATGTGGCATTCGACGTGTGGACAGAAGACTCCGCCTGCATCTGATCCATCCAGTCCAGATCCGACGGTCTCCATCCCCAGTTCCCAAATCCGAGTAAAACCCTGCTTCTGCCCCTTCTCCGTGAGCAGCGAACTAGGGTTTTCCCTCTTGCCGCCCCTCCGACTCGCCGCCGCCGCCGCCGCCGCCAGTTACCGAGCGAGCAGTCGGGCTGAGCAGGATCCTATCCTTCGTCGGCGGGATCCGATTTCGCGGGCGGAGATGAAGCCCGTGGTGGGGATCGTGGTGTCGAACAAGATGCAGAAGTCGGTGGTGGTGGCGGTCGACCGCCTCTTCCACCACAAGATGTACAACCGCTACGTCAAGCGCACCTCCAAGTTCATGGCGCACGACGAGGCCAGCGGCTGCAGCATCGGCGACCGGGTCAGTAACCCCCCGCTCCCTCGATTCCCTCCCTCTGTTCCAGTCTCACTTCCTTGTGAACTGTGATGCTGCGTCCGATTTAGTTTGGTGCGAGTTCATTCCTACATTCATTGGATTTTCCTGTAACGACCCATTTCGGCATCGTCTGGTTGGGTTTGGGTTATAGACTGAGGTCCTGTTTGGATGAGGGGGAACTTTGGATTCAAATACTTAGGATTTAGTTCAAGTTTGAATAATGAGTAGTTACTTAATGGCGTGGAAGCTAATTGATTCTGCTCTTTGTTGGATACATGGTTGATACGTCTAAAGGGGATAGAATATGAAACCGGTTTTAATGTTCGTGTCTACTTTACTGTTGTAAATTTTAGACAATTTTGCCAATTTGGTTGCCTGATCAGTAGGAGTTCAGTAATCTTTACTTAACTTTTGGCTGTTATTAAATCGGTTGGAGTTAGGGCATCATGTAATGCTATCCAGGTCGGTTACGTATCTGGTCATGAAAACAACTGAGAATTAGGGCCACTGCGATGTGAGGATCCGTGTGCTTTTGATTGAGGTCTGTTGGGAGATGGCAATTATATGGTTACGGGGAATGACACTTGATCCTGTAGAGTTAATATCTGTCCTTCTGCCTGCATGATTGCTTAGCGACAAGTGCCAGGATGGTATAAATCTTTTCTTTGTGAGAAAGTCGTGAAGTTAGTTTTTTTCTTGGCACCAGACCACTTGTTCCACACGTACTACTATTCCATTGTTGAAATTCAAATACTACTGCCATCTACTTATGATGTTTATACTAGTAGAGTACTACACAATTGGTGCTCTTTTAGATGTTCTTTTGTGTTTTTTTATCTTACAACTTTTGTTCTTGTCATTCTAATTGGATAGTTTGGCAAACCATGTGCATACTTGCTCACCTAGTTCAGAAATTTGGAGTCCATCAAAAGCACATAGCAGATTTCTTGACAAGGATGCTATTTGCTTTTGACCCCAATCTATGGTCATAAAATACCTGTTCTTTGATGTGTCACTCAATGGTGAGACCGTTTGACCTATCTATAGCTTCAACCTATGATAGTGTCAGCTTAAGCTAAGGCAAGATGTGCAGCTTATTTCTTGGCGTGTTCAGTAAACTGAAAACTAAACCCTTCCTTCAACTAGGAGCTCCAACTCAAATAAGATGAAGCTGGTTGGTCTTCTGGGGCTTGTAAGCTGAAGTTTCAATAACATAGCCAGTTTATTGGAGAAACCCAATCTGGGCTAAACAATTTTTATTAGTATAAACAATCTTGCCAGGGGGGCACTTGTACAGTGATGGTGGATGTTAGTGATGTCATTTTTTTTCTGCCTCTGAATTTTCTAGGATCCCCTGTGTTTTGGCACCCAAACTTTTATTAATGTGGACAAAGGTCTGAGACAATTTGATGCAAAGGATGTTGCAATAAAGTTAACATGTGATCTGTCCAATTATTTTTGCTTTATGCAAATATGATAATAATGTTAACATCATAACATGTTGTCTGTTCAATTATTATAAAAGAAGCTTGCACATTAAATATGATAATAATGTTAACATCATAACATGTTGTCCAGTTTTAAAAGAAGCTTGTCTGGCTCCTGCTCTCAAGACTTGTGATAAAAGTATAGACATACAATTTTTGGGAATTCTTAGAAAAAATCGGTGGGTTTCTTTTGGACTGTAACTTATGGCTGTTGACTTAAAATTTTGAATTTTGGTTGTTTACGTGAGAAGAGATACTCGCTTGCGATTTTGGCCGATATAGATGAAGTTGGTACAGTGTCTACTACAATCGACTTGTAGATCCCTATCTTAAAAAGACACACCGTTTGAAAGTTAGTTATTGTAGATAAGTTAAAGGTTATAGCCTGTTCTTTTCAGCTTCTAAAAGCTGTTTTTCGGCTTTTATACAGTAACTAACTTTTAAATAGAGTGTTTTTTCAATACGAGATCTACAAGTTGATTGTAGTACACACTGTAACGATTTCATTTATATCGGTGAAAACAGTACGCATATTTTTGTTACTCTGTACTCTCTCACAGTCTCACACAAACAGCCTAAAAGTCATCAGCCGCAACTAAAAGTCATAAGCTGAAGCAAAAAAGAACAAGCCAAGTCATAAGCCAAAAAGAAGGGAGCTTGTGTAGTTGTGTCCTACTTTACATTCCATTTATCTGCTTGCTGGAAACTAATGTTCTTTTTTACTATGATGATCCAGTCAAAGTGTAACCTAGACTACATTGGTTTTCTTCTCAAAGAACCCTTTGCTGATATTGACTGGATAAATTACTCTTCAGGTTAGGCTGGATCCTTCTAGGCCCTTGAGCAAAAATAAGCATTGGGTTGTTGCTGAGATTCTTCGCAAAGCTAAGGTGTATGTTCCACCATCTGCAGCAACAGCTTCTAGTGACCGTGGTGCCACAATTCAACAGGCTGAAGCTGCTACCAAATCACCTACCTGAAGTTCCGCTGATGCAAAGACACATCTGTCGTTTGTTTTTCTGTGTCTGTTCATTTCCTTGTGGATGCAATGTTTAATCTGAATTTGATCATGGAAAAAATAACCCAGCAACCGTCATTTTTGTTGAATTTTGGTTTGTACTTTTGCATTGCCACGAGCCTTTGTTGAATCGGGCCCAATGAAGATGTAATTAACAGAATTAACAGGACCAGAGGATTTATGTCAATGATGATACTTCTTGTTTCTCCCCACTGCTATAGATTCATCGAGATTTGGGGATCGGAAGTAGATTCATCGAGATTTGGGGATCGGAAGTAGATTCATCGAGATTTCAAATATTCTCAGATTATTCCTCATTACAAACTCAAACATCTCGTCTCTGTGATAAAACGGACAAGGAGGTTCGTACAAATTAAAGATTAATCAAAAGCACACGGCAGAGAAGACTATCCTACAACAGGAGTAAATCGACCAAAGAGAATACACACAGGTTGCGCTACGCCCTGCTCATTTCGGCTTTAACCTTTTGACTTATATTTTATTATTTATAAATTTTATCTTTTTTTGAACTTTTGGTTTTTTAGCCTTTTTATCGGTTTTTTCCGTATTCGTTTGCGTTGTCCGTAATGAGCTAACATATTTTTCTATTTTTAAATTTAATTACGTCAAATAAACCACCCTTCAGGTACAGTGTAATTTCAGTTAGTTACAGTACAATTTCAATCATAAGCCACTATTTTTCATTCCAACCGACCGGGGCTGACCTCGCCTTTGTATCCGGATCTGGTCTTCCCGTGCATGCATGTTAACTTATTTATCCACCGATCGATGAACCCGACCGATCGAATAATATATATCCAATCGATCTAATTAATCTCTGATTAACATCCACTGTGTCGCCACCATTGTTTAATGTGCGTCATGCGTGTAAACTATACGTAAACAAAGGGCGCACGCACGAGCATTAATAAAAGTAAAACTGTGTGGTACGTGCACCAGCTCTTCTAGCGGCTTGTTAGGACCGTAGAACGATGAACTGCAGTTGAGAGCAATTATAATAAGGTGCATTTGGATTATCTAAGTTATCGGCGTAGCAATCTAGAACCCATGGAGATCAACTCGCCGAATTTCCACTAATAGGCTCTTAGAGGCCTGCTTGATGCCTTGATGGTGTGACTCGACCGTGACATTTACGTCAAGTTCTTTTCAGCTTATGGTTTTTTTAAATAAATAAATAAAATAGTTTTTTCACCATCGCTTCAAAGGGATTTATCGGGATAGCTTTTTTAAAATGGATAAGGACATTCGATTTGCTCACACAAATGCTCACGGTAGCACTCAAAACTATAAGTCATAGTCATAAGCTACAATCGAAAAGAAGTCATCGGATATGAGTGCCATACAGGTTGGATGCCTGAGTTAATTCTCAAATGCAGCGTACCTATATCCATTCAGGCCGTGCTGTATTTGATGTTAGAGGTAGCATCTGGGAATATCAGGTGTTTTCTGGTTATTAAAGTCCGACATATTTTTTTACGTACACATTATTAAGTATTTAAGATGATTTGAGATATGAAAACGAACTGGTCGGGTAAGGCCTAAAAGGAGCTCTCGATCTCGATCTCTGGGCCACTCTTCTGTCTGGATTTTTTTTTCCGCTGGAGCTCCGTTCCAAAATATGATACCGACCAATTGAAATGGGAAGGCCTTGATCACAAAGCAAGTGGATAGATATTTTCAAGAACACAAAGCACGCAGATAGATTTTTTTCAAGAACACAAGACAAGCAGATAGATTAACGGTGAACAGCCCCTGCCTATATAATCGAGAGAAATTTTCACTACTTTTGTCACTAGAGTTTTTTCTTTTCATTTTTCAGACAACGCCAATATAATTCTGAATTCCTCTTCTACCGGGGTAGCAGTACACTGGTTTTATTCGGCCATGAGGCCCATGACCATTTCGTCAACCGCTCTGCTTCATCAGTGCCCAAGCAACACTACCACGTCAAAAAAAACAAAATGTACACGCAGTGCACTCAAAACCTAGTAGTGGTATTATTCTACAAAAACGTAGGCACCATATATATGAATATATCTCGCTTAGAAAGTTTCAATGTGACAAGTGACAATAAGCACATTTCTTTTCCCCTTCTTCATTTCGTGATAATGTCAGTATACTTTCTGACCGTGCCGGTCGACGTCTGAACAAACAAAAAAAACGTATCGAAATGCATCCAACCAACTCTTATTTTTCCCTTTCGACGTGAATTGGTTGGAAGAGCTTTTGACAATAAGCCAAGGATGTGTTTAATTTATAATTCATATGCAAGCAGTTGCATATGTTTTCCCCAACCCAATCTTTTTTACTTTTTCCCCTAAAAATCTTTTTTTCTTTTTGTGCATGAAGGCAGCGGAATTCTGTGGTTGACAAAAGCAAAGCCAAGTATGAGGAAATCGGGAAAGGAGCCGCTATTCTTTGGGAGTAATCGATAAGTGGTTGCTGTCTCCTTCAATAGTCACGTGTGGGGTTCTTTTTTACTTGCTTGTGTGGAGATTTGGACCTTCGATTAGTGTGTGCTTGCACACAATATTGCCAGGATCCGTATCATAGGACCTACCAAACCCATCGAATCATAGTCATAAAACAATGGACCAAATCTTACAATACTACGAACCATGAGTTTGCTTGTACGATCTTACCATGATTATACGATCCGATCATGCAATCCAGATCTTAGCAACGCGAAAACGATCGATCCCAACGCAAACCACCTTGCTTGCACATAAGTTGCAAGTTTTTTTAAGGCGAAAGTTTTGAGTCAGGTTTTAACCAACACTTCTCTCTAAAAATAGAAAAGAGATTGCTCAAAAAATAGAAGACAGGAGGAACAAACAAAAGAGAAACCTATGTTACCTGTTTTACTACAGCAGCTAGTCACCCTTGTGGTTAAAATGGCAGAAATCTTCCACAGTGAAGGATGACATGGTCACATGATATCTTTTTTTAGTTTTGACAAAGACCAAGGATGTCTTTGGACCTGCGAATCGAATTACTCATCTAAGTGAATGAGCAAACGTTTCGCTCCTAGTCAAGTATACCAAATTGGTCCCTCCTGTGGTGTTGGGGTCGGACCAGGGATCAAAATCCCGGCGGTTACCGGCCGGTAACCGCCGGTTACCATTTTTACCGGTGAAGACCGGTAACCGAAAAACCGGCCGGTATGAATTTTTGATTTTCGAAGTTTGGCCAGTTTTTTTTTCCGGTTTTTCCGGTTACCGGCGGTTTTTCCGGTTACCGGCCGGTTTTTCCGGTTACCGGTTTCAAAACATCTCAAAATTCAAATTTTGATTTTCAAATTATAACCGGTTTTTCCGGTAACCAGCCGGTAACCGCCCGGTTACCGTTACCGGCCGTCGACCGGGATTTCTTCCGGTTCCGGTTTTTGGAACCTTGGGTCGGACTAATTTTGCTTGGGAACAAACACTACATGGTCAACTATCGAAAAGTACTCCTTTGAAATCTTCTAGTTCCGAAGTACTAATTCTAGCATGCCAAAATGCCCAGTCAACTCAAAAAACAACTAGAATTCTAGAGTACAGAGGAGGCAGTTTGCCCTAGTCCACACTCATTACCATTACAGTATTATCTTTGCCGCAGATTACTTATTGTCGCTGCAGTTGCTGCAAGCTGCCCAAAAAGGAGTTATCCCCAGAGTTGCCTCGTAGCATGAAAGTATATGTTTGCCTAACTACAGCCGCTGCAGTTGCCCTACGTCATGCATACATGCTCCAACTATATATTTACAGAGTTCCAGCTTCAGATAAATTAGTCCTGTTGTACGTATCACGATATTATTGGATCAGGCTGGTATTTAAATTCAGGCAAATGCTGGAGCCTGCAAGGAAAAAGTCTTCTCATCATCAAACCATGTGGTTGTCTGGTTGATTAAGGATTTCTAATAATATACTTGACTGTCAAAACTGTTCTAGAATAGTAAGATTGTAATTTCCCCAAGTCTGACCGATAAGTTCAGCGCAAAGGAGTGAGCTGCATCACCTTGCGAAGTTGCAATAGCACAATTTAAGGGTATAAGCTAATTGTACATACCTTTGCCTGACTTTGAGAATACCAGTGCCAAGTTGCATGGGTATGCCCATGATAATGCATTCACTGACTCCCTCTATCTGATCCTCCCGACCACTGTAAGAAGCGTTAAAGAGATGCTCTGAAGTTTTCTCGAATGAAGCCAGCATCAACACACTGCTTTTCATTTTTGCAATGCCATATCTAGTAATTCCGAGAATTTCACCCTGCTCAGAGCATTAACACCAGCATGGCTTGAAGGATATGAAGCAGATGGAGGGTTTTAAAAAAATAATCATTGTAAAATGGAGGTCACGTGATAATTACTGTACCTTGTATGTCATCAAATCTGCCAAAAGCATCATATGTCTCAAATCAATGTTCATACCATGGCTTTTCATTGTGTACTGAATTTCATCAATAATAGATCTCCTTGCAGCTTCAATCCCAAGTGTTCGGTTCACTTCCATGATGTGATTACTTTTTGTTTTCATGGCATCAACCCCGGGAGTACCCATTACTGCCAAAAGGTTTGTCCTGTAATTACAAATTTCTTTAATTAGCATATTTCATGTCAGACGAGAACTGCAGATTTCACAGTAAGGCTTATAAACACTTCCAACTTCCAAGACCCTGCAATTCTAGCAATCCACTAAAATTGTTTAATACAACACGGTTAACAAAGCTCTCTAGAAACTAGAAAGTTCATGCTGCTAAAGCTATGGATAAATAGCTCTTACCCTTCAACCAACAAGTTGTATCTATCACCAGTTTTGTTGATAACAGCTCTTTCAACAGTTGGAATGCCCTGAATTGATTAGTTAGAAAGGCCAAAAATAGCATCATAATGGCAGAAAATTTAACATTGCAAATCTTGTTCACCTTCACAATCACTTTTGGAAGCATGGCTTTGAGATTATGCAGCTCATACTGAAGCTTGCACTTATCTGTTCCAGCTGGATATATTCTCAATTTCGCTTTATCAATGACACGAACATGCTGTAAAGATGATACAGAATAAATACGATCGCAGTCTCGCAGAGATAGTGACGGCACAACATATCAAACGCAGCTTTGTTCATACCTCAGATTTTAACTTTATTTTTGGATGATTCAAAATTGATAGCTGCACAGAGTCAGAAGAGATCCCCATGTGCAGAGTTTCTATACGCTGCATATCAAGTTTGACAACCAAGTTTGGCTGGCATGATTTCAAGACAATCTTTATGGCTGCTGCTACCTGCTCAACACACAAGTCATCCATCCAAAAGTCAGGGCCAAAGAAGCACTGCAAAATTTAATCAAGATGTGCACAGACAAAAACTGCACATGGCATGAATGAAGCAAATCGGGATAATATAAAATAACATGTGTATAGAATCAAGTCAAGTGCTCTCCCAAAAAAATTTCTCGTCGATTGCTCTCCCTTACAAAATCTATCAGTTGTGCACTGGATATAAAGTGTGCAGAGAGCTTCCTGTTCATCTTTTAGAATTCAGGCTCATGCAGAACAAAGAATACTACACAAACCAAAACCAAGAGAATCATTGAATAGTTTCAACCTGAAGCCAGCATAGTACTGTGACTGTGGCCTCAATTTCACTAACAATAGTACAATACTTGCTGTTGAACCAACAGGTTGTTGCTACTTGGATTAGAAAACTAATACAAGAAAAGAAATACTTCCGTTATATTTCCTATCATACAAAGACAACCGAACAAGATTCAGCATCAATAGCAAACACTAAATGCAACAGAAAATCTTCCTCAATTATGTAAATTGAATAATCTGGTAAATGTGGTGCATGTAAATTTAATGCCTGGGAGAACGTCAAACAACCAATCTTTGCAAGTACGTATGAACTACCAAATTCATGTGACATATTTAACAAAACCCAGAGGAGAATGGAAAATAAGACCAGCTTCTTTTAAGTGCATATAAAAATGCAAGCACATAGAATTATCTGTAACAAAAGCAATTTACCTCGCCCAGCACTGCTTTCTCAATAGAACCTTTCACAATACGTGCAGACAACACATCCTGCCCAGAAAGAAGCTCAGCAGTGATAATTGGTGTGCTTATTTTTTTAGCAGCATTGATTATTTCCTTGATGCGAGGAACCCCAAGAGTAACATCTTTTTGTTGTTTGTTAAAGAAACAAAATTTGAAGGACGTTGATATAGTGAATTCAGTACAGGGTTCCAAATACCGGCGGTAACCGGCCGGTAACCGGTCTTACCGGTGCCGACCGGGAGAAAAAAACTGCCGGTTTTTTATTTAATTCAAATTTAAACTTTTGAATGTAAAAATTAGTTTCTCTAATGATATTTACATTGTTTAACACTAATAGAATGTATTAGGAAGATGCATACACTTCCCGTGCTTGACTTCATACTTTTTGCCGTAAATGTATTAGGAATTTTCAAATTTTGAATGTAAATGTTAGTTTTCCGAATGATATTTACATTGTTTAACACTAATATGATGCATTAGGAAGATCCATGCATCTCCTGTGCTTAACTTCATATTTTTTGCCATGAATATGTTAAGAATTTCCAATTTCAAATTTGAAAAACCGGGTTTTAGCGGGTTTTCTCCGGTTTTTTGGGCGGTTACCGGCCGGTTTTTCCGGTTAATGATCAAATTCAAATTTTGGCGTGCGAAATTCAACCGGTTTTTTCCCGGTTACCGGCCGGTTTTTCCGGTTACCGGTACCGGCCACCTAGCGGGATTTATCCCGGTAGCGGTATTTCGAACCTTGATTCAATATCATATTTCTCTTTTTCTATACTTTGTATGCCATAATATTGTGCTAAATCAATAGCAGATTGGTAGAGGCATGAAAGTTCTTCGTACAAATTGTTGACAGTTTCATATTATTTTTCTTAGTAAATCATAAGAGCGGCCCTCTGAAGTAGACAAATTTTAGAAAATAAGCTAAAAACATCATATTTAAGCACATTAACATGACAGAAAGTTAACTACAGTAGTTTCCTGAAATATGTAGTAAAAAGGATACTCATGCTAGCTACTCCTGCAAAATGGAATGTTTTCAATGTCATCTGAGTCCCAGGTTCTCCAATACTTTGAGCCCCAATTGCTCCAATTGATGCTCCTGCTTCAATTTTCTTTGAGTGATAACGAGACAAACAAGTATCCAAGAAAACCTGAGCCAGGGAAACAAGGAAAATAAATCATATAACAGAATGGCACAAGAACAAAATGCATGAACAAAGTGACAAAAACAATCATTTGAGAAGACTTGAACAACAGCCTTACCTGTGTTACTGTGTATTACCAAGCAATCATTTTTTCTCTCAACAAAACTAGAGAAATGGGGCGATGCATCAGCAAGTGGTTCGTTCAGGATATCAGGGTTAAAATGTTTACATGAAGAGCTTCATACATTTATTTAGTTATGAGTAGTTTATACTAGTTGGTATTGTCTTCAACAGAAAATCAATGTTCCCATCAAAAAAAAAAGAAAGAAAAACAACACACATTTGGCTTGGCAAGCAACAAGCATAACTGCATAAGCCACCAGCTTGTTTATGTCAAAAATTCAAAATTTAAAAGCCAAGAACTTGATCTTGAGCAATTAAGCATGCCGCTTATGCAGTTACACTTTAAACACTTGATACTTTCACAAATTCAGTCACTTAAGAACCATACCATTACCATATTGATCTACTTTATGGTACATTCTACAGCGGAAAATTAATACTTCCATGCGAGTGAGTAAGAGAGAGAACAAAAGTGAGATTGGTTATAAACGGCTCTTTAGCAAAGCAGTGATGAATTGGCATATGCAAAATATGATAAACACACCTGGAGTTGTTTTGCAGATATACCAGAAATATTAGCAGCAATGCACTCTTCAATGTTAGAGTCCTTCTTCCCTACATGATCTTCGTCTAGGTGAAGTGCTCTTCTTGTGCTTTTCAGCAATTTTATACGATCCTCAAGAAATTTTGTTAACAGTTGCTTGAATTTTTCACTACAACCTCCATCAGACGAGGTGTCATGTTCAGAGAGTTTATCATTTAATATTTGCAAGATTTCGTCCGGAGATAAAGTATCCTGTCCCATTTGAGGACATGTAGCCTATAAAATAAAATAAAATGGTCACAAGGCACACTTGATCAATCTAACAAATTATTTCTATATGTTTAAACTAACCATGACTTTCATAAACAATTGATCCAAATTTAAGGGCTTGCCATCTTTCCCTTCCATCTTCGCAGGATCCATGCCATCATCTCCATAGAGGAACTGAACTATACCACCACTAGCATTACGGACTGTCTGATCATAGAAAACTGAGAGATCTTCTAAGCCCTTCATTAATCTGCGGGACATATATCCAGTTTCTGCTGTTTTGACCTACGATCACAAGTTCACAACCAAGGAAATGAGCAGATATTAATGGGCCTGTTCTTTTTTACTGCGGCTTATGGCTTTTGAGCTGTTCGTGCGAGAGATTACAGAGTAACAGAAACTCATATGAGGTTTTACCGATATAAATGAAGTCAGTACAGTATGTACTACAATTAACTAGTAGACCTTATCTTGAAGAGATACTCCGTTTAAAAGCTAATTACTGTAGAAAAACTGAAAAACAGCTTTTAGAAGCTGAAAAGAACAGGCCCATTAGATCCCCATCAAAAAATAAAATGAGAAATGCATAATGGTTTTTTTAAATGATTTAGAGAATCCAGAAGGTGTGGTGAGTAAGCTGGCAGTGTTTGAACATGCCCCCTATTTAAGGGACTGCTTTTTTGGCTAAAACTTATAGCTTTTGACTGCAGTTTTTAGCTTTTGGACTGTTCGTGCGAAAGATTTATAGAGTAATAGAAACTCGCGTGTGTTTTTGCTGATATAAATGAAGTCGGTATTCGGTACAGTATGTACTACAATTAATTAGTAGACCCTATCTTGAAAAAACACTCCGTTTAAAAGCTACTTACCATAGAAAAGTCAAGAGTAGAAGCCAAAAGCTGAAAAAGAACAGAGAATTCACCAAAAGGGCTTCTGTCTTGAATTAGTATAGTACCCTCAATGTTTTCATGCAGGGAAGTATGGAGCCTGTGATCAACCACAAGGGCCTAGAAATGCAAGCTCAAACCGAGAGATCCAATGCCAGGTCCAACATAGATACACAGGCAAGTTGGAGTGCCCCAAACAGCAAAGAAGGAAACCTCTTCCCCCATCATTGCTGTCCTGAAGACACGTCGGAAAGTTGAGCGGAATCTATAACAACACCATGTTATGAATCAGCTTCTCAATTTTGTTTCTAGTTGATCTAGTGTTATTTCTTGGTATGTAAAAGGCTAATAGCTACTAAGTAGTTGTCTAAGCCTCTTGTTGCTGGTAGGTAGCAACATGTTGCTGCAGATCTCAAAAACAAAGTTTTGCTGTATGCTAACTGTACCTAAGCATCTGAGAAGGCTGTGGTTACTTTATCCCTGTACATAATAATTAGTACACTGAAGAGCTACTATGCCCTGATCTGGTTTTACTTGAGCAAGATGTTTGGTCGGGAATACACCTTGGACTCATATCAACTTTTTTAATGCTAAAGTACAGTACAAATTTCAACATATGCAACCAAAACCAAAAGATGGCTTAAATTTGGACATACCGCTGTGTCAACAAGACCTTCTCGTCCACCCATTGTATGGAAGAAAAACTCGGTAGCAGTCAAACCAGTATAGAATGAATTAGCAACAAAACCTTTGGCCTGCAGATGGAAGACAAAACCTTATCAAAAGAGAACATATCAAAATTTGCATTATCAAATAATCAAATTATGCTGATTTCATGAACTGGAATTCAAATAAAATGGCAGTTGTCACAAATAGAACAGAAATAGTTTCTCCAGAAAAGATAGACACATTTACAATTAATTCAGACAACAAAAGTTTTTAACTTTCACATTGTCCATATATCAAAAATATTACTACAAAAATAAAATGTCGCAAAAGGCCCAATCATTCTACATAATATCCTGTTGTGAGCCCTGGTTCGGGATCTCAGATTATAGGGGTGTTTGGGCCGGGGTTCGTCAGCGTCTTCCCCGCGAGGCTCACCAGACCTCGCCGTAGTAGCCGCCTGTGAACAGAACTTAGGGTTTGGGAGAAGAGAATACTTTATTACTTAACTACCTTCCCGCTCAAACGCCAGAAGGTATATATACTCTTACAATTCCCGGTTGTCTTTAGAATCCGACTCCTAAACGATTGTCTTTAGAATCCGACTCCTAAACGACTCCTCCTGAGACTCGAACATTAAGGATTTCCCTACACACGCAAGACTAAAGCAAGACTTCCAACCGAACAGGACTGCTACTATGGATTGGATTGGCCTGGCGGCTTTGAACGCCTGCCATAGCATTTTCCCCAATAAGCGTCCGTAACATTTCCCCCTTCCTGAGGAAACAGCTCGTCCTCGAGCTGAAACTGTGGGTACTGTTGTTTGAAGTCCGACACCGATACCCAAGAAGCTTCTGCCGATGGTTGGCCAGCCCATTGCACGAGAACCTCCCAGCTTCCTTTAAACAGACGCGAGCGAACAATGGTGGCAGGAACGGGCAGAACTCGGCCATGAAGGATGTCAGGCAAAACTGGTGGCGTAGCGGGTGGATCACCACTGAATTTCTTCAGGAAGGCCACATGGAAAACGTTGTGAATTCGAGCAGATGTAGGAAGTTGCAATTTGTAAGCCACTGAACCCACTCGACCAACTATTTGATACGGTCCATAATACCTGGGTGACAATTTGGAAAGCCTTGTTGTAATCCACACAGCTTGGCGATGATGTAGCTTGAGCAAGACCCATTGGCCAACCGCGAATTCAACCTCCCGATGGTGTTTGTCATAGAATTCCTTCATACGCTGTTGTGCGTGTAGTAAGCGATCCCGAATTTCGTGGAGAAATTCATCTCGGGTACGTAGTATGTCATCAACCGCCGAGACTTGTGCTGAGCCTGCTTGGTAAGGAAGAATTGTTGGCGGGGACCGCCCATACACAACCTGAAATGGAGTACATCGTAGAGCCGAATGAAACGATGTATTGTAGCAGAATTCTGCCCATGGAAGCCATCGGACCCAATGGCGAGGTCGATCCCCACTGAGACATCGAAGATACATTTCAATGGTTCGATTGACGACTTCACTTTGGCCATCCGCTTGCGGATGGAATGCAGATGTCATGTCGAGAGAAACTCCTGCCAACCGAAATAGCTCTTTCCAAAAGTTGCTTGTGAAAATTGTATCCCTGTCACTTACAATTGATTCGGGGAAACCATGGAGTTTCACAATGGCCTCAAAGAAAGCATGAGCTACTGATTGAGCCGTATAAGGGTGCGCCAATGGCACAAAGTGAGCATATTTGGAAAATCTGTCTACCACTGTCAATACTACTGATTTCCCTTGTACTCGAGGAAAACCGTCGATGAAATCCATCGCTATATGCGACCAGATCTGTGTTGGGATTGGTAAGGGTTGTAACAGACCTGCAGGATGTAAGTGATCCCCTTTGTTGCGTTGGCAGATGTCACAACAAGTAACATGCCCTTGAATAAGCTTTTTAAGTTGGGGAATATAGAAATCCTTGCGGATGCGGTGCATCGTTTTCTGGATTCCCTCATGACCAATGTCGTGGTATGTGGAAATGATCTGTGACACAAAGGCAGAGGAGTGTGGAACGAATATGCGCCCATGATATAGGAACAACCCATCCACGAAGGCCCAATTTGGAGGAAGGTCTTGAGATGCCAACTGAGACTGTAACGTCTGAAATGCCGGCAAGGAGCTGACTTCCTCTTTGAGTTGAGATAGCAGTTGAAAGTTCGATACTGAAATTGCTGACAAGGACATATGCTCATCCCGGCGTGACAATGCATCGGCGACTGTATTGGTTTTGCCGGGTTTAAACTCAATTTGGAAATCAAACCCAAATAGTTTACTGACCCAGTGATGTTGAGGAATCGTGTTTAAACGCTGATCAAGAAGGAATTTCAAACTGTAATGGTCGGTGCGAACAATGAATGGTTTACCCCAAAGATAATGTCTCCAATGACGTACTGCTTTAACCAATCCGATGAGTTTGCGCTCGTATGCCACTAATTTTGCGTGGTGAGGTGGAACTGCTCGGCTGAAGAATGCAATGGGTTGAGATCCTTGATAAAGTACAGCGCCAATTCCGCTGCCAGACGCATCGCATTCGACGATAAAAAATGTTGTAAAGTCCGGCAGAGCTAAAAAAGTTGGCTTACAAAGGGCTTCCTTTAGTGCCAAAAATGCCTCATTTGCTTCCTGGGACCAACAGAACCCCTCCTTGGTAAGTAGCTGAGTAAGGGGTGCGGCAATGGAGCCAAAATGACGTATGAATTTACGGTAATACCCGGCGAGGCCTAGAAATCCCCTCACTTGGCGGGCAGATTTAGGAATCGGCCACTGCTGAATATCTTGAACTTTGGATTGATCCATGGAGACACCCTCCGCGGAGACCACATGACCCAAGTATGAAACTGAAGTTGTGCCAAAAGAACACTTTGACTGCTTAAGGAAAAATTGATGATGCCGAAGAAGAGCAAAGATTGTTCTAATATGGCACAAATGTTCTGACCAAGACGGACTGAAGATTAAAATATCATCAAAGAAGACCAACACGAATTTGCGAAGGTAAGGTTGAAGAATAGCATTCATAACAGCTTGAAAGGTCGCCGGGGCATTAGAAAGACCGAAGGGTAAGACCAAATATTCAAAGTGACCATGATGCGTTCGGAATGCAGTCATATGAATGTCATCCGGATGCATTCGTATTTGATGATAGCCTGAGCGTAAATCCAGTTTAGTGAAGTACTTGGCAAGTTTTAACTCATCCAGTAACTCATCCACTACCGGTATAGGAAATTTATCCTTGACAGTTTGAGCATTAAGCGCACGGTAGTCCACACAAAGCCGCCATGAGTTATCCTTCTTTTTGACCAAAATCACCGGAGAGCTGAAGGGCGAAGTGCTGGGACGTATGATTCCTTGTGATAACATCTCCTGACATTGTTTTTCAATTTCGTCCTTGTGGTGATGAGGATACCGATACGGTCGAACTGCCACCGGTTCGGACCCTGGGACGAGGTGAATGTGGTGGTCAAAGTGTCGTTGAGGCGGTAGTCCAGAAGGATGTTGAAAGATGTCATGAAAATCTGACAGTAGATCTGGCAACAGTGATTGCGTTGGCTCGTTGATAGTGAACATTCGGGCGGATGGCTTGCGTGGGATGCCCCAAAAGCGCACTTGACGTCCTTGATGCCAGAAAGCCATGGACAGATTGGAGAAATCCCAGAGGATTGGGCCTAATGTTCGCAGCCATTGAACGCCCAGAATCAAATCAAAACCCTGGAGGGATAACGCATAACAATTGATAGCAAACTCCTCAGGACCAATAGTAATTGGCAAGGATGGACAAAAACCTGGGCAAGATAATCTATCTCCGTTGGCTACTGCCACATGAATACCCTTGCGAGTTTGCAAAGAAATAGCTGACAGCTGAGCAGCCGCAAGACTGATGAAATTGTGAGTAGATCCTGAATCAACCAAGGCACAGAACTTGTGATCCTTAATGCTGATTGTCAGTTGCATTGTATTGCCCGCAGAGATACCAGTCAATGCGTGCAAAGAGATCTGAAGATTGGCATCTTCATCAGTATGTTCTGGAATATCATCTTCATCCAAGATCTCAATCCAATACAAGCGTTTGCACCGATGTCCTTTTGTGAATTGTTCATCACAATTAAAACAAAGACCTTTCTGTCGGCGATCCGCCATCTCCGAAGGTGTAAGACGCCTAAACGCTCGCTGAGATTGTAATGATGGTCCTGCTGCCGGCGCAGGCAGAAGTGGAACCTCAGGCGGTTTCGAGAGCAGAGGAGCCAGGCGTTGCGCTGGAACATATTTTGCCGTTGAAAACTATGGAGTGTGGTGTGGTTGGCAGAGAATCAGTCCTGAATTGTATAGGAGCTTGTAATGTCTCTCTGCTGCTTTAGCTAGACTCACGGCGGTATCTAAAGACGATGGATTCTGTAGTTCCACGTCTGACTTGATAAGTTCACCCAGACCGGCTAGAAATAATCCCACTTCATGCTCAGGTGAGAGATTGTCGGCGCGACAAAGAACCCTATAAAAGTCCTGAGCATATGCTTCAACTGACCCGGTTTGACGAAGAAGGGCAAGTTCCGATACTGGATTAGATCGAAACGGAGGTCCAAAGCGCAGTTTGCAAGAGTTTTGAAACCTAGGCCAAGACGGAATTCCTTCGGATCGCTCCAATTTGTAATACCATTGCTGAGCTATACCTGTCATATGATAAGTTGCTAACCATACTTTTTCCTCTTCAAGGGTACGGTGACCACGAAAGAATTGATCACAACGCCCAAGCCATTCCAATGGGTCTGAGGTGCCATCAAACAGAGGAAAATCCACTTTGTAGAATCGCCCTGGGTGTGGAGCCGCGGTTTGCTCACCGGAAGGCTGTCCTGCCGCAGAGTTTGCCGAATTGGTGTCTTTAGTAGGCGACAACGGGCGTTCGTCAAGAGCAAGAACAGCCGCCTCCAGATTTGCGTGAGCCGCCGCCTGTTCTTCTTGCCGCTTCAAGATTGTGCCCAAGATCTCCTTTAATTCACGAAACTCTGTGTTGAGGGAGTCAGGAGCCATGGAATCTGATACCAAACTGTTGTGAGCCCTGGTTCGGGATCTCAGATTATAGGGGTGTTTGGGCCGGGGTTCGTCAGCGTCTTCCCCGCGAGGCTCACCAGACCTCGCCGTAGTAGCCGCCTGTGAACATAACTTAGGGTTTGGGAGAAGAGAATACCTTATTACTTAACTACCTTCCCGCTCAAACGCCAGAAGGTATATATACTCTTACAATTCCCGGTTGTCTTTAGAATCCGACTCCTAAACGATTGTCTTTAGAATCCGACTCCTAAACGACTCCTCCTGAGACTCGAACATTAAGGATTTCCCTACACACGCAAGACTAAAGCAAGACTTCCAACCGAACAGGACTGCTACTATGGATTGGATTGGCCTGGCGGCTTTGAATGCCTGCCATAGTATTTTCCCCAATAAGCGTCCGTAACATATCCTGCAATAGAATTACAGACCCTTAACAGATAAAGAATTGCAAAAAACCATTCTGCAAAGTTTAACAATTGTGGTATCTGGCATATGAAAAGGAAGTTAATGTCACTTCAGAGAAGTGGTTTTCACTAAAAGAACATATAGATTTGCAATTGTGGTCATTTTATCTACAGTTGCCATAACATTTGCAGAATTCTTTTATTAGAACAGAATTAGCAATACCCGACACCAGAAATGGATGCACAGATACGCTAGTCATATTTCTTAGTACTGCTGTTCTTACCGCAGGGGTCTTTGAATTTATGGGAAAATGGGGAAGTGTTCGATCTATAAAGCCATTTGGGGCACGTCGCCCTCCAACTGATTGTTGGCCAACACATGCAACCATCTGACTGATATTGATTGGAGAACCTTTAGATCCACACTGAGACATAATCAATGGGCTGTTCCTCCAGTGAAGTGTATCCATGCACACCTGATAAATAAGTTTCATCTCAAGGCATTCAATACACAAGTATAGAAAAGTCAAAATGGAAACGTTTGGTTAGTCGCTTGAAAGAATAATTGCACCAATCATGTTCTCACTAATTCCCACGCTACAAGGAAAAATAGCTCAGTGACACTGGAAAGATGTGGTGATTGAAAAATAATATCCAATGATAAGACACTAAGGCTGAAAACTGGGCATAAGACGACGATGTTATTTTCCACTTTGCAAACAATATACAATAGTCAACTAGAATTAGACCGGGGGGGGGGGGGCTAACAGGCTAAGGAAATGCACATAGACAAGAAAATTGGTTCGATCTTCGAACTTACATTTCCAGCTGTTGCTCTGATTTGATTTAATACACCAGTTATCTTAAGCTCCAATGTTTGAGCCGCGTTGCAACCAGGTTGCAATGTGAGTGCACCTTTGGAATAGGAAGCAATAAGATCATGGCATTCTTTGTACCCTTCATCTATTTTCTTTTTCTTTTGCTGATTTAGATGTTCTCCTGGTTGGACATCATCTGCACCTATTGAGAAACCATGGTTCCCTATAAATCTTGCACTGCAGGCGAAAAAGTACGTTATTCAAATCAGAACCAAGTTTCATACACTAATTTCGCATAACAATGTAGGACCTGCAATGCAAATGAGTAACTATGCAATTCATAGAGTGCAAAATTCCAATGTGAAAGGATATTATATGAATTTGGGCAAAGTGTTCACAAAGTATGATATCTGACAAACGTATCTTAGCAACACAAAACAAACAGATTAGTAAACAGGTAAAAACAAATTAGATTGCTGACTGGTTAGTGATTTCTCTTACAAAGAGGATGTCCAACCATCCTCATTCTCCAATGGAACAAGTTCTTAAGGGAAAATCATTGATATAGTACTAATTAATTAAGAAAAATAGTGTGCATTACATAAATCTTGAGTTGTCTCACCTAAATTTTGCCAAACGATTCATACAGCTTGCTGCAGCATGAGAATTATAATCTCTTACAAGAACAGAGAACATGCCATCCTTATTCCCATTACCTGGAGACAATAGGTCAAAACAATATTTTGGTCTGCTTTCAAATCTGTCAAGCAATATGAAAATAACAAGGGCCACACAATTACAGATAACTAGGGCAAGTGAACAATACTTTTTACTGCAAAACTGTACACGAAACCTTAGCTTCATATGGCTCCTCTGTGATCAGAAAAAACATGATTGAAATGCGCATCATTTATTATATGTGTATGCAGTGATTCATGAGAGAATAAACCAAAGCAGAGCTATGCCGATGTCTACAACTAATGTTCTACTGAAAAAGAAGGAAATATACAAAGAACACACTACAGATAGGCATGTCCTAGACTTGATTGACATGGATATCCACATCATAATAGGTACAATTGGTTTTGTCCTACAATAAATAACTTGCCATACAACAAATAATTTCAAACTACATTTTTTGGATCCCATCCCAAACTTTTCAAATTACATAATAAACTTTGCAGTACAATTTCCTGATTTGATTTATTATGAAATAAATTATTATGATTGAAAAGTAAAGTTTGACAATCCTGCAAAAGTGAAGCATGGTAAGGTTAAGGTGGACTAATCATAGCATTCATTTTACAGTTTCTCGGGTAGAAATACGGGCCAAAATGAAATACTACCCTTCCAATATCAAATAAAGAATGCTCTTTACATAGGAATGTAAAATACTCTGAAGCATTCATAATCAGAAGCAAAATACCACTGTACAAACAGAGCAATTCATTAGAAGTTGCATCAAAACTGGAACAATATTTGTTCAGCCTTCTAATTCCCAAAAATAGTTCTCAAAATGAACCATGCAATCAGAAATTTGAATAAGCTTATTGCATGGGACAATTATACAGGTTGGCAGTTTTTTTAGCAACAATCACTAGTTTCCTCACCTAAAGTGGACTTCCCAACTTGCCCAGATAAAAGTTCACTGTTTCGGAAGTAGACAAAACCATCATTGGGACACATTGCTTCATGTTTCGTATAAATTTTCTCTTTAACAGTAAGATTCAGAAACACCTTTGTAGATGCATTAGGACGTACTAACACACTGAATAGTTGTTTACCAGTCCAAAGCTCAATAGGCTGCCAAAAAAAGAACATAATTAATATTCAATACACACACAGAGAGATCAGGACCTTGGTAAGAAGGCTAACATGCACAAAGATGCATATGAAAAAGATATGGGTATATATCTCATAAATGATAAGCAAAATCATGCTCTGTTTTGCTGTCTCTTGTTGTGCATACAAATGCTGAAATTTGCCGTACAGAAAATATTAGCAACTCGCGTAACAGAGCAAATTAGTTTGATTGTATGAAGTTAACGTTAAAACAGAAGTGAGGGCATGTTATTTTACATTTAGGTGGTCTACTATGTCCCAATAATATCTCCTATTAACTACAAACATTAGTAGAAACAGAAATAACGTAACCTTTTGTAGAAATAACGTAACTTTTTGTAGAACTTATTGGAAAAAGTCCACTTTTGGTCTCTCAATTTATGCCCCGAGTCTGATTTACACCATCAATTACGAAACCGTTCACTTTACAGCCCTCGACTATCGAAACTAGAGCAAATCACCCACTCGCCCTAAACAACCCCAGTTTTGGATGACGTAGCCAAGGTTCCAAAACCCAGTACCGGCCTAAATCCTGGCGGGGGGCCGGTACCGGTTCCCGGCCGGTGACCAGAAAATCCGTAAAAAAACCGGTCAAATTTCAAATTTTGAAATTTGAAACCGGTAACCGGAAAAACCGGCCGGTTACCGCCCAAAAAAACCGGGAAACACAAGAAAAAGTTAAATTAGGGATGTTTCGAAGCATATTTAACTCATACAATAGGTAATCTAGTACAAAAAATGTTTAAACCAACCTAGAAGGTGCATTACGTAGTCACAAAAGACTCACAAATATAAATACACTTCGAAAAAACCCGGCCAGTTTTTTATTTCCCAGTATCCACCGGGAAATCCAGTTACCGGCCGGTAACCGCCGGTTTTCAGAACCCTGGACGTAGTGTCCACATGTCAATGGTTTTTGACACATAAGCTCATTTTTGACGATATGGACAAAAGGGACCAAAAGTGGACTTTTTCCGAACTTATTTGATGATTGCGACAAACCTTGAATCAAGACGAACATATAGCCATAAAAGAAGCTCGTTCCGTATGAAAAATCTTACCTTAATCATGGCTGGTGTTGGCAAATCAATGTTCTCCATTGCATCACCAAGATATGAACACAAGAGAGTAAATGAAGACCTGTCATAGAAGGTATCTTTTCTTGTAACCAGAAAAGAAGATGTCAAGAAGTCTTGCGTGGAAGCAACCAGTATTTCCCCATTCTTAGGGGTACACAAATTATTCTGAACCTGCAAAAATAATGATGGTACAAATATTAGTTACCAAAATAGTTATAGTGCATCAACCAAACAAAAAAAATGCTCAGCTATAACAAGAAAAGTTAGCAAGTGCTACCCCCATTAGCATAAGAGCTTCGGTGCGAGCTTCCTCTGTCTGAGGGACATGCAAATTCATCTCATCCCCGTCAAAATCAGCATTATATGGATTGCAAACAGACTCATTAAATCTTAGTGTTCTCCAGGGCATTATCCTTGCCTGTGTTTAAATACAAAGAGCATGGAACCAAAGGTGAGGTAAATATTTTAGTATAGCAAGTACGGTGTAAATGTGTAAAATGGAGCTATTAATACCCTGTGAGACATAATTGACATTCTATGTAAGCTCGGTTGTCTATTGAAGAGGACAATGTCTCCATCTTCTAAATGCCTTTCAACTATACAGCCATACTTCAAATCCCGAGCAGCGATCCTTCGATCGCAGTACTTTAAGTGCCTAAAAAAGTAGTCCAGAACAAAGTATGAAAGCTGAACTTGATAACAATTCCGTATTTCAGCAAAATACAACTTACAGTTTCGTTCCATCAGGTTGTATAATAAAATTTGCCCCTGGATGTTTGTGTGGTCCATTTCGGATACACTGACGCAGCTTCTCTATGTTATAGTATGAAACCCTTTCAGGATAAGTCAAAACTCGAGCCATCAAAACGGGAATGGCCACCTGAAGTGTTAATTAATGAAGACATGAAAAAATGTTTGGAGAGTGAACATAAAGGACATCGATCAAACATGGACGAGTACCTCTGTTATTCTCAAATTTGGATCAGGAGATATGACAGTCCTTCCAGTGTACTCAGTACGTTTTCCAGACAAGTTGCCACGAAATCGCCCTGTCTTCCCTTTGAGTCGTTGAACAAGGCCACGATGTTGTGACTCAGGAAGAGAGGGTGCATCACTATTAATATATTCGACTACTTGAAGTTGAAGGAGTTGCCAGCAATCCTTCAAAGAAAGGAGATAATTGAGCTAGAGGATATCCGTAAAATTTACACTGTAATAATTAAAATCACACGAGACTGGAAATTATCATGATGCAAATTGTGCGGCCTAAATTTTTTATTGAAAGACTTGATGCGACAAAAAACATTTTACGTAGCCAAATAAAAATCATAATTTTCAACTCTCTAAAATGGCCGTTTTCCGACCATAAAGATGGCTTCATTTTTTTTACTTGAAAGAGTGCTTTGAGTTTGTTAGTTAGCTAATCAGGAATATCTAAAAATCTTATCAGTTTGAATGTCAGATTTTCAGATATAAAACACTTTGAATTGCCATGTTGATAATGCACCAGTCCAATGGGCAACTTAATGGAAAGCCTTAGTTGAACCTACCTGTCAGAGTCCTTCGATCTCAAGGCGTAGCGGTGGGTAGCAGCCCGGGGAACCTGGCCCTGGCGCCGGCCGGTTCCTCCTTGGCCGTGAGACGCCAGCAGGGAGCGGGGGATAGAACAGAGGTGAGGAAGGAACTTCTTATTATTTCTTATGTTCCCCTCTTTTGATTACATCGCTATTTATATAAGAAAGATCCGAGTCCGGTTTATAATACCGTCTCCTAATCGATCTCTGCTAATAGAACGGCTAAGCCGTGCTGGAAACAAACTCTATGAATTAAAACGGCTAAGCCGTGTTGCAAACGACTGGGCACAGTCGAACTAAAAAAGGACTGGACACCGCCAGGATTAGGGTTTAGGTTTTGGTCGGTGGTGATAGACTATGACATCTCTCCCCTCCTCGCGAAGAAGCTCGTCCTCGAGCTTGAAGGTTGGATAAGTCTCCTGAAAAAGGGGTAACGGAACCCATGAAGCGTCAGCGACAGACATGCCTGTCCACTGAACAAGAGCTTGCAACTGTCCCTGCCGTTGTTCAGTCTTCAACACCCGCAACGGAGTTGGCAGTACGCGACCATGCTGGAGGAGGGGCAATGGCGGAGGATTGGATGGTGGAACCCCTTGAAACTGCTTCAATAAGCCGACATGGAAGACATCATGCAGTCTAGCTGATGGTGGTAAATCTAGTTTGTAAGCAACCGACCCAATCCGCTCCAAGATCTTGTAAGGACCAAAATATTTTGGTCCCAACTTGGTCCCCACCGAAAACCCGAGAGAGGCAGCCGGCCTATGGAGGAGGCGCAACCAAACCCAATCGCCCACAGCGAAAGAAATGTCGCGGTGATGGTTGTCATAGTATTTCTTTGCATACTGCTGGGCTTGAAGGAGACGATCACGAATATCATGCAGAAACTGGTCACGGTCCAGCAGAGATGCTTCTACGGCCTGGACAGCAGCTGTTCCTTTTTCATAGGTGCGCAGAGTTGGTGGATCCCGGCCGTAGACCACTTTGAAGGGGGTCTCCCGCAATGAAGAATGAAAGGAGGTGTTATAACAATATTCAGCCCAAGGTAACCATTCCAACCATTGACGAGGGCGATCTCCAGTGAAGCAACGCAAATACATGGTAATCACTTTATTCACTGCCTCGGTTTGTCCATCCGACTGAGGGTGATATGCTGAAGTGAGGTGTAGCCGAATGCCCGCAAGACGGAACAAATCTTGCCAAAAGTTGCTAGTAAAAACTGGGTCGCGATCACTCACAATTGATGTAGGAATCCCGTGGAGGCGCACAATCTCATTGAAGAAAACACGAGCAACTGTTGTGGCGGAGTACGGGTGAGCAAGGGGAAGAAAATGCGCATATTTGGAAAAGCGATCAATAACCGAGAGGATGACTGTTTTGCCATGTACGCGGGGCAGTCCTTCAACAAAATCCATTGCAATATCAGACCATGGCTGAGTTGGAACTTCTAATGGTTGCAGCAGGCCCGCGGGGTGGAGGTGTTCAATTTTGTTGCGCTGACAAACAATGCAAGATCGCACAAATTCCTGCACTAGCTGTTTGGCTCCAGGAATATGAAAATCTCTGCGCAAGCGACACAAAGTCTTCTGAGTTCCCTCGTGAGCGGCATGAGCCGATGTGAGGAGGGACTGCACTGTTGGTGATGAAGCTGGTACAAAGATGCGGCCAGAGTACAAGATGAGGTCGTCCCGAACGGACCAAGGGGAGCCCAGCGCACCTGACTCAATATCAGACCGGAGCTTCTGTAATTTCGGGACAGTGAAAACCTCATTACGCAGTTCTGGGAAGATGGCAAATGTCGGTGCCGAGAGAGCCATCAAGCTGGGCGGGGGACAGTCGCGCCGAGACAGAGCATCGGCGACGGTGTTGAGGCGACCTGGCCGAAATTCAACGGTGAAATCATAGCCGAAAAGCTTGCTTACCCAGTGATGTTGCGGGATAGTGGACAAGCGCTGATCCAGCAAGAACTTCAAGCTATAATGATCCGTGCGGATAAGGAAAGTGCGTCCCCATAAATATGGTCTCCAATGTCGGACTGCTTGGACAAGACCAATTAATTCTCGCTCATACGCGGGCAGTTTGGAATGGCGAGGGACTACTGGGCGGCTGAAAAAAGCAATTGGTCCGGAGTCCTGGTGAAGAACGGCACCAATTCCAGTCCCGGAAGCATCACATTCAACCGTAAACAGTTGATTGAAGTCCGGCATATGCAGAACGGGAGCTGTCGACAATGCTTGTTTTAGGGCCTCAAAAGCTTGCTGAGCCTCGGGAGACCATCCAAAAGCTTCCTTCTTAAGTAGATTTGTGAGAGGCGCTGCGATTTTGCCAAAATCGCGGATAAATTTGCGGTAATAGCCTGCCAGACCTAGGAATCCACGCAATGCTTTGACTGTTTTGGGCTGTGGCCATTCTGCAATTGCTTGCACTTTGGAGGGATCCATGGCGACACCTCCCTCCGAAATGACATGGCCTAAATAAGAAACCGAAGAAAGGCCAAAGGAACACTTTGATTGTTTGAGGAATAGCGCATGCTGTCGAAGCAGTGAGAAAACCATGCGAATGTGCCGCAAATGATCCGACCAAGATGGGCTATAGATCAATATGTCATCAAAGAAGACCAAGACGAAACTTCTCAAGTAGGGCCGTAGAATAGCCTGCATCAATGCCTGGAAAGTGGCTGGCGCGTTAGTCAATCCAAACGGCATAACCAAGAACTCAAAGAGACCCTCATGTGTCCGGAAGGCTGTCATGAAGATATCATCTGGGTGCATGCGAACTTGGTGATATCCTGACCGAAGGTCCAGTTTGGTGAAGAACCGGGCACCCCTTAATTCATCCAATAGCTCGTCGACCACCGGTATTGGAAATTTGTCTTTGACGGTCAGCTCATTGAGTGCGCGATAGTCGACACAGAAGCGCCAAGTATTATCATGTTTTTTGACCAATAAGACTGGAGAGGAGAAACAGGAGTGGCTGCGGCGAATGATGCCGCGCGTGAGCATGTCGGCGCATTGTCGCTCCAGCTCGTCCTTCTGGTGGTGTGGATAGCGATATGGTCGGACGGAAACAGGGGCTGCCCCCGGGCGAAGATGGATGCGGTGGTCATGTGGGCGGACCGGAGGAAGCCCAGTCGGTTCTGCAAAAAGATCATCAAACTCCTCCAGAAGAGGCTGTAGTCCGTCCTGCCCCGTCTGAACCAGCGCTAGCGTCGGCCGCTCCTTGGAGAGCCCTTGCCATTGAATCCGTCTGCCATCCAGCCAGAACATCATAGTCAATTCGTCGAAATCCCAACGAATTGGTCCCAAAGTTTTAAGCCACTGGACACCGAGAACGATATCAAATCCATCCAGAGGGATTGCATAAGCTGTTATGGAGAACTGGGTCTGGTGGGCCGAGAGTTGCAATTGATGACAAACTCCGGAGCAATCGAGTTGGTCTCCATTGGCGATTTTCACTCGCAGGCCTTGGCAGGGCAGCAAGTGCGCCCCGGTGGTGCGAACAACCCGGGCGCTGATGAAGTTATGCGTGGATCCCGAGTCCACCAGCGCTACGAAGGTTTGGGCTCCGATGGAGACGGAAAGCTGCATGGTGCCTCCAGTAGATGCTCCTGTGACGGCATGTAATGATATTTCCGGAGCTGCGTCCTCGACATTCAGAGCGTGAAGTCCCCCCTGATCATCGCCGGACTCTCCGTCCTCATTCATGTCAATATAGGTGAGAAAAGGCTGCGTACAACGGTGGCCGGGCTGAAACTTTTCGTCGCAGTTGTAGCATAGCCCCTTGGAGCGGCGGTCAGCCAACTCAGTTGGTGTAAGGCGGCGAAACGGCTTCGTCGGTCTCTGTCCTAGTGCGGCAGCTTGTGGAGGCATATCCTGGGAGCGTCCCGTTGTTGGAACTGGAGTTGATGGCCGTTGGAAGGAGCGTCCCGGCCGTTGTTGTGGGGTAGAGTCGCCTGCGGGTATTTGTGCACGGCGTTCATACGCGCGGGCGAGGCTCATTGCCAATTGTAGATTGGTCGGCTGTTGTAGTTCAACATCCGTCCTGAGAGGTTCCCTTAGTCCAGCTGTAAAGATCTGAACTTGCTGAAGAGGTAATAGTCGGTCCGCACGGCAGAGGAGTGCTAAGAACTTGGCCTGGAACTCGCTGACAGTGCCAGTTTGGCGAAGTTGAGTCAATTCCCCCAAAGGATTGCTCCGGGTGGGAGGACCAAACCTCATGTGACACAGATCCTTGAATTGATCCCACGTTGGTTGGCCGTCGTCGCGCTCCAGTTGGTAATACCACTGCTGAGCAATCCCCGTGAGGTGGTAAGACGCTAGCCAGACTTTGTCCCCTTCTTCCGTTCGCTGCCCGCGGAAGAACTAGTCACATCGGTTAAGCCAGGACAAAGGATCATCGGAACCGTCATAGGTGGGAAATTCAAGTTTGTGGTAGCGCGGTGCACTGGCAGAAGCGTTTGGAGTTGTCTGGAATCGTGGCGGTAGGGGTGCTTGTGGTGGCAGAGATGGTTGCGGGTTGAATCGTGGTATGGATGGTGGCGGGCGGAGCATGGAGTGGATCGCCGAACTCTCCAAAGGCGGGCCTGTTGCCGCCGGTGCCGTGTAAGCCGCAGGGAATGAATCCCCGAGACCGGCGGCGGGTGGAACTTTGCCAGGCGTGGAAGAGATTGCCGCCGATGGGATTGGCAAGAGCCCCGGGGCGGAGAACGAGAACACGCCCTCGGATTCAATGGCCGCCAGTTTGGTGCTGGTGACGATGCTCTGCTGTGCTAAGTCAGCAATCTGGGTCTTCATCTCTGCGTTTTGCTGCGCAATCTTCGTCATCTGATCTTGGAGCGCCTTGAACATGGCAGTCACCGAGCTCGCCTCTTCTCCGGAATCAGAACCCGGCATGGCTGATACCAAGTTGTCAGAGTCCTTCGATCTCAAGGCGTAGCGGTGGGTAGCAGCCCGGGGAACCTGGCCCTGGCGCCGGCCGGTTCCTCCTTGGCCGTGAGACGCCAGCAGGGAGCGGGGGATAGAACAGAGGTGAGGAAGGAACTTCTTATTATTTCTTATGTTCCCCTCTTTTGATTACATCGCTATTTATATAAGAAAGATCCGAGTCCGGTTTATAATACCGTCTCCTAATCGATCTCTGCTAATAGAACGGCTAAGCCGTGCTGGAAACAAACTCTATGAATTAAAACGGCTAAGCCGTGTTGCAAACGACTGGGCACAGTCGAACTAAAAAAGGACTGGACACCGCCAGGATTAGGGTTTAGGTTTTGGTCGGCGGTGATAGACTATGACACTACCACTTCAAACTAGTCAATTCTGTTAGCATAAATTTTATTAATGTAATCCTTGAATAAATCATTGTCTTGAAATAGCACTTCCATATAGCCAACCAAAATTTAAAATGCATCATAAACTGGGATAGGGATCCAAACAGAATTCAACCAACCAATATTCAGTTATCAAGCTGTGCATTACATGAAAGATAGAGACACACTGGAAAGATAGAGGCACACTGGTTTCTAAATATGAAAGTAGCATTCCACAAAGGGTGAAAGAGATGTTGAGAATTCTAGGAAAAATGTAAGAAGAAACAAATGAAGAGCGCTGAGTTATCTTACAAAGCACTTCATGAGCTGACCACCAGTTTGAAGGGTTTCCTTGAGGATGGAATTTGAATTAGCAATATTCTTCAATATGACAGTAATGCTATCTTCATTGCTGCAAGAAGCAAGATAATTCATGAAGTTACAATTACACGTGGCTGTGCTGAATCACCATTGGTTATGATGAGTATAACTAAGCATAAGTTTTTAACGGCCTGAAGAGCAAACCTCATTCTACCACCACCAACAAAAACAGAAGGACGGATAGGCACAGGTGGCACTGCAATCTCTGTCACAATAAGTTTCTCGGGTCTATCACCAAGGTTTAGCAATTCGCAATCCTGCATAATATTAAAACGTGATAGAAAAATTAGTAAAACTAATCAAACCACCCTATTTCCTATAAATTGTGGTATAAAAGTAATACTCTTGAGTCTTCCAAAATAAACTAATACTCTTGAAAGATGAAAAATGACAACTACCTCGTCAGACATTCTTCTAAAAAGAGAGAGAACAGTTGCAGGGTCTAGCATGCGAACTGCACTAATGGATATTTTTTCTTTTTTGTGTGATAATGCAGACCGGAGTTCTTCAGTACTTCCATCCAAAGTTTTGCTACAATCATGAAGAATTATCAAGCCTGCTCTGCCCTTTTTAGCTACACCTGTACTTCCAACAAAACAAAAGGGCAGAATTGAGAAAGGTTTTCTAAAATATTAGCTTTTAAGTTCTATCAGCAGTCAGGTGTTCATTACTAGGCATTTACAAGGAAATTTAGAAGTGTTATAGACGTGGGCCTTGGGCCTAGCCAGGTTATTATTAGGAATTAGAGATTGGGTTCTATTTGAATAAGAGATTGGTTTCCTTGTATTAGAGATAGAGTTAGAGATATGATTGGAATTAGATCCGATCTGTTAGGGGGAGCCATCTATATAAAGCGGCTACCGCATGCTATTGTAATCAACCAGAGTAACAACAAAGTCTTCCTAGTCTATAGTCTCTCCTCCCTCCCTACGCCGACTCCATCCGGCCATCTTCTTGGTGGTGTATACCCGTTATGAACTAAGGTTCATAACAAGAAGTGGTGAGGAAACGAGGATAAAAGGGGTATTAGAAGGTAGCTTGCCATTTATGTATCCACACCAGGGGCAACGGGATAGCTTGCATTTATCCCTCACTTTTCTCATGATAGCACTTTTCTGTAGCGCATCTGCTCTGGGATTTCTCATTTTCTTCAAAAACTCTCGGCGATCTTTCTCCACAAGAAGAACCCTGCTGCAGTTCTGGAAAGGCATGGGAGAACAAGTATAAGAATTACAACAAATGAGATACATCCAATACGTAAGCTTCACGGTGATACCTTGCATATACACTTCAAAACATCTAGAATACAGTTAAAGAATCCAACATTAAACACTGGAAGCGCAAGCTTCAGGTAACCAAAATGACCGGGACATTCAGCAAATGAACCATGGCAAGTACTGCACTCCCCAAGCTTGTTTGCAGCTCCCTGAAATTTGGCACAAGGAAAGAAATTGCGTGGACTGTCATAACAAAAGGAACAATTACAACTATACCATGATAGAAAGTGCGGGTTACCATTCGCGTATCCAGCAATCCATTGGGCACCGCTTTCATGTCGTGCCCATAGATCCGGTTGTTCCAGACCTGCACCTCCGCGGACTGGCGTATCTCGTTGCCCGAAAACATGCTGAACCGGATGCTCTTTCTGAAGCAACAAACCAATCGAAGCAAACAAACAGAGTCAGTACACAATCATTGTGCAACGACGACGAATGTGCGGAAATGTAAAGCAGGCACGCGAGCATCCTTACATCCTCCGGGTGCCGACATCCTCTATGAAGGGCTCCTTCGTGCACCGCAGCTTCTCCTCTGGCCGCGCCATCTCCCTGAATCAAGGGCGGACCTAACGTGGGACATGGGGGTTCAGTGGTGGACCCAGAAATTTCAGGATGAAATTTCAGGATGGGCGTTTGAAGTTATAAAAATATTGTTGAATAGAAAACATAAAAGCCCACAATAGCAATAGTTAAAGTACAATTATTCGTATTAGAGATAACATCTAAAATAATATAAAGAAATTAAAAACTAACCGGAAAAAATTTCAATTTAACTCGACGATGCTTCATGCCTTGGAAGTGTGATTATCATGAGTTTACTACATGCTAATATTTTACAGTTCCAGAAACAAAACATGAGCTGAGTTCTTTTCGACTTTCAACCGGCTTATGTTTGTACTGTCTACAGTAACTAGCTTTTAAACGGTGTATTTTTTAAAGCGGGGTCAACAGGAAGATTATAGTAAAAAGTGTACTGAGTTTAGCTCTATTGGCCAAAATCACATGCGACTATTTTCCTATGCGTACTACCTCTCTCGAACAGCCAGAATTCAAATATTTAAGCCATAAGTCATAAGCCATCAGCCCAAAAGAACCCACCCATGAGTTTACTACACATGTACAGATTGGGCCAAATTAGCTATATTCATGAAATTGAGAACAAAGAAATTGATATATATCAACTAGTTATAAGATACAAGTACAGTTTGGCAATCTGTTTTTCTTGAGACAACTCATATGCATTACGCAAGTTATATTTTGCATGCCTAAACTATGTTGGCCGGATACCTCGATATGGATACGCGATACCGCAATTCGCCATTTTCCCAAAAACACCGATACGACAATACGTTTATATATATGTAATAAATATAAAATAAATTAGAAATTAATGAATTTTTATGAAGAATTGAGAAACCGAGAATACCTTAATATTAAGGGGCGTACCCAGTGCCGAAACTCCCACACTGTGTGGGGTCTGAGGAAGGAGATTTTCTAGGCAGCCTTTCCCCTGCTTTGTAGAGAGGCTGATTCGAACCCGCGACCTCTAGCGCACAATGGAGAGACTCCACCAATGCGCCAGGCCCGCCCTTTCGAGAATACCTTAATATTGATATAGCAAATTACTTGATTCTCTAGTTCTCCCTCCTAACAGTTAGCCTTATACAAGTTGACGAAACAAATATAATAAACCATCTGCGAAGAATGAAAGAATAAATAAGTACATATATACAAATAAATAACATAAACAAATAGTCAGACAGTGCAAATATTCGACAAACCACTTAGTAAATAATTGTTCAACCACTTCATACATAATCTGATAGTACATACTGGTTCATGAAAAGGTGCACATCTATTTAATTAATTGGCATGACAACTTATATCATTAATTAATCACCATGCATCACATGTTCTGCTTAAGATTCGATAATAGGGATAAAATAGGCATAGATAATCAAATTATACATGACACACGAAATGAGAAGCATGCTGTACTATGGTGAGGTCATATATAAGACCATAAAAAAATCTATGCCTATCATAGTCAGGTCATATATACAACACTGTCTTATATGAGTGTCATAGAAAACCTCACATTCAGTGAGGATATATGTTTACTTTGCTCCAAAATTCTTAAATTTTTTTTACACAAATCAACGGTCCTAGTAGGATTGCATCAAATCAGCTAATTTCCATCATTTATAAGCTGCCTAATCTCTGTTTGTCTTTGACTAAATGCTTATGTAGGCCAACCAAGTTGCATCTGTTTGTCATGGCCAATCTCCAATCAAGCTGGAGAAGAGTCTATGACACCATGACCTCCAATAGTGAAATCTTGCCGCCAGATGTCTCTATGCAGTTTGGTGAGGAGTGCTTTTTCTTCATTATATATAAGCTGCCTAATCATCTAGCTTAAGCATAGTTCCATAAAAAATCTTAAGCAAACTGCAAAATCATCTGCCTTATGTTTCGTAATAAGACCTTCAAAATTTGTGCTATGAAATAAGAACATACGATTGATATAGTAAAAGACTTTCAGTACTTGAGTAATTTGATTATCTATGCCTATCATGGTCAGGTCATGAGTAGGCAGATCGATGAGAAGATTACCACACCGAGGGAGGCGGCGTGGAGGTGGCGGGGTCTGGGCGGCGTGGATGCGGCGACGCCTTGGCGGCGGTGCAGGGCCGGGGAGGGAACGGGTGCCAGCACGGAAGGGGAGCGTGGAGGCGGCCGACTGGAGGGAGCGGCGTGGAGGCGGCGCCTTGGCGGCGGCGCGGGGCCGGGGAGGGAACGGGAGCCGGCGCGGAAGGGGAGCGGCGTGGAGACGACCGGAGGGAAGGGGAGTGGCCGACCGGGGGGAGCGGCGGCGCGGTCTTGGCGGCGGCAAGGGCGGGGGAGACGAGAGTTGTGAGAGCGTGGGCGTGGGCGTAGGCGCGGGCGCGAGTCGAAGGATCTGTGTGGATGAGTCGATGGACCGAAAGTATTAGGTCAAGCCGAATGGGAGATGAATCAACGAAGTATCAGAAAAAAAAATCGGGATTTTTTTTGAAAAAACAAAAAATCAAGGAGATAAGTCGGAGCACCGGTAGAATACCCGTATCTAATACGGTATCTGATACAGATGTATAACTTTTGAAAAATATCCGTATAACGTAGTGACATTTTAAACAAACTCATAAATGTTGGAGAGGCGAGGATCAAACAGGAGGCTTGCTTTTTATCTACATAAAGTACATCATAGCCCAAGCTAAATTCTTAACGTGAAAATTTTGCAGCTAGTGCAGTGGATTTCACACAGCAAATTCTCCCACAATCAATGCGTTAACATGGCCTACAAGCCACAACGCATAAAGCATAATCACTGCTGAAGTGACATGGACCTGGACAAAAATTATTACGCGTTAATATTTCAAAAGCTAATGGAAATATGGAATATGACCTAGGAGAGTCACATGCTCTCATAGTTGTTAGAAATATGCTTTAGAGATAATCTTAGAGATGATTAAGTTGTTTCGATCATGCTCGGTCGATTACATTGGCCAACCATGTTGTGTCGACCACGTTGTTTCGAATACGTTGGCTCGACCACATTGTTTTGTTATATTCATGATCTATTGAATAATATTAATATTTATTATCGAGTATGTGGCTTGATTGTGAAACTCTATATTTTTGCAATGATTATTCTTAAATGATACATAGTTGGAAACACATGAGAATATATATAAATAGACTAGCATATGTATTGGTTGATGACCATATTTCACGGGTCATAGATATGGAAATATCAAACTAATAATAGACACATGTTAGGCAGTATGGGGTTGGATCGACCCACCATGACACACTGCGAGAACGTTGCATTCTTAAATGTCATTAGTCGTTGCATTCTTAAATGTCATTAGTTGGTCTCATTTACATTATGTATGCTATGTCCTTAGACTTGAGATCGTCGCACGTACTCGTGATGCATAATGGCTAACTTAAGGGTTGCCAAACGCTACTTCGTAACTGAGTAGTTATAAAGGTAGATTTTGGATTATCATGATGCATGTATCGAGGCATGGTTGATCAAGATAGGATTTGCCCCTCCATATAACGGGAGAGATATCTCTAGACCTCTCGAGTGATTGGATTCTAGAAATGCATGGCCATGCTACTCGCAGTTAAAGAGTTAATCATAGTCGGGGAATTCGAGTCACGTAATCGAGAAAGAGTGGTCGAGCTAACCAACAAAGATGATATGTACTTGCCTTGAACTTGACCGATATTGTGAGGCAAAAGGAAATACATATGAGCTTTGTTGAGGTTCGTCTGATATGATATTTATGTATACTTGGGAGTCGGCATGTCTTGCTAGAGGCCGCTACCGATTAGTGGACGAGTAGGAGTGCTCAGGGCATGTCTAAGTGTACGTGAACATATAGGGTTGCACACTTAAGGGGTTGGGATATAATTCAAATGGTCATATGAATTCATGTAGGCCACGAGTTTCTAATGAGCATCAAGTTCGAGGGCCATTATGGATGCCTATAAATAGAGAGACGCTGTGGTATATGGTTTGATATAGAGAGAGAATTCGGAATTCCCAAAACCCTAAACTCCACACCTTTCTCATCTAATACCACGCAGTCAGCGCTAGCACTCCAGCGCTTGGTGTTCCTGCTCCGTACATGTGGATACCTTGGAAGTGTTGATGCGAACTTTCAGCACTAGGACAATCCACAACCTGTGATGATCACAAGGAGCTAAAGGAGGAGACGTGCGCCTAGTACAATTATCACCGCATCAACACGCTACATTGACTCTACTTCTGCTACGAGTCTACACGTCTAGTGGTAATCCTGTGATCTATTACTAACGGAGGTTCCTTGTTTACGCTATAGAATTTTTGAAATTGTGATTGCATAGCCTACCCGTAGCGCTTCAATAGTCTCATTGCTTGCCTTTTTCTACAAATTCAGCATATGCTTGAAGCCTTGAACACAATTCCACCAAACTTGCGAAAACTAAGTTAATGGACATTTTCTTTCTTTCTTTCCAGAACCAGTTAATGGACCCTTTCTTTCTTTCCAGAACCAGTTACCCAACCCTTTCATGCAGGAATTAGGAATAGCTCAGAAAGCCCTAGCATTTGGGGCAAGTCGTCAACCTATTGCCCCAAGCTTACCTAGTTACCTACCAACCACTTGATCCTTGGAGATCTCAAAGATCCCAAAATCAGCGCCATGAATTTGCAAAAATAAACACTAGCCTTGCCCCATCTAGGATCAACAAGTTCCAGGAGTCTTTGGTCCTTGACATGGTGCCATGCTGGATTGAAGAAACTCAATATGCTCTAATGGATTGCAGGACTCGAATGGCTTGCCTTCTTGGCCAAAAGAAAATACCTTAGAATCAGAGGAGGTAGAGGCCACAGCGCGGCAACGTAGGTGTCCATGACGCCAGCTGGCGCACATGGAGGTGCAGCTGGAGTCAAAGCACATGAGGTAGTGGAGAAGTTCGACGTGAAGATGCGCGCGTTGTGGGATGGGAGGAGCAGGCCGTGGTGGTGGAGGTGTGGTCACGTGGAGTGTGTGAAGGTGGACTGGTGGAGGTGGAGCTATTAGTTAGGGTTACCAGCCACAACCCACATATGGGAATTGGGGATAATCGGATGAGGGACTAGGAGGATGAGAGATCACATGATTAGCCACCGCAAGGCCAACCGACGTGAAATACAGCAAATGGGCCAAGGCCATGCCATGAGGCCAACTGGTCAGTGGTGGGGGCTGTTGGGTTGGAATATAGCTAATTTGGCCCAATTAAGTATATGCATATGTATTATACCTTGTATATAGGTTTTTTGCCAAAAAATTGGATGTTCAGCTAAACACCCATAAACCACTGTAGGTCTGCCCCTGTGGGGGTTCAGTTGATCTCATTCGTGGGCCTGGTAGTTGGGCTCTGACGGCTTCTGGGCTTCATAACTTTTGTATCTGACTTCTGATTTGCGCAAATAATATATGCATTTCAATTGTTTTGACAAGGCATATGTCATGGTAACCTCCAAATTTTTATTTGGTGAAGTTCATTTTGGCACAATTTTCAAGAAAGCTCTTTTTCGACTCTTTTATAGCTAAATATGACATGTTTATACGTAGTTCCTACATCAATGACTCACTTGTAAACATCTCCAAAGTTTGTCAGGATTAGTAGCCAAATATCTCAAATGATCAATTATTATGTAATAAACCAGAGGAAAAGGTCATGAATATTAGTGTAAAAATGGTATCAATAATCAATCATTATCGCATACCACCATGCAAAGTAGCTCATGAGCCTTGCACGGTTGCACAATCACTAGACGCTTCTCTCGGCACCCTCTCATTGTCTGCTCCAACGAGGTTGGGCAGATCCATGGCACCACTCCTACGCATCATGTGGAATTGTTGACACCCAACTCCACTACTGCTCGAACTTTACTTTCTTTCGTTTTCTCTATATGGTCCACATATACCAATAAATTTAGGGGATTGAAACCAACAACCAAGCTGATCGAGACCTTTTTTGTTTTTTAAATACCAGGTTGATTCGGTTTGATCTTGAATTTTGGTATTGGTATCATATTATTTTCTTTCTTTTAAGTTCTAATGGATTTGGTGGATGGTGGATGTGAATAAATACACATGGTCGGGATTTATGATAAGGATAAAAAAGATTTAA
This sequence comes from Dendrocalamus latiflorus, assembly GCA_017311315.1. Lineage (NCBI taxonomy): Eukaryota > Viridiplantae > Streptophyta > Magnoliopsida > Poales > Poaceae > Dendrocalamus > Dendrocalamus latiflorus. The sequence continues at coordinate 13,018,616 of CM029670.1, read as the reverse complement.
GATGTATCTCTCAAAACATACCCCCTCTACTCACAAATACATGCCATTTATGGACATCGATGCGGTCCTCAAAACACAACTTTGACCACTAATTTTATATTCTAATATATTAGTAAAACCTAATAAAATTATAATATTATGAAAGTACATTTCATGACAAATCTATATAAATGATTTTCTTATATTCAATGCAAATATATAAAAAGATATCGATAGTTAAAGTTTATAAAGTTTGACTACAAGCATCTCAAAATAACTTGTATTTGTGACTGACAAATGAGAGACCAAACTCTGATACCACTTGTAGGATCAAGGATAACTGATTAGAGGGGATGAATAAGAGGTTTAAAAATTATCTCGCCTTCTAGTAACAATTACTAAAATTTTAGTATAGCAGGATTTTAAGACAATTAAAATCTACGTAATTCTAGTATACTAAGGCACTACAAGCACAAGTCTTTACACAAATAGTTCTAGCACAAAAGAATATGACAATCACAATACAAAAAATACAAGAGCATAAAGAAGAGACAAAGAAATAACCAACATACACATGTTGTTTTACCGCGGTGATCAGAAACTTGTCGATTTCCACTAATTCATGTTGAGGAAAGCCCAAGTGACTTGGACTGGCTCCACTAATTAAGCCTTAGCTCCTCAATCCACTAATGGTTGTCTTTCTTCGCTTCGAAGATGGTGGACATCAAACCACTCACAAGTTAGTGTCGGGCTTCTTCACAACCTTCTCAAAGAAGTCACCCGCAAGCTCTCGCCAAGCCATTCAGGTGCCGGAAATCAAGTGCCAAAGGATCAATCTAGAGATGAAATGCACTTGTTTTGGCTCAACCACCTCAAATGAATGCACAATGTAAAATTGAGGTGTGGAGTGAATGCTTAATGCTCAAGGATGTTCAATGGAGTCTCTTGAGCAAGTGAGAGAGTATTTATACCCTCACCAACTAAAACTAGCTGTTATAGGGTAATCCTTGAAAAAATCAGGGCAAGTAGAAGTACCGTCGTTCAATGGCCAATACTTTCACACCAGTTCTGACACAGCAATAACGGCTATTTCAGAGCTTCTGAACTAGCCGTTGGAAGTCGACGTGGAACTACCGCCGTTGTAATCCCAGTAGTTTCAATATTCGGAAGTTTCAAAATTTCAGTGCGGTACTTCCATTTGATTCGAGGCCAAGAGTTGGCACTCTCTGGAAAAATGTTCCGCCTGGGTTTTTAGAGCTTCCGTGCTCCGAAAGTACTGTTTAAGGTTGCAGTACTACCGCTCTAAGGTAGTTCCACCATTGAAACTCCGGTACTTCCATTTTCCACACAGACAAAGTGATTCCGAGGGTGCTCTCTGGAGAAAACGTTCCACTTGATTTGACGGAACTTCCGAGAAGCGGAAGTACCATTGTTTGCATTCCAGTACTTCCGATCATCCAAACAGAGCACAGATTTGCTTTCAATTTTAGTTTTAAGAGAATACATGATCCTAAATTGATCTAACTAGCATGAGAATATGCTATCAAGTTATTAACCATGATTCATCTTAATGGTATGACATTTATTCTATAAACTAGTCTTTCACACTTTCTCTTAAGACCGATAAAGTGAAAAAGGGATCCTAGTCTACATATACCTTTGTCTTGAGCCACTTTGATCTTCATGTTGACCCTTAGCATGCGTCTCATCATTATTTTAGGGACTAAATATTTTAAACACTCAATAAACACGTTAATCTCATATTCACATAAATTCATTAATTACCAAAACCATTTTTAGAGGCCTAGATGCGTTCACAAGCTCATTAAAGCCAAGAGCCAAATAGCTCAAACCAAATGATACTTAAATGAGACTTCTCTGTCTCATTGGTACTACCACCGATCAAGGTGCAGTAGTAACTCTCGGGCCGGTCTAACTACTCGGGTCACAGCGGTATGACTGCTCACTAGTAATACCACTCGGGTCCATGCAGTCTGCAACATAGAACATCACTGGACACGATTAAAGAAAAGAGCTAACTTTTAAACCATTAATCTAGACACAATGAAACTTAGCACAAGCTCTCTCTATGATGATGGGAACCTATTCCAATCATGGATCGTAAAGATCGATGCCAAAGTTTTGACATTTATCCAAAACAAGGGATGTTGCTCTAAAACCAGGCAAAAGAAAGAAACATTGATCTACTCTTGCCCATGAGTCCAAATGATCCAGATGACCTTGGATGGATTCTCACATATCATAGCAAGCTAAATCACAATACAAACTCAAGTCAAATCGCCCACAAGAGCAAAACCCTAAAATCACCACTCTTTGAGAAAAACTAGGCAAACTCAAGAACTCTCCCTAGAAGGTGACTAGATGGATGGGATCTGATTTTCAAGAAATATCTCTACCTCCTACATGTCCTTGACACCAACAAAGATTAAAAAGAGATAAATCCAAGAAAGCCAAGCAAATCAAAAGCATAAAGAAGGATCCATGGCACAACTTATTTGGCCATACTTTAGATGTTCATTTTACTTGAAGATAAATATTTTACAGCCACTCCCTCATGGATGGCAAAGCTCTAAGCCTAAAGTACACATACAAGGCTCCAATATAAGGAAAGCCTAATATCTCTTCTCTCAAGTATTATCTCTCTTATCTCACACAAGGCTTATATAGTGGAGGTTTTCACCTCACATCAAACCCTAAAGAACTAGCCACTCTTAGTGGATTACACAACTTACAAATAGGATAACCCGGTAACCCACACACAAACGGGTTTTTGACTCACATACTTCTACACTTTTGAAAGTATGACCTCAATGGCTCTAAATAGCCTAATATGACGCTCCATCATCCACGACGTGACCTAAACCATCTTAGGCCAATGTCACGGGTTTGTAAGTCACCACTCAAACCGGTATTGGACAATTTCCTCAATTGACACCATCAGACTCCACAAAAATGATGTAATGCCCAATGACTCGTTGCCAAAATCGTACACCTGCTCTGAGGTCGTCACCACTTAAAACACTCAAGTCTTATGGCACACCATAGTGCGTGATGCCCAATTACTTGCCATCAAAATCGTATGCTTGCTCCGAAGGTCATCACTTGAAATGCCTAAGTCCAATTGGTACACCACATTACACATTTGCCTCCTCATAATATTTGTCTTTCTCTAGTGCTTCTCTACTTGAGATGATGCACCACTCAAACTTATGTGACACACCACGACCACCTAGCCTTGATCTTGCCATTGACCGCAACAATCATCAAACACCCTTCACATTAAAGAACAAGCAATCAATCTGAATACAAATGGTATGCACTTGACTCTCATTAGCAAATCACATACATAAATACGCAATGACTCACACTTGCATGGACTCCCACCATGACTAACACGCGCATGAACTTCGCCATGATTAACACAACCGAAACTAACTCAACTCAACCAATTTAGCAAAGGCCGGTACTACCGCCAACCAAATACCGTACCAAACTGACTCCAACTCCTCTCAGTAATAGGGGGCTGGTCTAACCACATCACCCATATCGATCGGACCTCCCAACAGACTGATCGTACCTGTTGTTACATGGCTAGTCATACCGCTTCTCGCAACTCAGCGCAGACCTCTCTTGAAAATAGCTACAGTCAATTATGGACTGGTACTACTGCTGTAGGTCGGTCATACTGTGGCTCCCATACATGTATGACCACTGCACCACGGCTAGTCTAATCGCTAGCCAAAGGCCAGTCAGACTGCTCTTGCCCAGTAGGACCATGACTCCAATGTTGGTCATATCGCCAGCAATAGAGAAAAAGCAACCACTCAAAATCAAACTCAAACTTTGATATCAACGTACAAACAAAGTTATATACTCATCACAAACATAGAATGATCCCAACATAATCTCACAAGTACATATTCCTATACGCCACCAATAAAGCAATTTAATGCTAACAGCTTGGTTTGTGCTTCTGTCCCACTAACACGCATGACCAACAATATTGCGTACTCACATGCACACACGTACATGTAAAATTAGGATGTTTGACATGACATATATTATATAGCTAATTAAAGTAACTGCTATTAGCTTCATATTGATCATTGTGCTCCACATGTTTTCTCGTTTAGCTCCAAATTTTGTTACGGTATTTCAACACATTTCAAGATAAATAAACTATAATAGTTTCCTACAACAAGTACAAAGGTCCCAATTAGCAATAGAAATAATATCATGCACATCATTATCGTGACTAACAAACAATACAAATAGTGTCATGCACTGCAACTAAGCATGCTTACCTAACACAATCTACACCATCAAGCAAGCATTGCACTAATTACATGCTAATACGAAATTAACTACACAACGTGCAAGCAAATAAAATGTACCTTTTCTTGAAGCTCTCCACCGAATACACTTTTCATAACTACCAAAACTCCTAATTACCACCCAAACTACCTCTAAATCGGATTACCATCTCTCTTTTCTCTCTTCCTTATCTTCCCCTCCTCTTCTATTATTTCTCGGCTGCACTGCGAGTGAGCTTCTGGATATGCATGGGGCAAGCGAGCGAACGCAGCAGCGGCTTTATGTGCTTGCGGTCCCCAGGGAGCCCACTGACCTACTGCGATCCCCTACCACAGCAAGAGGTGTTGCGCCCGAGTAGTGCAACAGGTGATGCTGCGGTCAGGCACAACAGCAGGCTTGTGAGGCCTACCACATGTTGCTCTCGCCTATTGCCGTACATGCTGGACGCAGGTGCAACGGTGCTCACTGGCGGAGCTAGAGGGTGGTCCGGGTGGTCCGCGGACCACCATGCGCTCGGCCCATATAAGGCCCATAGATATAGGAAATTCGGATCCTCAGCAGCCAAACATTGAATACGTGGGAGCGTCCGCGGCCTTTCGCGAATACGCATTGTGCGACCCTTCGTATTTCTCTGTGCGGCCGGCCTGCGCCCCTTCGTATCTCTTGCTGTGTTGTGCTTCATAGAATACAAATACGATTATACGAACGATAGCGGCGGCGGCGGGCCGGCGGTAGGCCGGCGCCGGACGACGAGCAGCAGCACACGTGGGTCCTCTGCAGGTACGTCTCAAAAGTCAAAATCTTCATCCAATTAGCCTGCTCGTTTAGTCATGTTTTCTTTTTTTTCTCCCAATCTCTCCCTAGAGCTAGAGACTAAGCAAATAAGCCCTAACTCGAGCAGAACGCATCAGCTATTGCTGGTGGCCACCAGCCGGTGATCAGCGACAGCGATCCACCATCAGGCATCAGACGTTCACATGCCGCAAGTCACAACTCACAAGGTACACAAAACCTTATTTTATTCTGTGTCATTAGATTATATTATTGGAATGCACGGTCGCATTGGACTATTTAATTTTAATTGTAGGATAGGATTTTTTTTCTGTGTCAATTGATTATTGGAATGGTAAATTGAAACAATATTTTATTCTCTTGCAGACTTATTGAAATATGAAGAGTGGTGATATTGCCTCTCTTTTTTCAAAAATATGCATCAAAGAAAAATATGCGGCTGTTTAATTCTCAAGAATAAGTTGAGAAATAAGATGGGTGATAGCCTTCTGGATGATTGTCTAGTGACTTTTATTGAGCGGGATATTTTCTTACAATTGAGTGAAGAAGAGATCATCAACACTTTCATGGCTATTAGAAGGCGTAGGCCTGACAAGAAGTAGTGACATATTGTTCTTCAACTATTATGGGTATGTAATATTTCAATTCTATGTTAAGAAAGCTATACTCGTCTATTTTATGAACTCTGTATGTCCTTTTTTTCTTAATTGCGTTTTGTAATTCATATACTTGTGTACCGACATGTTAAATTTATAGCGGTTAAAAAAATTTTAGACAATGGACCACCATAGCTACAAATTCTGGCTACGCCACTGACGGTGCTCCCCACCTTCTATGGTCGAATAGCATGGCAGGTGACACACATTGCCTGCCACTGCTGCTGTGGTGGGAAAGAGGCCAGAAATATAATTATGCGTACGAAGGGGCTAAATAAAAAATATTGCTAACAGCCAAAACAGGGAAGAATTCCTGCATGAGTTGCCACGTCCGGAAGCGCTGCCACGTACGGCTCTCTGAGTTGGCAGCTTGCAGGCTGTAGCTGAAACGCCATCGCTGCCATCGCTGCCATAGCCCATAGCTGTGGCCTGCCTGGCTGTGAACAAGAAGCTGAAGGAATATCCCACATGGCTGTGCTGTAAATTGCAGAATCTTACTGTCACCTTCAGCTTAGCACGCTGCTTCAGCGTGTTCCTTTCGTCGATGCTCCGACAGGAAGCCTGAACTGAGAGGGTACTACCCTCCAGGCCGAATTTAATGTCACCCACTGAGAGACAACTCGCTAGATTTAGATTAATGGCCACCTTCTTCCTTTCAGCTGTGCGTCCCTGCTTCTTGAAGTGTAGGAGTAGCAGCATCATCGTGTGTTCAGCCTGTGTGTTCAGAATCAGAAATCAATGCTCCTGGCCGAAGAATGAAGAAGTTTAGTATGGAGTATCCTGGACGAAGGATGCTGTGCATCTTAGTTTCTTATCAATTTTGCTTCTAGAGCATTTGAATTCCAACCGAATGATCGAATCCGAACGAAATGCGCCTTTTGATTGATTTTACTGTTGAAGGATTTCTATGCTATATATGTAGTTTCATCCTCTTAAGACAAACAGAGATCTAGATGGTAAAACAGACGGTGGATTCGTTATTACCGGATCATCTTCGTTTGAAAAACAAAAAAACTAGCAAGTTCAAGCCGTTGATGAATGGATAGCAAGCGCCAAGAAGACAGGGCTTTCAAGTGATCTGGAGCAAAATGCCAGAGCAGTCTCGGCATGCACATGCCGCCCTTGGACTCTTATTCTGATATCCCAGCTGCGATCCAATCTGGTCAGCAGTGCATCTACACATGAATTAAATCCCCGCACGTACTCTCTTCATCATGGCATCCTTTTCAAGTAGGATCGTAGATCACCAGTCGATGTGACATGTTAGCATATATTCTCTATGGGTAAAAAGGATCAAATCCTACAAATATCACCTACCCATGCATGCATCTACCTGAAGAAATGGACTTGACATGAACAACCTCCCTTTCAGCTGCAACAACCTTGCCCATCTGGCAGTCTTGCCTAATTAGTAGAGGCAAAAAAAAGCTACATGTTCTGTCTGCAATATTAATAAGCAGGTTATCTCCACGCATGGTCTTATCCAAAGTAAGACCATGCCAATGCAGCATGTTGAAGAATCTTGACTCCTATGATAAGATTCTGGGCAGGGAATTCCTTGTGGCACCTGTACTTGCCTCGCCCAATCTAACAAGATCCAGAGCTGTATCCTACTTTAATCATCAATTAAACCAATCGACTGATTAATCAGCACATGGATTGAAATGTAGGAAGCTAGCTTAATTCTTAAATATTTTTGCTGTTGTCTTCATTTTTATTTGTTTTGGACGGTTGTAATTAGGCCCTGGCTGGTACGTGCACACAGCTACACGTCCTCCTGATGAGTAGTACAGTCAGTAGTGACTCCATTATTCGTAATGCGACAAAGTGCCATCCAAATGCTCCTGTATCCGTAGAGCTCATCACTTGTTCTATTTTTTTTATTGAGTCGTTCGTTGCCGAATAATGGATGTGGTTATGCATGTTTGTCCAGCGTAGTTTAATAAGGCCAGGACACTGATGACAATGACAAGAGGCCGGAGATAATTGTAGAGTGATGCATGGATCAAAAGAACTGAAGAAGAGCTAGGCGAGAATTAATAATCAATGGCACATACATACAAAACAAATACTTGGATCATGCATGCATAGTTTCTTACTTCTTCCAGCCAGATAGCAAACACCTAGTCAAAACATCTTGTAATCAGCTGAAGAAATGGCTGGCTTCCGCAGCCAGATTAAGTAGTAATTAACACACTCCCATGTGTGGCCAACCAATGATCACACAGAGGAGGCACAATATACTACTACTAATACTACTGCTACTACTTGGTGGGGGTAGAAGAGGGAAGAGTGAGAGAGGTGACAAAGGGAAGAAATGGATCGGATGTATGCTCTCTCTCTCTCTCTTCCCTCTTGCATGTACAGCGGCAACTGCACGCCATGCAAAACGACGACCGGTCCGGGCAGCTCGATCCACGAGAGCTACGCACCGTAGATGGCGGAGAGCCTCCGGAGGACGGCCACCTTGAGCTCCAGCACGCAGATGCACTCGGCGGTCCGGCGGAGCAGCGCGTCGACGTCGGCGTCGCTGCGCCGGGCGCCGACCGGCACGATCTTCTTGAGCTCCCGGAGCCTCGTCAGCACCATGAGCTGGAACGGCCTCCTCCTCCTCAACGAGACCATCCCTCTAATGCTCTTGCTGCTCTTCTTCACCATGGACGACTTCCTTGTCATCTCTCTCTCTCTCTCTCTACACAATGTGTAGCTGTGTTGTAGCCTTGGTTGTAGGCTTGTAGTGTGTGTGTGGTGTGGTGTGGGGGTGTAGGGGGGGGGGGGGGGGGGTTGTATATAGGGGAGAGCAAAGGCGAGTGAAATATTTCACTTTGCCATGTGGGAGGAGAACTAGGTTCTAAGCTGTAGACAGCTCTGTAAGGAGGTATACTTGGAGCCATCACAGGCCATCAGTTCTAGCGTGCTTGCCATATCTTTAAAAACTATGTGCATCTATTATTGGTTAGGATACGGTGGCTGTGGCTGCCTGCTTTTAGTTTAATCTAAAGAGGAAAACCTATAACAGCCCCCTCATACCCATAGCCTGCTAGGGGTATTGTCTTGCTTTGCTTGATGATCCCTCCCTTGATTGCCACTGTTAATTACTCTTGTTCAGCCACTGTTAATTACTCTTGTTCAGCCACTGTTAATTACTCTTGTTCAGCTGGTTACTCATGTGGTCTTGTCGCCAGCTTAGTTAATCCATTTTGACCTAGGACCAAACTCTGGAGTACTCCCCTAGATATTTAAGTGATCAGTAGTGAAGCCAAGCACAAAGCACAAGTAAGTCCATGTTGACAAATAGCATCACAGATATTTTTTCTTTCATGCGAAATTTCTATGTTCCTAATAGACTATAATTCTATATGTTTCTTAATTTCAATCTAAATCCAAACTGACCCTGGGACAGCTCGTGCGCGCACAGAGCAACATGGAAAGGAAAAGAAGCTGGTTTTTGAAAAGAGAGAACGAACAGTTGCATGACGGCTGGGGGCGTGTAGCTGTTGTGGCGAGAGGACAGCTCGATAAATTGGGTAATAATTGCTTGACGTCTCAACGTCTCATGCACTTGTTTCCTTGTCAAGGGGCTCTGTTCTCGCATGCAGTCCATCTCAATCCAACCTGGTGCCAAAATGGCCACTGCACAAACAGCTGCTCCTCCTGAGGTCGCTAGCGACTACGCACAATTAATTAGCTCACCGGCACCACGCGGAGCTAATCACCCTTTTAATCTCCTCCGGATCATGTTTGGAACGGAGAAATTCTGTAAGAATTTTGCAATCAAGACAACACCTGTTCTTCGCACTGGACGTGATCAGTATTAGAATACTGCGTTCCAAAGACAAACAATGGGATGGTTTGTGTTGCTTGAGACCGCTGAGACTTGTAGGACTGAGGGCAACGATTAAAGATGGATAAGAGCCTACACGATTAAAAGCATTTTCAAATCGTTTCCTCATGTAGAACCGGACAGTCAATAGAGAAGAGATTAATGGTGCCTTAAAATTTTCCTCCAAGTATTCACTTAACCTTTGCTCCGATAGTTACAAAACTATAAAAATTAGGACAGAAACCCTATTCAAAACCCATAGATTCAAAGAACTGAACCACTGTGAAGAATCAGCAGGTGCGATACTACCGCCATTATAATTGCGGTACTACAGTGACCGGTCAAAATCCAATGTGGTTGGAATACGACTCAGTGGTTGACGACCAGTGAGTGGTCAAAAACCAACGTGGTCAATGACTAGTGAGTGGTAAAAAAATCAACGTGATCGAAGATCAATGAGTGGTCGAAGATCAACGAGTGGTCGAAAACCAACATGACCGATGACCAATGAGTGGTCGAAAGCCAACGTGGCTGATGATCAATGAGTGGTCGAAAACCAACGTGACCGATGACCAATGAGTAGTCGAAAACCACATGGTCGATGACAAGAGAGCAGTCGAAAAACCAATATGTGGTTGAAAACCCAAGTGGTCAAAACAATTTGCAATATGACCAGTGAGCGGTCGAAAACCAATGCGGTCCAGAGCCAACAGCTGCAATATTACCACTACAGAATTTGCGGTACTATCGTTGATGCAACAAGAACATGGTTTTTAGCACGACCACAAAATCACAATCCACATAACTTTTGATTGAATGATCTAAAAGTCATGAAACTTTGTACATATATTGCTTCAGGTCTCAAGAGCCATTCCATCCATGGATTGCAAAACCCATGTCAAACTCGAGACCTTTTTGCGATTTAAGCAAACACACACCAAAAGTGATCTAAAACTAAAATTGATTATCAGAATTTGCTTGTGGGTAGAGAATAGCCAAAATGACTTTGAATATATTCCCACATGTCACAGCTAACAATAATACTAAGGAAATTTCTCTAAAAACCCTTTGGTCAAGAAAAGATTGAGAAGTGGAAAAACCAACCAAAACAAGAGCAAATCAATCAAATAGAGAGATAGACATGAAGATAATCAAAAATTGATGTATTGCCACTTGAAGAGGTAGGTTTTATAGTCACTCCATTTTTGAGGACAAATAGCACACCATATGCTCCACTCTCAAACCCTAACCCTAAATACAAGAGAGCATATGAGAGAGTGGTTGAATGCTTAACAACATGTCTCCATCCTAACCTATTTTATAGGTGGGCTAACTAGCCACACCTAGCCTTTAGTGGTTCCCACAATGGGGAAAACCCGTTACCCCCTACACACATGAGTTTTAACTCACACATGTTACTTATGCACGCTTTTCAAAGAGTATAAGCCCGTATCCGCTAAATCCTTAGCCTTGATCCGTCTTGATCAAACCAACTCCACCTTAACCTAAACCGCTCTCCCAAGTGCCACACATGTGCCGCGATTTTTATCCAATATAGTTTTCGGTATTTTTGCAAAACTACCAAAATACCCTTTATTGACCCAGTCTTCACCATTCTTTGCAAGCAATCGCTATGCTTGCTACGTGTAGGTGCACCACTAGCTTACCATGCGCCGCCAAGTCTCTCTCATCCTAGTTCCACCGAACCATGGCTCACTTGGCCCGTCCAGGCCACATAATGTGATTCCGCCGTTTGAACTCGCCTTCAATATTTCCCACCTTTCTCATATCATGCTTGAACCCACCATCTCACCTGGCATCCTTGATCGTTCTGGGCCTTATGTTCTCCATTGTGCCTAGCCTCGATCCTTTCTGTTGACCATGGTTGACTCCAAGCGACCCTGCACATCCAAAGACGAAGAAATCGTTTCTGGGCACAAATTCTTTACAATTTGACCCACGTTGGCCAAAACATACATCATGCACCCTTAATGCAAAAACCTAGGTCACCCCAACTCAACCAAAGACACAATTTCCCAAAATCCTATTTTTCTGCCAAAACGGTACTACCGCTCCTCTCAAGCCGGTACTACTGCACCCTGCACTGGACCTCTTTGGAAAAAATATACCACAACTCAGACCGGAACTATTGTTCTTGCGGTATGATCGCGCTCACAATATCGGTACTACCGCTCTATCGTATGACCGCACCAACACTTGAGGTACTATCGATTTTCCTGACACTTCCAGAAAATAGCCCAGACAAAATGTGATCTTTGCAGAAACACTTAACCATTCCATGAAACTTGCAATGGTTCATCACAACATTATCGTGGTCCTTCTCACATGGTCCTTCAATCTCCCTCTTGATGAACTCATTGGCAATTCTTCAAAAATGCAAATAGGAAGTGGTTTTAGACAAAAAAAAAGAGAAGAACTTTGCAAAGAGAGCTCCAAAATGGTTACAAGAATGCAATAACTAACAATGACCATATGAAGAAGAAATAGAGTAAAGCTACTGAAAATGATAAGTTTTCCATAAAAGGCTTCAAATCCATCAAATGAGTCAGGACATCTCACTCTAGGTCCATATGAAGGAACAATTATTCTATTTGACTTTGATCACGGTGAAAATAAATCAAAAGCTCTAAATTAGTAAAAATTCGCACAAAAACTCTAAATCATACTGTAGATATGCATTTTTACCAATTTTTCTTCCCCTTTAATAATGGAATCATCAAGATACAGGGAAAAAGATAAAGCATGAATAAAATGAAGAGACTGCATTTATTCATTTTAAGCTTTAAGAGCCATAAAAATTATCCAAAGATATATTTTAAATATTATACCAAGCCATAAAAGTGAAAGTACTATCTAAATCATAACAAACCAAGCTAAAGCGAAATAAGCATTGATCTGAAATTAAATGGCTTTCTACCATGTTAAGATGCTCAAATTCATAGTTTGCTAAAGGTATCCAAAAATGAGTCAAGACATGTCAATATTTTAAATGAAATCAAAAGGTTATAATTGAGTCAATTTAAAGTGCTACAAGTTCAAAATTGAAACATTTTGTTCAACCACTTGAGACTACTTGTAATTGAGCAAATTTAACACATTTGGCATTTTTCTTTGAAATTCATTTTTGGTTTTAGCTGGGCTTCAACCTTTTTCACAAAATTTAGTTTTCTTAGCCATGTGCTAGATCTCAAGCCTTATGTGACCACCCCAACCAAGAAGTTTAAGGAAATAGTTTTGATCATCCAAAACTCCCTTGAGTTCATGCCTTTTGCAATGGCAAGTCATCTCATAAAAAAGAATTGGTAAGATTAGTTTTTTGCACAAAAGAGATCATTTTGTATTTTCTTGACTTAGTTCAAGAATAAAGAGCTAATACTAAATCATGCTTCAATAAAGAACTAGTATAGCTCAATGTAAAGACTCAACTAACCTTATTTGACATGACATAATTATAAGAGGATCATTAGAGCAGGACCAGTCATATGATCCAACAAGATATGATTTAATTCAAGTCTTTTACATTTAATAGAGCTTGCATGGCAAAAAGCTGAGTTACATATAGAAGGACATGATAAATCTAGCAAGCTAACAGAAGATATGGCAAGATATAAAGCAAAAAATCAGGTTACATGAGGTTAATAGTCAAAGTTTCATGTATTTATATTACAATGCACATTGTTAAATTCAAAATGCAATATGTTGCAATAAAGATCCCAGCTCCCCTCAGTGAATTAATTATAGAAACGTTCTGGTTCTAATTGAGTTATATCAACATTAAGCTTAAGAAGATCTCAAATAAGCCCCCTGAACCAAAGCAATAAGTGAGAGAGAAAAAGTTTGGGAAAGCAAAGAAATGGCAGTCTTGAAAGCATAGACAAGATAGAGGAATCACTATGACTTAGACTCGCTCTCATCTATCCCATATGACTTTAGGACTATTAGCTGGTCATCTAAACACAAGGGAGTAAACATGTTCTCTGTCTACCTAGGGGGCCCAAACCCTACTAGACCTACAAGAAGTGAGTGAACTCAACTTAGTGAGAAAAGAGACAACTAATAAGTAGCATCCTAAGGTCACAAGATAAGAGGAAGAAATATAAACAATATAGTATGATACCAATCTTGATCTATGATAAGAAGACTAACTCAAAAACAATCAGAATCAAAGTACAGAAAAGAGGCAAATAAACATATGATATAGAAAGTACATGATGCTCCCCCTCACATTATGCCATAAGGATAGACCACCACAAGCTCTCCCCACAAAGCCATGAATCTCGAGCAATCTAAAGGCTAGCTAAAAATGTTAATTAACTGGTGATCACTCTCTACAAACTGAAGCACAATGTCACTATTCTCCACACGGTCTCTAATAAAATGATATCGAATATCTATATGCTTGTCCTCGAATATTGCATTAGGTTCTTAGCAATATTAATGGGAAAAGTGTATCACAAAAAGGTGGAACACTATCTATGGCTAACCCAAAGTCCCGCAAGGTTGAAACCATCTAGAGCACCTGGCTACATCAACTAGTGGCTGCAACATACTTAGCCTCTGCGATAGACTATGCAATACTAGACTGCTTCTTAGAAGACCAAGAAATAAGAGAAGGACCAATGAATTGGCAAGTGTCAGAAGTACTCTTCCTTTCTATCCTTTAGCCAACAAAGTCTGCATCGGAGTAGGCCTCAGGGAAAGACAGGAAAAACAAGAGCACCGGATACCATAGTCTAGAGTAGTTTGAGTGTACCTGAAGATGTGCTTCACCGCCTAACGATGAGAAATGCGAGGAGAAGCCTGGAATCGAGTGTACAGACACATGGCGAACTATATGTTCGGCCTTGAAAGCAATGAGGAAGAGGAGGGAGCCAATCATGCTGTGGTACTCCTTTGATTTACAAGAGCATGAGAAGATCCACCAAAGATAATATCATCCACATATATCTGGATGAGCAGAAAGTCATTGCCATGCCTACAATGAATAAGGTCTTATCTACCTTACCCATCCCAAACATATGACTCAAGAGATAGCATTTAAGCCTCTCATACCAAGCTCTAAGGGCTTGCTTCAGTACATACAAGGCTTTAGAAAGCTTGAAGACATGGTTTGGATATTTGGGATTCTTAAAATCTAGAGGTTGTCCAACGTAGGCCTCTTCCTCAATATATCCATTAAGGAAGGCACTCTTGACATCCATCTGGTATAGCTTGAAGCTCTTAGATGTCGCGAATGCAAGCAAAATCCTAATGGTCCCTAGCCAAGGTTCAGGTGCAAAGGTCTTCTCAAAATCTAAATCCTCAACATGGGAATAACACTGAGCTACTAGTCTAGCTTTATTTCGAATGACTACCCCATCCTCACTCTGCTTATTTTAAAAACCCACTTAGTTTCTATGACATTATGACCACTGTGGGGCTCAACAAGCGACTAGACCTTGTTCCTCTTGAAATTCTCTAACTACTCATGCATGGCATTGACCCAAAACTGATCAGACAGAGCATGACCAACATCTTTGGGTTCAAATGTGGTGACAAAAGTAGAATATAGACAGAAGTGAGATAAGCCATGCTTCGAGCACGTGACACACTCAAAGAGATCACCTATGATCTGCTCTGAAGGATGACGGCGTTGAATGTGTTTGGGAGGTCCTGAGTGTGAAGAAGCAGTGGCGTCTACCTCATGAGGTGTGGAGGTAGGAGCAAAGCCACAAGCTCCAGAAGAGCTAGAAGGTAAGGGATGATCTCTCTAAGGCATAGTGGTGGAAGCAGGCATCTCAGAGATAGATGAGACTAGGTCAGGTAAAGAAGCCTCATCTCTATCATCCTCATCATCTACAAAGATGGTATCGGACTACATAACTAGACCTGAGATATCGGGACTAGTACTAGGACTGGCCACATCAAAGGTAACATCACAAGTCTCTATTATCCTACTCGTCTCGCAATTCCAGATACTTTAACCCCGCGAAGAAGTCGAGTAACCCAAAAAGATACCATCAGAAGAATATGACTCAAACTTATTTAGGTTCCTAGACTTTAGAATAAAGCACTTGCAATCGAAAATACAAAAATGTGAGATATTGGGCTTTCACCCATACCTCAACTCATAAGAAGTACGATGGAAGTGTGCCCTAAGAAAAACTTTATTCAAAACATGGCAACCAGTGGCTATAGCCTTAGCCCAAACTTCCTAGGTGTAGCATACTCATCTAGCATCGTCCTAGCCATCTCGACCAAGATACGATTCTTTCTCTCCACAATGCCATTTTGCTGGGGGATGTATGGAGAATAAAACTGATGCTCTACACCCGTCTTATCACAGAACCTCTCAAAGTAGAAGTTCCTGAATTCCATGCCATTATCACTGTGAATCGTTCATAAGGCACTAGGGAGCTCAACAGACAACAAACCAAACAAACCTCGAAAATAACTGAACGTCTCATGCTTCGAGGCAAAGAAAAACACCCAAGAATAGAAGTCATCAACCACCGACCGACTGCACCCTAGCTGGACCAACAGTTCCATATAAAGAAGCTATCCTAGTGCATCGGTTATAGTCACAGTGACTAAGAGATGAGAAGCAACAACCATCTTGCCATGCCGGTAAGGAGCACACACTAAGTAGGCAAACCATAAATGAGGTCGTGACTGCTAACTCAGGTCAAATGATCAAAGCCAACGTGACCAAGTCTCCTATGCTAGGAGAGATCATAGGACTCAGAAGCGACTAAGCATCGGAGAGATCACTAGAAGACTAGATAAAATCAGCACGAAAAATTCTCCCAAACCTAGAAATCCTGCAAACTAGACTTCCCAAAGAATAAAAAATTTTACAAGCATTTTTCTTAAAGCTTACCTAGAAATCATCATCAGTAAGCTGAGAAACAGATATCAAATTATATCGCAGCCTACTCACTAAGGCAACATCCTTAAGAATGAAAGAAATATTAATGCACACAGTACCTTAGCAATGACTAGACTTGATGAGGCATCTCCAAAGGTGATCGTCGCATCACTTGGAGCTCAAACTAGAAGAGAACCAACGTGAATATTCAGTCATGTGATAAGATCATCCAAAGTCCACAAGCCAAATGTCTCCCTTCCTAGCCCAATGAACCTGAATCATTGAGAAGTAGACATCGGTGGCTCAGTACTGGGAAAATAAGAGCAGATCTAGGCACCCAGTACTGAGTCACATGACGAACAGGAGATCCAGTCAAAGAACCAGAAGACTTACCTCTAGTGACACTTCCTAGCTCACCTCTCATAGAATCGGTTGGTCTAGAAGAAGACCTTAAACCTCTTCTAGATCTGTCTGCTATTGAAGAGTTGGTTAGACCAAAAGTAGTATGTTGAGCACGCCACAGATAGCTATCTCAATGGAGAAAATGAGGTCTATCCTCAGCACGACGGAAACCCTGACCAGAAACAACTCGGGGACCAAAACCAGAAAAAGCTTGAAAACCAAGTCCTTGACGCTTCCTAGAACCAAGAAAGATAGAAGAGTTACCTAAAACTCCATACCTTGTGTCAGTCTTAGGAGCTCTCTGAGTCTACGACTGACCCTGAATACCCCTAAGAGCATGAACGCGGTCTTAACGCACAATCTTGGTATGCTTAAAGCAAAACTCAATCAAGTGTCTATCCTTATGATAGAAGGTGCAATGATACTTTACCTTCAAAGAGATCGAAGTGGCAGATTGCACAACTTTACTATCAGAAATCCCCTGGATAAAACATGCAAACTTAAACACTATCTTCTTAGACTCGGGCACAACCTCGATCACGCTGCCTGCTACAGCTCTAATAATACCAGGTGGATGTTTCCTCACATCCTCTAGAAAATCATATTCTAGACCTTGATTAAACTTGCAAATCTTGGATTTGTTTAGGAGAAGTTGACCTTTTCTTGAGGAACTCACACACCCAAAAAAGAGAAGCACAGGAAGAACAAGGGAAAGAAGAGAATGAAGAACTAGAAGATCGAATAGCATATGCATATCTCTCTATATATACAGCTGCCTCAACCTTGAGGGCATCGCAAGACACACGCAAGATAGTCATAATCCTAGCCATCTGGGCCTCACAACTCTTCCTAAAAGTCTCTTGCATATCCTCTATTTTCTCTTCCACTTCAGCACAGAACAAGCAATCAGATTGCGGCCTCTCTAGTATAACTTTAGTTAGCTCCACACATTTTTCATCCAATGCAATCAATTTAGAGTTTAATTTTTCACAATTATTGCATGGTGAGCTAACAAGTGCCTTAGAAGTATATTGAGCCATTTTCTTATTATGATCACACATGTCCTGAAATTGCTTAGATATAGATTCAAGTTCAATAGTTAACTTAGAATAGTTGGCACAAAAAGCAACATGCTCAATCAAAGAAGCATGCATTTCAGCAATCTTATGAGATGCCTTCTTTAGAATATTCTTTAAGTTGATGCAACTTTCACAAGTTTTAGGTAGATCAAGAAAAAATGTGTACAAATTTCTAAAAGCATTGTCCTTATCCTTAGATAAAGTACAGAATATAGTCTCAACAAAATCAGACTAAAAAGAAATATTCTAGCTATTTCTAATACAGCTAATAGACTAACATTCTTCACCTTAAGCAAATCCAACTAAAAAATCATACTATTATGTGAGGTCCTTAGTTTATCCATATCTCCAAGCAAAAAGAACATACATTGCAATTGTTATAGGAGGAGACAGATCTAAGTGAAGCAAGTTCCTGTGATAAGCTCTCTACCCTCATTCTCTAAATCACCATACCTAGATCTAGATTTACCATAAAACTTCCCTAACTTAAGAAAAGCATCATTGAGCTGATCGTAGGAGGGGCATACCTCATCAGCATAAAACTTTTCTAACTTAAGAAAAGTATCATTGAGCTGGTTATAGAAGGGGCATACCTCATCGGAGTCATTGTAAAGATTGTCATCGCTAATGCCATTCTCGTCGGCCATAAAGCACATCCCGGTGAAGTCATCATCGTCCTTGGTGTCCTTCTGCGGCTCATCCTCTCCATTGTCGTCGCTCCAGCCCTCCATGTTGCTAAAGTCAAAGTTGCCAAAGGTGGTGAGGACGTGGTGGAAGAGCTTCTTTGCCTTACCGAGATTGTATACTTTTCTCCTTACCTTGATCTCGAGCTGGCGGCTTCTTGTTGCGGTTCTTGCTGATGTAGTCATTATTGCTCGTAATGCTATAGTCGTTCTTGCCCTTCTTCAACTTGGGGTAGTTTGCTCGAATGTGGTTGGGGCCACCACACTCGAAGCAAATCACCAGACCTCCTCTCTTCCTCTCCCTTATACTCTTGTGTATGTATGAGAACTTTCTGACTAAGAGGGCTAAGTCACTCTCCGAAAACTTCTCAAACTGGTCATCACTCATCTCGCACAAAGCAACCAAAGAGAAACCAGAGGCTCAAAATGGCAACTGCACAAACAGCTGTTCCTCCTAAGATCGCTAGCAACTACACACAATTAATTAGCTCACTGGCACCATGCAAAGCTGATCACCCTTTTAATCTCCTCCGGATCATGTTTGGAGCGGAGAAATTTTGTAAGAATTTTGCAATAAAGAAAACATCAGTTCTTCACAACGAATGTGATCGATATTAGAATAGTGTGTTCCAACAAACAATGGGATGGTTTGTGTTGCTTGAGACCGTTGAGATGTGTAGGACCGAGAACAACAACTAAAGGTGAATAAGAGCCAATACGATTAAAAGCTTTTTCAAATCGTTTCCTCATGTAGGACTGCATAGGCAACAGAGGGGGTGAATGGTGCCTTAATATTTTCCCCCAAGTATTCACTTATCATTTACTCCGATAGCTGCAAAGTTATAAAGATTAGGATAGAAACCCTACTCAAAACCTAGAGATTCAAAGAATTGAAACACTGTGAAGAATCAGCAAGTGCGATACTACC
This sequence comes from Dendrocalamus latiflorus, assembly GCA_017311315.1. Taxonomy (NCBI): domain Eukaryota; kingdom Viridiplantae; phylum Streptophyta; class Magnoliopsida; order Poales; family Poaceae; genus Dendrocalamus; species Dendrocalamus latiflorus. Next base: position 12,999,071 of record CM029670.1, on the reverse strand, counting down.
ATCATTGTACTTACGGTACTACCATGAGCAATCAAAAGCCAATGTGGTTAGAATATGACTCAAGTGGTCGATGACAAGTAAGCAGTCAAAAACCAACGTGGTTGATGACTAGTGAGTGGTTGAAAAATCAATGTGTTTGAAGACCAATGAGTGGTGGTCAAAAATCAATGTGATCGATGACCAATGAGTGGTCGAAAGCCAATGTGGTTGATGACTAATAAGTCGTTGAAAGACAACATAGTCGATGACCAATGAATGGTCGAAGCCAATGTGGTTGATGACCAATAAGTCGTTGAAAGCCAACGTGGACCAACGTGGTCGATGACCAGGGAGCGGTCGAAAAACTAACATGTGGTAGAAAACCCGTGTGGTCGAAACAATTCGAAATATGACCAGTATGGTCGATAACCAGTGAGTGGTTGAAAACCAACGTGGCTAAGAGCCAGTAACTACAATACTACCGCTACAGAACTTACGGAACTATTGTTATTGCAGCAAGAACAGGGTTTTCAGCACGACCACGAAATCACAAATCCACGTAACTTTGATTGAATGATCAAAAAGCCGTAAAACTTTGTACATATATTGCTTAAGGTCTCAAGAGCCTATTCCATCCAGGGATTGTAAAACCCACGTCAAAGTTGAGACCTTTTTGTGATATGAGCAAGTGCATAGATCTAAAACCAAAATCAATTATCAGAACTTACTCATGGGTAGAGAATAGCCAAGATAGTTTTGAATATGTTCCCACATATCGCAACATGCAAGAACATTGAGGAAATCTCTCTAAAAACCCTCTGATCAAGAAAAGGTTGAGAAGAGAGGAAAAACCAACTAAAACAAGAGCAAATCAATCAAATAGAGAGATAGACATAAAGATGATTAAAGATTGATGTATTACCACTTAAGGAGGTAGGTTTTACAGCCACTTCACCTTGGAAGACAAAGAGCACACTAGGTGCTACACTCTCAAACCTTAACCCTGAAAGCAAGAGAGCATATGAGAGAGGGGTTGGATGGTTAACAACATGTCTTCATCCCCATTTATAGGTGGGCTAACTAGACACACCTATCCCTTAGTGCATTCTATCCACCATCACGATGGGAAAAATCCGTTAACCCCCTACACACAAGGGTTTTAACTTACACATGTTACTTATGCACGCTTTTCAAAGTGTATAAGCATGTATCCACTAAATCCTTAGGCTTGATCCATCTTGATCAAACCAGCTTCACCTTGACCTAAACTGCTCTCCCAAGCGCCACAAATGCACCGCGGTTTTGATCCAAGGTAGTTTTCAATATTTTAGCCAAACTACCAAAATACTCTTTGTTGACCCAGTCCTCACTATCCTTTGTGAGCAATCGCCATGCTTGTCTCGTATAGGTGCACCACTAGCTTGCCATGCGCCGCCAAGTCTCTTCCATCCCGGTTCCACTGAACTAGGCTCACTTGGCCCGTTCAAGCCACATGGTGCGATCCCGCCGTTCGAACTCGCCTTCAATATTTCTTGCCTTTCTCGTACCATACTTGAGCTCACCATCTCACTCAGCATCCTTGATCATTTTGGGCCTCGGCTCCTCCACGAGCCTAGCCCCAACCCTTGCTATTGACCACGGTTGACTACAAGCAACCTTGCACATCCAAAGATAAAGAAATCATTTTCGGGTACAAGTTCTTCACAACTTGACCCACGTTTGCCAAAAACATGCATCATGCATTCTTAATGCAAAGACCTAGATCACCCCAACTCAACCCAAGACTCAATTTCCCAAAATCCTGTTTTTCTGCCAAAAAGGTACTACTGCTCCTCTCAAGCCGATCCACCTTGCCGTTACCCGTCATGTTCACCACCGATAGCTTCTGCTCTAATTCCTCATTGTCCTGGATTGTCCGGTGACTCCCTGATTGTCTGGACCTCGGCTCCTCCTAAGCATAGTCCCTATCCCTTGATCGATTTGGATGTTCTCCTAGCTTAGTCTCGGTCTCGTCCAGCTCACCATGACATAGCTCTAGAGTCCTACAACCAACAATAACAAATAAACTATCATATAATACCAACGCAACGATACCCATGTCGTGCCCACACTCAACCAACTTAGCTAAAATCAACTCACGCTCCAACAGCACCGGTCAAACGCCAAGCTCAGGCCGATCTGACCACCCCTTATCTCCCTAGTAACAAAGGGGTGGTCTAACTGTGGCCACTAGGCCAATCAAACTGCTGGCACCTCGGCCAGTCAGACCACCAAACAAAGGCCACTTTGACCACTGCCTCCCACAGCTAGTCTGATCGCCAACCTTAGGCCAAACTAACTACTCTTGATAGGTCTAACCGTGGCTCCAATGCCGGTCATACTCTTGATAGGTCTAACCGTGGCTCCAATGCCGGTCAAACGCCGGCAACAGAATGCATCTGGAAAATTATAAACTCTCAAAAGCCAAACTTAAACTCCATAAACTCTCAATTACTCATCACAACCATAGGGTAACCTTACATTGTCTCACAAGACGCAAATCGAATAGCCCGTTAGTTAGTTAATTACCTTCTCAATTTCTGGCTAATATGCAGTGGTCAAGACAAATAACATTGTCCTAATTAATCAGCATCACCGAATGGTTAGTAGTGGCAACAATCGTTAGGGAAGTTTCATGTTGTCATGGGAGGGTCCCCACGCTATCTCGGGCCGATGATAACTTTGATAAAGCAAGGCATGGTGTGATATGCCACAACAACTTTTGCGTGAAGTCACACATCGGAGAATCTACCTCGGATGAGCTCTAGAGTCCATTTCAAACGAGGTCCGCAGACTAGCCCTAGATGGGGTCCACAGACCAGCCTCGGACAAGGTCTCTCGGGCATGGTGGGACCCATTTGGTACGATGGACGAAAGCATCTCTTGATGCGAGCTATGATTCGAAGATCACTACTACAGAAAAGGTCATCACAGATGGTTCAAAAACGTCATCACAGACGGTTTTGTGAACCGTCTGAATTTATGGGTCAGTGATAATACGAGGTCATCACAGACGGTTTTCGAACCGTCTGTGTTGCAAATATCACAGACGGTTTTTTAGTTAAAAACCGTCTGTGATATATAGTTATCACAGACGGTTCTAAATTTAGAACCGTTTGTGATATGTAAATATCACAGACGGTTCTTAACTAAAAACCGTCTGTGATATTTATAAATCACAGACGGTTTTTAATTAAAAACCATCTGTGATATTCCCTAAACCTATTTCTGTTTATTGGCTAGCTTCAGGAAATGCTAGCCATGCCCTCTGAAACAAGCAGATCAACATGTACATGTATACATCCAATTCACATCTCAATTCATTTCACAAACATAAAACATCCATTTTTATTAAGATTAGAGCCTACCATTACAATATCCCAAACAACGAGCAGGTTACACAACAAGAACAGAGAAAAAGAGCAAATATCTATGCCTTCTCGCCCCTGATGCAACGCATGAGCTGGATGTCTTTGACGCCCACCATCGTCGGCGTTGATTGAGCGTCTGCACGGTTGGCACGAGTTAGTTGCTTCTGCGGTGTCTTGCCCCCCGTAGACTTGTGCGTCGTCTGCAAGGAGGAGGAGGACAGCAAGGAGGAGAAGAACATACAGCAAGGAGGAGGACAGCAAGGAGGAGGAGAACATACAGCAAGGAGGAGGAGAACATACAGCAAGGAGGAGGACGACAAGGAGGAGGAGGAGAACAGCAAGGAGGCTGGGTTTTGGTTATATTTATAGGGGAGGGAGAGGCGGGAATTTGAAATTTTTTGGCGCGGGGATCCGTGGGGTGAGGCTTGGTGGATTTCTATTGGCTAGGATTGGGTTGAGCGGATCGACTGGCCCAGCTGTCAGATTATCATAGACGGTTCTACATATAGAACCGTCTGTGATGAATGAATATCACAGACGGTTCACATATAGAACCGTCTGTGAATTAGAGCACACAATTTTATATACCGATGCAATATAAACAACTAGTCTGAAAAGATAAAATAACAAAGTTCTGTATGACTTATATATACTCATTTGAAAGGTTTCGACAAGATCTACAACTTTTCAGTTGAAGCAAAATCCAAATTCCAAAAGGAAGACCAAGAACAAGGGCAAAAACAGAAACCAAAAACTCGCGACGCAGATTTAGGTCCAAAGATGGCCGATTTTTGGGGTCTTGGAGGTCAACTAGCGCAAGCGGGTCGTTTTTTTGGATCGGGCTCGTTGTTAGCTTTCCAACGAGTACAAAAACATCGAAAATGGACACCATATGCAAAAGTTATGCCCGTTTTACTGAAGGTGTGTCAAAATTGAACCATATTCGGACTCAAGCGGGAAAATATGAAATTTTGAGAGATTGCAAGGCGGGAAACATATCACAGACGGTTTTATAATAAAAACCGACTGTGATATTCTAGTATCACAGACGGTTCAGCGGTAAGAACCGTCTGTGATACTCTTTTTTCCCGCCACAAACACCACAGACGGCCTCCAAATTAAAACTGTCTGTGGTAGTGTACATCACAGACGGTTTCACAAAACCGTATGTGATTTGGCGTCTAATATTAGGCTTTCTGTAGTAGTGGATAAAAATGTAACTTCAAGCGTTTTCCTTCTCTGTATGGACACCTTTTAAATAGAGAGGAGGAGGCCACTTGTAACATTCACATCTATAAACAATGTATTCATACAGTTGCTTGTGTGTGATTCTCGTTGAGATTCCCTTTTGCATTCTTAGTAGTCTAAAAATCCAATCAAAGATGCCTATAATTTTACTATCCGCTCTCATATCAATGACACGTGATTGTTGTCAAGTTGCAGTCGAATGCTGCCGGAAGCTGCGTGCAGCGCCCCCGTGGCAACGGCAATCTTTTCACTGTGAGCAAGTGCCCAAGCAGCACTAACTCCCTGCCTGCACACAAATGGCCAACTTGGGCCTAATTAATAAAATGGTAGGGGCACTGTTTTGGAAAAAAAAAATATCCCTGACGCAGAATTTTCGAGATATTAATATAGAAAGACTTCAGGAGTGAAATGATCTTTGTCCTAATTCAGTGCATTAGTCTTTCAGCTCAAATGGCACGTGCAACGCCAGGAGTATTCGGGGGGGAAAAAACGATACTCGGGATATAGTCGATCAGACGGGATCGGGGATGTCACCGGCTTTAGAGTAGTAAGAATGATCTTAGGGAGGATTTTCTTCCCATCCATTTCAGCTTAAGTTTTTATTTTCAGATTTATTTTTTATTATTTCTAAATTTTATTTTTCTGGTTTTTAGGGTTGTTTATGAGTTTTTTTGCCCTTTTTTCCCATATTCATTTGTATTGTCCGTAATGGAATAATCTGTTTTTCCTATTTTAATTTTTTAAAATTTAGATACACCAAATAAATCACTATCCGATACTCCGTTTAAAAGCTAGTTACTGTAGAAAAGCCGAAAAACAATTTTTAGAAGCTGAAAAGAACAGGGCCATTGGTGGGATCTGGATGTCATCGGCTTTAGAGTAGTAAGAATGATCTTAGGGAGGATTTTCTTCCCGTTCATTTCGGTTTAAGTTTTTATTTTTAGATTTATTTTTTATTATTTTTAAATTTCATCTTTTTCTGATTTTTTAGGTTTTTTTGAGCTTTTTTGCCGGTTCTTTTTTCTCCATATTTATTTGCATTGTTCGTGATGGGATAATCTATTTTTCCTCTTTTATTTTTTTTAAAATTTAGTTACATCAAATAAACCACTATCCGATACAGTGTAATTTTAATCAACTATAGTATAATTTTAGATATAAACTAGTTTATTTTAAGCCAACCGAACGGCGCATCCATGGCCTAGTTACGTCGGTAACGAATGGCAAAGGACGTCTCTACTGTGCACCTCAGTTTCTCTCTAGCAAATCCATTTTTGGATTACGCACCTCGATTCCTGTCGTGCATATACTCGCACTGACCATAGTTTTTTTTTTTTGCCCCTTATCAAAGTCTAGTATCGGAGCGCTCAAGGTGTTATGAAGGTGCTGTTTCAACTAATTAAAAAGTAACGCATTAATCCGATCGAATCGGTTCCCGGGACAATACATGTGACCCATCCAGGCACTGTTGCAGCCGGGAACATGGGTTTGCGCCGAGATGCTCATGCAGGAACAGGAGAGCAAAGCCAACGCCTCCACAATTCAGAAATCTGGTGATAGAGAAGCTATGTGGAGTGTGCATCCACCACCAGTTCAGACATCATCTTCTGTCGGATCCGTAGATAATCTTTTCAATCGGGTTTCGTCTGAAATTTTATTGAATGAGTTCTTCGTCAGTTCTTGATATATAGATATATGTCTTGTAGTCTTATTTCTGTTCCAGACCTGCGAATATGCACGGGACATGACAAGTCAAAAGATGATGACCACCGGCACGTTAGAAGACGATCTTTCGATCCAGTTTTCTGCATTGTAATAAACCTATTCTGTCTAGTTCTACCATGCCGACAGATGTTATTCTATCCCTTTTTTTCCTTTGTTATGCATTTGGTCTTATGTTGATCTATGATCAATAGCATTGGAATTAACATGTATATTATCAGACAAATAAAAATAGGCGCATGGAGAACTCAATCGGATCATAGAAAGCTGAATTTAGCAAAGATCAAGAGCAGGTGTAATCCTTCGCCGCAAGCCTGGAGTTGGCAGTAACAACTGCAGCGGATCCTCGCGCGTCGGCACCCTAATCAACCAGACTCTAAAAAGGCAGGACAACGCATCATGCATGCGAGCTGAGTTCTCAATATGACTTGCCCGAATACTGTGCCACTGCCACTCCAGCCGTCCATTCACACTTTGCCCAGACAGCTCCACGGTACAAGTGCGCAGGAGTGGTAAAGGTAACAGAGAAGAGAAGAGTGAATAATGTCTTCTCACAATTTTTTTGCAAGCACCAATAAATCTTTCATTTCAGAGTTAGAGAGCTAAACAGATCAGATTATATACTCTACAAATAGACAACAATCTAAAACACCAAAGATGCACAACACTGCAACGACCGATCTGACTGGCCTCAAGCTGATGGTCTAACTGGCAGAAAACCAACGGTCTGATCGGGCCTAGGAACAATATGACCACTCCCCTATTCCCAGAACAAAAAATTAGTTCAAATTCAAATCACTTTTGGTGCAAATTTAAAAATCCATAACCAAATAGGATCAAACTTTACACATACCTTGCTGAGGATTTCAAGAACCTAATCCATCTAAGAATCGGTATGATCCTGGCCAAAGTCCCACTATTTCCTCAAAACAAGTAAGGTTGCGTCAAAACCAGGCAAATCTCAAAATCTTGAGATACAACTTGCCCATGGGTTAAGATGGCTCTAGATGTGTTCCTACAAGTCACAGCAAGCAAAAATAACCGATGAATCAAAGCCAAAACTCTTAGATCAAGAATTCTCAAGAAGGGTACCAAATCAAGCAAACATCAGTTGTGTCTGCCTCAAGGTAATGCCTTTTTTTCTTTACATCTTTGAGGATGTATGTGCAAATGTTCGGTTCCACCTGTAGACTTTGCAGACAATTCAGGACAATATATTTTTACAAACAGCAACTCTTACATGATCTCTGACGGCAACTCCTTCATGACCTTGTCGAAATCTGCCCACACATCCAACATGTTAGGTTTAGACCTCTTTGCTCTAGTGCTTGCTGACGTAAAGACACTGGTAGGGCCTAATGATGGTACAACTATGGTCTGCTCGGTGGCGATGGCCTTGGCCATTAGAGGTGGATGAGGAGATGTCTAGAAGGATGCAAGAGCTTTCGAATCAATTCCGTACTCACTCGCAACAAATTTGTCAAAATGTTTCGTGAAGAAATTTAGAAATACGGAAAACTACAAAATGCAAATACAAAATTAAACTACTACCTATTTTATATCACAATAAAGAGAAATAAGAAAAATATAAGACTATAAAAATTAGTATTGCTACCTCTTTACTTGACTATACGCTGGATTTCAGATTTTTGGCAAAATTATTTTGAATTTTGCCAAACTATTACAAAGTGCTTTGGAATTTTTACAAGAGAATGAGGAGAGGAGAATGTTGGTTTGAGTGTTGAGGAATGAGGGGGTATGCTGTTTATTTATAGAAACATTTTAAGATTTTTTAATTTTTTTTCATATTTTAAACTCAAACATAGCTATAAAATAGCTATAATTTTTTTTAAAAAATCAACCATTACATGCTAAATAGGATAAATGGGCCATGCCCATCATACCGTGCTCGTGCCTAACGGTCGGACTCTTCATCGGGTCGACAAGCCACGTGTGCTGAGTAGGGTTGTGCTATACCGTGTGATAAGTCGTGTCTACAGTACCAGACCGTAGCACGGTCGATTTAGACACCACTATTAAACACCTTAAAGAAAAAAAAAGCAAACACTACCACATGGTCATAATTAAGGTTTATTTGTAAACTTGCCATCACGTGCACAAAATGGACAACATACAGTAAAGAAATACCGGCCGGGTGCGAGCTCGTATCATTGATCGAATGGAACCAAAAGGCAAATAATGCGAGTGGATGAGTGATCGGCAGGGAGCCTGCAGGGACGTACGTCGAGTACTACGCGCGCAGAGCCATATGCATATGCCGACGTTGTGTAGATGCGACGATGACAGCGGAGAGCACGTCAACGAGCCTATCAGGTCGGGAGCGAGGCTGCCTACCGGCAGACGAGGCCGGACCCAGCAGCTACCGAGCGGGCAGGGCAGCTTTCACCGTGCGCCTGCGCACAGAGCTCTGAAAATTCAGTGCCAGCTGAGAGCTAGGATTCCAGCAGGCTGCGCCGTTGGCTTATTCACCAACGGCTAGATCGATCACACGTACGTAGAGACGACACGTGCGAGCGTGCCTTCCATGCATCCAGCTAGCGCCTTCGTCGCCGTCCGATTGAGCTTAGCACGGCTGCTCTCCTTTGCCTATCTCTTCTCGTCGCCAAAGTTTTCTGTTTTAACCTCCAATAGAAAACCTAATTCTTAATCGATTCCTCTCAGCCGCTATGCCTTCAAATGCAATACTCTATCACATATTATCTTCTATTTCTCTCTAATTATTGACTAATGCTAATTGTTGCGACATTAGCATGTATACATATGCAACTATCGTCGATTCCTGCCCTAACCCATCACGCTTACTCCAGTGATCCCGAGCCTATTCTCCAAGGTTGTGCCATATCTACTCCGATCTTTTTACTCCTATGCTTTTGTACGCTCATGCTTCTATTTGTATGTATGCATACATGTATATATACATGTATGATGTTATATGTGCTCAATGTCCTCTTCTCCCGTGTTAGTCACTCTTCTTCAACGTTGACCAACTCAATGTTGTGGCTTTCTCACTAAGTAACCACGGTGACCTGCCAACATGCATTTAGGTATTTAGGTATTTTACTTTTGAATTTAAATTTCTAATTTTATTTTATTTTTTATTCTAAATTTTAGTTATTTTTTGTTGAATTTTGTATACAAATCCAATTACTAATTTATGCTTAATTGCTATTCCAAAGTATATTTATTTATGGATTTTACTTATGAATCTGTACGGAAATCAAATTACAAATTTCATTTTTTATTCAGAATTTTAGTTGTCTTTTGTTGAATTCGTTTACTAATCCAATTGCTAATTTTTTTTACTTTTGTTCTGAATTATATTTATTTAGGGATTTTATTTAGGAATTTGTATGGAAATCAAATTGCCATTTTTTAAAAATTTGAATTTTAGTTATTGTTTGTTGGAATTTATATACAAATCTAATTGCTATTTTTATTCAATTTTTACTATACATTATAGTTATTTAGGGATTATGAATTTATATGGAAATCAAATTGCTAATTTTATTGTTTTTATGCTTAATTTAAGTTAGTTTTAGTTGGAATTCGTATGCAAATATAATAGCTTTTTTAACTTTTATTTTGAATTACATTTATTTAAGGATTTCACTCAGAAATTCACATGAAAATCAAATGCTACTTTTATTTTTATTCTAAATTTCAATTATATTTGTGGGAATCATATACAAATTCAATTGTTAATTTTTTATTTTTATTCCGAATTATATTTATTTACTGATTTTACTTACGAAATCGTATGGAAATAAAAATTTTAATTCTATTTTATTGTTTATTCCAAAAATTAGTTATTTTGGATTATACTTGACATAGATTTTTCTTTTAATCTAGATGGTTATAATCCTGGCCCAGCCCTTATCAATGGTGTAGATCTTTCTTTTTTTTCCTCCTATTAATATCGGAATTTGTAGCCCTTGAGAATGAATATGGTGGCTTCTTTTTATTTTGTTTTTAGTAAGCTAATATTTATATTTATTACAGATTTTCTTTAGGAATTCATATGAGAATCAAATTGCTAATTATATTTTTTATTTCAAATTTCAGTTATTGTTTGTTAGAATTCATATGCAAATCCAATTGCTACTTTTTTTGTTTGATTTTTATTCTAAATTATATTTATTTTTGTGATTTTAATTAGGAATTCGTATGAAAATCAAATTGGTAATTCTATTTTATTTTTAATTCTAAATTTTAGTTATTTTTGGATTGTACTTGGTATGGATTTTTTTTAATCTGGACCCACTACGATCAATTTTGTGGATGTTTTCTTTTTTCTCTTATTAACACAAGAATTTTTTTGCTATTAAAAAGCGAATATGATGGCATTTTTCTTCTGCTGTAATAAAATAGATAGATAGATTGGGTGTTAAGACCTGAGCGTTGATTTCTGACTGGACGGTCGCTGAAAACGTGCCGTTCGGGCCATGTTTTGAGTTTTGAACAGCACGACGGGCGGGCGGAGGAGACGAGTCCAATTAGGTCAGTCTCAGTGGGAGTTTCATCTGTATTTAATAGGCCGTCACATAGGCATTTTTGATGATATGGCAACATTTTTAAGAAGAGAGAAGTGAGTTTCATCTAGATGAAACTCTCTTGGCACGATTACCAACTCTATATGAGTCATGAAATTAAATGTCTATGAAACAATAGAATGAAACTATGCATTGAGGATGGATGTTTCATCCATATTTTATTTCATTTTACATGATGTGGCAGTCTTGGAAACAACGATATGAAACTCTCAACTGAGAATAGCCTTATGGAGTCGTTTGGGGTGGACGTTGCGGCCGGCACGACGGTGGAGAGGGACCTCATACATGCATGGGATGCATGCATGTGCGGCAGGACAGGGTCGCACGCATGTGCACGTCACCCTCGCCGCGAGGATGGCGTTGAACCCTATGCACGTGTACTCCCGCAGGCCGCAGTGTCGACTCCACGACCAGTCCCCACCCATGGCGCTCTCTCTCTCTCTCTCTCTAAATGAGATGATATGAGAGCTGCGCTGAGCCCGGCCTAGACGATCGACAATGGTCACCGGTCGGGGTCGATCGGCTGAGCGCGATTGATGGTACGTGTTTGCAGTGCGACTTAATTGGACGGGCCCCGTGCAAACGCGCGATCCCACACTCTTCTTCTCGACTTCCCCGTGTAAATCCAGGGCCTCATTTTGGACGCGAGAGAGAGAGAGAGAGAGAGAGAGAGAGATGGTGGAACTGAGGTGATTGCCGGCAAGACTACGATGACAATTATTTGATTGTACGTATGTACGTATGCTAGGTTGACGGCACGCGGTGTGATTCAGGAACACATGCATGTATCTGCCGAGGGCATGCATGGACTGGACGCCACCGGTTTTGCCCGATTGGTGTATATCCGCATTTTTTTTTTATAGAAATAGACTCTAATCATCTAACCATCGAGTGATTGAAGTCTATCGTCTAATAGTCACGCGATAATAAAGCTTCCGTAAGCCATTGGGCGACACGCTTCAGTCGCCCGACGCTTGGACGATTAGAGCATGTCGCCCAGTGGCTAGGTGACTGCAATTGCAGTCGCTCGTTTGTGCAGCGACTGCAAATAAGATGTAGTGTGATGCGTGATGGAGATATAAAAGGTGCATCCTGGAGGCTTCGTCACATGATGAGATTGGAGACGTTATAGAAGGAGTCCATAATAGGAATGTAAAACTCGTGTTAGGAAGAGCTTCGGGTCTCTTGATTTGAGGAAGAGATAGAGTTGTATGTTCGTGTATTTTTCAGAGGGCTTGCGGAAAGAAAGCTTGTGTGGGTTTTTAGAGGTCTTTCGTCGATAGAGCCTTTAGGGGTGCCGTGAGGGTACTTTGTAACCATATCCATGATACAATTATAATAGATCAGATGTTTTTCAAGAAAAGTTTACTAGCATCGGTGATGTGTTTTCTGAGCATCGTTTTTCTTCTATCTCTAGGGTGTACTTGGTCAAGCGGTCGAAGCATTCAAGCAGCTGAAGTCTTGGAGTGGTGGGAGATTACGACTACGTGCATCGGCAGTCGTAGCGAGCGATCGTAGCGTGCGATTGAAGGGAGCAGTCGAACGATTGAAGCGTTCATCGAGCATGGATGAGCGAACAAGCATCTTGCGGTCTTTATCTACATCTGATAATTTAGATTGTTTTTTTTTACTTTTAGTTTTGGTTTCAGGTTCTAAAAAGCGGAGACAATCATTCACCCCTCTCTGATTGGGCCATATGATCCTACACCCCCCATCCCAAAAAAAAAAGAGAAACGTGTGGAAATGTTCATTCTATTCCTATTAGCGTATAAGCTCCAAAATGCTCTATCGGCTAAGAAATCTATATACATTTTGAATCAAGGGAGGATATGGCTGTGCTCATTTGGGCTGAATAAGTCTAGCTTATGGTTGAATTTTTACTGTAGCTGGCTTATTTTGCACTATAGCTAATGATGGCTTATTTCGCATAATTAAATTTAAAAAAAATAATAATAGAAAAAATATGTTAGCCCATCACGTATAATGCAAACAAATATGTGAAAAAAAGAACCCGCAAAAAAGCTCAAAAATAGCAAAAAAAATCAGAAAAAGACGAAATTTATAAATAGTGAAAAATAAACTAGAAGCTAAAAACTCAAACCTAAATGAACGGGCCATATATCATGTCCAATTGTTCAAGAGCATTAGTTCAATAAAAAAAGTTATATGTTTGCAGAGAGAGCAGAAAAATTTTGGTCAAAGCTTTCAACTCACTTTATGTCATGATCAGTTCAAGGTCTCCCTCCTTAATACCCATGCTATAACTGATGATTAACAACGTTTGGTACCAACTAAAGTCTTGTCAGTAGGTACTGCCTCTTGCCTCGTAGCTATCTTCCCAAGTACATCCTAACCAACCAGAAGAAAGCAAACCATTAGGTAACGTCGCAGGCACATATATACACCATATATATAAGCTTGGATTTTTCTTCTTGTCCTGTAGATTAATTATTACAGCATGTCACAGTGCATGAAGCTCCTGCGACGAGACGAAACCCTCACCCTGTTACCATTGCAACAACCTGTTGTATTTGCACGCCATGGGGAATCGGGGATCACCCCATCACGGATGCCGCTAGCCCGAGGACGTAAGTGCTCTGGTTCGTCAGGAGTCGGGATAGCATCGCCGTCGTGGCGGCCGCGCCACCCTCCGAGGCTCCGACGAAACCAACAATGTGCGGTGGCGCCGTGCAGTTCGGCGGCGGTGGCAGCTGGAGAGTAGAAACAGAAAAGGGGGAAAAGCATGGTATGGGTTATAGAGTCAAGAGGTCAAATGTTTCTTGGGCCGTCGAGCTCGTTCGTCTAACCAGGATGGGCCGTTGAGCTCCACCTGGCCTCGCCGGTGCTGAACTCTCACCGTCAGCGACCACCCCTCCGCAATGGTGGAGCCGGCCGGGACTGGATTAGTTTCTGAAGACCTTGACATAAGCTTTTCAAGTTTTCATATATGTAAGGGCCTTCGTCCTCCGCCGGCCCCGTCCGAGTTGCTCCCTTAGAGATTGTTTAGCACTTTAGCACAAGGGAATTTTGCGAGAAACAGTGCAATTTTCTATAAAAGATTGCTTTGAAATTCCTGTGTTCGAGATGATACCTATGGGACCAAACTAGCAACAGAGGAGGTGAATGGTGCCTGCAAAATTTCCCAAAAGTATTTCCTAATCTTTACTCTAATAGGTATGAGAATCTATGAAAATCAACAATAAAAAAATACATCAATATAGACTCATTTGACAAAAATAAACCAGTGATCGAAAAGACCAAAGTGGTCAAAAACCAATGAGTGGTCAAAAACTAATGTAGTCAAACTAAGACTAGAGTGGTCAAAAACCAATGTGTGGTCGAAGACCAATATGATAGAAAAAAGACCAATGAATGGTCGAAAACCAACGTGGTCGAGGACCAATGGGTGGTCGAAAATCAACGTGGTCGATGACCAATAAGTGGTTGAAAATCAACGTGGTCGAAGACCAATGGGTAGTTGAAAACTAACGTAGTCGAAAACCAATATGGTCTTAGTGGCTGAAAACTAACGTGGTCGATGACCAATGAGTGGTTAAAAACTAACGTGGTTGAAGACCAATAAGTGGTCGAAAGCCAATGTGGTCGACGACCAACGAGTAATCGAAAACCAACATGGTTAAAGATCAGTGTGGTTAAAATAAGATCAGTGTGGTCTTACAAGACTAGCATAGTCGTACAAGGCCAGTAAAAATAGGAGATGAACAGAAATTTTAGCTCCATTTTACGAACGAAAAATCCATGCAACTCTTGATTTGTAAATCCAACTGACATGAAAATTTATAGGAATCTTCTGTAGGATACTATGAACCTATTCCAACAAACGATCATGAAAATCATGACCAAAGTTGAAACTTTTTTTAGTTTAAAGGAAGGTTACACTAAAACCGATCAAAAATCCAAAACGGTTAATATAACTTACTCGTGGGTAGATGATGACCAAGATAGGTCTAAATGTGTTTCCACATATCACAGCAAGTTAAAACACCAAATAAATGAAGCCAAAAACCCTTGGATCATGAAATCACTCAAAGAGGCCAAAATCAAGCAAAGCTGGGCAAAAGAGAAGAACTTCAATTTGCTCTTGCTCGTGAGTCGTAGATGATCTAAGTGACCTGGGATGGGTTCTCACATATCATAGCAAGCTAGAATGTAATACGAATCCAACCCAAAGCACCCACAAGAGCAAAACCCGAAAATCACCTCTTTCTTGAGAGAAACCGAGCAATCTTAAGAACTTTCTCTGTATCATGCCTAGATGGATAGAATCTTGTCTCCAAAAAACATCTCCACCTCTTACATGTCCTTGGCGCCAGAAAAGCTCAAGAGAAGAGAAATCCGAACAAGAAAGTCGAGAAAATCAAAAGTACATGACATGATTCATGGTACAACTCACTTAGGCAAAGTTTGGATATTCATTTCACTTTGAGAGGAATATTTTTACAGCTGATCCCTCAAGATAGCAAAATCCTCTCCAGTCTCTCACCCATGGGAGGAAGGAAAGGCTAGCCGCTACAAGGACTTAGTCAAAATTCTAAAATCCTAACCCTTCCCTCTCCTCCCCTTGTACAACCTCACAACCTGAACCAAATTCTAATTGATCCATTCATTAGGCCAAATCAGGGATAACCCATTAACTCCACCTAACACCGGGTTTTACTTTCTTATATATAATATCTGAACCACTTAGACCAACATTGCAGTTTCACACACCACCACTTTTCCGGTATTAGACAATTTACCAGAATGCTCCTATGCTGGTTTCTACGAAGCTTCCTTTTGAGTATGACAAGTACCCGACTTCCTTGACTGCATAGGACATCGGCTTCCTCTTGAGCATAGTCTTGGTCCACCTTGCCATTGCCCGTCATATCCATCACAGGTAGCACCCGCTCTTGTTTCTCGTCGTCCTGGCTTGCAACCACCCCGCATAGCCTCGGTCATCTTCGGCATCTCCCTAACCATTCTTGACCTCAGCACCACCCTGTGCCTAGTCCTGGTTCTCCATGCCTCGCCACAACCAAGCTTCGAAATCCTGCAACCGATACAAACAAGCAACTGTCACGTAGCATCGCACCATACACATATTTATCACAATGCAAAATGTATGCAACCAAATCATTGATCCTCAGCTTAGGGCCAAACAACTACCCCTATGCACACATGCAACAATCTAGATCAATTGAATGTAATTCAGGACTCAAAGACATCAAGGATCAGACCTTGGTTGAAAACCCACTATCTGGTCGATTCATAGCTGGTCCGACTACTAGCCCTCGAGTGATCCGACCACTGACACCAACCAGTTAGACATGAGTACTTGAAGTACTTCGAAAGGTACAAGAATTGAAGCACTCGAAGCCTACGAGTACCGACTGTGAGACCTTCGGCAACCAATCGTAAAGCCTACGACTATCGATCTCAAAGTCAAAGTCTACGACTACTGATCACCAAGCATCAAGCAGGTACTAAAGCTATGACCACCCGTGGTTGTTCTGTTGTGCTTGACCGGCCGATCGGACCACCCAACACAGGACCTTTCGGACCACCCAACACAGACCCGTTCGGACTACCTATCACAAGGCCGATCAGACTATCGATCGTAGTCCATGTCAACGACTACCTTTTGCGGTCGAAGCAAACAACTCAAGCAGAAAGCGATCTTTGCAAAAACACTTAACCACTTCAAAAACATTGTAATGATTTATCATAATATTATATTACACCTTCTCATAAGATCCTTCCGTACCATAAGTCCATAACATCAACCAATCACGCCATGCCTGCAGCTGATTGTAAACTGGATGTAGGTAGGTCTGGACCACCATGTTTGACAGTTGGCAACCGCTTGAGCTCGACTTTACAGCCACCAGTTCCAGTTGAGTAACATGCCAATTTGCGTTCCACGACGTCGAGCACTTAGCCAACGTGATCCGACAGTCATAAGTGATCGTAGATAAGGTGGTTCGCAGCTAGTTGTTGGATTGGATCTTGCCTCTCCGGGTCTCCAATGGCTTGGCACTGTTCTTTTCTGGATAGCAAGACCGGATCTATCCCAAATTGCTACGTGTCGTCTGCTCTTGTGTAGAGTTCTTGCTGATTCGATTCAGTGAGTTGGATGTCCCACGTTTTTTCTTTGCACACCTTACTGCATATGTTAGTACAGTAGTAGTGATTTTCTATGCGCCAACTCACTAGTTGACAACTTGCACCACTTGTTTTCTTTTCGACAGCTTAGCTTGACATCACTTGGAAGTTGGGACCTTAGTTTGAAGTGCTCTTCTCCTAAGTGCGAGTCGCGAGTCTGGAGACTTGTGAACACTTGACACAGGTAGGTACGCATGGCAAATTGACAATACGTTGTTACTCGGGTAGTTAAGCACTAAGCTGTTAATTGGAGTAGTACTAAGCCATCGCTAGGACAAAAGGTAGGTTTTTTTACGCTGATGGTTTATGGTTTAAATATTTAAATTTTGTCTGTTCATAAGAGATAATACGCATAAAGAAATAATCGTATGTGGTTTTGACTGATATAGCTGAACTCAATACACTTTCTACTATAATTTTTCTGTTAATATCGCTTTAAAAAACTAGTTACTGTAAATAATATAAATATAAATCGGCTGACAGCCGAAAAGAACTCAGGGAAAGGCGGCATCCGCAACTTATCACCGTCGCCTTGTGGTTCGGAAACTCGGCGACGGATCGCCGCTGCGTCATCGAATATGCAGCAGAGCAACAAGCCTCGCGTGCTTGCGAGAAGCAACATCGACTCCGATTGAAATCTGAGGCAATCGAAAAAGTGTCTACGTTCGTACCCGACACAAAGCTATCAGCACTTCAAGTTCGTTAAAAAAACAAAGACACAAAGCTATCAGCCCTTCAAGAGTCAAGCGCAGTCCCGTTCAGCCTGGCAGCATCGATTCGTGAGAAAGAAGCAAGTTGCATCGAGAGAGAAAAAAAAAGGACAGAGAGGAGGCTTGTCGCACGAACCTGAGGCGACCAGACCAACGACACAACTGGGTCCTGATCAACTCGGCTTCGGTTTCTGCCTTCTGACTTATTTTTCATTATTCATAAGTTTCACCTTTTTCTGAACTTTTGGCTTTTTGTTGAGATTTTTTGCCGGTTCTTTTTTTCCTGTATTTGTTTGTATTATACGTAATGGGATAACATATTTTTTATATTTTTATATTTTTTTAAATTTAATTATGTTAAATAAGCCTCTGTCAGCTACAGTGCTTTTTTCAGTCAGCTACAGTGTTTTCAGCCATGAGCTCTTTAGCCGAACCGATCACCACCTAAATATGCATACAATTCGCACTCGTTATGACATTCGATTTATATTCATATTCGAGAATGTTTGTATTCATATTCGTTTTAAAAGTATGAATACAATTTGTTTTTTTTACAAAAAAATATGAATTTGTATTCGTATCCATATTTATTTTAAAAATATGAATTCGTATTCGTATTTAAGACTATTCGATCCGTTTCCATCCCTAGCTAGAGGTTCATGATTTTTTATGGGTGATTTCAATGAATTTTGCTACATGCACACGAAAGCCTACCAGTCCTGGTCCTCAATTGCTTTGTGTATATGAAGGTGTACCAATGTTGTAGATTATAGCTAAATGCACACGAGAAACCATACCAAGATATTCCAGTAACCTCAACTCAACAATTTCAACTCACTTCGCTTCTGTTTTGCGACTTAACTTCATACTAAGCGTCGATCCACGCTCTACCTCAGTGACAATTCCAGTGCTAGTTCCGCAAGCATCATCACCCCGTACCACCCGGCGCCATGCCTAGGTGGAGTTCAATCGACGATCTACCGCCGTAGTCAATCGTCATATTCCATCAAGAGACTATGTTGTCAGTTCTGTATGTTTTTTAGGTGGAGTCCATTGCAATTTAGGCCGCTGTTCCTATTTTGGCAACATCCATGTGAGATTAATCATTGGCGATTTTTATAACGATTTGTCATCTTCTTCCGGTTATTGTAGCAAATCGTATATGTAAAGTCTAAGGTAAAGTTACAAACTTTCAGCATAACATTGTTATGGTGTTAATTTGGGTAACGTTTGATCAAGGAGATTTTGAAAAAACCAATGTCAGTTATGGGCGCAGCTGAATTTGGTGTTTTGTTCACTGTTTGGATATATAGTAATTTAGATCTCTTGCACGACCATTACGAATACTTTTGCAATACTAATTCTCGAGCATTTGATAACACCAACGGCTAACATGATGCTTCCGGAGTTTTAATGTTTGAAGGTGAATGTTTGCTCTAATTTTTCAGTTTGAGATGAAGGATTTAAGTGTAAGAAGAAGTTTTATTTTTGTGTAGATATCACAATGTTTGTCCAATTGTCATAGCTCGATACGAGGTGTCTACTAAAGTTTATACTCTAGACGGCACAAGAGTTCCTTTTATTCGAACAAGTTTACAATAGCAGTATCAACCATGTCATGGAATTTAGTCACCTTTGAAGCCAGCTATTGGATATACATGATGGCCACACACGTGCAAGTTGTTATTTCAATTAGTATTGTTTGCTAAGCTTTATGTTCCAAGTAAAGTATGCCAGATTCCATGCGATAAGTTCTTTGTTACCTATCCAGCATCACATGTGATGTTTTGACTTATGCCATTGACAATTGAGCATCTGTTTCAGGTGGTTAGTTGTACAGACTCAGACTTTGCTAGAGTTGAGTTGTTAAAGACCCAGATTTGTTTGTCCGCTTTGTTGATATATGTGTTTGGACATGCTAGTGATCTTTCTTGTTCAAGATTAGTTCGATGGACTTTCGAAGCACAAGGTCTGTTGATGAAGACTTATTTTGAGGATATTTGATATTCGGCTACATGAGCGAATTCGTCTTAAGGTGGAGATTGTTAAAGTGTGATCGGAATCCACCACGTTGTTTTGACTACGTGGGCTCGACCACATTGTTTCGATCACTCTGGTTCGACCACGTTCGTTAGACCACCACATTTTGACCAGGATATTTCAACCACGTTCATTCCACCATCGTATTTCGACCACATTGTTTTGACCATGTTCGTTCCATCACATTGTTTCAACCACGCTATTTCAACCACGTTGTTTGGACCACGATATTTCCACCACATTGTTTCGATGACCATGGTTCACCACCAGTTTTCGATCACAATGTTTAGACCACGGTGACTCGACCATACCAGTCGACCACGCTGTGTCAACCACGTTGGTTCAACGATGTTGGTCGATCACGTTGGTCGACCACATTATTTTGACCACGTTGGTTTGAGCACGTTGATCGATCACGATGTTTTGACCATGTTTATCGACCACGATATTTTCACCACGTTGGTTATCCACGTTGTCTCGACCACGATGTTTGGCTCGACCACGTTGGTTGACCATGTTGTTACGACCACGATGTTTCAATCACGATAGTTCAACCATGTTGTGTCGACCACGTTGTTTTGACCATGTTGTGTTGACTGTGTTGCTCGGCCATGTTTCGACCATGATATTTCGACCGCGTTGGTTCGACTACGTTGGCTCGACCACGTTGGACTGATCATGGTGTTACAAGTACAATGTTTCAACCACATTGCGTCGACCACATCGTTTCGATCACGATGTTTCGACCATGTTAATCGACCACCTTGTAGACAACGATGTTTCGACCACCTTGGTCGACTACGTTATTTCAACCACGTTGCTTGACCATGATGTTTCAACCATGTTCGTTCGAACACGATTTTTTGACCACATTTATCCACCACGTTGATTCGACAACGTCAGTTCAACCACGTTGTTTTGATCACGATGTTTCGACTACCTTGTTTCGGTTAGGATGTTTCGATCACGCTGTTACAACCACGTTATGTCCATTGCATTGTTTCGACTACATTGTTTCGACCACGATGTTTTGACCACCTTGATCAACCGCATTGGTTGACCATGTTTTTTCGACCAATATGTTTCGATCACATTGGTCAATCACGATGTTTCGATCACGTTGTGTTGACCATGCTGTTTCAACCATTTTGGTCGACCACATTGGTTCGATCATGTCGTTTCGATCACGATATTTCGACCAAGCTCTCCAATTTTTTGAAATTGCATACGAACCCTTCGAAATGACATATAGATCCTCAATTTTTTTTAGAAAAGTGCTCCTTCACGGAATAAAGTCCCATAGTTTTTCTAGAATTATGGATCAGTTCTTGGTTTTTTCGTAAAAGCCCTCTTTTTATTGAACTAAGACTTACTTTTTCAGAAAACTCTCTTACGAACTATCCACTTTTTTTTAATCCATACGATCGCTAGCGTAGCATAACGCCGCGCTTCCACGTCTAGTGTACTCTGGCCTATGGGGACAAGGCCACAAGACAAACTGAACTCGGTTTTGTCTGTACGTTGCCTGGTGATTGCCGCTCGTCGCGTACCGGCACCTCTACCCAAGGCCCAACATGTACTGAACGAACGCAGATCGATGGCCCGAGGGGACAGCGAGCGAGAGCATGTTGTTACTACCAGTACTTTGTAGTATCAGTGTCTGGCCGGGCTTTGGATGCTATACTGAACTACTGGAGTGGATTACTACGAGGACAACTTATCATCTCGATGCATGTACGATGTACTCGTTCATGGAAAGAAGTAAAGAACAGCCTGATTTGTTCGCATGCCTACGCCTGGAGGCTGGATTGGTTTCGATCCTTTGATGTGCCATGGTGAAGGCGGAAAGCGTGAAACGGCGTCGAAGTTTTGCAGAGATGGGCTGTCTGATCGGGACTCACGCTCTCGATGAACACAGTAAGATTCTGAAGAAGCAAGAGACCGCAACGACAACGCAGCAACTAAAATCATGGGCGCCAAACTCCGAGGATGATGCCCTAGTCTAAGGCCAAGCCTCCATCAGGCATCCCCCGCAATCAGGATATCCATGATGCCTGCGAAAAATGGTAATAAGCAGCCCAGGAGAGGGACGGAGGAATCAACAAAGCAGCTGCACAGTAAGGCAAGGGTAAGGGAAGGCACAAAGCAGCAGCAGCAGCAGCGCAGTGCCGAAGCTACATGATGCTCGGAAAGCACGCAGCCTTTGTTGCCAAAGACCCATCATCCCGGAAAGTTTTGTCTGCTAGGCCCCCCTGCCGGCCGGCACGAAATGCCACCACCACGACGCCCGATCGAAGGCAGGCAACAACCATGCGAGGAACGCGTATATCATCGATCGGCACGCGCCGTCACCGCACAAATCGCATCTCGCGGACCGAAAGTGCAGCGTGGTCTCCGTTGGATGGATGACGGTACATCACTTTGCAGTTTGCACAATCTAGTTTGCCCTGAGATTTATGTACATGCCATCTGGAATCAACCTATGGTTTACCATTGTTCACAATTGACAGTTCTGGTGATGGATATGGTAGGCGATGGCCGAAGGAGGTCCCTAATGCTAGGAACCTAGTATGATATGATCATACAAGTATACATAGTATCTGTGGGGGTGGGGAGGGAGTTGGTGAAAGACGCGAGAGAAGCATGCCTTTTTGAAAATAGCTATAGTGAGACCTATTTGGAATGAACGCAGGGGCGGAGCTACAGGGTGGTCCGTGTGGGCCACGGACCACCCTGCGCTAGCTGAAAGCCCAGAGTCCTGAGTCCCCCTGCGCTAGCTGAAAGCCCAGAGTCCTGAGTCCCCCTGCGCTAGCTGAAAGCCCAGAGTTGAGAGTCCTGAGTCTCGCGTGTTGCATGAGATCGACTAATCAAGAGTTCGCGTGGCGTACGTATCCTGAGTCTCGCCGCGTACGTATTCGCGTAGACTGCGCCCGACGCCCGCCGTTCGTATTCTTCTCCCAACGCAGCGACCTGCGACCGAGCGACGGCGAGTGCGGGCGCGGATCGGCGATTCGGCGCCGCGCGAGCAGCAGCCCAGCAGTCAGGCGCCAGCAGGTACGCGTACGTACACGGTAGTGGTAGATCTCACAGGGTTCAATTCTTTAGTCGCACGCATTCATGCCTAGATCTAATCTATTTACCTCATTACCTGGACTACAATCTTATAGGATTCATAGATGTATAGGGCAAAAAATACGTTTGATCCATGCAGAGCATCATGCAGACTGCTAGTCGCTAGATGGCCGTTAGATGTATAGGGCAAAAAATATGTTTGGACATACGTTTGATCCATGCAAAAAATTTGTCTATTTACCTGGACTCTGAAGGTTGGAGGAATCAAACAGAATAGCAAAAAATCACGAGCATAGGGCATAGTTAGATGTATATAGTACTGTTTGATCCATGCAGACTGCTAGACGGCCGTTCAACAGATCAGTTATTTGCCACAGCCTATAAATAACGGTCATGTTCTTTTTAGTTTCGGCTTATAATTTTTAGCTATGGTTTATAACTTTTAGATTGTTTCTTTTTAGTTTCGGCTTATAACTTTTAGCTATGGCTTATAATTTTTAGCTATAGTTTATATGTTTTTTTGCAGTATTAGATTATTGGTTTGGTAAATTGAAACTTTATATAATTCTCTTGCAGATTTGTTAAAACATGAAGAGGAGTGGTGATATTGCCTCTCTTTTTCAGAAATATGCATCAAAGAAGAAGGCTTCTTCTCCATCTCCTTCCATGGCTGCAGCTGTTCCAGAAGAGCAAATTGAAGAACAAGAAGGTGGATCGGATCAAGATAGAGTGATTGAAGAAAATGTGACTCCAACTCCAATGCCTCCAAGTCCACCTCCAATCGCTGAAAAAGAACCGGTTTATGATATCAGTCGGCTTCCACTTGATCCAGGGGAGAGGCAATCCATTGCAAATTATCCTGTCAATGATCAAGATGCAGTTCGACGATCATATATTATTAAAGGCCCATTCCAACCTTATGCACATGAATTTGAAAGTAGAAAAATCGGAAATAGGGATAGGCAATTCAATCCTATATGGTTTTATAAATATCCTTGGATTGAATATAGTATCAAGAAGGAAGCTGCATTTTGCTTTGTGTGCTACTTGTTTGCAAAGGAGAAAACTAAGAAATCTTCATTTGTTGAAGGTGGTTGGAGAAATTGGAATAGAAATGATGCACTTGATTTACATGTGGGTGGTGTAACAAGTGCTCACAACGCAGCTCAAGAAAGATACAACTTATTTATGACTCCCCATGGAGCAATTGATGATAAAATTGTGAAGGTGGATAATGAGGAGCGACGTCTCTACAAGATCAGGTTGACTTATTCACTTAGATGTTTGAAGTTTCTTTTGCAGCAAGGATTGGCATTCCGTGGGCATGATGAAAGTGAAGAGTCTAGCAACAGAGGGAACTTCATTGAACTTTTGAAGTGGCTTGCAGCAAATAATGAAGAGGTAGACAAGTTTGTTTTGAAGAATGCTCCAGGTAATTGCACATTGACTAGCCCAGACATACAAAAAGAAATTATTCAATGTTGTGCTATGGAGACTAGAGATTAAATCATTAAGGAAATTGGTGAAGATCACTATACAATTTTAGCTGATGAGTCTAGTGATGTCTCTCATAAAGAACAACTAGCCCTTTGCTTGCGTTATGTTGATAAATCAGGAAGGCCATGTGAGCGGTTTCTTGGAATTGTTCATGTAGATGATACTACTTCTTCATCACTTAAGGAAGCAATTCAATCTTTACTAGTTAGTCATGGTTTGACTATAACTCAAATCCGTGGTCAAGGCTACGATGGGGCTACTAACATGAAAGGAGAGATTAAAGGGCTGAAAACCTTGATCATGAAAGAATCACCTTCTGCTTATTATGTACACTGTTTTGCACATCAACTCCAATTGGTTCTTGTTGCTGTTGCCAAAGGAAATAATGATTGTGTGTGGTTTTTTGATCAAGTATCACTCTTGCTAAATATTGTTGGTGTTTCTTGTAAGCGTCATGGCATGCTTCGACATCACCAATATGACAATGTCATGAAAGCACTTGAGTGTGGTATACTAGAATCTGGAAGTGGGTTAAATCAAGAGATGGGGCTGCCTAGACCTGGTGAGACTCGGTGGGGCTCTCATTATAAAACTGTGGTCAACATGATTGCTATATATCCCACAATTCGTGATGTACTCATAGCTCTTGGAGAAGATACATCACAAAGGGGTGAATGGCCAAAAATACATACTATGGTTGGAGTGTTTGAGTCATTTGATTTTATTTTTAGTGCTCATTTGATGCTTGAGATTCTTGGACACACAAATGAATTGTCTGAGTGTTTGCAAAGAAGAGACCAAGATATTCTTAATGCAATGCCACTTGTCAGTTTGGCAAAGAGTAAAATGCAGCAAATGAGGTCTGAAAGGTGGGTTTCATTTCTTCAAAGGGTTACAATATTTTGCAACAAACATGGCATTCAAGTTCCTGCAATGCAACATAATTATGTGCCGTATGGAAGATCAGCACGTTTTGCTCAGAACCAAACAAATGATGATCACTTCAGAAGAGAAGTATATATTGGAGTCATTGATAAAATTAGTCAAGAGCTTGACAGTCGGTTTGATGAGGTAAATATGGAGTTGCTTACTTGTATGGCTGCTTTGAATCCAACGGATTCCTTTGCTTCTTTTGATGCAAACAAGGTACATAGACTTGCTGAATTTTACCCTAATGATTTTTCAAGCTCTGACTTGCTAAGACTCGACTTGCAACTTGAAACCTTTATTGATGATATGAGAAAAGATGAAATGTTCAAAGGCCTAAACAATCTTGTTGACCTCTCAGTAAAACTTGTTGAAACAAAGAGGGATAAAGTTTATCATTGGGTTTATTTACTTATCAAATTGGTATTGCTTCTACCGGTGGCTACCGCAAGTGTTGAAAGAATATTTTCTGCAATGACCTTTATCAAGAATAAATTGAGAAATAAGATGGGTGATAGCCTTCTGGATGATTGTCTAGTCACTTTTATTGAGCGGGATATCTTCTTACAATTGAGTGAAGAAGAGATCATCAACACTTTCATGGCTATTAGAAGGCGCAGGCCTGACAAGAAGAAGAAGTAGTGACGTACTGTTCTTCAACTACTATGGGTATGTAATATTTTAATTCTATGTTAAGAAAGCTATATTCGTCTATTTTATGAAGTTCGTATGTCCTTTTTATCTTAATTGCATTTTGTAATTCATATACTTGTGTATCGACATGTTAAATTTATAGCGGTTAAATAAATTTTAGACAATGGACCACCATAGCTACAAATCCTGGCTACGCCACTGAATGAACGGTGTGTTGGTTGTGCATTTTTCAAAGGAAATTGTGCACCCTTAAAAAGAAAAAAGAAAACTGCGCTCTATCATATAAAATTCCCGTGCATGCTCGAAACCAAGTTCTTCTTCTCCTTACATCTAAAATTGCATATAAAAACAGCTTCCTAATTGTGCCGCCATTAAAACTGTAGCCATTAGATCAAATTCAATTCCTTAATCTTAAATGCTTAAAAGATGCTTTGATTAGACACCTTTAATTAGGGTGAAAGTTTCTAAAATTGTACGCGTCGTTTCATGAAAAGACATCTTTTATGAAAAATGTATAAATACATATTTGTATGGCTAGTTTTAAAATACATTTATCAACATATGTTTATTACTGTTGATAGTAAAAGTAATCGTTAACTAATAAATCCTGCAGCAAAGCACGAGTGATAATACTAGTAGTATTACATATTCACGTGGTCACGGGTTGCGGCGGTTCACGTTATCTTGCTAGAAACTAGTACTACTAATATCACCTTTAATTTACTGCTTGTCCCCGTAAAAAACTGTTCCATAATTAATAGAAACGGTCCATATCCATGAATGTACGGTCGATCAGCAGCTGTTCAACCTGCACTGCGACCGATTTGAATTCATCTCGAGCTCGATCTATGGCAGCGTGTATCACTTGGTAATAAATAGGCAGTACCTTGCTTGGAGATGCACTGCCACCCCTGCGTCGATCCATGTTTATACACGGCTCTCTTTGGAGGGATCGCACCGGCGTTGATGTACTGCCACGGATCTCCGTTGAAGTCGGGAGCTAGAGAGCATTTATTCCCGTTTATAGTTTTTATCTTAATATAAGTATTTATATAAATAGATTAAACACTAATAAATCGTTTTCAAAATGTTATTCTGATAAGTTATTTTGAAACGGCGACGAAGAAGCCGTTCCTTTTGTTTGTTCGAGAAAAAAAAATCATAAACCATAAGTCAATCTTTTATAGCGTTGCAAATATAGCAAAGATCCAATTGACTGTTAATTATCTGGTCCAGGTCCTTCTTAAGTTTGTTGTTTTATGGCTCTTTGCATATTCAAAGGTTTTGTCCCAATATGTATAAGTTTGGTGTTATAATAAAGATCATATTATCACTTTTTAAAAACCCTGAGATCATAGTAGTACCTACCCGATTCAATTCAATTGAAATGTTTCAATAGCTGTCGGTCGAGAAATATTGCAGCATATTAAATGTGGTATACTTTTTTACATATCGGCTGCACGATTTAATGATGAATTAATTGAATTTTTATGTGTTATTTTCAGCCCAAAAATATTATGGCCGTTCAATTTGGCTTATATTTGCGTCTTCTAGCTTTTGGTTTTGACTTTTGACTAAAATTAGCTGTTGACCTTTTCTAAGTCATTTAATTAAAGAAAAATAAAAAATAAAAAATATTATTATATCTCTACGAACAATGCAAAGAAAAAAGAAAAAACAAAACAGCAAAAAAAAAGCTAAAATTAAGAAGCTAATACATTTAGGCCCCGTTTGGCACAGCTCCACCACCAGCTCCTTGGAGCTGTTTTGTGCCAAACGGGGTAAAACAAAATAGCTCCACCCAAGGAGTTCCTTAAAACTTGCTGAGACAAAAGTAGCTCCACCCAAGGAGCTGAAAAAAGTTGCTTCACCCGGCTCCACTTGTGAAGTCAAAAAAAACAGGTCCACTTGTGAAGTGGAGCCGTGCTAAACAGGACCTTATTTCCGACCTCTGATCAGAAGCCGGAGCCGAAATGAAATAGTCCTCAATCACTTGTCATGTGATACTCACTAATGATATTTTGTTTTGGTGATGTCAACTTCATCACAATCAATGCCGTACTTTTCACTGAAGAACTACAGCGTTCTGTGTTCTAATACTTACCAATTCAACCTATCTTTCTAGAACTGGCCAATTCAGCTTTTTAATTGGAAAATGACAACCGTAATAGATTGGCACAAAATGTCTGCAGCCTTTGACCTCAGGTGTGAGACTGAGTAATATGGACTAGATCCACCACATGGCTAAAAATGTCCTCGCGCAGGCGTAACCAAACCTCCAGTTTCAAAGAAGATTTTCGAACCATGTTCTAC
Organism: Dendrocalamus latiflorus; assembly: GCA_017311315.1. Lineage (NCBI taxonomy): Eukaryota > Viridiplantae > Streptophyta > Magnoliopsida > Poales > Poaceae > Dendrocalamus > Dendrocalamus latiflorus. Next base: position 12,970,763 of record CM029670.1, on the reverse strand, counting down.
TGGTACTACGAGTACTAGCTGCTCCTCCGGTAAGCTGAGTTGACCCATGAACGTAGTGCATTCGTGTTGCTCACCATGGGGCCCACCGGACAGCTCTCCCTCCCTGTACGGTTGTACCCATTAGCCAGTGAGAGCTCCTGGTCAGCATCTTAACGTGTAATTTACTGATTAGTTTAGCCTTTGCCAAGCAACATCGTCCATGGAAGGGGAGGAGGAATTTAATGGGGCTTTGAGCCGGCTGCTGGTTGAAGCGTTTTTTTTCTAAAGTCAAAATTAGGTTACCTAAGACTAAGAGCCAACCAACCATCTTCTCCGAATACCAACAAGTCGATCTACAGTACTTTATTTAGGAACCCTAACCGTAACATTAGTTAGGAGTACGAGTACTTTGCATTTGTTTATTGCTGTCAATGCATTGGTTTGTTAACAAGGTTAAATCCACCATCAGGCCAGTTTCAGTGGAGGTTTCATGCCCCAGTTTTCAACATACCCATATTTTGGAAACAGTGCAGAAGAGTTTCATCCCCATGAAACTCTCTCTACTTCCATGAAACTTTTATCATCTCTCTCTTCATCAATACAGTGCCATGTCATTGTATTTAATGCCATGAAACTCCATAAAACCCCCACTGAGACTGATCTCATACGACTAGCAAGTTAAAACTTCAAACCCATCCGTCCATGTCAATGTTGCATGCTGTGAAATTCTAGAAGTACATAGTAGTAGTACAAACGCACTAATTTTGCAAACGTGCCCTCTTGTTCTTGTCGTGCATCTTCGTTAACTGTGCGTGTTTTTGAAATGAATTCCCTCCTCTGTATGATATGATAGGATGAAAACAAGATGCATGGATCTACTGCAAAAATGATTTCATATGAATCGTTGGAACATTTATTACTTGCTACAGATTAACTTTGTGCCATTTGTGTTTAGACGGAACAGTCGGATGCTGTTAAAATATGAGTATATTGCTTACTGTTTTTCTAACAGCATACCCTCTTGATGAATTGATTGGTGCATAGAACTTAAGTAGATCCAAAAATATGATACGTAGCATTGAATAAGGAAAAATCGTTTTCATTTCATTTATCACTAGTCCCCTTCTTCTGGCCTCCCCACCCTTTTCTCCCCACATTAAGGATCCATCATCCCCCTATACATTGACTCTCTCTCTCTCTCTCTCTCTCTCCAAACACACACCTGTTCTTGCTGTGTCCCAATTAACTACCTTTGATCCTCTGGTTTGCAAAGATCGAACACGAAAACTCCACAGGGACAAGGAGGAGCTCCTCCACTTCTGTCTCCGTCTCAACAAGAAGGGGAGATGCTACGCAACAAGAAGCCACGTGTTTCAAGAAGGAGATTGGTGGCTGTGAGCTCTAGTCCACACGACACCGCCATTGGCGACAGGTGAGCGAGCACCTCCTCCAATTCGATCTCTTCTTCCACGCCGTCTCTTCTGGATCGAGCCCGGCAGGCGCCATGAGCCACTATACCATGCATGCAACCATCAACTACACCGCTCTGCCCCTCATGTCGCCCCTGCAGCTGCCGCTCCCCTACCTCCCGCCTCCGCCACCCCCGCCGTTACTGCCGCCTCCGGCGGGCTTCCAGAGCCGGATCAGCCCCAGCATCCTCCTCATCATCTTGATCTTGGCTGTTATCTTCTTTGTCTCCGGCCTCCTCCACCTGCTGGTCCGGTTCCTCCTAAGCCCGGAGCCGCGTGACCCCGGCGACTCCGACGGCGGCGACACGAACGCGACTGCCTTCCACGGGCAGCTCCAGCAGCTGTTCCACCTCCACGACGCCGGCGTCGACCAGTCCTTCATCGACGCGCTTCCGGTGTTCCTCTACGGCGCCGTCGTCGGCGCCGGCGGGAAGGACCCCTTCGACTGCGCGGTCTGCTTGTGTGAGTTCGCCGACGACGACCGCCTCCGCCTCCTCCCAAAGTGCAGCCACGCCTTCCACGTCGACTGCATCGACACGTGGCTGCTGTCGCACTCCACCTGCCCGCTCTGCCGCCGCAGCCTCCTCGCCGACTTCTCGCCCTGCGGCGGCGGCTGCAGCCCGCTGGTGTTCGTGCTCGAGTCCGGCTCGGAGGGCTCCGTCTCCGATCGCCTCGACGCGTCCTCTGCTCGCCTCAGCCTCGTCATGGAGCAAGAAGAAGCAGGGCAGGACCAGAAGCATGCTGCAGAGGTAGCGGAGAAGGACGAGGTGGTCGTCCCAGTCAAGCTCGGCAAGTTCAGGAACCAGGCCACCGAAGGAGGCGGCGGCTGCAGCACCAATCCCGACCAGGACGTGAGACGGTGCTTCTCCATGGGGACATACGAGTACGTCATGGACGAGAGCTCCCTGCTCCGCGTCGCCGTGAAGCCGCCGGACAGGAAGCGGCCCAAGACGCGGATGCCGGGGCACCGGGTCGCCATGTCGGAGTGCGACTGCCACTCCAAGAGGGAAGGCTTTCGCGGCTTCGACGTGCCGGCCAAGCTGCTGTCGAAGCCCACGATGGACAAGAAGGAGAGCTTCTCCATCTCGAAGATATGGATGCGGGGCGGGCTGCGGAGGAAGGACGGCGTCGGTTCCGGCGCAGCCGGCGCCCCATCAGGCTCATCCTCGCGCCGCGCGTCGTCGTTCCGGCTCTCGTCGGCGCTCCAGCGCGCGGCGAGCGACGTCGGGGCACCGAAGCGGCGGGCCGACGTCGTGAGCCCCGTCACCGAGTCCGAATACAACGTGTCGGCGTGGGACAAGAGCGAGAAGAGCACGAGCGGCAGCGTCGCGGACTGGGACCTCGAGTCCGGCGGCAACGGGCTCAGCTCGAGGGCCGACGAGGCGCCGTCGTTCGCGAGGCGGACGCTGCTGTGGATCAGATGCCACCTGTGAGCTAATCTCGAGGGGTTCTTGGCTCCTGCTCCTCTTAGCTAGGATCTCCTCCTAGCTAGGATCATCCGGTTCGTTCTTGTCTCGTTTGATCTTGCGCATGCTCGCGCACGCGCATGCGCCGATCGCTTGTGCAACATTAGATTAATTCGTACACGCGGGGAGTGGAGTTTGCATGAGATTTGCTGCATTTGGTGGGGCGGAAGAATGGGTGAATACAAGGCAAAGGATTTTACTGCTCAGAATTTTTTAGATGTTTCTGCCGAGCCTTCCACTATTGTGTGTAGTAGTAGTAGTACTTGCTTTGATTGTTTTTCCTGTAAATGGCTTCGGAAAGGTTTCTTCTTCAGGTCATTTCTCATCTCAGATGGCAGTGGAGGTACTAGCAGGGAAGAAACGATCTAAATTTTGAAACTTTTAGACACTGAATGAATTCAAACAAAATCTTACTAGTAAGTTGTGAAACAGCCCAGATTTTGAATTGCTTTGAATTTCAATTTTGTTTGAATCCCTGCCCAATTCACGGCCTTCTTCACCCATTAGCATTCCCATTCCCTGAATTTGCCATCCTTCCTGGCCATTTGAGCCACGTCCCGGCTGACCTCACTGTCACGGTTTAAAAATATCACCTCCCACCTTGCCGCTGCTGCCACGCCTCCGTACTCAAGTCAGCGACCGTACACCCCGTCTGTCGAGCCCCCCTGACAACTCTTAATTGCATCCTTGTCCAAGCGTTGGAGAAGCCAAGACCAAATTCGCCGCCACCACACGACCGACAGGTGCCTAGGCCAACATGGCCGCCGTAACTCCCCACCCAAGGAAACACCAGGATCGAGACACCACTCAACCTGCCGACCTCCCCACCGCCGATGACGAGCCTCCTCAAAGCCTCCCGAGCTCTTCCGCCCTAGCCACGCGTCAAAACTCGAGCGAACGCCTCCCGTGTACCTAACCGCCCTAACTGGCCTATAAAACACCCTAAGCCCTCCGTTGAGTAGCATTGGCACCTAGGTGAGTCTCAGACACCCACACACCCCTCGTCGGCCATCGCATCACCGTCAATCACCAAAATTCCCCAAGTAAACCCCAAATTCAATTCCTCTAGGAGAGTCAATTTCATTTCAATTACTTGTGTCTATAGCATCCTCACGCCCCTAGGAACACCACTGAAGCATCACCTTAGGGTGTGTTTGGTTGCTGGGATGGGGTGGGATGGAATGGGATGGTTCCTTTGACCAAGCCCATCCATGTGTTTGGTTTGAGGGATGGGGTGGGATGGAATGGTCCAAAGTGGGATGAGCCTATGCAAATTTAGGGAATATTCTTCTTAGATGCTGGACCATGTGGTTCCACTTTTTTTGTGGAACCATCTCATCCCATCCCCATCCCATCCCACTCCATCCTAGCAACCAAACACACCCTTAACCCCTCTTGCCCTCTTCTTCACTGGCGCCTATGCCCACCGCTCAGGTAGAAGACCTCACCGTGGACAGCCCACTAGGGACCTCTGCAACCCAAACCACCACCACTCGAGCCATCCTAGTCACCCATAGATGGTTAAACCGCCATCATTTACGCCGATAAACCTCCCTATAGCTCCTGTGCCGTCTAAAAGACCCGAGAACTCCCTACCTTGCTGTCGGTCATTCTTTGCTCGCTGACCACTGCAGATCCCCAAAATGGGTTCTCCTCAGTCCCCTGAGTCCACCCATGTCCTCGGTTTCTGCCGAAGTTAACCGTAGCAATGGGAATTGCTGTCGCAAAAATCCCTTGTTCGACTGCTACATTAATAGTGCAGGAGAAGGAAGATGAGCAGCGCCAACCTGATACTGTAGCAACCCTACCCATCGTAAATAGAAGCAGACCTAGTTGATGAAATATAAAGACTAGAACCTTATGCCAAGTAAAAAAACATAGTGATAACTTAACCACAAGTTTTGACTCATCAAAGCTAGTCTAGTAGCTGCTCAAATCAATTGAATCTCTACAACAATGAAGAAAAGTTGGTACGGGAGAGGGAAAACCATACCGCAGAGGAGAGTTCGTATGAAACGGGGAAAACCATACTGAACAAGGTAAAGGAGAGTTGGTATGGAAGGGGAAAACTATACTGAACAACAGTAAAAAAGAATTTGGTATGAGAGGGGGAAAACTATACTGAATAATAGTAAGTTCGTCTCAGGATGGGTGGAAGTGTTCCGACCTGGTCACTGGATACTCGGGTTTGTTTGGTAATCTATCGGTTTGAGGCTATATAAAGAGATGAGCAGTGAAATAATCTTGTTTTCTTAACTCAGTCATGAGGGTTAAGGAATCTTGTGGGCAAAGTTGGACAACTCTACAAAGTCAATTATAAATGGTATTCAAATACAATGTGCTTTCGGTAAATGATTACAATAGCAAAGCATAAGTATATTTGTAAATGATTTGGAAATGTTGAGGTCTGGTAATCAAGTTTTGAAACCCCAATTCTTTAAGAAATTATTGTTCATTTGTGTTTAAATATGTTTTGTAAATAATATTGCATCTGCAAATACTTAATAAAACCCTTATAACCCCATCATTTGAAAATCCCTACAAGTAGTTATGTAGCATTTGTTCATGTGACTTGCTAAGTATGGTTGGTTGTACTCCGTCTTTCTTCATTTTTTTACCAACACAGAGATCAGGTGAAGAAAGAATGTTACAAGTTTTTGTGTTAGGATTACGACTGTACTCAAGCGTTCCTGTGAGAATTTTCTTTGGATCTTCTGAATGTAAGTAAATTTTGGGTTTAGACGTCCTTAAAGCTGTTAAAATTAACCGTTATATTTTATTTTAATCAAATTAACCTTTTTAAATGTTCGTGAGTACCGATGATACTCTTTTTATCTGCAACTGAAATCTTGAGCTGTTGCGGGACGTATAACGGCCCTGTTTCTAAAAATAGGGGCGTTACAAGTTGTCACTTAACATAGCAATTCAACCAATGTAACATATTCATCTCCCTTGTTTCATCTGGCTCTGGTCATGAGCTGAAGAGATTTGAAAACCGAGATTTGAGTTCGTGGAGTTGGGCATTGCCAGTTCTACTAACTACTCATACTGCGTCTCATTTAGTCCTTACCTTCTTCAATTCAAGAACACTGGCATCATTGCAGCCTTGAATGCCAGAGCCAGCTAGTAGGTCTACTTTTATGTTATCCCTCCTTCCATAACTACTTGGCTCCGAACAAATAAGGTGCCGCTTATTTGGGAAGTGATTTATGCATAAAATTTTACGGTATTTGATTGAAATTGTATTATAACTGATGATAATTTATTTGGTGTAATTAAATTTAAAAAAATTAAAAATAGAAAAAACAGGTTAGCTCATCACGGACAATACAAATGAATACGGGAAAAAAACCAGAAAAAAGCTCAAAAATAGTCAAAAAAATCAGAAAAAATAAATTTTAGAAATTATAAAAAATAAACTAAAAATCAGAAATTTAAACTGAAATAAGTGGGGCCTAAATATGGCCACCGTTCGAACGCAGCAGAGCCTTTTCCAGCCACGGTAAGTACACGTCTCATCTATTTTAAATGAACTTGAAACAGTGAGGGGAAAAAAAGATCGATGCTGCTGGCTGCTGCACGTTGCTTCATATTTTGATAGTACCTTTTTGAGTTGGGAACCCTTATACATTTGGAAATCTGGACATATTTGGACCCCTAAACACCCAAAAATTCCGTTTTTGGACCCTAAACCAAAAAAATTCCGTTTCTGGACCCCTTCCGACCGCGTGTTTCGCGAGATGGCGCCACGTGTCCCGGCCGGCCGCGCGACCGCCCGCTCCACCGCGCGACCGCGCCGCCCGCCCGCGCGACCGCGTGCCCGCGCCGCCCGCGCGCCCGCGCCGCCCGCGCGCCCGCGCCGCCCGCGCGCCCGACCGCGCGACCGACCGCGCGTCCGCGCCGCCCGCCCGCGCGCGACCACGCCGCCGACCGCGCGTCCGCCCGCCGCCCGCGCGACCGCGCCGCCGACCGCGCGTCTGGGACACGTGGCACCAGCTCGTGAACGCGCGGTGGGGAGGGGTCCAGAAACGGAATTTTTTTGATTTAGGGGCCAAAAGTGGAATTTCGGGTGTTTAGGGGTCCAAATATGTCCAGATTTCATACATTTGTAGCTCGAGACAGTACGATCGAAGATTCTGCGGACTACGGGTCAATGCTCAGACACTGGGAAGAGTATAGTAGTTGACTTCTCAGAAACAATAGAAGGAATAAATAAAAAATTAGCATGAGTACTTTGCTTATCAAAGAGCCATTTGAACTTTTTTTAATCGTGTCTTCTGATTGAACTAAACCTGCTGTCTGCTTGGGATAACGAAGAGTATACTGCACTACTCTTGTCCCAAACCTCTAATTGGTCGTTTAACTTCACTAAAAAGGGCAGAACTTTGAGACATGTCCTTCCACAAAGTTACTCCAGAACAAGAGTAACCTAAGGTTTGGTAATTTGGTTTATACAGATAAGTCAGAGTTTTGTTTGCCATGCAGATCGATTATTTATTGTAACCTCAAAAGCTTCAAGCAGAGTAGTACAGCGCGGTTGCATGGCCAATTCCAGAAAGCTTCAGCTTAGGCTGCTGTTAGGCCTGGCAAAATCAATCTCACAGTCCCTCACAATCCTTCTGTCCCATTCTTTTCGACTTTTTAGCTAGCTTTTAGTTTTATTGTTTGAACAAGCACTATTTATTAGACTAATAACTATAGCTAAAAACTATAACCCTCAGTCAAAAGTTACGAGAGTTTGCATGAACAGATTATCAGAAATATGTTACTAGATCAGTGGAAGTGTCCATGCATCGGTGCATGTGATCCATTTCAATGGACACGGCAATACATCGAGAAGTTGTTTGCCTTCAGTAATGGTTATCTTCTTGGACGAACACTTACGCAGAATGAGCCAATAAGGTGTTTGGAAGCACTGTGCTAGCGATGTACATTCACTTGAGATTGGTGGCGTGCGGTGTGCTCTGCTTGTTTAACACCCAGTACTCGCGGCAAGGTGCCCTGTTTTGCCTCACCAAATTTTGGCTGCGACCAAATGCGAAACACCATGAAAAACTTGGTCACACAACAAGCAACAGCCAAAGCTATCTTTGAGCCTTCCACTAATTGAAGCATGGCTTGCCAATACATCGTTAAAACAAAGGTCAACACGACAGGTACTAACAAAAATTAACCAAAGTCCAAACACAGCGTAATTGCATTTTTAACTCTCTTTAAGCCTAGTTAGTATGTTTTGTCGGTGTGTAACGGCAATGGTTTTTCCGATAATACCTAGGAGCTAGGTTTTTTTATTAAGAAGAAATGCACCTTAATTATAGCCGGGAGGATTGCAGCTCAATTTCTCGATATATAAGTGTGGCTGATATCTTTTAGCTGAAAGTAAAATAGTAGTAGCTAAAATAAGTGGTTTTTAGAAGAAAAAAAATAGTGAGTGGTGGAGAAAGTGATGAAGATATGTGTGCATGAGACAGTAGCGAGAGAAGTGGAATATGTGATATGTCTGTGATTCACTACCTTATCTTTAGAGCGAGACAGAAGCAAGAAGAGTGAAAAGACCGCTTTAGAAAACCAGATATTTATATTAGCTTCTAACTTTTTAAAATAGAAATAAAAATAAAAGTCAATACAAGATCCTTGTCATGCGATCACCAGCGAAGACTAATCTACTCGCTACCTCCATAGTCTGTGGCTGTTGATTCGTCAACATCAGAAAGAACTTTTCGGAAGAGGGCATCATTGCATCAACGATGCAGCAGTACGTACTAAATTCAAGTGATGGAAGGCCATGCCATTCATTCCGAGGAGTGATCTGCATATGGTTACACTTGCATTACAGGCTGGAGGAGTTAAGGCCATTGAGATACGTACATAGCTGGGCCTGCACGGTAATGAGGTGTGTAGGTAGAGAGATTGTGCAGTCATGTCTCGTGGTCGGTCGAGTGGTGCAACCACCGAGGCCAGCTAAAGGCCCTGTTGAAAAATGTTCCTGGTTTTTGGTTTTGCAAGGTGTCTTCTGATGAATGGGGCTTCTCTGTCCTCCACTCTCTATTCCTCTCTCTATTTTCTTAATCTAGACCACTCACTAATGATCCAATGGTCAGTTTTTTTATATTTTCACTATTTGCTCATCCATCATAAATAATAACAAAAATACAGAAAAAATAAATTTTATTTTTTCCCTATATTTTTGTTATTATTTATGATGGATGGGGCAAATGGTGAAAATATAAAAAAACTGGTCATTGGATCATTAGTGAGTGATCTATATTGAGGGAATAGGGAAGGGAATAGGGAGTGGGGGACAGGGAAGCCCCGTTCGTCTTCTGATGGCACTGGTTTCAGTTTTTATAAATTCTTTTTATAGAAGTTATTGTAGGAGTCATTTTAAAAAGAATGACTTCTTAATATAAGTGTCTCTTATTCTCTTAATTTTTTTCACAATAAGGCAAAAGACAAAGGTAGTGCTCAATGTAGCTTCAGGCATTTAGCTGAAAATACACTGTAACAGCTATTAGGTTTTTCTAAGTAATTAAATTAAAAAAAGAAAAACTATATCATTACAGACAATATAAATGAATAAGGAGAAAGAAAAAGACAAAAAAAAAACTAAAACAAGCCAAAAGGTGAAATTAAGAAGCCGGTGTATTCCAGAAACTAGAAACAGAAGTCGTTTGAAGCAAGGCCAAAAGCCACAATAATTTTAAGCAAGGCCAAAAACTCCCTTGGTTTGTATTTAGCTGTCGTTGGCCCATCACACACAAAAGAAGGTATACTTAATTCTTTATTTTGTTCCATATTTACCCCTCTTAGTTACTCTCACCACTAATTAAAGACACCGAAGTTATCCCACCCTCATTTTTCAGCTTTTAAAAGTTGTTTTTGGGTTTTCTATATTAACTATCTTTTAAATAAAGTATTTTTTAAGACGAAGTCTACAAAGTGATTATAGTACACACTATAACGACTTCATTCATATCGGCTAAAACCGCACGTGAGTTTCTATTACTTCGTACTCTCTCTCTCACGAATAATCTGAAAGTCATAAGCCAAAACTAAAATGAAAAGCCCTCCACCAATCCACCCCAGTCATTCAATGCCAATCCCAAGTCCCCAGAACCGACGACAGAGAGAAGCGGTGGTTGTATCATATGCGCGTGCAGCTGAGCAGCGTGCCGTGGCGTGGCCGAGCGAGGCGGTATACGACGGCTAGCAACCACGTTGGAGTGTGGGCACGTGCAACCGAGTGGCAGTGTGGCACACTAAAGCGCGGCCGAGCTAAGCGGCACTGTCGACCAATAGGACCCGTTCATTTCGGCTTAGGCTTCTGACTTCTGGATTATTTTTTACTATTTCTAAATTTCGTCTTTTTCTGGCTTTTTGGTTTCTTTTGAGTTTTTTTCTGATTCTTTTTTTCCATATTCGTTTGCAATATACGTGATGGGCTAACCCTTTTTTATTTTTAAATTTAATTATATCAAATAAGTCATCATCAGCTACAACTACACTGAAAATTCAACCATTAACTATAAAAATTCAGTCTAACTGAGCAGGCCGCTGCCCGCTAGGCATCAGCATCATCGTGCTTCTTCTCTTCCGCTCTTCTCCGTCACTTCTAGCTTGACATTCAGATCAGGCATCATGTTATCTTGCTTTGTGTTCTTTGCTTCATTCATTCTTCCCGTGGCATCCAAAGCCAAATTCAAGGGCATAGGTAAGTACCACTCAATTAGTTTGTTAAAAAGGTAGAAAAAAAATCTGAAAGTTTAGTCGGTGCAAAAATGTGATAAATATCTTGAAGCCAGCAAATGCATTGGAAACACCACCTTGGAAACCTAAAACGGCAGCTAGTTGAGAACAAAATCAACATCCTAAAACCGACATCTCAAAAATAACGGAAGGAGCAGAAGAAAACTCGAACAGTACTAGTACAGACACTGTTCATGGCTCTGTCGCCCGGGTCCTCGTAATTGAAGGGCAATGCTGCGGTTACCGTTATCACAAGCTAGCTCCCTTCAAGAAGTGAATTAGAGTACATTTGCTTTGTACTCTTAACGAACTAACTGGAGAATGAAAGTAAAACGAAGATGTACAGCTAAATTGGCAAGTAGAATGAATGGTGGCGGCGGTTGCATGTGGATGGAGTATATGTACTAGGAGCCCGAGCAACATTAGGCCCTGTCCTGGGAATTCTTCTAGATCACAAGTCACTGCCTCCTCGCAGGTGCACCACATGAGTGTGTACACATATAGCTCTACATCTAGGCTGTGATTATTTTTTACTATTTATAAATTTCGTTTTTTTTTGAATTTTTAGCTTTTTGTTGAGCTTTTTTTGCCGGTTCTTTTTTTCCCGTATTTGTTTGTATTATACGTAATGGGCTAACATATTTTTTATATATTTTTTTAAATGTTTTAAATTTAATTATGCTAAATAAGCCTCTGTCAGCTACAGTGTTTTTTAGTCAGCTACAGTACTTTTCAGTCATAAGCCACTAAAAATAAGCCCAAATGATCACCACCCAATTACGGTTTACACCACATGAGTGTGTACACATGTAGCTCCACATCTAGAATTACGGTTATGGATAAATCTTTGACCTCATAGAACACAAACAATTGCTTTTCTCATTGAGACACACTTACTGACGTGTAAAGGTGGACAACCACATGCGTGTGCACACATGTTCCTATGGCTAATGACTTATATTACTGTAATTAATTTTTAAATGATATGTTCTTTTAAGACGAGATCAACAGAAAGATTATAGTAAAAAATATACTGAGTTCAGCTGTATTGGTCAAAATCATATGCGACTATTTTTTTCTACGTACTGCCTCTCACAAACAGCCAGAATTTAAAGTTTTAAACCATAAACCATAAGTCGCAGCCTAAAAAAACCCACCCATTTGATCCATGTGATGGAGTTGTACTTTTATGTACTGTCTTTACCGGGCGACTAATGTGTGGTTCCTTGCTTCCGACAGTATAGGACCCTCTTTTAACAGGTTTCTGTTTCTGATTTCTTAATTTCGTTTTTTTGCCTTTAGGTTTTTGGATTTTTTATCTTATTCTTTTGCATTGTTCATGATAATATAACTTTCTCTATTTTAAAATTTTTTAAATTTAATTACGTAGAAAAAGCTAATAATATGTATAGTATATTTTCAACCGCTGCAGTGTAAAAAAAAGAAAACCGGACTTATAAGTTTTTTGGAACACCACCTAACTTGAACCAACAGAAAAGCTTCTCGCGACTTCCTACAATCGTGATGGAATCTAAGACCCCGTTTGGAACCTACGGAATTTTCTATATTCATGTCAGAATTGAATTTTTTCTACGATATTCCTATAAAATTTCTATAATTTTTTTTTGCGTCGCAAACAGGGCCTCAAGTAACTACTACGAACGTAGGTCAAATCAGGCTGAGTTTGGCATAGTACGGTTCAATTTGGACGGGTGTTTTAACTTAGATGAACTGGGGTCGGCCCATGTTAGTATGTTACCATGTTTTTTTTCTTTGAGCAGACTCATGTGGCCATGTTACCATGTGGTCCCAGTGAGGATGGACTGGGATGGTACAACCTGAGGCCCATTAGATCCCTGCCCATTTAAACTGGGCCTTAGATTAGGCCCGAAGATAATATATTCCAGGCCAATAGATCCAAACGCGAACCTAGACGGCTTTCTCCCCTGAAAATGGGCCTGAACCCGGCCCAACCCATCCTTCCCCGACGCCGCCTCGACGTTAGCCGCCGCCTCTCCTCCCATCGGCCACCCCACAGGAGGAGAAGCGCCGCCGCACTCGCCGATCGCTGTCACCTCTCCCCAAATCCACCGGAGAACGGAGGCGAGCAGCTGCACGACTAAGCAGCCTCCTCCTCCCCCATTCCCCAATCTCTCCCACCGCAAGGGGGGCATCGCGATCGCGCCCCGGGATCGATTTGATCGCCCTGCGACGACACGCGTCGCGTGGATCGTTCGTTTCGTTGCCTAGGGTTTCGCGGATCGTTCGTGTTTTGTGGGGGATTGCTGTGACCGACGGCGGTAGTTGTTTGGACTTGGCTTGCCTAGATTGATTGTTTGGACGAGTGTTTCGGCGAGGAAGTGATGGCGCAGGTAATCCATGTTGAATGCTCTGCGGTTTTAGATTTTTTTTTTCCTCATGGTTAAGTACATGTCGCTCGTGAAAAATTGTGCCTTGTGTAGGAATCGTGGCGTACTTTTATCCCCGATGCTTGGGAGGGTTTACGAACTGTTTATGTCCTGTAAATTTCCTTCGATCAGTTATTATGCATTTAACGTTTTGCATGCTTTCGCCATTATTTACTCTTTGTTATCGTCTCTATTGCTGTTGATTATTGACCTTTTTTTCGTCTAATCTTTTTATACGTGATCAGTAGAGGGCTGTAGCAACCAAAATTTTTCTGAGTGATATAATAGCTAATGGACAGGTTGTGAGTGTGGCGAATCAGAATAGCCTGATGATTCGTACGAGAGCTGCTTGGCGGATTTCTGTGGTTATCTTTTAGGTTTTCTCCTATTGTATGGAATACTTCGTTTATTATGTTGTGGTCTCTCTCTCTCTCTCTCTCTCTCTCTCTCTCTCTCTCTCTCTCTCCTGAAAGCCTTTGGTTCTTATGCTGTTGATTTGTGGTGTTAGCGCATGGGCCATGCATTTTTCTTAGATTGGCGATTGGTTGTTGAATTTTTATGTTTTACATATGTGATATGTGCAACCAGGATTAAGGGAAAAAAATATTTATGCGTCTTATAGTTTTCATATTACATCTACATAGCTATGTTTCCTGTGGCATTTTTTCTTGTAAAACTTCGTGTTACCTAGCCTGTACATGTCATACCCATAAAGTTTACCCGTCTTGGTGCAACCTATTCTGATGGTTTTGCATTCTCAGCAATTGGTAAGAATTTGTTGATCCTTATCTTCAGTTTATATAGAAAGGCAATGCTACAGTTGGATAGAATGGATGAATGAGCATTATAGATCATGCAGAATATGTGTGGTAATGCCAAAGGAAGTTGAAGAAAATGTGGTTCATTAGTTGTGTACAGATATCATCATGTCCTTATATTGATATGTGGTTTTCGGGGAAATATGCTGTTTTGCCATGTTTATTCTGTGGCTAAGTGGCTTACTAGTGTCACCTTTAGTGTTTGTTCGACCTAGAATTCAATTTTCGATTTTACCCTTCTGTTCTGGTCAATTGTAATTACGATTAAAGTAGGTTGCATGTTTTGTCACATCCTTGTTTTGATTATAAATATGTCCTGTACTTTGTAGAGCTCAGAAGATCCACGTGTCTTTTTTCTGGGTACAACAGGTACCCGCTTTCTCACATATTCTAATTCAAATGAAGTCTTTTGCAGCTATGTCCTACATAGATGATCTGTCCTGCTTGATTTCAAGGATTTGTTATGCCTTGTTTTGCTCAATTTTAGGGAGTCAGCGACTCTGGCGACGAGGAGGAAAGTAAGTCTGAGGGAAGTCTTCCTCCCCGTTGATGATAAAGGAAGGCGTGGCGATCGCCAGAAGTACTTGATCACTTCAAGTGACAGCGATGAGTCGGATACTCAACGTATGGTTCGGCCATTGAAGATCAAATGTAATCTGGAGATGAAGTCCACTGTTGAACAGAAGTGCAATGCAATGAAGATCAATGATTGGGTTTGCATCCAAGATTGCTTCGAGAATCTCAACAAATAGCTGGAGAAGGTGGTTCGTGTAAATGAGTTCACCAAGCTTCCAAATGCATCCATCATGACTCTTGTGTTGCTTGAGGACTTCCTTTCTGAGTCACTTGCAAATAAGGAAGCCAAGAGGAAGATGAGCAGCAGCAACGCAAAGGCACTCAACGCAATGAAACAAAAAACTTAAGAACAATAAGGAGTATGAGGAGCTGATACTTAAGTGCAGAGAGAATCCAGAGTGTTTTACGAGGAGGGTGCAGATGAGGAGAAGGCTGACAGTGATGATGATGAATATGATAGTGATCTGGAGATTGTGAAACTCAATGAGCTAAATAGGTTAGAATCAGACGAGGAAAAGGATGACGATGATGAGGGTGGCCATGATGGAGGAGCTTGGGAAAAGAAGATGGGCAAGAAGGATAAGCTCATGGTCAAGCAGTTCCTGAAAGACCCAGGTGAGATTACCTGGGAGATTGTTGATAAGAAGCTGAAGGAGATCGTGGCATCAAGGGGGCAAAAAAAGGTACTGGGAGGATTGAAAGTTTAGAGCAACTCATGTTCTTGACTCGTGTGGCAAAAACACCTGCTCAGAAGCTTGAAATTCTTTCTAATGTGATTTCAGCTCAGTTTGATGTCAATCCTAGTTTGCTTGTCTCAGGCACTGTTCGTACTTACACAATTGCTTTCACTGGTAGGAGTTAACCTATTCTGAAATTTTCCATGTCGAATCTCATGACTAAACACAGTCCTAACTCGTAAACTACCCATTTCCTTTCACCGTTGCTGGAACTGTGAAGGTGGTCACATCAAGCATGTCCTGCTATCTCATACATGAAGAAACGGCGCTAGCGTTCGCATGTGTTGGCCTAGTGATGGGCACCGGCACGGTCTGGGCCCACTGTTCTTCGGGTCGCATCGTGCCATGCTAATTTGGTCCGGTCACCCCCACGGTGTCCTCAGCCATCCACTGCGCCTCCCATCTCGTGCACTGCCGCCTTACTCTCCCCCTGGCGCGCTGCTCTACTGCCGCCCCTTCTTCCTCTACGCCGCCGGCACCCCACCCCTCTTGCGTGCCACCTACTCTGCAGCTCATTGGCACGCTAGGTCACATCACCTCCTCCCTCATTTGCTCGCCCACCAGGCGCTAGAGGCGACGTCGAGGCGGGGCGGTGCTGGAGGGCGAGCGATGTGAGGTGGCACGGGAGGGCTAGCAGCGTGGAAAATGGGAGGCGAAGCGGCGCCGAAGGTGGTGTGGGAGGCCCAAGGTGGCGTCGAGGTGGGAGGTGGAGCGGAAATGATGCAGGAGGTGGCGTGGCTCCGAGGCCGAGGCGGGACGCGACAAGCCGATAAGGCGGGATCGACGGCTGACGGCTCCTCCTCTTAGCACGGTATACTCCTTTCCCTTTACTCTCTCTTTGCTCTGTGATGGCTTGTGCCCATGGGATGGCGACGAGAGGCGAGGCCAAGGTGGTCGTCGGCGTTGGCGTGCTGGTCGTGCCCCTATGCTCGCTGGGCTGGGTCGGTCCGAGCACGGCACGATATGCCATGCTATGCTACCCAACGGGCCGGTTTTCCAGACCTAGCCCGATCCATCATTCGTGCTGTGCCGATACGGCCCGCTACATGGCATACCCGTACTGGACCCGCTGGTCCTTGGACTAGCATGGATAAACCCGGCCCGACTTCCAGCTCTATGTTGGCCTGTTGGGACCTGGGAGTGCTGCCGGCCAGACACCTGGTGTGCACAGGCACATCACATGGAGGGAAATAACTGACGAACGAAGGAAGGAGTCTTCCTTGATGAAATCAACATAGATTTGGATTTAGCAAGCCTGCCCCCCGAGCAACCAATCATTCAAACTTGTGTAGTTAGTTGTCTGTTTATCTGATCCTCAGTGATGCATCGTGCATACGGGTGTCTGCAAATTCCAGATTTATCGATTTTTTTTCCTATTTTGCCGTCGTTATTTTGTTGGGCCAGAGTCTTTGCTCACGTCTAATCCATCAGAACTGGGAAACATGGGCCAAACCAGGGAGTTCTTTCAGGCATCCCAATTCACCAGGCCTTGTGCATTATCCAAAGTTGCAATGGCCCATAGGCTGGTGGATCTTTGAGCGTCATGTATGTAGCTGACGATCTGCCAGTGAGTCCGTCCGTACAAATTTGCTGGAATAAATTTAGCACCCAACTAATTCGTCACAACAAACCAACAACAACGCGTACATAAATGACAGGGTCGTAACCCGTACGTGATACATTACCGTTCATAGGCTCGTCGCCTTTTCCATTTCCGTTGGTAAGTACAAGTTGTGGTCAGGGGGTCATTTGAGCTTAGTGGTGATCGGTTGGGCTATAGTTTATGACTTATTTCACTGTAGCTGCTGAAATTACACTGTAGTTGAAGGTGACTTATTTGGTATAATTAAATTTAAAAAATTTAAAAAATAGAAAATGGGTTAGCCCATCACGTGTAATGCAAACGAATACAGTAAAAAAGAACCGGTAAAAAAACTCAAAAATCCAAAAAAAATCAGAAAAAGACAAAATTTAGGAATAGTGAAAAATAAGTCAGAAGCCGAGCCGAAATGATCGGGGCCTAAAACATAAGATTTTAGCTTATTAGGTATTATTTGCGATTTCTTACTCTGTATCTGTTGTTAGCTTTTTAAATATAATTAAATTTAAAAAATACAAAAGGGTAACGTCATTATAGATAATACAAAGATATAAGAAAAAAGACGAAAAAGCCTATAAAAACTAAAAAACTAGAAAAAACAAAATAAAAAAGTTAAAAGCTTCAAACTAAAAGGTAAAGCTCAAATAAGCACACCTAAGAGCAAGTACAATAGTATAGCTAACTAGTGGCTATAACACTTGTCCATTTCATCTATAGCCTTCAAAAAAATAGTTCATACAATAAGGTAGCTATTACAATAACTATTTGGCCCCACGTGTAAGAGAGTGAAATGCATATTTTTACGTGCTATAGCTAGCTGTAATTTAGTAGCCAGCTTCCTTCTTTCTCTTCCTTTCTCTCTCTGCCACATAAGATTTTGTTGATATTATATTTGCTATAGCCTGCTGACTAAGCTTTATTGTACCTGCTCTAACCAGCCCATGAGGTCAAAAAGTGAAACCATAGCGACACGTGGCGTGGAGCAGATTTTGCTGGTCTGCGTTTCTCTTTTTCTCTCAGCGAGCGATGGGATCACAAGTGGTCGCAGTTGTCAACTCCATCAATTAAAGAGTTCTCAGGATTACGCGAACTTGGATTCTAGTTGAGCGTCGCATATCCCATTCCCATAGGATCTTTCCTAAACAAAAGAATGGAAAAAATTCACGATAGGATCTTTGGCCCAGGAGAACTCTGTCCCCAATTTGAATCGTCCATGCTCCGTACGAGTGTGGAGAACCGGAAACCTAGCATCAAATGCGGTGCAGCGTTAACGTGGTACTAGCGCACTCCGTCCCGCAACGCAGAGAGCCGTGCGGCATGGGCCTGCTCGGCCGCACCGCTCGCGCCACGTAGTCTCACGTACCAGCACGTTAGCCAATAGCCTGAGGCTGAGGCTGAACAGTGTCGCGCGCCCGGCCCGTGGTCTGCGTGCTGTGCGCGGCGCGGAAAAACACATCACATCGACAACGCGCCGCCCACCGCGAAGACAGCCCAGGAAAACGTCCGCTCGGGGCAGATGGCCTGCGCGCGCGAGCCCCCACCCCGAGCGGCCGCGCGGCGTTGCCATGCGTGCGAGCCGTCCGGTGGATGGAAATTGGGAACCGCCGCAAAACGGCAAAAGGGCCCGTGCTTTTGGCTTCCGGGACGTGGTGGGTTAGGACGGAACCACGCGCGCCCGCGTCCGACGTGTGAAAATCGGGAAAATTGATTGGTATTTCAAGGGCCGGTATAGTGAGGAGTGAACGACCTCTTTAGATTTTTCTTCTAAATATTTATCGATCTTCACTTTAGTAATTATGCAAAACTATAAAGATCAAAGATCAATCAGCACACGAAAAATCCAAACGAAAAACTGATCAAAAAAACCGTTCGTTTTGCTTGGCTGTTTGACTGCTACAATGGTTACTGGTCAAACCGGTGAACAACAGCGGTCAGACCATTGCTAAAGTGTTTTCGGCCGGAGAACAATATTTTCAGCATTATTTCACAAACAAAAGTCCATAAAACTTTTGAATGCAAATGACAAGAAATTGACAATCACCTTGTCCAGTATGACACAAACCTATTCCAACAAATGATCGAGAAAATCATTATTAAAATTATGACTTTTTTCAGTTTGAAAAAAGGTTGCACCAGAAAAGGCAAAAACTAAAAATGGTGAATATCACTTGCTCGTGAGCAAAGAATGGTCAAAATGGTTCTAAATATATTCCCATATGTCATAGTAACTAAGAACATTGAAGAAATTAAGCCAAAAACGCTCAGATGACCAAATTACTTGGTGAGACCAAAATCAAGCAAATCTAGGAAACTTTGTGAACCTGCTATCAAAGTGGATAGATGGGTGAAAATTGATTTCCGGAGGCCATTTCTATCTCTTATATGTCTTTGGCATAATAAAATCAAGAAGAGGAAAAAAATCAATAAAGTCAAGTGCAAACCAATCAACATAAGAGATATTCATGAAGATGAACAAAGATTGATATATTGCTACTTCACAGCTACTCCACCTTGGAGGACAGAGACCACTCTGCAACACCCTTCTCTCAAACCCTAACCCTAATACTTGAACACTTGATCTCAAGAGAGGAAGGTTGGATAATTAACTACAAGTCTCCATCCCAACACGTTAAATAGCTGGGTTAGCCAGCCGCATCTAACTCTTAGTAGATACTATCCACTTAGCACATGGGGGAAATCTGAAAACCTCGTACATATTGATTTTAACTCACTACACTTGTGCATGTTTTTTTTAAAGCGCATAAGCCCGAATCTATTAAACCCTTAGCCTTGATTCATCTTGATCTTCTTAGCTTATCCTTGACCTAAACCGTTGTCCCAACTCCCAAGTGCCGCTGAAGCGCTACGGTTTTGCTTCGAGGTAGTTTCTGGTATTTTAGCCAAACTACCAAAATATCCTTTCTTGACTTAATCATTTCGTGACTCAAAAACATGAAATTCACAACCCTGCCTGAGAGCTCCCTGTTCAAGCCGGTTTGACCCGGCCTCAATACCGATCAGACCGCCGCCATGCCCTGGTTGAACCAAAAAACAATACTAGTTCGACCTGGGAAACAACTCATGCAAGCATGACTCTCTCTGAACTTGTGCATGCATGGCTTTCCCTCATCAATGCAACTGAATGCGTGACTTTCACACAACATAACTAACATGCTCTGTCATGACTAGAATGACTCAACTAACTGTACCATCCAAAAAATTTAGTATTTATTTACTTGAGTTTATTTCAGCTTTTCTGAATTTTCTTTTTTACTTTTTTCTTTTTTTATATGTAAGCCTAGAGCTAGAAAAAAAAACTTCCTGCATTTAATTGTAGCCCAGCAGGATTTATTTGTTTTTCTTGAATTTCCCTTACTTTGTAGTGTTTTTGAGAATTTCTGGCCTTTAGTTGCTATTTTCCAAGCCTTCTTGAAATTTCTAGCCTTTTATTTAATCGAAAAAGTATATAAATCCCTTATTTTCCCTTGGGCCGAATCCATCATCATTCTTGGCCCATTTTCCTTTTTTCTCTAGCCCAGCCCATTTTCTTCCCGCTCGTGGCCTCAACCCATGTGGCCCGCACATTCGCCAGCTCGTCTCCCACGCGCCCTTTCTCTCCCCTTGCTGCAAAGCGTGCCCTGCCTTGTCAGCGAGCCCTTCTCTCGTTGCCACCTAGCCCCACCTGTTGGTGCCTCTCCCTTTTTTCCTTCTTCTTCCTCCCGCATTCCTTCTTCTTGCACGCAACGCCACCATCGTTGTCTCCGATTCTGCCTCCGAATCATTGTCATCTCCCATGTTACAAGGATTCAACACATAAGTTTTAACTATTTGCAAAAAACATTTGCAAATACAAGCCTCATGTCAAGGCGAGCTAAAAGAGGTGAGGTTGAGCTATCAACACATGATGAGGCTCAAGCTACTAGACATGACCCTTCTTAATAGTACGGTAATTTATACTAGCAACCCAGTATTTCAACCAAACACCAAGACCGGTAAAAGACCAGGAACACATCTTTAGCCCTAACTTGCCATACCTTTGCCTTGAGTCATAATCTTGACATGCATAAACTTATGATGTATCCTTTACTTCAACTCCATCAATACATGATGGATCTTCACTTGACTTGATGATCAACTCATGATGCATTCTTCCCTTGACTTGATGATCTTCAACACATGAAGTTATCACAAGTCATTCTCATTTGTGGAACCTAACCTATTCATCCAACCCATGAAAAATATTAGTCCACAAACCACTTATCATCAATTACCAAAAAGTTCACCATTAACTTATAATGGAGGGACTAGATTCTACAATCTTCGCTTTTTGGTAAGTCATGACAATATCAACAAATAATGAGATAAAAATTAAATTTTGAGTATACACCATATACACAACACTTGTGTACTCTAGGATAATCTTTTTAAGCAAAGCTTAATCATTCGGTTGTCATTAATCATCTAATCATTAACACCTAATGGAGGAACTAGATGACAACCCGATCATGAGTATATATGAACTATACAAGCTATATATACTCAAGAGATATGTTTAAAAGTAAAGATCCTTAATATGTAGAAAGATGAACATGGATCAATACTAATAAAACCTCAAAATATAGAGTGAATTCCCCATAAATATGTGCATACCAGAGTATATAATAAACACATATGCACATATTCAAGTTTGACTATTTGTGGAGTTCAACCTATATTTGGATCTAAGGAATGCACTAAGATAGAAAAATATGATGTCGAATACATACCTCTTGTGATTTTTACCTTTTCATCAAAATGAGACTAACCAGTATCATAATCAATAAACAAATTAGTCTCATAATT
Source organism: Dendrocalamus latiflorus (assembly GCA_017311315.1). NCBI lineage: Eukaryota > Viridiplantae > Streptophyta > Magnoliopsida > Poales > Poaceae > Dendrocalamus > Dendrocalamus latiflorus. The sequence goes on along the minus strand of CM029670.1, from coordinate 12,949,122 downwards.
AGATTTATCATTATCACCAAAATAAATTTAATGGAGCTTGAACTTACAAGTGTCCCATCTCTTTGTAGTAGAAACAAGTCACTTTATCGGACGAGATAGGATTCTTCCATGCTTGCCCACTAGTAGGAAGGGCACAGACCACCTAAAGAGCTGAGCGATTGGCCTAGAAAGGTGGGTGGTGAGCTAGTGGCCTAAAGCTACCGAATGGTGGCAAAGTGCTATGAGGTTTAGGAAAACTTGCTGGATTGACCTTCTGGGTGGCCATCCTCCTCTTGCAGTTCTCCATCTCGACATGCTTGCCCTCTTGGCGAATAGCCTTACTCACAAGCTAGGGGAAGTCAGCGTAGTCATTGGAGAGAAGCTACACCGAAATGTTGTCATTGAGGCCCTCCAAGAACCTTTCCTGCTTTGCCTCATCAATGGTGACATCTTCCTGGGCATAGCACGCTAGTTGGTTGAATTTTTGGAGGTACTCGCTCAAAGTTCGCCCTCCTTAGTGCAGAGCTCGGAATTTCTTCTTTTTTAGCATGATGATGCCAGTTGGAATGTGGGCCTTGTGGAAGTGCTACATAAATTCCACCCAAGAGGTGGCTTGAGCATTGGCATGAGTGGTGGTGAAGGTATCCCACCACTCCAAAGTAGGCACATGCAACTGATGGGAGGCAAAGAGAACTCACACCCAGTCACTGCATTGAAAAATATCTAGTTTCTTCTCGATAGCTCAAAGCCAATAATCTGCATCCATGGGCTTTGAGCTGCTTGAGAAAGTCTGAGGTCACATCCTCGTGAACTCCAAAAACCTTGACTGAGGAGCCTGAATTGGCGGTGGATGATGAACGGGCGGAGCGGGGTTGCTGATCGTCTGGACTAACAACTAGATGAGATGGTTTTGATTGGCCATCAACTAGGCCCAATCAGGTCTGCTGGCAGGTGGTGACAGAGGAATGGGAGCGATGTGATTTGCTTGGGCTCCATTTGTGGTTGGTGCTCCCACTACTGTTGCCGGTGCCATTGCTCCTTGTGTTAACCATCTGCTTGGCACTTCTAAGGGTTAGAGGGAAACAGAAGGAAATAAGGAGGGGTTGCTAAGTCCATCCCTGAAGCAAACACAAGAAAACAATAAGGTAAAAAGCAAATTTTAATAAAGAAAAAACAACTTTATTATTTATTTTAATGCAATAATCTTGTGGCTGTTGACAAAGGATTGACAGCTCACAAGTACGCTCTTGTGCCATGCTTGAGCTCACCACCTCACCTGGCATCCTCAATCGTTCTAGGCTTTGGCTCCTCCATGAGTGTAACCCTAATCCTCGTCGTTGACTGTGATTGACTCTAAGCGACCTTTTATATCGAAAGACAAAAGAAATCGTTTCCGTGCACAAGTTCTTCACAATTTGACCCACGTTAGCGGTAACATATCTTATGCAACACATATCCATTGACCTTAGTCAAAGAAAATCATTTCACAACTCAAAAACCTCAAATTCAAAACCATGGACGAGAGCTCCCTGTTCAAGCTGGCCTGACTGAACCTCAATCTCGATCAGACCATTGCCATACCCTGGTTGAATCGAAAAACAATACCAGTTGGACATGGGAAACAACTTGTGCAAGCATGACTTTCTCTCTGAACTCGTGCATCATAGCTTTCCCTCATCAATGCTAGCGCATGCATGACTTTCACACAACATAACTAACATGCTATGTCATGACTAGCATAACTCAACAACAGAGGGCGAAGTAAACATGAGCTTTGCCATTACTAATATTTAATTGCAATAGTTCATCACAATATAATTAAGAATCCTCTAACATAGTCATTCAGATTTAGAATTTACCATGGATAAAATATTGTTGGATGATTTGGTACTCACTGTATTTTGATACCTTTTATTTTCCCAAAATCATATGGGAAAAGACTAGCATGCCCCTCTTGTGTCCTCACCATCTACTCATCTAGGCATCATCTGCTGAACTTCTTCCCCACGTGCCCAGTGCGAGGTCCCCCACCTGCACTCTATGGCGGCGGCCACACCGGTGTCGTCCCATCGGCCGTCAAGGTCCACCGTATAGCTTCGTTGTTCGTCCCTGCTGCTACCGATCCAAATGGCATCGCCGCCTGGCCCCAAGGTGTAGTTTAATTACCGTATGGAGACTAGAAAGTGGAGAATCTGGCCAAACAAAACTTGAGGAAAGCTCAAGCAGAGCATTCTTCCAATGATTGGATATATTCGGTGATCTACCCTTTGATTAACGCATTGGTCCCCGATGCTTTCTTTCTTGTGATGAAATCAATTATTCTCTCGAACGACTATTAGTTACTGACGCATCGTTTCATTGCTCCAACCTCCCATGCTCAGCAGCAATTGCTCCCATGCTCAACAGAAATCTCACTACCCACTTACTCAGTAAGGAAGAGGGGGAACTCGATCGCCCTAGAACACCTCGCACTGCGTGCTACGTGCACGGTGGCCCGTGCCATCCTGTGGAGGTTGAGCTCGAATTTAATTAAATATATTATTTGAACGGAAAGTTTTATTGAGCCACATTAAATATTATCAGATGAACTCTAATTTAATTAGGTCTTTAATTATTATATTTGAAAATACAGAGCTACTATTATGTTATGTATTTATATGCAAACCCATACTCGTTCTGTACAAACTTAAAGTGAAGATGTGTTTAGAAGGTCTTGTCGATACTAGTACATCGTTCATCACTTCAGTGTACAAGATGACGAGGACATCCCAATTGGACCGATTACATGAGTACGAACTAAAAAGATTAATCAACAGGTGAACTCGCTCCTAATTAAATCTGGTTTTAATTTACGATATAACTGGATATTACCTCATTCAAATATTGTGTGCATACTCAGGTTTGAACGATATGAAGCTTTTAAAATTGAAAGCATGGAGGCGAAGCTAACGGAGAAGAAGTGCATAGAGCCAAGCAAGGGAAGACACGTTCAAGTCCTCATTACCACGTTGGATTGTCCACAAGTTCAATCGAACTCACAAAGATGCTCCGAACATTCAAACGACTTCAATTGATATCAAAAACTACTTTTGGATCGGTTTGATTGACCTCAGATGTGTTCAGGACTATCCGATCGACATCGGGCGCTCGCAAGACCTTCGGAACATTCAGACTAGTCCGAATGATTTCAATTGTCCAAATCGTCTGATCAGCATTGGACGCTTAGATGCTTCGGAGACGTTCAGACCGCTCCGAACGATCCCACCGTCCGTTCTTCCACGGACCGTCCAATCGCATTTGAAACATTTGGGCCACTCCAATGAGTCGTACCATCCGATCTTCAATAGACTACCCGATCACCTTGGAGACGTTTGGACTGCTCCGAACATTCGTTCATCCCGTGACGTTCGATCGGTTTTGGATGGTCGATAGCGACGGTGACGTTCGGACCGCTCCGAATGTTCACCCTTCTGCGTTGTTTGATCAACTTTGGATGGTCGATATTGATGGTAATGTTCGGACTAGGCTGAATGACCCCATGTTGGATTGGCTAGAGATGCTTGCAGCCGTTCGATTGACTTGGAGGTGTTTGGAACAGTGTGACCGTATCTCTGACCGTGTACCTAGCGTATAAAGTCAATAACTTTCACATACGAGGTCCGATTGAGGTGATCTTGCATTCATTCGAAAGCTTATTTCAAGGGCTATGTAATGCAGGGGGATTTTCTTCAAAAGCACCATGAATTTTTATTTTTATTTCTTATTTGTGAGAGTCCAAGTTTAAAACACTTAGGAATTGTGTAGGAGATCTTGCGTCCTCCCAAGGGTTATATAAGCCGTGTAATACGTATCTTTTTTTGCAGACAATGATTGAATCTATTATTTTTAAGAGAGAGTTATATGCTTGTTCTTCCTAAAATTAGCCATCTGATTGCAACCTAGAGGAGAATTGGACGTTTCTCTACATCGTTGTTCTTGTGATTCTCAGGAGCTGCGATGCATCTGCTTTGTGATCGGGTAGACAAGATCACGAGCATGCAGTTGGACGAATTTTTTTTTATCACAGGTTACTATCCTGACAGTGATTGGCACCATCAGTTCATTAGGTTGCACGGATCCAAGTTATCATTATTGATCCTACGTCATGAAGATCGGGCACCTCGCATCATCTTGGTATTGGAGCATGGTAGACACGGTAGAATTATTTACCCTAGCTTTTAGATCAATTTCTTATAGTTTATTACCTAGAGTCCACAAAACCGAAAATTGCTACAAAAATGTCAAACCCTAGTTTTTGCATCAGTTATTCTCATGATTTTTGTTATGTTTTTGTTCATTAGAATTTTTGTTTAGGTGCTGATCATTGTGTTTCCTTCGCGTCACTTAATCGTTATGTCGTTTCTATTGTTTCATCTGACAACAGTAATCACAGTGAGCCTCGCTCATATGCCGACGGCCGACACTCCGTCGCAGGCATCATGGCAGGGCGGGGCCAGGGAGGCGCCGATGGGCCACGGGCATGGCCGGCACTGCAGTCTGCAAGCCCGACAACACGAGGCGTCAGGGCCAGGACGAGGCTGGCAAGCAAGCAGTGACTGAACACAGAACACTTGAGGCCTTGAGGCTTGAGCAGGCTACAGGCGATTTCAGATTTTCCTTCACCAATCACAAGATACCAGTTCACTAGTTGGTTTGCTTGATTGCTTCATTGTTTGCAATGCATATTAGCAAGTAGTTTTGTCTGTCAAATTTCTCTCATATTTAGATATTTTGTAACTCATATTCAAATATTTTGTAACTATGTTGTAGTGTTCAAATGTATATATGTTCAATGTTCATGACTGAATAATGCAAAACAGAATGTTCAACGTATAAATGTAATATGTTCAATGTTCGAGGATGGGGACTGGTAGACCATAGAGACCAAGCCTTGTATAATTGTATTGTATCTGCTCCTTATGGTGTTGCAGTTCAAATTAGTTAGACAATGCAAAATCTGCACTTAATTGGACTTACAGATTCTTTTGTTGCTATGTACCGTTATTGAGCGAGAATTTTTTTACAAGTTAAGAATGGTGATAGCATATCTCACTTCTAAGTCATGAAGCATCGTCGAGTTAGATTGTAATTTTTTTAATTATTTTGTAATTTCTCTATATTATTTGAGATATTATCTCCACTAAGAACAATTTGTACTTTAATTTATACTATTGTAAATCATTATATTTTCTATTAAATAAAATTTTTATAACTTCAAACACTATCTTAATAATTCTAAGTCTGCCACCGCTAAAACCAATGTCTTACAATTGACAAATCATTCGACGAAACCGGCCGGTCAGAGCTGAGCCGTCGCGTCGGTCGCGTCTCGGAACTTCCGCTCTCGTGCGGGTGCTGTCGGGTCGGGTCAGGGAGCTGGGTCGGTCGATTGGGCCGTGCCGTCGCATGCTGTGGCCTAGTTTCGCACGGATTTTGCACTTGACTTCATGCGCATACAGACACGGAGCTCGTTTTCAACCTGCGGCTTCTCGGAAGTTGGTAAGGCTTCTTGGGTTTGTTTACCTAAACTCTTCATGGAATGATGGGTGGATGGGTTTCTTTTGTAAATGAGACTCAAGGTTGACGTTGGTGCATGAATTTGCTTTGCAGCTTACTATTCAAGGCAACAGGTTTTACTTTCCGTTCCGGCCAGGTTTCTTGTGATTCTGGACGTAATGATGTGCGCGCCCGAGGAACTCGTGGTCTCGAAACATGTTAGGTCAGTCTTGTCGCCCTCGAGGCCTCCGGTCGAGTTGGCCTCTTGATCGTTGCAAACAGTGCTTCTGCTTCTAACATGGTATCTGAGGTTGATTTCTGTTGTGCGCAAGTAGGGCGGGGCGATGGTAACACTTCCACCTCTGCTTTTCTCCTTCCCGTCTGTTTATTTTGTCATGTTTGGCCACGTTTTTGAGTGTCCTTTCAGATTAATTTATGGCTTAGGTTCGCCGCAAATCATCCGTTTCTATTAGTCCATTAACTTCATTAACTCGGGCTGCGCGTTTTCTCGACGCACCACGCGTCCTTATCAACTCATATTTTATTTTCCATTTTCTTTTTTCTTTTGCGTTCAGATTATCAATTTCTGTCTATTCATTAATCGTTATTTCCTCAAATGTGTCATCCTGATAGTCGTATATGCCATTTCAATTCTCATAATATTTCGTCTGTAGTAAATAAATTAATGAAATTTGCTAAATGGTACTCGAATATTTTTTGTTTGTGAGTACTTATTATTTTTTGTCCATTGAATGCTACTTTGTGATTCACGTTGTGCTTTATGAATTTTTTTCTTCAGGGTGAAAAATGTGATAAGAGAGTAATCAATTTGTTTAGGGCTGTTGGGAGTCGCAACATAAATGAACAAGTAGGTTTTTGGCATATTTTTTGTTTGTTGTGTTCCTTATAGTTTGTTTTGTTCCTCTTTACTACAAATTGTCACATTAATTTTTACATAGTTTAATTTATGTAAAATTAGTACATAATTGATATAAAATGGCCATGTAGAAAACAATAATATGTATTGATCATTCCTCGTTGTATTACATTACATGCTAATAACTAATGAGCAAACCAGTAGATGGAGGCAGATATGTATCTAACATCTAAAAAATTGGGTACTCGTGACAAAATAGTATTTGAATGGGAGGTTAGGAGGCAAAATAATTTTATCCATTAGACCTTAGATTTGAGCACTCAAAATTTAAGTACTATTAAGTAAAAAAAAGCATTCAAATACTCTCTAGATACCACCTAAATTAATTAAAGAGGAACTAAAAAAATATCGGTACCAAGCATTATCTAGAATCAACCGAACTCATGGCGATAAGCGAGTACAACTCACGCATCTGCCGATAATCAAAAGGGGACGACAACATCCATTCAAAGCCATAGAAAAGATACCAGAAATTCCCCTTTTGGAGAAGGGAACGATCGCTCGTTCAACCATCACCGGCGTTGCCTGCCCTCTCACTTGCGAAGTTTCCATGTATGTCGAGGCACAAAGCGATAGCTGCGTCTCGGGATAGATAACATCCTCTTCTTGATGGGTATGGATCATTCAGAAAAACACGGGGAAAAGAAACAAGGAAGCTGTGAACCCGGTCGCCGTTTGTAGTTGGTATAACCCTGCAAATCTCTGCTGTTTTTGGGTGAAGCACGCAGATCTTTGTCAGCTATAACGTACAAACGCATCGATTGACGTACGTACGTCTCTACCGGATTTTAACTGGAAAAATCCTCACCAACAAGGCTAAAAATTGTCACATTGCGAGGAGGTTTTTATCCGTCGCCCAACCGTTCCAAATGGAGTTTTTTTAAAAAAGTTTTTTAGTTTGTTAAAGTCGTAAAATTTATGGACTGATGGACGAACGACAATCAGTGTAGAAATTTTAAAGCATCCTAAAACACTACTAGATTTTAACTGAGAAATATTCGCCAGTAAGGCTAGAAATTGTCACATGGAGAAGAGGTTTTTGATCCGTTGCCTACCAAATTGTTCCCAAAATAGGCCTATAGTTTCTGAAGTCGTCTAATCCATGGGAACGGTAGGCGTACGACGGTTAGTGTGAAATTTAAAAAAGCATCCTAAAGCACACCAGCTTTTCTTCGTACTTTATAATTTGGCTCGAAGATTTTCTAAGGAAACGTGCTGGAATTATCACAGGTACAGAAGATATTATCGGGGAAGAGTTCCGTTGCGTGTGAATTAAGTCACCCTAGATCATACAAAGTCCCAGGACTTCCGTAAACAGGCAACGGAGGAAGAAGAGGAAAAACCCAAAAAAAAAAAAGAAAAGAAAAGAAAGAAGGCGAGCAGGAGCAGGTGTTGTCCAACACGTTGTGCAGCTTGGGGGCAGTTTCGTAAATACACATTACGGATAACCCATGCCATTCTCCAGAATAATTATAACGTCAGCCCTCAATCTACTCCGGAATTTCAATCTGACCCCTACGAGTTTACACTTTTTGGTTGCTATATGAATTGTGCGTTATATATCTCACCCATGGGCATTCTTTTTTATTTGCTTATCAAGCACCGAGTATAGATTTGGACAGTTTGATCTAAAATTGATGCTCAGGAAGTATTCAGGCTTACAGCTATTGGAATTGCATGTAAGCCTTGCATCGCATGATGATTTAGGGGTAAATCTTTCGTTTGAGAAAATATGGAGCCATGTACAGTACTCCAAATTAGTTGCGAGCAATTAAGTAGTGTTACAACACATGGGTGGAGATCAAGAGAGGAATGAGGAGTCCACCTAGCCATGTTTTGGATGAATCTCAACGATCTTATCCTTTCAGGTGAGAAAACACAGAACCACGATACGCCAATTTCCTGCCAAACATAACCTCCTAATTGGTGCCAACTACGAATTCTGATCCATGCTCCTCCGGTTATTACTTATTAACCACAAGGAGCCACGAAAGTGTATACAAACAAATATGTTAAGACAATAGATGTGCATTGCTTAGAAATGGTGTAGTACATGGATGGAGCTAATGCGAGGCATGTGAAATTCACCCGGCAACATTTTGAGATAAATCTCTAGGTTCGCAATATGTAGTGTGAGAACATGTACGTCTATAGGCGTTGGTTTCTTGCCACCCATATACATTCCAAATTTTGTTACCAGCTATGAATCTTCATCCATATATGAATAGAAAGTCACGAGCCACTTCACAGTTGTTAGCTCTGAGAAACCATTGATTCTACTGCTTCACGAGAGGAATATATGTACTAGCATGCGTCATTAACCACAAGAGCCACGAAATGTGAATTGATATATTAGATTGTTTGTGTGGATTGCTCAGAAATGTTGCTAAGCATTGACACGACTTAGCGAGGTGTATCCAACCCACTTGGCAACGTTTTTGGGGTAATTCTCGATGTTCTCGATCATTTGTGCGGAACACGCAGGATCAGAAGGTACTGATTTGCCGCTAGCTATGTACCTTACAAACATTGCTGCTAGCTATGCATCCTTATATATCCATGCATAGAAAGTCGGGATCACTTTATATATAGTTGTTAGCACTGAGAAACCACTAACTTTATAAGCACAAGGATTTATCGAAAGAGCACGAGTTTCCTATCATTGTGAGTCATGAACCACTAATCACCACCAATGTGTGGACTGATATATTAAACGGTGTGAATCACTTAGAAAATATTGTTGTGCATTGGCAGAGCTCATGAAAGGTACGTGAAATCCATCTGGCGTAGTTTGGGGGTAAATATTGATGATCTTGATCATTCGTGTGGGAACACATTGATCTGTTGGGCACCAGTTTGATGCCAGCTATGGTGATGCTTAGTTTGGCGGTGGTTTTTTTTTTGCTGCAATTGGTTTATTTTTCACTATAACTGATGGTAACTTATTTAGCGTAATTAAAATTAAAAAAATTTAAAATTAGAAAAACATGTTAGCTCATCACGGACAATATGAAAGAATAAGGAAAAAAGGGAAAAAAAACCCAAAAAGAAAGTCAAAAAGTCCAAAAAGACAAAATAAAGGAATAATGAATTAAAAGCCAAAAGTTGGAATTGAAACGAGCGGAGCATTCCTTCTAAACTTTGCTGCCAGCTATGAATCCTTATTGTTAGGGAAGTGGTCCCTACCTTTGCCTATTTGGTCTACTGGACCAAGAGACTAATTAAGTATGTAAAAGGACATTTATACCTCTAGCATGATAGCCATAACAAGGGTATTCTTGTAATTTGGTCTTAAGGTCATATATATAGTCCTAGGGGAGGAATGAGAGAGTAGACAATTAATTCATTATTCACCCCACTTCTGTTGTGTACAAGGCTCTAGATAGCCCCTAGTAGATTCCCCATAACTCATTGTTTACTATTGATCTGTAACCACAACACTTATCTATCTACTCATAGAAAGTCGCGAGCCACATTATAGTTATTAGCACTGAGAAACCATTGATTGTGTAAATAGGAAGCTTCGCCGGAAGAGCTTGTGTTTTGTATCATTGTGTGTCATTAACCACAAGGCACCATATAAACTTGTAACTGATGTATTAGATGGTGTGTATAGATTGCTTAAACGTTAAGAAAATATTTGCTAGAAGAACCCGTGTACTATGAATTAATTTTTGTTGTCATAATCAACCACAAATTAACCCATCACATTTCCTATCGTTCGCTCGACAAGAAGATTTTGTAAATACAAAAGGGCATATTTGTCCACGGCCATTAAACATTCGCATATGCCGTTTTGATTTTTGGAAAGGATGATGCTAGCTCACGCTATACCATTGGAATCGTTTCCAACAGTATAGACAGGTTTCACTTGGTTTCGACGGGTTTTACAAGTTTCAAAAGAGTTCCAAACAAATTTTGTTTCAGCACATTTCAGCAAAATTCAATGGGTTTCAAATTTGAAACTATAAGTTTCATCCAGTTTCAAATATGAAACTTGATTAAAATAGTTTCAGAAGAATGTCAGCTGAGTTCCATTAGGCAAACTTCAGAGTTTTAGAGCAACATTTCATCAGGTTTCAAAAAAGTCTCATATGGGCTTCATAAGGTTTTAGCACATTTCAACAACTTTCAATGGATTTCAAGTTTTCAACTCTTAAACCATAAGTTTCAAACAGTTACAAATGTAAAACTTGATTAAAAATAAGTTACAACAGAATTTTAGATGACTTTCAAAAGACAAATTTCAAAATTTCAGAGCACATTTTACAAGTTTTATTAGGTTTCAAAATAGTTTCAAACGGGGTTTACAAGGTTTCAGCATGTTAAAACAAATTTCAATGGATTTTAAATCTCAAACGGAGTCTCGAATGAATTTCAATACATTTAAGACTAGTTTCACCGAGTTCCAAACAAGTTTCATCATGAGTTCAACAAATTTTTAAAAGTTTTAGTAAGTTTTGAAAATAAATTTGAAGATTCAAAATAAGTTTTAAAATTCAATTTAAGTATTAAAAGTCTTAGCCATGGCGACTGCTTGCCTACCGCGAGCTGTCACTGCCCATTCATGGCCTCACATACCGTCGTCGCGCTGCGCGGGATGTATTGGACGCTATCTCGTCAATCAAACAAAGAACGGTATACCTATTTAGATTTTCCGTTTCGAAAAACCTGCAACGTGAGGGGCCAGGCTGGAAAATACCCTTGCCAGCCTATGCAGCCCCTCCGCCCTCGAGGCTCGGCTAACAAATAGCCCCGGCCCACCCCCTCCAATTCCCACGAAAACCCAAACGGCCAAACCCCTGTGTTTGCCGTAACGATGCCCTCCCTCCACGACTCCGGCGACGAGCGCTCGCCGTCTCCGGCGGAGACGAGTCGAATCGTGGTCGCCCACCGCCTCCCCCTCCGCGCGGAGCCCAACCCCGACGCTCCGCACGGATTCAACTTCTCCCTCGACCCCGACGCGCTCCCGCTCCAGCTCTCCCATGGCCTCCCCCGCCCCGTCCTCTTCGTCGGCACGCTCCCCTCCGCCGCCGCCGCGTCGATCACCGCGTCCGATGAGCTCGCGGCGGACCTCCTCGCGCGCTTCTCCTGCTACCCAGTGTTCCTCCCCGCCAAGCTCCACGCCGACTTCTACGACGGATTCTGCAAACACTACCTGTGGCCGATGCTCCACTACCTCCTCCCGCTCGCGCCTTCCTACGGCAGCGGCGGCGGCCTCCCCTTCAACCGAGAGCTCTACCGCGCATACCTCACCGCCAACACACAGTTTGCCGAGCGCGTATTCGAGGTCCTCAGCCCCGACGAGGACCTCGTCTTCGTCCACGACTACCACCTCTGGGCGCTCCCCACCCTCCTCCGCCATAAGTTGCCGCGCGCCCGCATAGGCTTCTTCCTCCACTCCCCCTTCCCCACCTCCGAGCTCTTCCGCGCCATCCCCGTCCGCGAGGACCTTCTCCGGGCCCTCCTCAACGCCGACGTCGTGGGCTTCCACACCTACGACTACGCGCGCCACTTCCTCTCCTCCTGCTCCAGGGTCCTCGGCCTCTCCAACCGCTCCAGCCGCGGCTACATCGGCATCGATTACTACGGCCGCACGGTGGTTGTGAAGATCCTCTCCGTCGGCATCGACATGGTCCAGCTCCGCGCGGTCTTGCCGTCGTCGGAGACGACCGCCAAGGTCAAGGAGATCGCTGACACGTACATGGGCCGCCGATTGATGCTCGGCGTGGACGATATTGATTTGTTCAAGGGGATTGGGCTTAAGCTCTTGGCCATGGAGAAGCTGCTGGAGTCGCGGACGGACTTGCGCGGCCATGTCGTGTTCGTGCAGATCAACAACCCGGCGCGGAGCCATGGGCGCGATGTCGACGAGGTCAGCGCGGAGGTGCTGGCGATTCGGGACCGGATCAATGCTCGGTTCGGCTGGCCGGGGTACGAACCAGTTGTTGTGATGGACGGCGCCATGCCCATGTGCGAGAAGGTGGCGTTCTACGCTTCTGCAGATATCTGTATTGTGAATGCCGTGCGCGACGGGCTGAACAGGATACCGTACTTCTACACGGTGTGCCGGCAGGAGGGTCCGGTTGCCAACGCTTCGGCCGACACGCCGAGGGAGAGCGCCATTATCTTGTCCGAGTTTGTTGGGTGCTCGCCGTCACTCAGCGGTGCGATTCGGGTCAACCCGTGGAATGTAGATGAAGTGGCAGAGGCCATGAACTCGGCGCTGAGGATGAAGGAGCGCGAGAGGCAGATGCGGCAAGAGAAGCACTACAGGTATGTGAGCACGCACGACGTCGCCTTCTGGGCGCGGTCGTTCGACCAGGACTTGCAGAGAGCTTGCAAGGACAACTCGTCCATGATGATCCTGAACGTTGGCCTCGCCATGCGCTTCCGCGTCGTCGCGCTTTGTCCCAGCTTCCAGAAGCTCTTACCTGAACACATTAATCCAGCGTACCGCCAGACTGGCCACAGGCTCATTTTACTGGACTATGATGGCACAGTGATGCCGCAGGGGCTGATCAACAAGGCGCCCAGCCTGGAAGTGATTCGTACTCTGAATGATTTGTGCTCAGATACAAAGAATACCGTTTTCGTAGTCAGCGGGCGGGGGAAGGATGAACTGGCTGAATGGTTTGCACCATGCGAAAGGCTGGGGATCTTTGCAGAGCACGGCTACTTCACAAGGTAAACACAAGATTTCTCCCCCTATTCTCTTGGCATGCCTACTTTAGTAGGTGAAATTGAACTTGCCGATTGTTTAAGCATTTGGTAGGTGACAAGTGGATAAGATGGCTTGGGTATGAGATTTTTTTTAGCATTGATTGTTTATATTTATGTTATTGTTCAATTGATATAAATAGCATGCTCTATACTTGAATAGCCAATTCTTCAGGAATCAGGTCAATATCCTGTACTATATGACTATCGAAAGCCGGCTTTAATTATGTTACTAATGGTATTTAAGTAGGAAGCCCAGTGTGCTTTTATCTCATAACTTTGGAGTATACACCTGTTCTGAAAAAGAAATACATCTGCGTATGCAACTATGCACAAGGAGGAGTTGTTTTCTCTAGTATACCAAAAAGGTTGGTCATTAGTCGATGTTGATTGGCATTGCTGTGTAAAGTATAGTTAGTCTGAGTTATATTTAATTTGTACACAGTAGAAATGATATTGAACGACGAATGCCTCCTATGCGATGGATCATGGAATTCGTCATTTTTCTGTATTATGCCATTACTTTATGATTGTGTGCATGAGATTGTGAGGAGATTAAGGAATAAGATTGGCTGCTTCTTGATGGAACTCTGTTTTCTTTATCAGGTGGAGCAGGGATTCTTCATGGGAGTCATGCAAGTTGGTGATGGATTTTGATTGGAAGAATATTGCAGTGCCTGTAATGCAGCATTACACTGATGCAACGGATGGGTCATACATTGAGGTTAAAGAAACATCACTAGTGTGGCACTATGAGGAAGCTGATCCGGACTTTGGATCGTGTCAGGCCAAAGAACTCCAGGACCACCTACAGAATGTGCTTGCGAATGCGCCAGTGTCTGTGAAAAGCGGCCATCAAATCGTGGAAGTTGATCCTCAGGTACGGAAACATCTACTAATAATGTCCCAGTATCATCTCTTTAGACAGCTATGTCACTTTAGTATTCAGAAAAGGGGTTCACATCCAATAATTCTCCGTATCATCTCTTTGGAAAGCTATTTCACTTTCGTATGCTACGAAAAGAGCATTTCACTTTCGTATGCTACGAAAAGAACAAGTCTCAATTCCACTGGTAGCTATCATGATCAAGCAAGCATAGCTTTCAGACCAAAAGGCATTAGATTAGACTTGACTTTAAGAAGCTTCATCCACCTCGTATTCAACTACCTTTAATATAATCCGGTCGATAAATTTTTCATGGGCCATGCCTACTTTGGTTGCTTCTGTTGACTATATTTACTAATATGTCCGGCTTATCTTCATGAGTAGTCTTTCTTTGCATTATCACTTTGTCCTACTTTGTCTCATCGGTTATTATATTTCTGTGCAGGGGGTGGGCAAAGGAGTCGTGGTGGAGAATCTTATTTCAACTATGGGAAATCGGGGCGACTTGCCAGATTTCATCCTATGTATTGGTGATGACCGGTCTGATGAAGACATGTTCGAGGCTCTCATGAGCAATCCTGCAATCCCAGAGACTACTAAGATCTTCCCTTGCACTGTCGGCAACAAGCCAAGCTTTGCGACGTATTACCTTGATGACCCGGCCGATGTCCTGAAGATGCTCCAGGGCCTAACAGACTCATCGGCTCAGCATCTCCCAGCTTCGCAACCTCAGGTCTCGTTCGAAGACTAGCTTGAGTGAAGCAAGAGTGACCTGGTGCGTGCCACATCTCGGTGGAGAAGTTCATTTCGTTCATGATTCTCTTTTTGTAATTAGCTTAGCAGAAAGAAAAGGTTGGGGGAGAAACGGGCAAGGCAAAAGATCAGCTAAACTTACAAGTGATCAATCGTTAGGATAAAGATGACAGCTATCTGGTTCATGTTTTACCTGGTTAGCAGTTTGTAGGAATGGCAATAGAGAAGTGAATGATACCTTTTCAAAATTTCTCTCAAGTACTAGAAATCTTTCACTCGAGAGTTAGATTGCTAAGAAGATCAAATTTCATAACCTACAATCAAACAATAACCCAAAACGATAAAGATGCACGAACTCTGTACCTAATCAGACTGACCGGAGGTATCAGCTACTAGTTGGAGGTTTGACTGGGCCCAGAAGCGGACTAACCGCTTCCCTGTTCCTAAAATAGAAAATCAGCCCAAGTTCAAATACTTTTCATGCAAACTTCAACAATCATTATAAAATGAGATTAAACTTTGCACACATCTTACTGAGGGTCTCAGAAATCCATTCCATCCAAGGATCAGGAGAATCTTAGTTAAAGTCTTACCTTTCCTCAAAACATGTAAGGATGCACTAAAACTAGGAAAATATCAAAAACTTGAGAAATAACTTATTCGTGGGTTAAGAATAATAAAGATGGCTTTAGATATGTTCTCACATGTCACAGTACGCAAAATAACCCAACGAATCGAAGCCAAAATCATCAGATCTAGAATCCTCAAGAAGGGTTTCAAATCAAGCAAGAACCGAACAACTTCAAAATCTTATAACCACAATGCCTAAATGGATGAGATTTGATTTATATGAGTTATCTCCATCACTTACATGTCCTTTGCACGCAGCAAGATCAAGAAGAGGAGAGAAGAGACAAATAACCAACAAGAACAAAAACAAATCAACAAGACAAGAAGACTACGGAAGATGAACAAAGTTAATTGTATTGCTACTTGTGGATTAAGATTTTATAGCCACTCCATGAGAAGGACAAGAGAGCATACCATAACGATCATTCTTTTCTCACAAACTATAACCCTAACTCAAGGATGGTTGGATTGGTTAGCCACATGCCTCCATCCCCAACTCACTAAATAAATGGAGCAACTCGTTTACATCTAATCCTATTAGATACTATCCACTAGCACAAATGGGAAAAACCCATTAACCCCATATAACACATGTTTTTACACTCATAGTTAACTCATACACACTTTTCAAAGCACACGAGTCCAAACCCGCTAAGTCTTTAGTCTTTGATCTACTTGATCTTCTTAGCATCTCTTTGACCTAAACCACTTTTTCAAACGCTGCTCAAGCATCATTGTTTTGATCCAACGAAGTTTTCAGTATTTGGTGAACTACCAAAATACCCTTGCTTTAATCTGGTTTTCACCTTTAGTTACAAGCAATCGTTATGCTTGCCATGTGTAGGTACACTAATGGTTTACCACGCATCGTCAGGTCTCTCCCGCTCTTGTTCCACCAGACCACATCTCACTTGGCCCAACCAAACCATTTAGTGCAATCCATCACTCGAACCTTCTTTTCAACATTCCTTGCCTTTCTTGTACCATACTTGAGCTCAACCATCTTACCCAATATCCTTGACCGTTCTAGACCTCGGCTCCTCCAAGAGCGTAGTCCTGATTCTTGCCGTTGACCATAGTTGACTTAAAGTTTCCATGCACATCCAAAGATAAAAAATTATTTTTGGACATAAGTTCTTAACAACTTGACCCACATTAGTTCAAATATGTTTCATGCAACATAAATGCACTGACCTAGGATCAAAAAATCAATCCTCAACCAAATTCCCAAAATGTAGAGCACATTGCTAAAATTCAGAGCACACCTGGTTAGACTACAGTGCACGGTTAGTTTGACCGCTGAGCACAGCCAATCAGACAGTTGTGCACAGTAGGTTTGACCGGTTGTACCAACGACACCGATCTGACTGCTCAGCAGAGTTGATCAAACCATCAGGACTAGAACTAGACTAAAAATTCAAATCTTTCGCAAATTTGAATTTCAACTTAACATACTTTGCCAATGGTTCATCACAAATAATCCTGGATCTTATCACATGGTCTCACAATCGCCCCCTGATGAACACATTGACAATTTCTCCAAAAATATAAATTTGAGTTGATTTTGGAATTATAGGGAAATTTTGCAAAAGAAAGTTCAAAATGGTAAAAAAATTGTAGAAGCTGAAAATGACTATATGAGCAAGAAATTGAGAGAAACAACTAGATAAAACAAGTTTTTCCACAAAAAGCTTCAACTCCACTAAGGAAATTTGAAAATCTTGCTCTAGGTCCACAAGAAAGAACAATGTTTTATTTAACCTTGGTCACGGTGAGAAGAGATCATAGTGATTAAGAAAATCATAGCAAAGCACACAAGCTCTAACTTAGCAAGAAATCGCACAAAAACTTCTATTTTTTGCTCTAAATTTGCATTTTTTATTAATTATCTCCCCCTTTGATAATGAATTCATCAAGATGCATGAAAAAAATAAAGAGCATGTAATGAAATAAAGTGGTTGCATTTTATTTGTTTTTAGCTTGACAAGGATCTATAAAAATTATCTAAAGTGACTATATAAGTATTACACCAAACCATATTATGTGAAATAACTATCTAGACCATGTTAATCCATATATAGCAAAGATAATACAATTGAGTAAGAATATCAAATTAAATGGATTTCTTAGCATGTCAAGTTACTCAAATTCTTAGTTTAGAAAATATATCTAAAAATAAGCCAAGCTATGTCAATAAACTAAATAGAACCAAGAAGCTACAATTGAATCA
The DNA here is from genome assembly GCA_017311315.1 of Dendrocalamus latiflorus. NCBI lineage: Eukaryota > Viridiplantae > Streptophyta > Magnoliopsida > Poales > Poaceae > Dendrocalamus > Dendrocalamus latiflorus. Next base: position 12,931,452 of record CM029670.1, on the reverse strand, counting down.
TTTTAGAGTGCTAAGTTTAATATTGAACCATTTTGTTCAAATACTTGGATTTGAGCACACATAGCACATTTAACACTTTCTGAAACATATTTTGGTCTTATGTTAGCAAGCAAGTCTTGAACTATAAGTTATCTACAACTGCCTCCTAAGCTTCAATATTTTTTCACGATTCTTTTGATAAGCCATGTGCTAGATCTTAAGCCTTTGTCAATCACCTTAAATAATAAGATTAAAAGCGTGGTTATGGTCATCCAAAAGTCTCTTGAGTTTATGTCTAATGTAATGGCAAACCATCTCATGAGAAAAATTGGTGACATTAGTTTTTCGCACAAAATTTTTTTTTGCACATAAAAGAGATCATTTTTCATTTTATTTTCTAGTTTAAGAGCAATAAGGTACTCCTGAATCCGTAAGCAATACCTAACCCTAGACGCAAAAGGCTAGGAGAATTAAACTCATGTTTCAACAAAGAACTAGTTCAAGCTAAAACTCAATTTAGATTCTAGACTCAACTTAGTTTATTTAACATGGTATGAATAGTGAAAGAATCATTAAAGTAAAACTAGTTATAAATTTCAACATTGACATGTTTTAGTTCAAGTTTTTCATATTCAGTCAAGCTGGCATGGCAAAAGCTAAGCTACACATAAAGAGATATGATTAATCTAGTAGAACTAGTACAAGATATGGTAAATTGTAAAGTAAGATATCGTGTCACACAGGGATAATAGTCAAAGCTCCATTAATATCTTACAATGAAAATCATTAAAATTTAAATACGCATGATGATACAATGGATGCAAATTAGGCAAACTCCCCCTCAAATCAGGCTAAAAGGATAAATTACCCCCCTAACTCACCCTGCAAAGAAGCAAAATAAGAAGAATCGATAGGCTTGGTGAAAATATTTGCGACTTGGTGCTCAGACTTTACATATTGGACGACAACATTACCCTTCTGAACATGGTCCCTAAGGAAGTGGTACCTTATGTTTATGAGCTTGCTTCAATTCATACGGGGCTTTGGAGAGTTACAGACATGATTTGTAAACTTAGGATTTTTAAAACCAGATGGTTGCTTGACATAGACTCTTCTTCTATTAAACCATTAAAACATGCACACTTGATATCCATTTAAAATAGCTTAAAACCCTTAGATGCAGTAAATGCTAGCAGAATGTGAATGGCTTCTAATCTAGCAATAGGTGCAAAGGTTTTCTAAAAGTCTAAGCCCTCTATTTGGGAGAAACACTAAGCAACTAGTCTAGCCTTATTGCGAACCACTGATCCATCCTCACATTGGTATTTTGAAGACCCATTTCGTTTCCATGACATTAGGACCATAATGGAGTTCAACTAAGGATCATATCTTGTTTCTTTTAATGTTCTCAATCTCTTCATATATGACTTTATCCCATGAAGCATTAGATAAAGTATGGATGACATCTCGACTAAGGATCATATCTTGTTTCTTTTAAAGTTCTCAATCTCTTCATATATGACTTTATCCCATGAAGCATTAGATAAAGTATGGATGACATCTCGGGGCTCAAAGGATGCAACAAAAGCTGAATAAGTATAGGAATATGGGGGAGATAAACCTAAAGTGAGTAGCTCGCTCATGGAGATCCTCAATCATTAGCGCCAAAGGGTGTCGTCGCTGAATATGAAGCGATGGTCTTGATGTAGATGTGACCTCTACCTCATGGGCTATGGAGGTAGTAACAAAGCCACTCGAAGCACCGATGAAGGTGGACGGAGGCTACTCGACTAAAGCTGAAGTAGTGAAAGTAGGCTCTCCAATTAACCTAGGAGCAGCTAAAGGAGGGATTAGATCCTCATCCTGAATCAGGGTCATTGTCAAAGAAGATGCTTTCTTGATCACCATGTACCTGTATACCTGTATTGTCAGGTCTAGTATAAGGACTAGCCCTATCAAAATTGACTTCATAAGTCTCCAAATTTTGTTAGTATCTAAATTCAAAACATGATAGCCATGAGTATGAGCAAGATATCTAAGAAATATGCTATTGGAGGATCTTGATTCAAATTTATTGAAGTTGCCATGTTTTAGAATGAAACATTTGCAACTAAATATCATAAAATAAGAGACGTTAGACCTACGACCGAACCTCAACTCATAAGAAATCTTGTCTAAGGCCCTATTTGACACATAACAAGCGGTGAAAATTGCCTCACCACAAAACTTTCTAGGAGTGCTATGCTTATCTAATATAATCCTAACCATCTCCACCAGTCTTATTCTTCCTCTCTATAACTCTATTTTACTAGAGAACTCTAGGAGAAGAGAACCAGTGCTCCAGACCTTGCTCAGCATAGAAAGTGACAAAAAATAAATTCTTGAATTTAGTACCATTATCTCTCCTAATGACTCTCAAAACTCCTGGGAGATCAATAGCTAATATGAGGACCAACTCCCTAAAGCAACTGAAGGACTCATCCTTAGAAGTGAGAAAATACACACAAGAATACCTAGAAAAGTCATCTAGAATGACAATCACATACCACTTCCTTCCTACAGACTAGACTCTAGAAGGACCAACAGTGTCAAAGTACAAGAACTGTCCAGGTGCAATGGCCATCACCATGGTAAGAGGTGGATGAAAAGCAACAACCATCTTACCATGTCTATAGGATGAGAGAAAATACACACAAGAATACCTAGAGAAGTCATCTAGAATGACAATCACATACCACTTCCTTCCTACAGACTAGACTCTAGAAGGACCAACAGTGTCAAAGTACAAGAACTGTCCAGGTGCAATGGCCATCACCATGGTAAGAGGTGGATGAAAAGAAACAACCATCTTACCATGTCTATAGGATGAGCACGCTAGGTCCATGTAACTATTAATCCTAAGCAAAACAATAATAAGATCTAAGCTACTGACTCTAGTCAAGTGATCAAGACCTATATGACCAAGCTTATGATGCCACATTACTAGATCATGAGAATTAGAAGCCATAAGACACCTAGGGCTAGAGCTAGAGGTGATACTAAAATCAACACTAAAGACCTTCTCCAACCTAGAAATCCCTAACACAAGCTTATCAGAGAAATCTAGAATCCTACACTCACTTTTCTTTAACCTCATATCTAGACCCTCATCTAAAAGCTAGGAAACGAAAAGCAAGTTATACCTTATCTTACTTATAAAAGTGACTTTCTTGAGCATGAATTTATTGTTGGTGTGCACAGTGCCCTTAGCCATCACAATCTCGGTGGATGCATCCCCGAACTTGATCACTCACCGCTGGATGCATGAGTGAGGGAGGAGAACTAATGATAATTTCCAATCATACATTGAGAACACATAGAGTCAGCAATCCACATGTCCTCCTTCCTCGTTCGATGGACCTACAGGGCAGAAGTAGAAAACGTCGATACCTCAATTTTGGGGTTAGAAATGAAAGATTTAGAAATCTAGTATTAAGCCACATGACGAGTAGGAACAATAATAAAATAGTAATAGATCGGCTAGTACGAAAATCATGAGAGTACACATGAGAAATACCTAAACCACTCTGAATCAATCTACCAAAAGACCAGTACTCCCACTGTCTAGAAGCTACTCGTGGTCTGCCCTTATAAAATCCTAGCACACGATGTTGCCTAGCTCCACCAAAATAGTCAAAGAAGGAATCTATGAACTACTCTAGGAGCACTCAAAACCAAAGTCCTGCTTGTAGAGACACTCATGGGTGAAGGGACTCCTCTAATGATCCTCAAAGCACACACCCGCTCTCTCCTCTCAAACTTGACCTTGTGGAAGTAAAACTCTACAAGGTGGCCTTCCTTCTTACAAAAGGTGTATTGGTACTTGGGTTTTTGAGGGGTCGAACCTGCTGAAGTAGAAGTACCTGAATTGCAAGAAGTGGTCTGGGCAAACTAACTGACTTAAACACAATATTTGAAGGCTTATCTTGGTTTGACCTCAAACCTGCCACTCTACATAATTCTCACTATCTTAGGTAGGTGATTTTTTTGTAATGCTCTATAGAGTTGAACCTTAGACCTCTATTCTTCACACTCACATTAGATAGCACAAGAATCATGTTGAGGTTTTTCTTTACGCTAAAGAATCTTTCAAGGGTCTTTTTGAGATAGTAATTTTTTTTGGCTTGGTTGGCACATGTGGTACACTCAAGGTTCTTGGTTGCCTTAGCATATCTTTCTTTATGGATAGCTACATCTACCTTCAAAGCTTTACAAGACACACAAGAGATATTCTTAATCTAATCCAACTGCTTCTCAATCTTAACTCTAAAAGCCTCATGCATGTCATGTAAATCATTTCCAATCTTAGCACAGAATGCACAAGCAATATAATTAATGGAATTCTTAGATGTAGTCATAGATAAGAGTTTTCTATTTTTATCTTAAAGTGTCTTATTAAGGGCTTCTATTTCATTAGTGAGCTTGTGACAGTTTTCACCTGATTCAATTTTAGCATGATGAAGCAATTCAGTTAATTCTTTCAGTTCTTGCTCTCTAAACTCATAATGAGAACATGAATATTCATGAATGAATTGGAGCAAGGTTTTAGTGGCACTATTAAGTTCTAGTTTAAGCAAGGTATAGTTGGAGCAAGATAAAGCAATAGCACCTATGTCAACATGATCATTCTAGACTTAAGTGTCACTAATTTATCCTTAGCATCTATGAGTTGACTGGCAATAGAAGAATGAGCAATCGTAAGCTTATCCAACTCAGAATATAAAGCAAGGCAGCCATCACAGTTTTCATCATCAAGAATTATGGATTTGACCCTAATAATTTCAAAGTCCAAGTTGTCGGTCATGAAATTCTGATTCGTAATTTTCTTAGCCTTTTTCTGAAGTTCTCTTTTAGCTCGAAGAAGAGCACACTTTATATTCTCAATCGAGGGACATACCTCATCAGGATTACTGTAGGGAGTGCCATCATCGATGGTGTTGTAGGTGATGTCCTCGGCCATGAAGCACATATCGGTGAAGTCCTGATTCTTCTTCTTGCTTCTAGAATCATCCTCGTCATTCTTTCCCGAAGTCCATATCACTCATGTTGATAGTCTCGAGAGCGCCAAGGACCCAGTTGATGAACTTATGGTAGTTGATCTTCTTGGGCTTCACGTCGTGAGCTTGAGGACGTTTTTGGAAGTCCTTCTCCTACTTGACCTTGAGCTTAAGGCATTTGGCCCGAATGTGGTTTAGCTCACCATAATCAAAACAGGTAAAGGGACCACTCCTCTTACGGTTCCTCACATTGTGATAAGTTTTTATGAATTTGATGGTTATGAGTGGTAAGTCCTCCTCTAGGAGTCTCTCCAACTTCTCATCACTCAGGGAATTCAAGATGGACAAGGAGAAACTAGAAGAAACAAAGTTAGAAGGACTAGAAAAACTGCTCTGAGTAGGGTCGATTACAAAAGTCATCAACTTTATATTGGGGAGACATGAAATGAAGTCAATATCATGCATCTTTAACCTCGAGTAATGCTTATCTATGATAAGCTCATTCATAACAGTGTTGTTATTGATGGATGTAAGCTTCACCTCTAAACCTTCATATCTAGGATACCAAGCACTTGATGTGCATTCTCAGACTTAGGATATGCCAAGCCAACCACATGCAGGTTAGTGAGAATCTTAGTGAACATAGTAAACAACTCATCTAAAGGTTCACCAGGCTTTTACTCAAACTTGAAGTATTTTTTCTTGAAGTGATTCTATTTTACTTCCTTAATCGCCGTATAGTCCTCATGGTAATCAGCAAGGATCGCTCAGATATCGTGAATAGATGTGAAGTGAGATACTCAATTAAACTAAGATCTATCAAGCCCCTGAATCAAGAAGTTACGTGTCTTATTGTTTGCCTCCACATCTGCAGTATTTGTTGAAGTGGCTTGGTTATCGGCAAGCACAACATAGAGTCTCTTGCCTTTCTACAAATTGGTCACCCTTAGGTTGGATGTAAGCTACCATCTGAGCCTTCTAATGGGGATAGTCAATCCTATCGAAGACCAGTAGCTTGGTGGAGTGCTTGTCTGATCCTATGGCTCTAAGACTGACCAAGATCTATCAAGAAGAGCTAACTGGGCTCTGATACCACTTGTAGGACCTCAAGGGAAACAGGGGTGAATGGTGCCTTCTCAAAATTTCCTTCAAGTTCCAGAAATCTTTCACTCTAGAGCTAAAGAACTAAGAAGATCATATTTCACAACCTACACCCAAGCAACAATCCAAAACAGTGAAGATGCACGAACTTTGCACCTAACTAGTCTGGCCAATGATAGATCGGTGGCAAGCCAGTTATATAACTAGTTGGTGGTTTGATCAGCACCTAGACTAACCGAGCTAGGCCTAGGAGTAGTCTGACCTCTTCCCTACTCTCAGAATAGAAAATCAGCCTAAGTCCAAATACCTTTTGGTGCAAACGTCAAAATGCATGATTAAATGAAATCAAACTTTGCATACACCTTGCTGAGTATCTCAGGAACTCATTCCATCCAAGTATTGGGAGGATCTTTGCCAAAGTCCAACCTTTTGTCAAAACATATAAGGTTGCACCAACACCGTGTAAATCTCAAAAACTTGAGAAACAACTTACGCGTGGCTTAAAAACAGCCAAGATGGCTTTAAATATGTTCCCACATATCACAACAAGCAAAACTACTCAATGATACCCAATGAATTGAAGTCAAAACCCTCATATCAAGAATCCTCAAGAAAGGCTCCAAATCAAGCAAGAACCAAGTACATTTGAAATCTTGCAAATCATAGTGCCTAGATGAATGAGATTTAATCTACATGAGTCATCTCCATCACTTACATGCTCTTAGTATGCAACAAAATCAAGAAAGGGAGAGAAGAGACAAAGAACCAACGAGAACAAGAGCAAATCAACTTAGACAAGAAGACTTCATGGGAGATGAACAAATTTAATTATATCACTACTTGTAGATGAAATTTTTACAGCCACTTTATGAGGAGGAAAAGAGAGTACACCGCAATACTCACCTTCTCTCTCAAACCATAACCCTAACTCAAGGATAGTTGGAATGGTTACCCACATGCCTTCATCCCCAACCCACAAAATAGATGAATTAACTAGCTTACATCTAACTCTAATGAATACTATCCACGAGCACAAATGGGGAAACCCATTAACCCCATGTAACACGAGTTTTATACTCACACTTAACTAATGACCACTTTTCAAAGCACATAAACCCGAACCCGCTAAATCTTTACCATTTGATCCACTTGATCTTCTCAGCATCTTGACCTAAATCGTTTTCCCAAACACCACTCAAGCATCGCTGTTTTGATCCAACAAAGTTTCTAGTATTTGATCAATTACCAAAATACCCTTACCTTACGTGGTCTTCACCTTCCCTTGCAAACTATCGTCATGCTTGTCATGTGTAGGTGCATCAATAGCTTGCAACGCGTCGGTAAGTCTTTCCCGCTACGGTTCAACCGGGTCACGTTTCATTTGGACTGACCAAGCCATTTGGTGTAACCCGTCACTTGAATCTTCCTTTCAATATTCTTTGCTTTTTTTATACCTTGGTTGATCTCAACCATCTTATCCATCATTCTTGACCATTTTGAACGTGGGCTTCTCCATGAGCGTAGTCTCGGTTCTTGGCGTTGATCATATTTGACTTCAAATTCCATGCATATAGAAAGACAAAAAATTGTTTCCGGACAAAAATTCTTCACTACTTAACCCACGTTAGCTCAAACATATTTAATACAATATGATTGCACTGACCTAGGACCAAAAAACCAATTCTCGACCAAATTCCCAAAAAACGGAGCACACTGCCAAAATTTAGACCACACCCGGTCAGACCGCTGTGCACGCTCGGTTTGACCATTGAGCATGGTCGATCTGACCAATTGTACCGATGACGTCAGTCTGACCATGAAGGACTAAAACCAGGCTGAAAATTTAAATTTTCCGTAAATTTGAGTTTCAACTTGACATACATTGACAATAGTTAAATAATTATGAACCTTCTTACATGATCCTTCACAATTTCTTGTACAAACGTAAGAAGTTGTCCTCTTTTTTTCTTAGTTCGCAAGAATCGTCGAAAGAAGAAGAAAAAAAAAATCATGATTCAATTTCAAAAAAATCGTGATTGTTCGTTCTTTCTTTACCTCACCCGTGACTCGTTTTTCCCTTTCGTTGACATACAATGCAGGTGTCGTCAATGCGTACTACTGTTGCTGCACCTTCTCAAGGACGAGACGGATTGTTCTGCTTCTGTTGCAACCAATCTATTCCTAAAACTTCCCCCTTCCTCGACCACACACGACTCTGTTTCTTGGCATGCAGCTTCCTCGACCACACACGACTCTGTTTCTTGGCATGCAGAGCATGCAGTTCTTCTTTCCCCCGGTACAGGCTGCAGCTTGGTGTTAATGATCCTGTCTGTGCGGCGAGCTATCATCTGTACAGGCCTTGCCACCCCCCTCGCGTCAGACCAGCTGGATTCTGTCGGTTGCCACATGCTTTTTTCTACAATCCCATGGATGCTGAAACATCAGGGCGCATGTAACTGTTTTGCTTGCAGCTGCTCACCGTGATCCGAAAATATTTGCGTGGGTCTTTTTAGCTGCGATTTATGATTTATGATCGTACATTATGGTTTTTTTTATTTTAGCATGAATGCTTATATGAATAAACCGATGTCGATAAATCAATTAAAAAACTATTTCATAAGCTATTTCAAAACGACAAAAAACTGTTCTATTTATTTATTTTAAAAAATCATAAGTTACAAGCTCGGCTTTATCACAGCCGTGTTCCGCACACGGCTCTCTCGACGGTCTCTTGACAGGGACAGTTGCTGAAACGAGGGGAGGGGGAGGAGTGATGAACATAAACGCTGATCTGTCCGGCCAAACGACAGTCGGGGCCTGAAAGCCATTGCTCTGCGCTCTGCACCTCTGCTCTCCATCATACTACGACTCTATCACGTTCCTCGTGTTCAGTCAGGGGAAGAAGGGAAAAACACGGCAGATGGTGTGCGTCGGAGTCTGGTCCGCCCGCGAAACCGAACGGGGCTAAGCAACAAGCCTGAGGTCCTTGTCCATTGATCACCGTCAGCGATTCCCACTGGGGGGAGCTGTAACGCCCCCGTTTTTGAAGGCGCTACTGTACTCCATAACCGTACAAAAATGAACAGTTACAGAGTACTGTACCAGAGTGCACACCATAACAGCGCAAGCTTATATAGCATAAAAGCCAAACTTTTATTACAGACATAAGGTTTAACAACCAGTTTTAACATAATGGGCGAGAGAGCCTAAAATTACCTTACATCACAAAAACACCCCAGGCGGCCTGAGCGCAGCTGAGACCTAACACCCTTCATCCTCCTGGAAGAACGGCTCTTTGGAAACACCAGCTCCTGCATGAAAATCTTGGCTTCCTTGGTCTTCTGTTTGTTGTTTAGCAAGTCATGAGTATAACCGTACCTAGCAAGTTACAAGGGTAAACCCTAGTTTACTACTTGCAAGGATAATCAAGGGTGGGAATATATTGGGTTTATTACATTGATTGGAAGCAGTTTTATTTGCAAACAAATAAAATTTAAAACATTTGCTCCTTAAGATCAGGGGGTTTTGTTATCAGATAAAGTTTCATCATTATTCAGATTAACATCAGAAACTCTACTTATGCCTCGTTGTTGGTATCACCCAATTAACACAGCTTCATTAACCGGAAGCACGGCGTATTCGAATACCATTAGTTCACTCTGCAGAGTTGCTCAACTTTACCCACACGATTCCTTAACCCTCATGACTAAGTTAAGAAAGCTAGGTCGTTTCACTGCTCAATTCTTTATATAGGCTCTACCCGGTAGCATCACTCAGTCATGGGCAAATATTAAATATAAACTTCCCCTTGCTGTTTTAAGTGAACACTACTGTTGTTAGGTACCCGCAGCATACCTAACTCCTTGGCGTCCTGTCATCTCATCCTGTAGAGTTTCAATTGAACAGAGCAGCTACTAAACCAGTGTTGACAAGTCAATTCCTGTGGTTTGAGCGGTCACTGTGTCTTTTACTTGGCACAAGGTTCTTGTCCTTATATTTTCACCTGAGGCACTCAACCACAAACTTCCACTGTGCTCAACAGCACTAACCACCACCAATCCAAACCAGCCTCCATCCTAGTGTAATACCCCAAAAGCGATTCGAGAGTTAATTGATTAATTGGAGTGAGGGACCTTATAGAAAAGAATTAAACAATAATTTTTAGAGGGGGATTTCTGAAAAATCCCGGTAACTTGGGCCTGGGCCTTGGCCCAAGTGGAGGCCGGCCAAAGAGGGGGGAGGCGCCCCTCCCCCCAAACCCTAGCCGCCACCCCCATTCCTCCCTCCTCTCTTCCCCCTGGCCGCACCCCTCCCTGCCCTGCGCCTCCAGCAGCCCCTCCTCCTTCCCCCTCCTCCATTGAAGCCCCTGCTACTGGTGAAAAAGATCCCCTTTGCTGCCGGTCGAGCGGAGGAAGGGATCAATCGCAGCGAGACGTTTTTGATCCGGAAGAAGGAGGAGAGGAAGGGAAAAAGGGAAACGGAAGGGGAAGGAGATTGTGTGGTGTTCATCGTAATCTACATCGTTTGTCAAGGGTAACCCCCGTTGTTCCCCAATTGGATGCATTTTTATTAGTTGTTACAATATCGGTATTCTGGACTGCCTGGACAGGATGTGTTAGGCGGTCGTTTTGGGGTAATTTTGTGGGGAGTCAGGTCTGGACTTCTCCTGGAGAGTTGTAGAGGACGTCATTATCTTTCCATGAAGTGCTAGAACGCGTTATTCGAACCTATGTAGCAAAAGTTACGATTTTTCTAGTAGGACTGTTCTGCAGATCGGGGGAATTTCTGTCAGGTTTCGGTAGATTGGTCTGGGCGATTAGAAAACAGGAGAATCAGAGGATCTCCATATTATGAAAGTTGCAGATAATTTGCTTAGCTTTCGAGAACGGTCCAGAAATCCTGATTCCGACTCTCGGGGTGAACGTTATGACAATTTTAGTGCGCTGTCCAGAGAACCCGTTATGAAACTGATGTTTTAGAAAATTGGATGGCGCGGGTAGAGGATGGCCGAATCAGGGAGACTCACTAACTAGGTTTAGTTAGATAATTTAATTATCTTTCCATAAAGTCTGAGAACGCCCTATTCAGACTTCTGTACCAATAGATACGAATTTTTGAAGTTGACTATCCGTAGAGGGGGACAGGGTGGCCGAAAGGATTTGGGGTTTTGAGTCAAGCTAAACATGTTGGGTTAGTTTGGGGGTGTTTTTATTTAATCTAAAGACTCGCTACTGTTGTCTTAGCAATCATTATAATTATTATTCAGGAGGAGGACGGATCCCAGGGGCCGCACCTTCTGCTCATCCCCTGTTTTCCCGTGATTAAGGCAAGTATAATGATGGTCTAAACTTTATAGTGTGAATTGTTGATGATTGTTGGTTTGTAGATGTTTGATCTATATTATGAGTATATGTGATCTTGATTATCTTAATGATATGTTGGTATGGTTTATGGTCGATTGCAAATGAAAGTGTTCAGGAGAATTTCTGGTGCATAACTATTGTGAATGCAAATTTTATTTGTTGAGACATTCACGCATATGCATCATCCTGATTTATTGAAGTCTTGGTCACGAGATGACCAAGCGTCGAGGTCCTCGTCATGTTGATGACATGACGGGCTAAAGGTCCCCATACTTGAGGAGTATGGGCAATTGGTCCATGTACCAGATGGTACAGGCATGAGTGTGCATTGACGGATGCACACTCCGCATTACCGGTAAAATGCGAAAGAGAAGAGATAAAGAGATTTTTGATCATATTGCATAGCATGGTTTATTTATATGATTGATGGATGAACTTGAGAAATGATATTCACTTTTATTTTTGATACTACTATTAGATTTGCTGAGTCATTGGACTCACTCTTGTTGTTGTTGTGTTTGTGGTTGCTGTTTGTTTTAGGTACCTTTATGAGACCGGCATGCATGGGGATAAAGAAAGATTAGTTTGTTGCACCTGCACGATCTACCCACCATGGGAGAAAGAAAGAACATTAAACACTATCTGCTGAATAACTAAAGTGGTATTTGATTAATGATCATCATGTTTAAGATGTAATAAAGGATTAGAACTCTTTTACATTGCTTCAGTTCTTTATTTAAGCATTGTGGTTATGAGTGTGATGGTAAACATAATCCAGTTTTGTTTAGAATTGATTATATTGCTTACTGTCATTCATATCATTTGATTATGCTTGTTGGAACCTCTGATTTAGACAATAAACAAAGGAGGTTCTGCGATCAATTTTGTAAGATGTTTTTAGTTTATCCTTGCTTTGTTACTAGTTTGGTAGCATTCCAGGTCATTGTTTGGCTGGGGTGTTACAGTTGGTATCAGAGCGGGCTGTAGGTCCGTGGTTAACGAAATATTAATTTTGACACACTAAGCACTGTAGGTGGGAATGGGGTTTGCATTGCATCTACGTTTCCGTCGGTTATCATAGTTGAATGTGTGCTTAATGTTTGACTTTGTACGTGTTATGAGATGATCTTTTGTGCCTACGATTTGATTATATGATTGTTGTGTGTGGTGATAGTTGATGTCGAGAAATAGAGATCGTGATGTGGCCATTGGCATGGCCAGGTTATATCACTGTTCGTGGTATTGAAATGGTGAAGGATTTTTCCTTAAGCAACTTAGTTTCAGATGTTAGGAATGAGTCCTTTAGAAAAGTTTCTCTCTTCCCTGAGTTGAATTTGGTCAACTCTTATCCTGTGGTGGTGGATGAATTTATCTTGGGCTCGTGGTTCATTGCAGTTGAGGGTTTTCAATTGGTTTCTACCTGTTCTTTGAAGCAATTATTGTTTTTGGACTATTGAGACACTTTTGCTACCTGTGAGCACTGTGGATTTGCACGGTTGGTCCCTTTGCGGGAGTTTTGTCTTGTTGTGAAACATGTCTAATTTGTTCGCTTGGTATTCTTGTTAATGAAAGTTTTATGTTGTAAATTCTTTAGCATGTGAAAGCTTTGGCTTTATGTAATTCTTTTGAATTATTCTAAGTGTTGAAATTTAATACCTCTCTTTTCCGGAGGGAGGTGTTAAAATCCGTTTGTGATGTCTTGGGTTATGGTTAAGTCAGAGATTGTAATCAAATAAATTGTTATGGTATGAGTATCTTTGGAAGTGAAACCGAATAAGTTGATGTTGTCTTCTTGTAGTTGTTCATGAACTATGTTTATGAATAGGGCTATTCCTAATGGAATCAATAGAGTTATAAGAGGCGTGGAACTTTGATGAACTGGTTGATCAATAAGAGAGACAAAATTAGTAAATTTTTTGGAATAAATTGGATCAACATGTCTCAATGGATTAATCTAACTGTTTAGGATAGTTAAATTCAGAAGGTGTTGGATTACTGTATTAGTGGATATTAGTCTTAGAGTTATCTTTGTGGATACTTAGTGTTCGTATGTAATTGCTAAGTGCAACTGTTGTGTAATGAAGTTTGGTGTTGCGCATCAATAAGAGAGCAATGGATGGGGTTTAAATGTGATCTATATTTACATGATGGTGGGATTGTCAGATGATAATATGTCTTTGATGGAAGAGTTTTGGTAGAATCATTAAAATTGTGTAGTAGATCTCCTCTAATTTAAAGCGGTTGTTGTAGTGAGGTCGTAAGGTTTTGAAATACTTTCAATTTGAGGATGGGATGATAAAGTAGCATGGAACTATTTGATGAGATTTTGGAGGGCTTTATAATGGAAGGGTAGACGATAACGATTCTTGTTAAGAGTGTATTATTCTTGATGTTAGTAAGATTGTTGCAATCTTGTTGGAAAAAAAAGACACTTTGAAATAAGTTATTGTGTTCTTTTGGAAAGGTTTATGATGCGCTGGTAGGCTATGATGATTCATGCTAAGAATATATAATGATGAGGTTAGTAAAACTGAGTATGAGATGATGAGGGCAATGTTGATTCTTTTAGAAGTAAAGGAATTTGTTCGTCTTCCGTGATGTCAGTTAAATGAAATGTTTGGAGTTTTGCATTCATAATCCTATGGGAGTTCATGAATTATTGTGGTATCTGAAATTAGTTGCGCATAGTGACGTATTGGAAGGTTCAATCGGTTCTTAAGTGAGTCATGTGATTGAGCTTAAATGATCGTTTGCTTGAAGTTGGTAAAGTGATGTTTCCATTAAAGAAAATTATGTCCTTTGTTAAATTGAAGGGTGTAGTAGAGGTATTTGCGGTTGGATTCAAGTTTTGTACCTTGCAGCTTATTGAAACATGCTTAACCTTGCTGGTTTGCCACAAAGGAATCCCTCAAGTTTATTTATTTATTTATTTATTTATTTATTTTCGGTTGAAGTTTGATACTCTCTTCTTGTGGGACTTGTGCACTGAACTGTGGTCTCGTCTTCTATTTTCCAAGATCTTGGCTATTCGACCTTTTTTCCTTGGTCTCGTGTCTACGGTGAGTGGTAAACATTTTTCTATGTGCTGAAATTTGTTTCTATCTATATCTTCTTCTGAGGAAGGATTAACCAATCCGTGTTGCAAAGCCTTTTAGGTTGTAGAATGGCAACTTGATAGTGGTGGTCAAGTAGATGATTTTGGTGAGATTGTAGGTGTCAAGTTGTTTGAGATTCATTGAGTGATAAATTGATTTCTTGGAATAATTCTCGATGAGGATTTGATTTAAATAGAATGTTTGTCTTTGGAGCTAACTGATTTCATGGTTGCAATTAGTAGAACCTATAATAGATTGTAGTTCAAGAATGTTTCGATGAACAGTGCAGCCCATGCGGGTTTAAAACCCAACGGCTGGGTGGGTCGGCCGCCTCGGCCCAGCGAGGCACGGCCGAAAGGGCCTAGACGCGCACACGTGCGCTCGCCCGATGGGCGACGCGCGGCTGGCGCGGACGGCACAGATGCGCGCGGAGAGGACGGCCCAGATGGGGAGGTGGCGGCAAAGACAACTATCGGGATGCGACCACGTCGCCCCCTCCCAGTCGTCTTCTACCTCCGGCCTTTCTCTCCAGCGGAGAAACAGGGCACCACGGATTTTCGCGATTCGGATTCATCGATGATCACCGGCGAGGGTGGGCGGTACGGATGGCTTCTTGGGGTGGCACAGGTTCCATTTTGGAGCTTTAGAGAGCACGGGGATGGGTGGTAGCGGTTGGCGTCTAGAGAGAAGTTTGCGGGCTTTCAAGCAAAATTAGGGTTTTCCAGGGGCTCTCTAGCGTGGTTGGCGGTGGTTTGACCATCTAGGGTTTACAGGGAACACAAGGGTAGCTTTGATTTGGTTTGGCCGATGGTAATCTTCGCCGGCGGGATTATCGGGTCAAGCTCAAGCTTGATTGAGCTTACCTGTGTGTTAGGCATGTCAGGGAGGTACTATGGCTGAAAGCAATTGAAATTTGGAGGTTGAATGAGGGAGATGGGGTGAGCGACTTACCGGGCTCAGGGGAGATGATCGGCGGTGACTCAGTGGACTTGAGCTGAAATTGAGTGCTCGGTGGGGTTTGCGAGCATGCTAGGAAGCGCAAGGCAGTAGGATTTGGGTTTTTAGGCAGTGGAAGTTGGTGGCCGCGGAGAGGCGGTTCGGGAGTGCGCCTCCTGCGCGCGAACGAGAGGATAGGGCGGTGCTGTCGTAGCGTAGAGGGCAGAGGGGAGCTGGCACTGCAGCTTTGCAAGGAGTACGGACACTTTGACTTGGGCGCTCAAGCTAGGAAAGATCGAGAGAGAGAGGGAGCTGAGGCGAGAGAGCAGGCGCGGAGGCAGTGGCGCGCGGAGCAAGGGAGGAACAGAGATGAGAGGTTGAGCGGTGGGACTGTGGGTGCAGGCAAGGTGTGAACGCGCTGGGAGCGGCGGCTGCAAACCAGCGATGCGAGGAGATGACGCGTGCGTTGGCAGCCGGAGAAAGGCGGTTCGGCGGCGGCGGCTTCACAGGGAGGCGCCAGCGCAAGAAAGAAGGCGCAAAGCCAAATAGGGAAGGCGCTTTTCACTAGAAATTTGCCAAATTGGGAATGGAAAAAGAATTCAAGCAAAAATCAAATAATATTAAATTTTTTTGAATTTTTGGGGTGTTTCAGGAGCCTGCACGGCGACCGGGCAGGCGACGACTTTCCCTGACGTGACGTGTCGTGCACAGAGGCGTATGGAATGGGTCCCGCGGGGGCCCTGACTCCCCATAACATGCAATTTTTTTACCCTTATGATTGTCTAACTCAGAAGATGTACTACTAGTGCTATTGTATGGCGCACTCCAAATAACTAGTAAGTAGTGTATGCCATGTGTCCCAGTGTTTGCATATTCTTTTCACATTAGATTTCTGTAATAGCCTAATTTTCAGTGTCTTTTTAAAATTTTAAAAATAAAAAACCATTTGCAATTTATTTGATTAATTTAAAGCTTAATTTGAAAATTTTAAAAAAGTAAAAATATTTTAAATGATTAAAAGAAACTTCAATTAAATCCAAAATTATTTTATTCGGTCTTTTCAGGTTCCACGGATGTTTATGGAATTTTCTTGATTTTTTCTGAATGTATTTTCTTTTTCTTTCTTTCTCTCTCTTATTCATCTTCTTTCTCGGGACATTGTTTCTATGTGCTGTGTCGTCTGAACTAAAAATCAACAGCCCATCATTCTTTTTCCCATATCTTTTCACTCAAGCATCAGATTCAAATCTGTCTGAAGCACTACAAGCCCATCAACACCGTGCATTCATCACCGATGTCAATGCTTCTGTTACAACAATCCATTAGTGTTTTCATTGCCGTTTTATTCATCAGTTTCTGAAACCAAAACCGTCGCCCATAATAATGCACGTTCCCGGTGATTCGAATAAAGAGAGAGGCTATAAATTGGCACACCAACACCTCTACTACCCCTTTTCATTCCCTCAAAATCTCGTAACCTTTGGAGGTTTGACGACGACGAATTTCTCATGTTCCCGAACGTTAGCCATCACAGTCGATTTGGGCATTCATCATCCCAGTGAAGATTTTCAACTTTTGCTTGCGTTATCTCCTGTCTTAGCATCCAAGAAACTCATCCACTATTTTTATTTAATTTTTCGTGTAGCCAATCGACGGGAATTGAGCTTTTCACGGAATCAGCTATTTTTGACTTCTGCCGCCGATTCGTCATCGTCGGTGAGTGCTTTTATGATTCCTTGTATTGATAGCATCACCTCCATCCCCTCAACACAACCCATAGCTCAACTCACTCAATGGTTGGCTGAGGAGCTCCACCACCTTGCGCCACCTCCTGCTGGATGTCCTCACCGTCGTGGGCCATCCTCGACCACTCTCAAGCCAAACCAACTTCACCATTGCCTTCACCATATCTCTGGCCATCTCATGCTCCCTCTATTTCCCTCGGAACATCGCCGGTTTGCTGGAGCCAGCGCAGCCCACTGCCGTCGTGCGCCCCAATCGCCGCCACCACCGCCTCGCTCCATCTCCAGCGCTGCAACTACCACCATTGGGTAGAGGACCTCGCCGGGGTTCCATTTTGCAAGTTCGCTGGCCACCCCACTGCTTACCTCACCGGCGCATCCACCATGCCCGTGCGCTCTGCTCTCTGTTGATAGTTTTGTATGTTTAGTTCTGATGGTTGAGTTCTCTATTGATGCTTTGCCTCTATGACTTGTGGGCCCCTATGTCATACTCTAATTTCTATTTCCATCTAATCATTCTTTTCTCACTAGCTTATAGGCCATTGATGTCATACACACACAAAAATTCTTCTTTTTCTCTTCTTTGTGAAACAATGGAGACAGCATGAGTCCAATACAATAATTCTTAGATTTTTGTCATTTCATGTGTTAACCAAACTTCCAAATGTTTGTTCTCCCTCATACGAACTCTGAATTCATTGATTCTTTTTTATAAATTCATGTAAAATCAAAACCTTCCTTCCAGTATATATTTTATATATTTTTTATTTTATTTAAATTTATTTATTTGTTTGTTTGTTCTTCTCGATTCGTGCGTGTAAAATCTGATGTCGCCGACGCCAGTTTGGACCAACAAGAAGCGTTAAACTTCAATTTCAATGAAGGCAAGTCATAGACCTTTGACCATATTGAACCTAATTTATAAAATTATATTGTTTAAATTAACATGCATTACTAGTTTTATATTAAATATATCCAGGATTAGTTAAATACCTACTTGATAGTATGCTATCGTAAATCATTGTGAATGACATATATTCTTGAAAACCATAGGATGGGTTCCTTCATCATGTTTATCATAAACATTTTACTTAACCATCTATGGAATTGTGGCGGATAGCCATTGTTGATAAAATTTGTTGTGCCATGGTAGGGGATGCCATTGAGTCTGGTTAAATAAAATTGATTTGGTATTCAGATGAATGATCGTGAAGTAAAGGGGGTGCGGGAAGCACATTTTGGATGAGGATATTTCGTTTAAGTAGTCACTAAGGACTTAATCTCGTGCGCCATTGATCTGGGCCCTATCGTACAATCACATGTCTAGTATGGAATGGACCTGATTGATTAATTAGTAATGTTTTAATTTAGTTCTGTTTAGGTTGAAGTGTGAATTTTAGGTTGGACATTCACATTAAGCACAAGAGGGGGCCGGATGGAGGCGAAACCTTAGCGAGTAGAACTAGATCAAAACAGAGCTTTGTAAAAGCCTTGTGATAATCATTTTAGTCGCACGCCTTCAGAAGAATGTCTTGGCCGACATTATAAATTGATTATCTCTTGTGGGTCAAACTGTACAACCTCTGCAGAGTGTTAAAAACTATTCGAATAGCCGTATTCCCGGTTATGGACAATGGCTGGTGATTTCACATAGGAGATAAATTTTATCTAAAAATTGTGGTTTGTGGAATGGTTGGGAAGTGAATGGGTAGTTCACTAGTTGTTTCAAACTACTTGTTTACTTATGTATGTAATGTTTTCAATTATGCTTTTCAATCTATTTACCATATTTACTATCAAAACTGCTTTATGCAAATAGCTATAAATCTACTCTTGTTCAAGCTGTGCATGAATACTATTTACATACATTTTCCTACGGCTTGTTGAGTATTTTATGTACTCACAGATTTATGCCATTTGTTGATCAATCATCGAAAAAGACCTAGGGAACACTGAATTCTACGAGAAGTTGTACTTCGAGGACTATGCGATCTAGGGTGTGTTTTTTCACTCGATTGTCTGTGGCATATCGGATGGCTACCACAAGAGTTTCTTTTGCTGCAAGTTTATTTTCTGTCATTAAGCCCTACGTGGCAATAATAGTAAAACCTTGACTGTAAGGTCCGTTGTTACTATTTAGTTAAATTAGCTTATTTTTAGCTGTTTCATTGTATGGATATGATTTCATCAATGTTGATACTGTGTGCATTAGCTACTGATCTTGGAACTAGTTCAGAATATATAGAAGATTCGGATTTGCAAATACGGGTCCTGACAATTTCACTAACCTTTTTTAGGATACAACATAGACGTACACTCAACTCGCACAACATGCACACCCCACATACGCAAACACACGCGTATACGTCTACTACACACATCTATAAATAATTATTGATGGGAGGCTACAAGGTATCTAGGGCATAGGCACTCGTCATAGCACCGTATGGTCGGAAATGACTTCATAGTCATAAGCTCGTCTGTGTGGTCATAAACGACTTCATAGTCATAAACGACTTCATAGTCGTAAGCTCGTCTGTGTGGTCGTAAATGACTTCATAGTCGTAAGTTCGACTGTGTGATCGTAGGCTCGACTGCGTGGTCGTAAGTTTGACTATGTGGTCGTAAGCGATTCTGCGTGGTCGTAATGACTGACATCATAATTCTAATTTCCTTTAGAAAAATAATTCCAGAAAATCAGCCATTTTTTTCTCTGATTTTAAACTTCCGAGAGCTCATTCTCTTTCGTCCTAACTCCGATTGAGCCCATTTAAATTTCTAAATTCATCAAAAAATTTAATCTATCCATTTCTACCCTTAATTTAAATATTTGTAGTTTATTTGAATTTATTTTAATTTTATTTGAGTTTGGTGGGTTATTTTTCACATGTAGACTACGACGATTCTGGAGAATTCTACGATGACGATTCACACCCATTTGAGGAGCAAGGCAAGTCACATACCTTGACCATGTTGATCCCAGTTTGTAAAATAAAATTATGTTGTTTAAATTATTCTGCATGTATATTTTTATTCAATGTATTTCATTCCAATTTTTGATATAGTTAATGCCTACTTGTTAATTCCTCCATTGACATTGAATTCCTTGATACCTTGTCACCCTAGAATCAAACTCTAGTTAGTACACTACTATTGACTAGAGAGTTTTATATCAAATGCTTAGACCTGCTTAGACATAATCTTTACTTTGGGATAACCTTTTCACATAAAATGATAAGTTTTTTAAATGTATTCTTGACTTCGGTGAATCAAGAAGGATAATGAAATATTTTGAAATAAAATATAAAATCTGGTTTAGACTTAGACTAATGGTTAGGTGGTGGGTGCAGGCATGCACTGTTGTTCGGTGACACGGTGTTGATTGTCGGGCACATGGGGTATGTTGTTGAGCCTAAGTCAAATTAAGGACGGATCTGTGAGTTACTATTGCAAAGCTCTATCGTACTACCAGAAGGCTGGTATGGGACAGTCCTGACTGATTAATTTGTGGGTCCCAACCCGAGTCACGTCGTAGGTTGAAAGTGAGCATGGCGTAGGCCATGAGAAGTCTCACTCGGCCCAAGAGGGGGTCCCAGTCTGGTGGATTCCTTACTAGGGTGAAACTTTAGTGTTGGCTTGGCCAAGTTGAAGGCTTTGCATTGTAAATGCGTTGTCATGATCTCTCTGCCGCACACATGAGGAAGTGTGTTAATCGCATGGCAATATGAGATGCTCATGTCTTGTGGATAAAACTGTACATCCTCTGCAGGGTGTATAATCTATCATGGATAGCCGTGTCCACGGTCATGAGTAAACTGAGTAAAGTTTTTCATGAATTAGACTTTGTTTTCAAAATGGTTTATGAAAACCTTATGGATGGTTAGAATCCATGAGAGATTGGAAGCGTATGGATGGATGGAATCCATACGATATCTTATAGAAAAGATGGTCCGGGTGGGATGCCCGTAATTAGGTTAGTGTTTGGTCGGAGCCTGCACTAACGGTATTAATTTCATTTACAATTACTATTTTTACTTATTGTATTAAATTCAACAACTTTCAATCTATTTACCGTTATTTTTAAATGCAATTTTATGCACAAATAACCCTATATGCCTTCATTTGTTGCCTTTATCATTATATTGCATTTCTCCATGTGACTTGCGGAGTACAAGTTTGTACTCACTTTTGCCATCTCATCACAGAGGAGGACGACTTCGACTATGGTGAGGACTAGGATGAGTAGGCCACGTCTTACTGTCTTTTGCCTATGGACAAGCTTGGGCTTCACTTTATCAGTTGCTTCCATAGTTATTTAACTTTATTATTGTTGCCAATGAGCATTGATTGAAACACTGGCTATAAGGTTGTACTCTCTTATTTAATAAATTTGTCATTGTGCTTGATATGTATCCCTGTTATCACTGTGTGCACTAGTTGATCCTAGACTAGTGTGATTTACACAGAGAGTTTCGGAGTTGTTGCTTCGAGATCTGACGTTCTTTTTCCATGAGTACAAATGGTTCGTCTTCATATCCTACACATTTGAGGTCCATGGTAGTGACGCCGTACTTGTCGACCTTTACACCCCATGGGAGTTAGACCTAATGACACCGAAATAGAGGAATATTGAAAATTACGTAGTCAAGCTCCCAAATCTCCTCTACAAGCCCGTAGTACGAGCTTGGGCCAATGGTACTGACATGTGAATCATAAGCATCTATGTAGACACCTAAGTTCTGCACTATGATCTTTCTATCCTGATCTGTTGTATAAAATGTGTAGCCATTAATGTCGTATCCTTGCTATATCACAATTGTAATTTTTGGTCCTTTTGCCAACCATTGTAGTGTTTCACTTGACAACCTCCCAGTCAATCGCACCTTCAACCATTCGTTGAACTGACGGTTGTATTGTCTCGTGATCCAAACCTCTTACTGGCCTACATTCTCTTGGCATAGCATGTCCATGTACTCTTCAATATATAGGGTCACTTCAGTCATATGTTGTAAAACCGTAAAATGGGCTTGAGCATACATATCTCAATCCGGAGTTATTGCTTTCCTTCTTATAGTCCTGATACCCTCCAACCTCCCCTTGTGACGAGATAAAGGTATACCTATCAGTTCGATCTGAGCCATGTAGCCGACGCAGAATTCAATGACCTTTTCGGTTGTATAACCTTCGGTGATGCTACCCTCCAGTCGAGATCGATTGCGTACATAGGACTTGAGAATTTTCATGTACCTCTTGAACGGGTACATATGACGTAGAAACATGGGGCCACATATCTTTATCTCTTTCACAAGGTGGACAATGAGATGGACCATGATATAAAAAATAACGGAGGGAAATACATTTCTAGATTACATAGAGTTGTCACCATCTCGGTTTGCAGAGCATCTAGTCCATTAGGATCAATGACATTCTGAGCAATTGCATTAAAGAAATAACATAGCCTCATGATTGTCACTTGAACCTTATTTAGCAAAATACTTCTAATTGCAACAAGTAGCATTTGTGTCATTAGCACATGACAGTCATGAGACTTCATGCTAATTAATTTCAAATGTTCCATGGAAACAAGTTTCTTCATGTTGGTGGAGTGACCGGACGGAACTTTTACACCATGCAAGGACTGGCACAGTTGAGCTCTCTCGGACTTAGACAGAGTGTAGCAAATTGGGGGGAAGGTACGTTCAGCCTTTATCGGTCTATATCGGTGCTAACTTCGTCCTGATATTCATAGTGACCAAGTCACGCCTTGCATTGACACCATTATTTGTTTTATCACAAATGTTCAGTAATAGACCAATCAAACTGTCACATACATTCTTCTCTATGTGCATGACATCGATGCAATTGCGTATCTCTAAATGCTCTCAATAAGGCAAGTCCCAAAATATTGACCTCTTATTCCACAAGTTCTTCCGACAGGTCCTCAATTTACGTCCTTTTCCAAGCACAACATCGATATCCTTGACCATATTATAGAATTCTTTCCCACTAAAAGGATTTGGTACTGAGTCATCCTCTTTTTTCTGTCAAATTGTTTCTTCATCTTGCGGTATGGGTGATACTTTGGAAGGAACCTACGGTGACGCATGTATACAGTTTTGCGCAAGTTGTTCAACCGCACACTCTCGGTATAATTTAAGCAGTGAGGACAGGCTTTGGCTCCTTTCTTACTCAACCCTAACAGGTTACCAAGGGTAGAAAAATCATTAATGGTGAGGAACAATATGGCGCGTAGAGTGAAGTTCTCTTGTTTGTCTGCATCCCATATATATACCCCTTCGTTCCACAGTATAGCAAGATCTTCCACCAATGGTACTAGGTACATATCAATATCGTTCCTAGGTTGCTTCGGCCCTTGGATAACTAGTGATATCAAAATATACTTCCGCTTCATACATAGCTAAGGAGGTAGGTTGTACATGCACAGACTTGCGAGCCAAGTGCTATATTGGCTGCTCATGTTACCAAATGGATTCATTCCATCTGTACTCTAACCAAACCTTATATTCCTCGGTTCCACACCGAAGTCTATAAACATCCTATCGATGTTCCTCCATTGGGCATTACAAGAAGATACGCATCAATCTTGCATCCATGTGGTTTGCAAATAAACGCTTCAAACGGGAAATTACAGAAAGATACCACAACACCTTAGCAGGAGGTCCTTGCTTCACCTCGATGCTCTTCCCATCATCGAAGTTATTTTTACGCTTGTATCGAAGTTCTTTCTACTTCCATTCCCAACCAATGCTTGCCTTGAATTTCAGCAGTTCTAGAACTGATGACAACCTCGTATATTGAGGCTTGCAGCCCAGGAACAAAGGTTTCTTCGAGTCCTCCATCGAGCCCTCGAATTTACCAAACTCTCTCTCACTATAGTTCCCTTCTGTATCACATAGCATTTGATTCAGATTATCATTCTACGATCTATCCTCGTGATCGAAAGTATAGTCCACAACCGACATATCGTTGTCTCTCTCGACGATGTCATAACTATCTTCTTGTGTAGTCTTCTCTTCACCATGACTGGTCCAATATTTGTACCCTTTTCTGAAGCCCTTTCGAATCAAGTGGACTTCGATCTGAGCTGAGTTGCTAAACATCTTTAGATTATCACAATCAATGCATGGACAGTACTCCTCACTCACACGGTTCTCAACATACATCCAGCTTCGGTCCATCTACGCTACATATGTAACAAATGGGTGTCAAAAATGATTATTAGCGCTACTATAGCAAATTAGACTAGCTATACTTAATTACACATGACATCTATATTAGTTAGCTAGCTAGCTAGCCACGTATTCATGACACAATAATATTAACCAAAAATATATTGAAGTAAACTAGGAGTACTTACCCATTCTGAAATTAAGCAAAGTACCATTATCTTTCTAAACATCTAAACAAAAATTTAGCTATCATCTCTTTCAATTACAAGGCATATAAGTTATTAGAAGCAATTGAGTACTAACCTCTGATCACTAAGAAGACGTATATATATATCTACAAGCGATATGTTTTCACCAAACTCCACAAAGCCGACCGCCTCGCTCCACCGATGTAGCGCAATGAAAATAGATCTGTGTCAAGACCACGTACGCCCGGTATTTAATAGCACAGATTATCCCAGATGATTCCAACCACAAACGGTCTGTGATACGAACATTATCATAGACCGTTCGTATTAATAACCGTCTGTAATAATTCATAGATGGTTATTCATACAAACCATCTGTGATATCTGTAATATCACAGACGGTTTGTTATAAGAACCGTTTGTGATGTCCACAATATTAGAGACGGTTTTTTGTATGAACCGTCTGTGATGTCCGCAACTTTCACAGATAGTTATTAACATGAACCATCTATGATGTCTCAATTATCACAGACAGTTGCTAGTATAAACCGTCTGTGATAGTTTAAGCACAGACGGTTCCGTATGAACCGTTTGTGATGTAGCCGTCCAGTATAGCCTCTTTTGTAGTAGTGAATGATTCTTTTGCTCATTGATTGGAATAGGTTTCTAACATCCTAGAGAAGGTGAGTACCAAATTTCAAGTGAATTGGAGCTTTGATTTGATAGTTAGCTCAATTTGTGATTTTAGCTTGGTTTTGGTGCAGCAGAGGTTCACGAGCCAATAGATCTTAATTTTCTTAGGTTCTTTCTTAATTTTTTTGGTTGGGATTAAGTCATTTGAAATTGTGGATCAAAAGTTTCGTTGATTTTCAAATTTGAAATAGTCCTAAAATTTACTTTGTTCCTGAATTCGAGGTTAGACTGCCCTTTAATGGAGGTCAGATCGCGAGCACTAGAGTTAGAGTCAGACTACCACCTCTATGGAGGTCAGGCCGCCACTCTTGTGGAGGTCAGACTGCCACCTTTGTAGAGGTCAGAAAAGGTGGAGGTCAGACCGCCACTCTTGTGGAGGTCAGGCTGCCACCTTTGTAGAGGTCAGAAAAGGTGGAGGTCAGACCGCCTTAGACACGTCAAAGTATGTTTTGCTTAGTTTTGCTTTAATCTTTTCTTATGATTATTTGTTTCTGATCTTCATAGATTCCATAGTTACTGGAGTAAAAAGTTTTACTTTTGTTCAAAGGAAATGATTTTGAAAAGCATTGAAATTAATTTGGGCTCCTATTCACCCCCGTTAGTTGCTGATCTCGATCTTATAATTTTCGTTGTGTTATTGCAGATATTTAAAAGATGATTTTAAGAAGTCATTCATCCTCTGGATTCACCATATCCGATTCTACATGTAGGTAATTGCCGTCTTTCTTACGGTGAATGGAATTAGGCTCACGATGCCTAGGAGAGTAGGAGGTGACTGGTCGTGCCGGATAAGGTTTGTCCAGCTACGGAGGAGGATGAGGCTAGGGCGCAAAAAATTCTCCAGTTGAAAACGATGGCACCAAAGCGGTACTTACCATGAGATATTGTATAGAAAGAATATAACCTTTGTTTGTGTATAAACTGTCGTTAGTAAATTTGGCATGTGATTAGGCCGCCCACGTGTGCAATTGATAATCATGGTTAGCTCTCGTTGGTACCCAACAGTCCATAATTGTATAAGAATTTTTTTTATATAGTTTGTCTAGGTGATCCTTTAGATTTTCTAAACTGAAATATTTTTGTTTTCAAAATTTTGGGCCTAACAATTGGGGCCATGTCTAATCTCTCCCCGTAGAGATTTTCCTCCGATACTTGGAAGTCACGAAATCCATCCATTATATTTTCCTACAAAGAATTTTCCTACATACGACCTAATTAACGTTCTCAACAGGAAAGGAACCTACAACCTCTTGCACAGCAGCTGATGATCTATTGATCTTCATGGAACAAGAGACGCAAATTAGAGCATTTTTAGATCTGCCATCGTGAATTTGTTGTAAAAAAAGAAACTGACAAGAGCTTAGCACACGCATTGACATTCAGAAAGTCTACAAGGTTAGTACAATTGTTGATTTTTCACCACCAACGCCACGTGCTACATTTTCCGTGGATCTTTAGCTAGCTAGCTAGATTCCTCTGAAAATCTCCATGCATGCACCTTTCCAAGTTTCCATGTCCACGGTCGGACAAGTCGTCGGATCGCCGTGCACGATAAGCTAGACGCTAAAGAGTAAAGACTGCTTCCAAGAACGGCTGGAGACTAGGAATAGTACTATTTCCTTGTTTCTTATCCGACGTGGATAAGTTTAGCCCACTGCTGCTAGCTGTGACAGTTTAGATAGGCTTGCTGCACAAAGTGCCAACCAAGCCAAGTATTTTGGTGTTCCAAGCAGGATATTGTAGAGGTCAATGGAGTCAAAACAATTCGTATACAGATTCATCACAAAACAGTATATACAATCGCTAATTCACTATCAATTGACCCAAATCAACAAGTGCAGCGCATCCAAATTAACCCATGTGTTTTGTAATGACCCATTTTAAGAATAGGGCCTGATGATTCTTGCTACAGCTCAGGAGCTCAGTTATGAACATGAAGAGTTATTACATGCTCACGAGCATTTAAATAGAATTAGCTTGATTAAAATATGACATAATGGGCAAACTACAATAACTTTATGGACATCTAAATACAAAATTTAACTTACATTCAGAAGAACCAATTAAATCCCACAGAAACGCTTGAGTGTGGTCGTAACTCTAACACGATAACTAATGCATCCTTTATTCTACTGTTATCTGTTCTGATGAAAATAAGCAAGATTGAGTACACCACATACTCGGCAACCTACATGGAAAGGCCATTTAAATAATATGCAAGAAGTTCAACTGAATAGAGTCACAAGTTATAATACGATAAGAATAGATACAAGTTTACTAGTAAAAAATGTAGCACTTAAAATTGTAAAACGATATTTAATTAGCAAGGGGGTTTGTCATTCACAATTTCCACGTCTACGCCCCTAAAAATAATTTTGGTAATTAATGACGATAATGATTAAGTAGACTAACTTATTTATTAAGATAATTGAAAGGTTTAGTTCTGGATTTTGAATGTCATGGAAAAGACATGCAAAGATAATCAAATATCGATATGGATCAAGACATGGCTTAAGGTAAAAAAAAATATTGTAGTGTAAAGATCTCTTTATAGTTTTTACCGGTCTTGGTGTTTGGTTGAAAATAACCAGATTTATAGAATTGATGCCACACTATAAAGAGGGGTCATGGCTAGTAGCTTGAAGTTAACTCGTGCCACTTTGATCAATTATGGTTCATGCATGCATTTGAAACTTCATTTGGAACCCTCTCTTAATCTTCCTTTCAAAACTGGTATAACCACAGGTATATTGACGGTAGTACCGCTGCATTGGTACTACCGGCCGTTACATGCCGATAGCATTTTTCTAGATAGGAGCATATTGAACTTTTCTTGAATTGGTATTATCGCATGTGTTACGCGGTAGTACCGCAGAGCGGTCTCATTTGTTGAGTACTAGTACCGCTGGGCGGTATGCCGCATGGTGAGACCGGTACTACCGGAGTGCGGTATGACCGCATTTTAGTTGGCGGTAGCTAATTTCTAGAGAAGTGCATTTTGAAGCATATTCCTTCCTCTGGAAATCGGTACTACTGTAGCTAAGGTACAATACTATCACATGATTGGTACTATTGGGTACTGTGAGTACGGTAATACCGATATTTGAGTTAACGGCTAGTTTTTGTACATTTAATGAATCTTAAATAGCCGTTGCACAGTAGGTACAATAGTACTGGCCACTACATGGTGGTGGTGCTGCATCCCTTGATTTTTGGGGATTTCTACCCAATTGTCATTCTGGTGGGTGGAGACTATAAATAGCTCCCTACTAGCATCAAGTGCTTCTTGTTGGACCTCATGGAATACATTTGAGCCTTTGCTACTATCTATTCAACTTATTTGCTCCATTTTCACATTTTGAGGTTGTTAAGTGCATTCAAGTGCATTGCATCATTAAGTTGTTCTTTGTGGCACTTGGGAACCTTCAAGCAAGCATCATTGACCTATTACTCATGGTGGTTGCCAACACCTAGGAGACTTGGAGGAGTTTGCGTGATGATCTTTTTAAAGAATCTTGTGAAGAGACCCGACATGTTTGTGAGTGGCATGGTGCTCGCCATCTCCAGAGTGGATAAAGAGCAATCCTAGTGGACTTGCGGTGGTTGGGCTTAATTCATGGAGCCAGTCTCAATTAGTTTAGACTTATCTCAACATGGATTAAGAAAGACCAGCAAGTCTTCGAAACCACCGAAAAACATCGCGTGTCTTCATTGTGGTTTATCCCACTTGTCTTTACTTTTCAAATTTATATTTCTAGCAATTATTGAATTACCTTATGTAGCTAGAATTGTATCTAGTACAGACTTGGAGTTGTGGTGGCTTAGTGAAACCTGAAGTGCCTTAGTGAAAGCTAGAGAATTTAAACCTTAATTGTGTAAAACCATTATAATGAAATTCATACTTGCTATAAAATTGTGATTTAGCCAAAAGAATTTAAAAACCTCCTATTCACCCCCTTTTAGCTAGTTATCCTTGTTCATACATGGTTGAGCAAGTTCTATGTTATTTACGTGACACAAGTGTCTAGTCTTTATGAGGCTATCTTTCATATACCTTATGCACACCGGCACCACACCACCATATCATACCAAAGCCTCAACTCAGGGTGAGATCATTGGCTACAACCATTTATGGGCTTCCCACCAAGTAGACTCATCCCTCAGTATCATTTTAAAATCTTCCGACGTGAAGCCGAATTATTCTTAGTAGTCCAAGTAAATCATTTTAATTGTACTATCTACTAATAGATATCCATACTATGATTAATTACCAAAGTTGTCAAGGTGAATATGACCTTTATAAATATGACATACTTTTTTGATGGTAGAGTCTAACTATTCATAATGTCATTCCAAACTGCTATTGTATGTAAATAAGAGTGCTCAAATAGTAATAATAAAAGTAACAATAATCACTACTACGACGTCTCATCTCAGACAGTTTGGCGGAACCGTCTGTATTAAGATTACCACAGACGGTTTTACAAGCACATCACTAGAACCGTTTGTGATACATAATTATTATAGATGGTTATTCTTAAGAACCGCTTATGAATTATCACAGACGGTTCAGATTAAAAATCATCTATAATATCAGCAATTATCATAGACGGTTATTAACAAGAACCGTCTATGATACTTCACAGATGATTATTACCAAGAACCGTCTATGATGCCTGCATATCACAGACGATTTTTTATCTGAACCGTCTGCGATAATGCCCTACCACATCATCGATCCGTAGCATCTCCCCTAGGATCCCTGTCTCACCTGTCCATTCTCTTTGCATCGAATGGCCGACACCAGGTCTCCTCCCACATCTCGCCCCTTATTAATCCCCTATCCTTTGCCCTATTCACTCCAAGAACCAACACAACAGGTACATACCTGATCCTCCACCATGGTCACAGAGTTCCCAACGAACGTGACCTCATTGTCTCCTCCTTGGTATAAATCCGTTTATCCCAAGTAGCTATCTTTCTTTAATTTTTCTATCCCAAGAATTGCAAATCTAATTCAGAGTTTTAATTGAGGCAACCTTTCTAGTGCTGGTAGGAGAATGGCATGAAGCCGAAGTTCAAGCTGGCACCACAGAGTGTCGAGCATGCGCGCTCCGCCGGCAAATCTCTTTGTAAGATATCGAAATCAAATTGTTGTGTGTGTGTTTTCACTGTTGTGTCAGTGCCATGGCTTTTTGGTTAGAGTGTGCAGTAGTGACTTGGGAAAGTGATTTTGTATGTGCAGGACTTAAAGAAGAAGCCCCCATGGCAGAGAAATTCCCTCACGGAACTTCGACCACAGCTTTGACCATAATGCTTCAACCACGACGCTTTGACCATGGTTTCCACCATGATGCTTCCACCACGACACTTCGACCACAGTTTCAACCAAGGCGCTTCAACCACAGCACTTCGACCACGATGCTTTGACTGCAATTAGAACAAAACAGAGGCCCCAAGCAAGTACTTCGGAAAGAGCAAGTCCAAGCAAGGAAAAAGAAAAAACAGTGCAGCTTTTTTCTTCCATTTCCTCGGTCCAAGGGCCACTTCAAAGTAGCCCGAGTTCTTGATCCGTGCTCAAGATAATGCCGCGTACTCTGGGAAGTGGTGTCACCGGTGACGAGGCATCATCCGGTATGATGGCGAAGGAGAGTTCCGTTGTCTCGCTACATTATCCGATGCTCATGATAAGCAATTATGCAGCATGGACAATCAAGATGAAGGTGTATATGAAGGCTTAGAGAGTGTGGGATGCGATCGAGAACGGCAACGTCGATGTGCGCAAGGATCAGATGGCATTAGCGTCCATCTATCATGGCATCCCAGAGGAGACGCTCTTCTTATTGGCCGAAAAGGAGACGATCAAAGCCGTGTGGGGAGGCGTTGAAAATGATGCATCTTGGTGCTGATCGTGTGAAGGAAGCAAAGGTACAAACTCTCAAGACCGAGTTCGAGGTGCTGCGTATGAAGGAAACAGAGTCGATCAATAACTTCGCCGTCCGGTTAACGGTCATCGTCAACAAGATACAGGCCCTTGGCGAGAAGGTGAAAGAGTTGTACGCAGTGAAGAAATTCCTTCGTGTTGTTCCCTCACAGTTTCTCCCGATTGCTTCAGTCATAGAGCAATTTGGAGACATAATGACAATGACATGGAGGAGGTCATCGGTCGTCTTAAGACGTATGAGGAACGCATCTACGACAATAGCAACAAAGACGATGGACAGCTCTTGTTGACCCGTGCTGAGCAGGAGATCCGATTATTGAGGCGTGAAGACAAGAACACTTCTAGGGGTGGTGGTTAAGGCCGTCAGAATCGAAAGTTTGATAAGCCAAAAGTGAGGTGTTATAATTGTAACGATTATGGACACTTTGCTTCAGAATGCCCCAAGCTGAAGATGAAGAAAGCGTTTGTTGCTGAAGCGCTTAGCGATGATGAATCAACAGTGCTCTAATGATGAGTTGAGTTAAGGACGTTTGAGAAAGATGTGTCGCCATCCAAACTCAAAGTAAGGTGTTAGGCATAAAGTTTAGAAAGTCGTAGTTAAGTCTGACTACCTCAATATTTTAGAGTCAAGTCAAGATCAAGGGGGAGATTCGTAGAAATAATCTTGACTTCGAGTTCTAGACGCAGTAGAGTCTGTCTTTGATTATAACTCAAGTTGAAGTTGTATCCAACTTGAAGTCCAAATACGTATACAAGTAGGAGACTATTAGCCTTTATGTTGAGGAGACTTGTACCCAATGTTGTAAATAAAAAAAGAGAAAAGCAAGAAAAAAAGGAGAGCAAATAAGAGAATAGAGAAATTCAGAAATTCTTTTGTGTTTTCTCAGTTTATTTGCGATGTGTATGTTTTCTCCCAGATCAAAGTTTTAATAGGGTTGTTTCATTTTTTTGTAACTAAAAATTGTATTGAAACGTCGTTGGTGCACGGAGCAATTCCGGCCGGGAACTCATAAGGTTCCATTCGTTCTATATAAAAAAAAAGCCCTGATTCCCTACCTCTGCAAAACTCTGCTACTGTTGGTGCACGGAGTAATTCCGGCCGGGAATTAATAAGGTTCCATTCGTTCTATAAAAAGTCAGCCCTGATTCCCTGCCTCTGCAAAACTCTGCTGCTGCTGCCACTAGGGAGCGAGCGACTGGGCCCGCCGGGACAGAGGCGGCCGACGAGACGACCAAGGAAACGGAGGAAGTATGCTCCATCTGCAACGGGCGTACGACCGGAGAAGGGCAGGGACAAAGACGGAGACGGACGGGCGCTCGTCACATATGGTCATGTTCTTTTCTGATTCTAAAAACTGCTTTTCGATTTTTCTACAGTAATTAACTTCTAAATGGAGTATTTTTTTATAATAAAATCTACTAGTTAATTATAGTACATACTTTATTGATTTTATTTATATTGGCAAAAACCGCATGTGAGTTTTTGTTACTCTGTAATATCTTGTATAAACAGCCTAAAAATCACAAGCCGCAGCTAAGAGCATCTCCAACAATCCCCCTAAATCTCCCCCTAAATCAAATTATTGGGAAATTATGTAAAAAGTCTTCTCCAACAACTCCCCTAAACACCTCCCTATTTCTATTCCCCCCAAAACTCTCCCAAAACTCAGGTAGAAACCGGGAACTTTTAGGGGTCCCTATTCTCGCTCCCGCCGTCACGCGCGCCACATTTTTTCCAATCCCGCGAAACCGAGTATTCCAGTGCGCCTTTTTCTCCCCTCTGCAGACCCCGCCCGCTCTCGCCGCCATCGAAGCCCCTCGGCCGCGCCGGCAGATCCCCTCCGTAGCGTCGCCCCCCTCCACCTCCTCCTGCCGGCGCCGCCCTCCGCCTCCTCCGGCCGACTTGGCCTCCCTTCGTCCTCACCTCCGACCGACCCCGCCCGCTCTCGCCGCCTCCCTCCACATCGCCGACCCCAGCTCCTCCTCCCCTTCACTCCGGCGTGCGGGCGTCGCCGGCGCCGGCCCGTGGATCACCGTCGGAGCATCCCCTGTGCCGGAGGTCCTCAGCTTGCGCCATCGAAGCCCGTCGGCCGCGCCGCCAGATCCCCTCCGTAGCGTCGCCCCCCCTCCACCTCCTCCTGCCGGCGCCGCCCTCCGCCTCCTTCGGCCGACTTGGCCTCCCTTCGTCGTCACCTCCGACCGACCCCGCCCGCTCTCGCCGCCTCCCTCCGCCGAGGTAAGCCTCGATCTCCTCTCCATCCGCTGCCCATGAGTATTCAGTAAAATCCTTCTCATGTTGCAGATAGGTTATGATGTGATGTAGCATTTCGGGTATATTTAGAGTGGAGAAACCATTATTATCAGTTTTGATTGAGAGATGAGAAGCAAACCAGGCCAATTGGTACAAAATAACAATGGAAGAAAAGATGCTCATCTGTTTCTTCTTGTTGACACCTTGAGCACAGACCATCTGCAACCTTGATTCTTATTTTAACTCTGATGGCTGTGAAAATGGCTATAGAAATGATCATCCAAGCAAAAATCTGCACCTTTTCGGAAAATTTTGTTGCATTTCCGTATAATGGGGATAAGATCAAATACCTGTTGTGGCAAAACGAAGGTAGTGATACTTGTATCTTTTTACTTGTTTATATGCACTGGCTGCTATTGATCCACCAATATATATGGAGCTAGCTCTTTTCAACCGGCTATAGACGTTGAGCGGTCTTAATTGCTAAGACATCGTACAAATTATCCATTTTGGGATTAATTTGCATGGAAAGGCTTGGGAATTGGTAGCAATGGTTTTGCCTTTGGGGCCTTTCAGTAGTGGCTCACTGTGACTGCCAAATTATGATTATATAAAAGGCTTTGCACATAAGTTCTCTTTATCAAATATCTGAAGACTATGCTAGCATCCAGTGGTGCATGTGTCCAGCACTCACGTCCATGTCCAGCTAACACTGGTTGGGATTAGTAGTTAGGTAATATCAATCTGCCGCGTAAATTTCTTTGCAACTTTGCATGGTGGTAATTAGCATCAAGCCAGCAACTCTTGTCACTTTAGAGCCTTTTAGTACTAGTAGTGGAGACCAACAATTGTTGACAGTGATGTCAATTCGAGTTCGGTTTTTGTATTTGATGTTGGACATTAGCATCAGAGATTTTTTTCAGTCATGAATCATGATTGTTAAACAGTTAGAAGTGGTGATTGTCTTATTGACACAAAGCATGTAAAGTTTTTCATCATGTAATGTTTGTATAGCTTAATGTTTCCTCAAAGGGATAATGCAATTCATGGACCAGACACTGCCAAATCTGAAAAAGATCTGTTGTACCTTGACACCAAAGTATGTGCATGTTGCAGTAGTTCTTTTCTTGAAATGCTAACTGTTATGTACTATTTTAATAGGCATTTTCTGCAATGGAGGGACAGGGCTATTTCATGGGTTTGATGAACCAGAGTCCAGGAAATGCCGGAATGGGATGGGATGGCACAGGAAGCCCTCCGGAAGAGCAACATGAACCTACTCCCACAACAAAAGGGAGCACAAAAAGTAGGAACAAGAACTTCAGCGAAAATGAAGATATACTACTCGTGAAAGCTTGGTTGAACACTAGTACAGATCCAATTCCAGGAACAAATCAAAAGCGTGCGGCATATTGGACAAGGGTACATGAAGCCTTCATTTGTGGAAAAGATGTTGTATTAGATCGTACTCCAAATTCGCTATCACATCGGTGGACAGTGATTCAAGAGTGTGTCAATAAGTTTTGTGGGAGCTTTGCTGCAATTGAAGGAAGAAATCAAAGTGGAAAGACTTTTGAAGATAAGGTACATGTTTTGATCACTATGTTTGATTTCTATTAATTTTGGTTGGCAACTAATATAATATTGTTTTTTTTGTAGCTTATGGATGCACGTGCTTTGTACAAGGCTGAGGATAAAGAAAACAAATCATTTACTCTATTGCACTGTTGGCACGTATTAAGATTTGAACCAAAATGGCATGACAAGATGGCTCAACTGGCAGCTCAGAAACCTACCCAAAAGAAAAAAAGGGATCTTGGAGATTCAATTCTGGATTTGACGGGTGATGGAAATGAAGAGAATCTGAATTTTGCTAATGATATCAACTGTTGCTCAGATCCTCCAGTTCCGAAGCGGCCAATTGGTAGAAAGAAGGCTAAACAACAGCTCCGTAATGGAGTAGGTGATGCTTGCATTGAGGCATTCGATAATATGTGGGAGAAAAAGAAGATATCCGATGATTACAAAGAAGTAAAAAAGGATGAAAGGTTTAACAAATCCTTGCAAATTGAACAAGAGAGGCTGCAAATAGAGAAGGACCAGTCGAAGCTGAAACTTATGTTAGAAGAGGAGAGAATCATGACAATGGACATTAGTGGTCTGCCTATTGAGCAGCAGCTTTACTATAGGAGCCTACGGAGTGAGATACTCACTCGTCGAGGGATCAACAGAATGGTTTGATTTTGCTCCTTATCATTCAGTATCATCTGTTTTTAGTTTATTTCAATCGAACTTTGTTTAGGTATGATATTGGACTTACTATGACTATTTATGATTATGATTATGATTAGTGAAGGCAGTGAAAAAGAAAATAGATTGTTTCTTTTATATTTGTTGCTTGTAGTGAAAAATAGACCCTTGTGATGACGAGATTCATCAGATTTTAGTTCTAGTATGCTGTAGACCCTAGCCTTATATAACTGCCTAACTTGATTTTTCATATGCAAGTGTATTGTTTAGCTATACTACATACATTTCAACTGTTGAGGATCATTCATGCATCTTTTGACATTGAAAAATGAAGTCTTCCGGCGTAGATATGGTTATGCCGAAATGAGTATTTCTGATATGCTCCTTTGATAAGCACAGCAGTAGTTTAGCTTTCAACACCTGGAAACTTTACACAACCTGGTAATTCTGAATTCTTGTGGGTACAGACTACAGAAACTTTATGCCGAAATGAGTTTATCTTGAATTCAACTTTACTTTTTTGCTCTTTGTTATGAGTACAGACTACAGAAAGTAATGGTGATTCATAGAATAAAATAAAAATAGAATCCATAGAAAATAATGTGTCTTGCACCCATAATGTATCTTATTAATAGAAAACAAAAAAAATATAAATCTAAGCGTGATGATCAATATGTATCCGGCTTATGTTGCCATAGGTGCTCTATTACGTCTTCTCGTAGTTGATGATGAACTTCTTCGTCTCTTATTTTTTTCCTTGTCTCAATGAACTCCATAAGATCAACAGTATAGTTATGAGAAGCTCGGACATGATCATCTTCAGAGTCAAAATGTTCTTCTGCATCTACATCACCCTCGTCCTCTATAATCATATTATGCATGATAACACAAGCTTTCATAATGTATCCTAATGTCTCTTGATCCCATAAACGAGCTTGACCTCGAATTATGGCAAAACGAGCCTGTAAAACTCCGAAGGCTCGCTCCACATCCTTTCTGACTGCCTCCTGTGCTTTGGCAAAATATTTTTGCTTATTGCCCTGTGGTTGAGAAATGGTCTTCACGAATGTTGCCCATGATGGGTAAATTCCATCGGCAAGATAGTAACCCATTGTATAATCATGACCATTGACTCTATAATTGACTTCAGGTGATTGACCTTCAGCTAATTTTGCAAACAGTGGAGAGCGTTGAAGAACATTGATGTCGTTGTGAGATCCCGGTAAACCAAAAAAAGCGTGCCAAATCCACAGGTCTTTAGAAGCAACAGCTTCTAATATTATAGTTGGCACTCTGACATGTCCAGAATACATACCGTGCCATGCTGTAGGACAATTCTTCCATTTCCAATGCATACAATCTATGGATCCTAACATTCCTGGAAACCCTCTTTCTTCTCCTATTGCTAGTAAGCGGGCTGTATCATTCTGATTTGGCGCTCTCAAATACTCATCTTCAAATATTTGAACAATTGCAATGACAAGCCGTCTCATACTCTCAATAGCGGTACTCTCTCCAATACAAATGTACTCATCTGTGGAATCAGCTGATACCCCATAAGTTAGCATACGAAGTGCTGCTGTTACCTTCTGTAAACAACTTAATCCAAGTACATTAGCTGCATTTCTTTTTTGCACAAAATACTCATCATGATCCTGTACCGCATTCATTATACGCAAGAAAAGAGGTCGGCTCATTCTAAACCTACAAATAAATACAAAATTATTACAATCAATAGTAACTAAAATATTTAAATTAAATAGTACACATGACACAATACGAACCTACGTCTGAAGAATTCTGGTCCATATGTAGGATCATCGGAGAAATAATCTTCATATAATTTTTGGTGTCCTTCTTGTCTCTTACGACGAACAATTTTATGCCCAGGAACAGAACCACCCTGTTTAGGTGCACTCATTGATGTATAATACGTATGAATTATAGATGCGGACTGGATAAAGAAATCATCATCATCATCCGATGAGGACGAGTCCAGTACTTGTTGCAACAAAGACTTGCGCCCGCTCATAGTTCCACGTATCTACAAGGACGCACCAACCTGAAGCAGCATCGGGAGATCGAAATCGGGCGCGGGCACCAACCTGAAGCAGCACCAACCTGAAGCAACCTTGCAAAATATTTCGCTTCTTTTGGTTCTTTTCGAAAGGAAATATTTGCGTCATGCCTTGTACATGTACACGCGATGGAATATTTAGGGAGGACACAATACGTGTTTTGATCGGAACAGGAGGACTACATGCGATCCGAGTTCATGCCTTGTACACGCGATGGAATATTTTGGGGAGGACACACTACGTGCTTTGATCGGAACATGAGGACTAGATGCGATCGGAGTTCATGGCTTGTACGAGCTAGCACATCGGCCGCCAACTCTCCGGATCGGACACGTTCAAAGTGAGGTTTCCAGCAAAGTAAATGGGCCAGTTGTGAATGTTGGGCCAGATTCAAAATACTATTAGGATATATTTAAGGGAGCTGTTGGAGGAGGGGACTAAAAATAGGTTAACAAATTTTTTGGGCTGCCCCAAAAGGTGTCTTTTGGGGTGGGTTTTTAGGGGGATTGTTGGAGATGCTCTAAAAGCCACAACCGCAGCCAAAAAGAACAGGCCATGCACGCATTTTATTGGCGGCGGCGTCGTCGTCGTCGTCAATAATTGGAGCGAGCTAGCGATGTGTGCGGCCCATCCGGCGATACCTCCTCCGGCCGTAGCGATCGCTCGCCGTACTACGCTTCCGCGGCGGCACGTGCATGCCGTCCGACGCGTGATGCTGCCGTCCTCTTCGCGGGGGCCCGGCCGTGTAAACCTGTCGCATGGTTTGGGTGGGCGGTCGCCTCGTGCCTCTTCATGGCCACCGGACCGGCCTGCAGGTGGAGCACCGCATTGCAGCTAGCGACGTCCTTCAGCTCCGGAGCGATCAGAGGGTTGCGAACATCTCGGCCGTCCGATCGGACCCGTCCATCACAGGCCATGCTGCTGTAATCTACCATGCGTACATGAAGTTGCGTCGGCAGAAAAGATTGGTCCACTGTTTTGGTTACATTATAAGTATGGCATTTTCTCTTTCTTTTTTTTTTAGAAAAATATGACATTTTCTATTCTATAGAGATACCCGGACTAGTATCCTGTCTATTTTGCAATGTAGTAAGTAACAACCTATATATGCCATGCGCACCTTAAAATCAAGAGAGCCAGAAAACAAACCGTTAGCCTCACTTTGCGTGTGTGTGGCTACACGATTCTGCATTTCTGCGGTGCAAATGTAAGATATAACATTTCATTCTTTAGAATGGACATATGCAAGGTTAGGGATGGATTTTTTTTAAGCTGTAGTTTATGAATTTTATCTTAAATATTTAAATTCTGACTATTCATAAGAGATATTACGAAAAGTGAGATAGTCGTATGCAATTTTGGCCGATATAATTAAACTCGATATAGTGTGTACTACAATCGACTAGTAGATCACATCTTAAAAAGGTATCGTTTAAACATTAATTACTGTAGTAAAAAGTGAAGAATCAAAGCTAAAACCGGGTTGAGCCCAGCCTAAAATCCTACGGAAACCACCTACATTGTACGGGGCCTGTTCTTTTCGGCTGCGGCTTTTGGCTTTTGGCTGAAATTTTTGAATTTTGGCTGTTTACGGTACAGATTACGGAGAGACAGATACTCGCTTGCGGTTTTGGCTGGTACAGATGTTGGACTTTTAATGTGTGGATCGTTTAACTTGTAGACCCCATCTTAAGAAAATACTCCGTTTGAAAGTTAGGTACTGTAGCAAAAGCCAAAAGCCGCCGGCTTGTGAGGTAAAGAACAGGCCCACGATTTGATATAAACCATTTAAATGATGGGTCCATTTCGATAAATTTACTCGTCTCCATCCATATAATTGCCACTCGATTAGTACAGAGGCAAGACACTTGTGACGAATAAAATCAACGACGTCGTTCGTTAGTACGATGTCACATTGGTTAGGACGAGCTCTTATATTTATCGTTTAGCAAAGCCACGAGCCTCGTATGACGGGAGGAAAAGAGATCTAATTTAAGGTAGACCATGCAATCGTGGGTCACTTAAACACGGCTGGAGCTTCTGGGCTCGATCTTTTGTCATAAGATTTATGGTTGTTTGGTTTAAAATTTTAAATTCTGATTATTTACGAGAGAAAGTACGAAGAGAGAGATATTTATATGCAATTTTGATCGGTATAGCTGAAATCAGTGTAGTGTTTACTACAATCGACTTATAAACCCATCTTGAAAAGGCACTCTATCTGAAAACTAGTTATTATAGCATTACCCATAAGCTGAAAAGAACATGACCTCTGTTTTCATGTTGGGCTAGAAAAAGAAGCGGTCAAAAGTAGAAGTGACTAAAAGTGTGAGGTGTTTGATTCGGCTAGAATTTTTGGTTGAGCTAATTTAAATGCTACCTAAATAGCCCAACGACTTTGCTTATTTTTGTTTTTTGATTTTTTTT
Organism: Dendrocalamus latiflorus; assembly: GCA_017311315.1. Classification (NCBI taxonomy): domain Eukaryota; kingdom Viridiplantae; phylum Streptophyta; class Magnoliopsida; order Poales; family Poaceae; genus Dendrocalamus; species Dendrocalamus latiflorus. The sequence goes on along the minus strand of CM029670.1, from coordinate 12,891,179 downwards.
CATTTTGTAGTGTTTATCAAGCTTCAATTTATCTTTTGTCTATGTTAGAATAATTCGTTGTTTTAATCATCTCATCTAATACAATACAAGATGCCTATTGCATTTTAAAGAGGCAAAATTACAAAGGGCAAAAGAAAGCAGAGTAGTTGGCCAGGCAATGAAGAAACTATCCAATCAAAATAAAGGATGCATGGATACTCTAGCTATACGTCATGATGAGATATGATAGCAAGAAGGGGGATGTCACACATATTGCAAGTTCAAAACTTCACATAATCAGTTGATCGTTGCGAGCGTCAAAATATATTGTTCATTTTTTAAACATAACATTATACACATGTTACATTGTAAGTTTTCAACATACATCATGACACCAAAGCTGCTACAATAGCATCACACAATTCGCCCATACTTGCATCGGTCCTAGAAGCAACATCATCAAGTGCAATGGCATCGCCTTCCCTATCCATACAATCGTTGTCCCTTTCGAGCCTCGCAAAATCCTGATCAGGTAACTAACTATCCCTAATGAAATTATACAAAACCATCGTAGTTACGATAATTTTCTTCTCTTTTTCCGTGTCATAGTTTGGAACATTGAGAATGATACATCAGTTCAATTTCTAAATACCGAAAATGTGTTCTATGACATTCCTTAATGATGAATGGTGATAATTGAAGATCTTCTTTCAAACAGGCTTGATTGGAGAATGGGCAGACGCTTGGGGAATGGCCAGATGCATTTGAAGCCACTTCAAGAAACTACTTCTAGAAGCTATCATATTTGGGGCCTGTTCTTTTTGGCTGCGGCTTTTGGCTTTTGGCTGAAATTTTTGAATTTTGGCTGTTTACGGTACAGATTACGGAGAGATCGATACTCACTTGCGATTTTGGCTGGTACAGATGTTAGGCTTTTAACGTGTACTACGTTTAACTTGTAGACCCCATCTTGAGAAAATACTCCGTTTAAAAGTTAGGTACTATAGCGGTGCAAAAAGTCGGCCGGCTTGTTGCCTGTTGAACAGGCCCTGATTGGGCTTCTCAAAACCTAGCCGAATCAAGCGCCATCTTAGACTTTTCCGACTTTTTATTGTTGTTTTCAATCTTTGCGTTACAAGACTAACTGATCTAACCTAATCGTGGCCCCGCTGTTTTTATAATGAGATTTGTACCACATTTTGGAACTGTAGATGCACTCACTAAAATAGTGTCGGATTTTTTTTGAAGGTTTTTGTGTCACCTCCTGACTAATATAATCTATTGCTTGGTTCGGTAGGACTTTGGCTTTTAGCTTTTGTATTTTGTTATAGTAACTAGTTTTCAAATGATATATTTTTTAAGATAGATTTTATAAATTAATTATAGTAGACACTGTACTAATTTTTGCTTTATGATAAAAATCATATACGACTATCTTCTTTTTTATAGGTGGTGATCGGTTCGGCTGAAAGCCTCATGGCTTATGGCTGAAAACACTGTAGCTGGCTGAAAAAAGCACTGTAGCTGACTGAGGCTTATTTACCATAATTAAATTTAAAAAAAATTAAAAATAGAAAAAACATATTAGCCCATCACGTATAATGTAAGCAAATACGAGGAAAAAAAGAACCGGTAAAAAAACTAAAAAAAAGCCAAAAGTTCAGAAAAAAACGAAATTTATGAATAGTGCAAAAATAAGCTGAAGCCATATTGATCAGAATTTAAAAATTAATAATAGTCTAAATAAACGCACACTATATATCTAAAGAATTGATGGTTGAGCCGTGAAGATGCTCTGCCGTGAAGATGCTCTGCCAATTATGAGCATGCATGCAAAAAGGTACGATCTTATTTTATTGCATTCTTGGCTTTTTAGTGTGCAAACGAATCATGTTAGGTCACTTAGGTTACGGATATTTGACCGCGACCCAGCAAGCGACCCAGCACTTGCTCGGGTGGCAAGCAAACCAATGGGCGTGCTGCCCCGCCCGGCTTCAAGCAGTGTGCATTTTCGGGAGCAACTGATCGTTTGAACAGTGTTTAAACAGTATTTCTAAGGACACACGCGTACATGAATACATTCTTATTGTACTCGTGATTTAAAAAAAGGTTAGGAATATTTGACCAAACATGTCTAAAGGATTCATGCACGAGATCGGACGGCCCAATCTCAGCTTACAGTACAGTTGCAACATGCCATACCATCTCCAAAGTCGATTTGATGTGGTTGTGCAGTAACAGTACATATGTACAGAGTTACAAACTACCGAATCAAACGTTGAATGTCCATGTCAAATTATGGTAAAACATGTCTTTCACAAAAATTATGGTGAAATAATACGAGGTAATCTATCTCGCTGGTTCTACACTTGTACTATCAAACGTCGTGCATACATGCGAGCTTGCAATTCTCCTTACTTCACAATTCTTTTATACAAAGTTGCGATGCCACAACTTTGCAACTAGTCATCCAGTTATAACTAGAATTGCTAGCTATCGTGAGTTTGCGACTGAGGGCCTGTTCTTTACCTCACAAGCTAGTGACTTTTGGCTTTTGCTATAGTACCTAACTTTCAAACGGAGTATTTTCTCAAGACGAGATCTACAAGTTAAACGATCTACACGTTAAAAGCCCAACATCTGTACCAGCCAAAATCGCAAGTGAGTATATGTCTTTCCGTAATCTGTACCGTAAACAGCCAAAATTAAAAAATTTCAGCCAAAAGCCATAAGCCGCAGCCGAAAAGAACAGGTCCTGAATAACTCATAACTATAATATATTCGAGTCACAACACAACCTAAGACTCTGTTTGAAATATAGGATTTTCATTTAAAAAAAAGAGAGGTCGGTGTTGTGTTTCGACAAGCTAAATATGTTTACGCTTCCATTTTAGCCATTCTGATATATATATCCTGTCAACTACACTTGGCTTCAGCTAGCGGCTCCGGGTGGGAAAGTTGGGGAATCCAGGTCAGCCTCCGGCTACTGCGTGGTCGCCGCCAGGTGGAGTACGATTGGAGCCTCATGTCAACGCACTTGACGTGGAACTTGTGGCGGCAGTAGGAACACGGCCTATCTGGCAGTGAGCTCCGTGATGTAGATGACACAATCAGCAGTAGAGTCCCCCTCGGGCACCTTCCTCCATGGCATTGCGGCAATGGACGCCTCGTCTAGGCCCCTTGTGTAGCATCCCGCATCGCTGAGCCCTGTGAAGATGAACCGCCCTGCTCCCACTATCGATGGTAGGCGCGGCACCGTGGTAGCGCTTGGCGCAAAAGAAGAGGTAGAAGCAGAGCACGAAAGTGATGAAGATGACATCCACCGCAACCATCATCGTATCCGCCACTATCACCAATGTTCCCATCACCGTAATCGACCCGTCATCACCTCCAAGTCAATAGGGTTGAGCTAGGCCAACATGACATGATGGCGGCCCGTCGTGCCCTGGGCTGTGCATGGACCTCACCAAAGGCGAGTCGTGTTGGCACGACATGGGCTCAGTAGGGTTCGGGCCAAGTTGGGCCGACACGACACAACTTAACTCATAGGTCTATCCATGACTACAATTTGTACGTCACACACGACATAAAGTCCTAGATGTGGATCAAAGATATCTAGGGTCCCAGATCTGCTCCGTGTCAGACCAAGATTTAGCCAATTCAGAATTTTCTATGTAACCACTGCACTATTTACTTGATCAGTAGATAGTGCTCATAGATACATCACTGAATCATATCGTATATAACATGAACCCTACCAATCAATAATATTACATATCAGAGTTTAAATAGACTGCATTGGGTCAATTTTACAATAAGGACCATTTGGGCCAAATGGACACATTATATAAAGCGGAAGCGATGGCAAAAAGGAAAAGCACATCTCGCCACGGGCAAGAGACTGACTTGGGTAAGAGCTAGACTACTAGACGCTATCCTAATCTTCTCCATTAGCTCGTAAGGCATCGTTGTACGCATAGTGACTTTGATCCATAGGTTCTAAAGTATTTAGTGAGCGAGAGCAAGCACAAATAATAGTGCTCCATGAGCCAACACACATGATGCAATATTATACATGCAGGGTTCAACAAAGGGAGGCTCGAGTTCCTTTATTTGCTAAAGGCATTATTTGAAAACTACAATAAATAGAAATTCATGTGACTTAGCATTATAACTAAACCATGTTTTATTAAAGAGAGTAAAAGTGTGTAATACTAATAACAATGTAGGTTCCATCTACTTAGTACATGGTTCTATCTACAATATGCTAGTTTTTGATATTGGGGTTATATCCACTCAGGGCAAACTAAAATCAGAGTTACATCCATCTGACGAGTTTTGATCCTACCCACAAAGTTTTAGAAATAGATACTAACTCGAGTAAGCTCCCATGCCCACCCATGACCGTGGGCATGATTGTTTGAATATTTATACTTTGTAGAGTTCATACACTTTACCTACAAGAATAATCAACTTGTTACGTTTCATATATTTCCTTAGACATGTGAATCAAGAAGATCAATGTTATGTTTCAGTATCAATCTTACTTATGATTTGTATGGGTTCTGGAGAACTCTTGAAAACTTGGCTACGATCACACAGAGAAGAAGACATAGGGATTTTTATACAGGTTCAGGCCTTCTACTGTGAGAATAACAACCCTACTTCTTGTGTTGATATTGCTCAATAAAATGATTACAATAGAGAAAGTAATGCAGAAATGTTCTGCTCTACTACTACTCTTCCTTGGGTCTGTCCCAGATCCTTCCATCTTCTCCCTGATATCCACCTTTATATAGCTTGCATGGAGGCAGCAGTTTCTCCTCGCCAAGAGATGCCTTAATGTTTCGAACGATAACCATCCAACGGGAGTTATTGGAGATGTGTATCTTACTCATCGTGCGGCGGTTTCTGACAGGGTGAAGTTATGTGCACTTATTCCAAAGAATAAATACTCGTGCTAACCGCCCTATCAGATAGGCCCATAATGCAATAGGTTGTCATAGACGGGTCAGTCAAAGTTTGGCTTAGTTGTAGGGGATCTACGACCACAAGGTGGTCATAGGATATCTTACGACCACGTCATGATTGTAGGAAAACTTATGACTATGAGGTTATCATAAAAAGACTTACGACTAAAGAGTTGTCGTAGAAAGACTTACGACTAAGGAGTTGTCATAAAGAGCTTACGATTAAGGGGTTGTCATAGAAGAGCTTACAACTAAGGAGTTGTCATAGAAGAGCTTATGACTAAGGGGTGGTCGTAGAAGAGCTTACGACTACCCTGTGAAATTTCTCTTTCATAGATAAGGGGTATACTCAAGTTCGCACTTCTCAAGGCTTTATTAAACGACTCGAAAAGGAAAACTGGAGGAGTTTTGTATATTTTACGAAGGAAGCTGTTGTGGTAGCAGAACCTATGATCAAAAAGGAGACTACTCTTCAGGTGGTTGAAACCAATCTTGACCATCAAGAAGGGGAGGAGGAAGGAGTAATACCAATTGCTTAGGGTCTACGACCAGATGTGGTTGGAGGTGACCCCGCCATTCAACAATCAGATGTGGTCGTGGAGAAGAAGTCAAAGAAACTTTCCTTAGTGAAGATTCCTTCTAAATTCAAATCAAGGCTAATAAAGCAAGGTATGTAAATGAAAGCATAAAGATAATATTGTACCATTTTTGTCTTCTTAAATGCCAATCCACGTGTCCACCGTGTCAGCCCTAACCGCCGCATCATCAGCCCAGTCGGTTTGCACTATTCTATGAGCCGAGTCCACCGTAGACCAACCATTCCATGCACCGGGTTCACAGCACAGTAATTTTTCTGATTTTCAGCCTTTTTCTCCAGATTAGATTTTCCAAGAGCACGTTCTCCTTCGTCCTAACTCCGATCGACCCGATTCTTTTTCCTAAATTCATCTAAAATTGAGATCTATCTTTTGGTTCTGGTTTTGAAGTTTTTGGAGTTTATTTAAATTTTATTTGAATTTTTTTGTGCTTTGCCTCGTTTTCTCTCTCGTTAGATCACACGTTCGAAGGAGCTGAAGCAGGATTTGAAGAGTAAGAGTCGTCAACTGAGCAAGGCCAAGGCAAGTCATGTCCTTTGATCATGTTGAACCTAGTTGTCAAATCTATTATGTATTATTTTGTTTTAAATTATAATGCATCGCTACTAGGGTCCTATTTATAGTGCTAGGGGGAAAGAGACGCAGCGGAATCCTTCGCCGTAATTGGCGGCTGACAGGAAGAGAAGAGAGGAGAGGAAGGAAAGAAGGGGCACGGATGAAAAGGAGGGCATGGAAGTTAGGGGATTTGATCCCGGACGGTTCTTGGTTTCCAAAATTGGAGAGAATGGGGAAAGTAAGGGTGGGCCAGCATGGATTTGGGCAGTCGGCGCTGATTTGGAAAGAGTGGGGGAGGAAGAAACGAAAGGTAGAAGGAGGTGGAGGATGGGGATGACAAGTGGGATCGAATGGTGAGAGAGAGAGAGAGAATGGTGAGGATGGCCCGGTGTGGGGCAGGGAAGGATCTGGACCAGCCACATGTTAGCCTATGAGGGAGGGGGTATTAACTTGATTTTCAAAATAAACAAAACTAGAAGATTCAAATAGTTTTTAGGAAATAGCAACTAAAGTCAGAGAAATCTAGGAAAATTCCCAAAAATTCTTGGAGATATTCTAGACTTAGGAAAATTATTTATAAACTATTTTGATATTTAATTTTTATACTAAAAATACTTTTTAATTTTAAAATGAGATTTTAAGCTCTAGAAAATCACAGAAAACCAGATAAAAAGCCAGATAAACTCAAATAATTAATTTGAATTAGGATTTCAACAAAATTCAAAATATCCTTTATTAATATTTTTTTATGTTTTTACTTAAATTACTTTTCAAAAAGAAGCCTTTTTAAAAGCAGAAAAGTAGGGCAAATAAAATCTCCAAATTCAAACAAACCAAATAACACTTATTGTTATTTTAAATTAAATAATATTTTTTGCACTAATAATTTAAAATAAATAGTTGGGGTGTTACAGTAAAGTGGGCTCACTTGTCAGTGGCTCCACTTCTTTGAAAAATTCTAATATATAACGGTGATACAACCAGTTGGTGTAACAAGCCAATGAAATAGTGACACGTGGCAATAAACACTGTAGTGTCACCGTAGTAGCCATTAAAAACAAAATTTTCCATACAACTACAATACTGCTATAGTGCATTTGTGCCCACGTGCCCGCACCGGATTGGCTAGTGACACAAAGCCGGTTGTGCAACTGTGACACAGTAAAATCTCTCCCACTTCTTTTAACTGGTTTTAACAGAATTTTTCAATGGGGTGGGCCACATGTCAAAGGTTGGTTAACTTAACTAAAGATGGGGCCCACTAGACAGCATGAGATTAACTAAACTTAATGATGGTTGTTAATGCTAATTACTTGGCTTAAACTAATGACGAGTGAACAGTGTCATATTCCTCCTACCAACCAACTCACAACTCGTCGCCAGCAAGTGGACATGACGGCTGGTGGGAAGGGAAAAAATGGAACGCCTGACTCGGACCGTACCTCTAGGTTAGACGGTGGGGCCTAATTCGGCACACACAGTGGACGGTGGTGAGCTAAGCGGCCACAGGGCTCAAGTGCATGGCACCACAACAAACTACGGTGAGACAACTCAATTGCATGCGAGGGGAGCTACTGGGGACCGAGGGGAACTCACCGAAGGTGATGCCCGGGCTTGGGAATGCATGGAGCAAGCTGGCGATGGGAACCTGAAGTGGCACAGCGAAGAAGCCTGGATCGACAAGCTGAGGGTGATGGCGGTCCAAACCGGTGGTGGGGATCGATAGAGGAGTTTATGAGGTGGCTTTAGATGGGAAGAATCGGCTGGAGGTGCTCGGAGTCGGTGGGTCATAGAGGTGGCCAGAGTCAGGGATGAAGACAATGCCGGCGAGTTGCAGGGCCAGAGAAGCCAATTAATTAGTGCGGTGAGAGGAAGAGGGAGGTGGAGCGGTCACATCGACACGATCGAAGGAGGGTTGGGCTCACCGGAGAAGCTGGAGACAGTGAGGTCCCAGCAGCGCGAGGCAGAGGTGATGGCAAGCTCAATGGAGCTTAGCGCGGCCAAGGTGATGGACGAGGAGACAACGACAAGGTGGGAGGAGGCTCAGGAGGCCCGAGAATGGTCTTAAATAGCCAAGGGGGAGAGAAGTGGTCGTTGCATGGCTTCAATGCGTGCGGCGCGGCATTGCTTGCGTATAGGAGCCATTGATCACGTGGACGGCACAGTGGTGACGGTGCGAGGGGCAATAGTCACTATCGCGTGAGACGCGTGTGCAACAGCCATGGCATGCGGCGTAGGTCGGGGCACACAGCAAGGGGAGGGAGGAGAGAGGGGGTCCAGGCAAGGGGAGGGCAACGGTGCTGGCAGAGCAGTACCCCATCAAGGCGCGCACAGGGAGGGCAACTCAGCGCTGCGATGACCAGTGCCGGGCATGTGCATAACGCGGGCAGTGCGCGGCTAGGCGCGCACAGCGCAGGGGAGGGGCGGCCTGGGCCAGGCCGGAGGAAGGGGGAGAAACGGGCTGGGCTCGGCCCAACTGAGACTTGGGCATTGGATTTTTTAAATTCGGTTTGAATCTGAACTTTGATTTGAATTCAAATTTAAATTTTTATTCATGCACTTTGGTTTCCAAAAATGAGATGTTACACTCCATCATGTTTTTAAGCATTGCAATTTTTTTTTACGACAAAATCTTGAGCTCAACATCTGCGAGCATCAACAAATCTTAGTCTTTTCTAAAGGAAGCAGTAAGATACTACTCACTCTATTATATAAAATATATGTTGTTCGCGTTCTTAATATACAACTTTAACTAAATTTTTTTTTGTAACATTATAGTACGAAAGTTCTATAAAGTACACATATGAAAGTATCTTTAACTATGAATCTAATAACGTTACTTTGATACGATACTTGTACTTATATTAGTACAAGTTACAATAGTTCGACTGTGCTCTCTCCAAGACGAAGTACATGTGTAGATTAGCGATACTAGAATATTTCTGGATTTCTGGTACATAACATTCATTATTTTTCTAAAATAACATTCATTATTTGTGCAATTTATTAAACGATGAAAGAAACGCATCGAGTACCAGATCAAAATTAAATTGCTTGCGCCAGCTGACCATCGCATCGTATCTGCAAGATTCAAATGCCAACAGATTTCATTTTTCATTTTCGGAGAAAAACACATGCAAATCAATCGTCAAACGATAAATCCCCTGATGGATAAACGATAAAGCACTAGTAGCTATAGCTAGCACAGTGGCAGCGCTAGCTGTTCGTCAAACGCGACACGAAACGGCGGATCGTTCGGGCCCGGCAAGATCTTTCCTAGTCTCGGAAGGGCGCCGGCCGGCAAAGGCACGCAGCGCCCACTTTTAAGTTGCATGGAATGTTGGGGCGTGGCCCTACACGCCGCCCGCTGCTGCGATATATCCATCGGTCTCGGCCGGCCGGATCACGCCGTGCCAACATCAAGATTGCTCGCTCGCATGCTTTGCTTGCGAGGTGCGCCATTTCAGCATCGGTCACCCTTCCTCTAGCTGCCGCGGCCGCATGCCGAGTGAAAGAACCCTAACTCTAATTAACTTAAAATAGCATAATTAGCGATAATTAAAAGGAATTAAGAATTATTGCAACACATTAATTACAAAAATGAGTTACAAACTTTAACTGTAGACCTCAAAGAAATGAATTAAAACTAATTATTGCAACCTTTTTATTACAAAAATTGTGTTTGCATGAAAAACTAATTTCTAATTACAAATACAGAAAGCTAAAAGATAAACTAATTTCTGCATTGCCTTCCCTTGCCCTATCTCCGTGTGTTGCCAATGTTAGTATCCCAAGCCAGCCACCCCCTTCTTTTCTTTTGCAGTCGGAGAGCAAATCAAATAACAATTCAAAGGAGAACAAAAAGAAAGAAGATAAAGAACTACCGTCAGTACCCTCAAACTCGTAGAGCCAACTAGAGTAGCGTTCATCGAGGTTCCCAGACCATCCTGGGCCGGTCGGCACCTCTCACCATAAATGAGCCTCATCATTCAGCATACAAAAATCCAAAGCCCATTTTTTTTCAACTTACCTCAACAAGAGAGAATCTCAAAAACAAGAATCTCAAAAACAGTGAGCAGCCCACGTCTAGGACCATTGGTCCAAAGCCATAGGAGTGCAAGATTCAAGAGAGGATAAGCTCGAGCATGCCCAGTTGTACACAGCCAAGCCACAAAGATAGGGAGGTCGAAGCCCCCCATACATAAGGCAACAAACCAGCCATCGCCCACATCGCCCATTGCATTGTCAAAACCACTGAAGCCACAAAACAGCCGAGAACCCATAGAACCAACAGAGAGCACCTAAGCCTCTATGACCAACAAGAACATCCAAGAGCAACTAAGAACACCCAAGAACCCTGAGCCAAACAAGCCAAACATTCCCCATCATTACTCTCAACCAAACGCCAAAGAGCCATCCCGTCCAAAGCCAGCAGCCCACCAGTGAGAAGAGAGGAGTGTTGGAGAATAGGAGGCAGAAGGTAGAGGAAGACGAAGGAGAGCGTGGACCAAGGGACCAGGAGGCTGACCGGGTGGACCACCACAAGACGACGTCCCTGACAGCGACAAGAACCTCGACCACCCCTTCATCCATGTCCACAATCGCGTGAGGACCACACCTCAACTGCAACCAATCAACAAGCCTTCCATCCTCAGTCTGAAACACGTAGACCCACCTTTTCCCTCCCACCTTTTTTCTTTTTCGGGTTCACCCCGAGTAAGCACACAAAATGCTTGGCACAACTCCGCCTTGGTTCGACCGGTTGAGCCAGGTAGCTGAGAAGGAGGAAGAGACCACCCAGCACAACTAGTGGCTACCACAGCAACTGGCGGCTCATCCTAGCACTGCGAGCACCCTCAGACTTGGGGGAACCACTCCTGGGTGTGAGGACCCCAAGAACCGAGTCCTGTCAACACGAACACTAGGATCCCCCAAGAATCGGGTGTGGTAAAAGTTGTGCAATTATAACAAAAACATTAACAAGAATCGAAGTGCACAAGCACTGATAGGAGTAGAGGAAAAGGTAGAACCAGAGAGTAGACGAAGCCAAGCCCCTCGGCCACAACCACCAACCATGAATTGAGCCCACCATAACTTCCACCCCGGCCGGCGGCATCCTTCCTGAGGGTGAAGACAAGGTTGAGGGAGCCACCGAGTATTCGTAGCCGAGTAGTCATGTTCGAGTAGTTATAGTCGAGTATTAGTCGTAGCCGAGTAGTCGTAGGTCGAGTAGCCACCAGACCTAGCAAGTAGCCACCAGATCCAGCGAGTAACAACCAAATCCGGTGACAGGAAGCAGCAATAGCTGTAGATCCGGTGAGGAGCGACCTGGGGAGAGGTAGATCTACCCAGATCTGAGCCGAAGGAGGTATGAGAACTGAGTAGTTAGGCGAGAGAGAAAGCGTCAAGCCTCAGAATTGGGAAATCAGCCTTGGCATCGAGAAGAAGGAGGAAGGACAGAAGAGCAACGGCGAGAGGCAAGAGAGGCGGCCGAGTGTGAAGAGCGAAGGAGACAAAGCATTTGGTCGGCCGATTAAAGCCAAGCGCTTTTAGACCGAGGAGAGGAGGCGTTGAGCAGCGTTGTCGGCCGAGTGTGAAGAGCGAAGGAGGCAAGGCGTTTTGTCGATCGAGTTCGGCTGAATGCCCGTAGATCGAGCTAGGCCAAGTTGGGCCATGAGCTAAACAGAATGGGTCGAAGGCCTGGAACTATTTAGCCATTTAAGCGGTAGTGATAGTGGGGAAAACCCGATAGATTCTAATACCGTAGATAGGTTAGAAATCCACCAAAATGGGTAGGGGAATTTTTATAATCTATTGTTATCCTGAATGAATATTTTCTTATAATAAATGCATTTACGTGTAATGTAGAAGTCGAGCCAAGTCAGGCCAAGGTAGAAAATCAGGTTGCAGTTGATTCCAGCACTTACTACTACTTAGGCAAGCTGATTCTAGATCACTAATATAGCTATGTTAAATGTACAAAATACTGTTGTATCATTATAGTATATTTGCATCAGAGAATGTATTTGAAAAATTAAATCGATTAAGAAGATGAAAGAGGAAGGAATGAGAAAAGAAAAGAAGAAGAAAAAAGAAAAAGAAAGAAAAGCAAAGAAAAGAAGAAGAAAAAAGAAAAAGAAAGAAAAGAAGAGAAGTATGAGATAGAGTTAGTAGTCTAGCTAAGAGGAGAGGTCAGACTACAAGAGTATGTAAATAGGTGGGTAAAGGGGGCCTTGAAAAGGCAGAGAGAGGGCAGGTAGGATCCCTTTACATATGGTTAGAATATAAGATTTCACTAAACTCTCACTTGGATCAGGGACTGTAACAAAAGTGCCAACCATTTTTCCATCTCAGACGGGTAGAAAATACTACCCTATTATGTTGTTCATCTCTCCACATTAGGTAAGTAATTATGTGTGAGTAAAGATGGATGAAGCTCAAGACCAGTAACGCCAGTTTGGAAGTGAGAAAGTCCCAAGCACTATATGCGTAGGTCGAGTGTTGCGCCGGGAGCCGGTACCAACCAAATGCTATTAGAAGCTGGTGGAGCCTAGGTGAGCGACCCGGCATACCGGTGGAAATATATGGGCTAGAGTTTGAGCAACGTAATTTGGAAAAGTTATGTACTTTGAGCTTGACCCCACACAAAAGGTAGTGTGAAAAGCCTAGTTAAGATAGTTCAAAGTAGTTATGGGTAAAGTGGCACAAGCCTGTATAGTGCTTAATAAAATCATGAATTCATGCTAGTCTCTTGGATTGGGGACTATGGTGATCACTAGGGATCTTTCTTCACTCGAGTGAAAAGTAAAATTTTTATAAATTAAAAGATGTGACTTAATTTAAAGAGGCTAATTTCGGAAAGCAAATGATTAGAAATGGAAGGACAAAGAGGGCATATAGTGCATCTTGCTAATATTATGCTTGCTGAGTACATTAGTACTCACTCTTGCTATTATCTTCCTTTGTTAGATTCTATTCCGACCGGATAATACTCTGAGCCAAATGAAGGGACAGCGAGCCCCACCAAGTTCCCTGGGGAGGAGGATGTTAGCTACGAGGAGCCGGGAGAGGTGGACCCCCTATACTACGGTTGGGACGAGTAGACATCCCGTTGAGTCAAGCAGGAGAGCTATATGGTATTTGGGCTATATCTTTTTGTTGCCTATGTATTTGTATTAAAGACTATAGCCCACGTGACAAGTACTATAATAAGAGTATAGTTTCTACATTATTGTTCTGTTGTGTGACTCTGGTAAACGCGTATTATTTGCCGAAACAGTGTTCTACTGATTAGGCAAATAATAATCTATTGCTTAAGTGTGATTATCCTCGGGACAATTACATGTGGCACCGTAGGTGGTATCAGAGCAATAAGTAGGGCCACGCTAATAATGTAGACACTGTAGTATGACTTAAGTGGACTTTCTCACTTGTTATATTGCACTAAGTACTTTTATTTAATTCTTGCCCTTACACCAATTTCTATTCTACCCTGTTTCAAAATTATTATGTTAAAAGCTCATCTTTCTTAAAGATAGTACCAGTGCTAACATAGAATGCCTACTTTTGTAGAATGACTCGCTTTAGTATCCTGTCCGACAGGGTCTACGGGGAGCATGTATTGATGTTGGGGAGGCTATTGCATTCCTTAGGAGCCCCTTTTCCAAAGTACTTTCAGGAGTATCCCATAGGCGGTGCTTTACTGTGTTTAGGAGTCTTTGTAGCAGGGATTCCCCTAAATCTAGAGTATAGCTTAGAGTGTGTTGAGGAGTGGCACTCAGCGGATGATTACCTACCCTTGTAGGAGGCAGCCCATAAGGCTACACATGCACTTCGGGCACATTTTAGTGATCAGCTGAGAGACTCACCCTTTGGAGAGATCCCACCTATTACCCCGGGAGCCAAGGTACGCAGTTTGGTCCTATCCCTTCTAGCGATCCACAGAGATACCTACTCTCACCATAGCCGCACTACAGAGGGAGACAGCTTGCACGATGTTGCTAGCTAACTCCCTACTCCATAACACCACTTATGGATCGAAAACCAATAAACTGCTTTTAAGAGTCTTATGGCTTATGACTTTTGACTGAAATTTTTGAATTTTAGCTGTTTACAACAGAGATTATGGAGAGATACTCATTTACGATTTTAGTTAATACAGATGTTAGACTTTTAATGTGTACTATAATTAACTTATAGATCATATCTTAAAAAAACACCTTATTTAAAAGTTAAATATTATAATAAAAATAAAAAACCACTAGTTACGATCGAAAATAACGTACCCTAGTTTTACCTATCTCAGGTACTACCACAGCTTCCACCTAACCTTCGCTCTGCTACTTTAACCTAGCCCGATCGTAACTCTGCTCACCTAAACCAATATCGTTGGTCCAGCCACTACCTATGCCAGGCGTCAAACGGGCAAGGCTCGAGCACGTGAAGATTTATGGGTGTCAGCTACTCAGCTATTCAGGAATGATGTGCGCGAAAGAAACACGTACAAAATCCCTCGCTGAGACCAGTAAGTGAAGCACACATATATAATATATATCAGCTGTAACTGTTGTGACAGCTGATGGTCACCAACCTGTATGTTTGGTCACCAACCTCTTTGTTCCTGCTTCCACGTGCCCTGCAGCATCCGATCCGTCGATCGATGACGTGCCTGAGCGGAAGTGGTCGGTAGGAGAAGCTCCGAGGGACCTCATCTCCGGTTGTTATCCAGGCGACACCGCGACATTTGCCGGATCCTAGGCGGGGGTGGGTCCATTGTGATTGTGTCCTTTTAGCTTATTACTTTCGAATTCTAGCTATTCGTAAAAAACAGTAGGAAGAGAAAAACAATTATATGTAATTTTTATCAGTATAACTAAACTTGGTATAATATCTACTATAATTAATTTGTAAATTATATCTTAAAAATATATCATTTAAAAACTAGTTACTGCAATATAGCAGGAAGTCATAAGCTAAAGTCATAAGTGAGCCGAACCCACACCTTGAGAGGACCTGTTTGCTTTGCCCCCCAGTGTAGTGTGTACGTACTCAACTGTAACGGCTATCCTTAGCCGGTGTTCACGCCCTGTTTAGGTAGGTGAGACGCCATGATCGATACTTAGCCGGTGTTCACGCCCTGTTTAGGTTGGTGAGACGCCATGATCGACTTAAGAGCTAGACGGGCGAAGAAGCCGAGGTAGGCATGCAGGGGTGTACGTCGCAGTGGTGGCCATGGAATGTGGAAAGCTCCCCCCTCCCGACGCTGCAGCCTGAAGAAGCAGCACACGTGCCTGGAGGGAGACAGCTCGCCTCTTGGTGTGTGGGTATTCAGCTCTGGGACATGGTAGGTAATGTGACATGTTAGTGAACCTACCTATCTAGGCATGCTCGTGTGATGTTGCTGTCGACGAGCAGCTGGTTCTGCTGTTCATATGGCATAGCGAGTTAAGGCCGTCACGCTCGTGTTTCCTGAGCATGTAGAAGTGCTATGTGCTGAAAAGTTGATAGCCTAGAGATGGTGCTGCAAAGAAGGTCATTTCTAGCGCTCATATATGCACCTGAACATATATGAGTACATAACGTATACCCACGTAAAAGGAGGTCGTGAGTTCAGTTCCCGGCTTCAATTTTATTGTATATACCAAGCGGGAGCCTTGCATTGATGAGTGTGTTGCTGCGTAGTTGAGTATCGCGAACACAATGGATGCAATCCACTTGTAATCAATCACTTTCTAGAAGAAAGAGAGGGGGGGCATTTCTAGCTAGATGCATCTACTAAGCTACGGGGACATCAGAGAGATCTGAGCTAATCCGAATTAATGACGAGTGGCAGCCATGGCGCTCCATGGGCCATGGGGAACAGATCGTGCAACATGATACTTCAGGGGTACGTCTTTGCCTAACAGAGAATAGATTTGCCCAAATCACAAGTAATTGGACGCGTTAGCTAGGACAGGGTGGTCCAAGGCTATGTTCTTTTAGTTTTATGGTTTGATTTTTTATCTAATTAATTTTTAAATAAAATCTTTTTTAAAGTAGAGTTTACAAATTAATTATAGTACACGCTGTTCTGACTTCAACTATATTAATTAAAATCACGCATAAATATATCTTTATACTCTCTCCCACAAACAGTCAGAATTTAAAATTTTAAATTAAAAACCATAAGTCATAACTCAAAATATTTACCCAGACCAAGCTTGTACGAACATCAAGCTGAGCACATCATTTGAGCAATCTCAGCAGCAGAGATTTGCTCGAAAGAAATCTCTTTCGTTTTCGCCGTTGGCTCTCGGGCAAACAGGCGTTCTGATCGTACGGCACGCTCGCTTCGGCGATTGCGCACGCTTTGCCACACCACGACGTCACTGGGCTCCGCTCTACACCATACTGTTCCAGGAGGGGAAAAAACAAGAAATTTGCTAACGTCAGAGTACTGCACCGCACGTAACTATTTGGGGGCAAATTGCTTTCACTTGCATGTTACTCGCCATGCCTGTGCTAGCGCGCTGTTCCTTTCGAGGAAACCTATTCGCGCCTCACAGTCGGGTTCACACCCTGCTTGCAGCCTTGAGCGCTCCAACGCTTGCTGAGATGGGCTCACGTCACACGGTGGTCGGCAGACTCGGCACTCGGTTGTGAATTCTGGACACATGTGGACCCCTAAACACCTCAAATTCCATTTTTAGCTCCCAAACCAAAAAAATTCCATTTCTAGACCCCTCCCGACCGCGCGTTTTCGCCCGACCGCGCGACCGCCCGCCCGCCAACGCGTCCGCCGCCCGCCCGCGCGTCCGCCCGCCTGACCGCGCGACCGCGCCGCCCGACCGCGCGTCCGGGACACGTGGCACCAGCTCGCGAACGCGCGGTCGGGAGGGGTCCAGAAACGGAATTTTTTTTGATTTGAGGGCTAAAAGTGGAATTTAGAATGTTTAGGGGTCCAAATGTGTCCGTTGTTGACTCTCGAAGGCCTGCCGGTGCCTTCCAGCCCAAACAATATATGAGTACAGATAAGTACCAGTGAAGTACGGCGCATCAAGAATAAAAAAAAAGAGTTTAGGTACTCCACGATGGCGGCCTGCCCGCTAGCCGCATCAGCCCCAGCCGAGCCGCGTTCCTCGACTCTCCTTGCCTATCTCCTGCACGGCTGCGCCGAGCCGACGTGCCTTCCAATGTTCTCCCAGCCCATCACATGATTCGCATTTCCTGGTTTCCCTGCGCGGCCGCGCCTACCCTTCGCAGGGTCGTAGATCTCCCGGCCGCGAGCCCACGAACCTGCCCAACTGGGCTTGTTTGCCACGTCACGTTCCACCCGGACAGTGGATCACCGATCACACCGCGCCCAGTCCAAGACCCCACGGATCACACCATGGCCCCACAGCCTCTCTCGCTCACGCCTTCCGCGAACAGGCCCAACCCACGCCGCCACACTGCACGGCAAAAACCGCAATGTTTTTTGAGAGTACTACAATGGACGTACTCACGCACACACTCCCATATGTAGGTCCTACCGTGCATTCACTAGCAGGGGCGGAGATGGGCCTCGGGCCGGTTGGGCAACGGCCCGAGGCCCAGGAAAAATTGTAATGTAAATTTTTAATAAATCCATTCAAAAAAATATTGTGTAGTATATGGGCCCGGGGCTTTTCGGCCGGCCCGAGGCTTTCCCGGCCGGCCTAGCAGAGCGAACGGCCTGCGGCCCCACCGAGGCAATGAGCGAAGCGGGGCAAGTGGCCAACCCTAGACGCAACGGCGCAGCACGCAAGGCGCCGACCGCAGTCGCCACTCGCCTGCTCCCCTCCCATCTCGCCTCTCCGCGAAGGCGCGACTCCGCCGCGGCGCCGCCCCTAGTCGGCTAGCCCCCCACCGTATCCTCTCCCTTGCGACGCCGCGTCGCCGCCCCCGCCTCCTCTGCCATGCCCCGCCTCCTCGCCATCGCGGCCGGCACCATCCCCCGTGACCCCGCCGGATCTCCGCCGCGGCACCGCCCCCCTCCTCGGCGACTCCTCTCCGTCTCGGCCCGCGGCGGTGCGGCACTGCCCCCCGCACCCCGCCTCCTCTCTGCCACGCCCCGCCTCCTCTCCTCGCGGCCAGCACCATCCCCCGCTGGATCTCCGCCGCGGCACCGCCCCCCGCCTCGGCGCCTCCTCTCCGTCTTGGCAAGCAGCGGTGCGTCACCGCCCCCGGCCCCCCGCCTCCTCTCTGCCACGCCCCGCCTCTCTCTGTCGCGGTCGGTACCATTCCCCGCGACCCCACCGGATCTCCGCCGCGGCACCGCCCCCCGCCTCGGCGCCTCCTCTCCATCTCGGCCTGCAGCGGTGCGGCACTACCGCCGGCCGTCGCGACGTCGGCCCTCGCCTCCTCAGCGGATCTCCCGCCGCGACGCCGCCCCCACACCTCCTCTTCGCCGTGACGCCGACCCCACCTCGGCGCCTCCTCTCCGCCTCGGCACCCCCACTGCTCACCGCCGTGTGCCGTCCGCTGGTGCTGGCTCCCGCGGTCCCGCCTCCCGGTGAGCTACTGCTAGTATCACTGAATTTCGATTATGTATTTGTGTTGTGCTTAGCGTTGATAGTATTTGATAATTGATATTAGTTATAGACCTATATCCTCCTTAGTTTTGGGCCTGAGGCTCAAAGAAATCCTGGCTCCACCACTGTTCACTAGTATACATCTGAGAGTGCATTCACTAGTATACATCTAACTAAATCGAATACCCGAGTGCCCAACAGGTGTGGCACTACCGCACGAAGCACTTCGGTAGTACCAGCATGTCAAGAGTGGTACTACCGCCTCTACAAAGAAGTTCAAAATTTTTGTGCACAATTACTTGAGTCTTATCCTTCCCTGTCCTAATCACCTTTTCCTTGGTCTAGTGATCATGACTAAGACGAAAGACTTCGCACGCAAGAATGCTTCTCTTGAGAGAAAACCGAAGGAGCATTAGGATCCCCAAGTGTGTCCTTCCTCTTCTCACAACAAGGCGGCTTCATGCAAGTTAGCGTCAAAGAGGACGGCTCCTGTGCCTCAAGAGGACAGTGATTTGGAGCAGGGGCGGACCCACAGGGTATGCCGGGTGGGCCACGACATACCCTAGGAATGGACGGGGCATTAGTTGCACCAGCCTTTGGGTCGTCGTCTTGCAAATTCTTCTGGCACTTGACATCTGGGTCGGTCTCAAAGAGCTCCGTCGCCAGGTGAAATGCCATGATGATCCCTGTAGAAGTTTTCCCACAGCTATCAAAGCCACTCATGTGTGGCAGGCTGATGCAGTCAATGTTCAGATCGATGCTCTTCAAGGACTCGACAATTGCTTCCTTGGCTTTAGGTGCTAGTGTCACCTGAGACACCCTTGCAGAAAATTTGTCAAATGGCCCGCAAGCGTTAACAATGGATACCTGTTTGATCTTGATGTCGGTGTGACGCCACCTTAGAAAATTTTGACTAGATACCGAACTACACAGGATATCCAAAAGAGTGCTGAAATGAAGCAGGAAAAGATTCGTCTACGCCAGTGCGTACGCCCATACATTTTGTATGAGCATAGGCTGCATAGCAGGCGAACTGAATCCCAATTGGAGTAAACATATAAGGTCTAGAACTCATTAGCTTCAATGGCAATGAGGGTGGCCACAAGAGCCATGGTGATGGTGAGGTAGAGGGATGGAAATTTTCTGAGGTCGCTGGCCCAGCCCATGGCTATGCAATATAGGTATTCAACATCTTGGTGTTGATTAGTATCGCCAAGGTGGCAGCGAGGTATATCGGCACAAAGAGCATGGACAAGGCAAAGTTGGAGAAGAAAAGGATAGGTTGGGACATCGCCACAGGGGTAGCATCCTGGTAGTAGTTCTCGAGGAAGTCGAGCTCTAGCTGAAGAACTTGGAAGTGCCTATGGGCTTTGTCGTTGGGGTTGTCGCCCTCGAGGGTGAGTACCCCCTTGAGCATTAGCTTGCGTGCCATGACGGAGCATTAGCTGCAAATTTTACAATTATTTACCGCATTGGCAAATGGTTTTACCGAATTGCATATGAAAATTTTGGTGCGGCATACCCTTTGGTAAAATCCTGGGTCCGCCACTGATTTAGAGATCGACATGTCAAGAAATGAGAGCCTGCGATAGAGGACAATCTTCAAGACAAGAACAAACAAGTGAGGAGTATATTGAACAAAGTGAAGAAAGTGATAACGAAGATAAAAGCTTCGCTCAAAATAATGATGATGATGATACGAATGATGACTATGAGGATGATGATGTTGATATGGCCGATGCCGAAGAGCCAAGGTTCAACCTCTTGCATATTTCTTGTGATAACTATGCTCACTCCATCATCCGAATCAATTCGAGAAACCGGCAAGCTTAATGGATCCCCATTTTCACACTAATTTTCAACCAAATCTACAATCATCATAAACAATTTGTGGATCATAAGTATATAGATTGAAGGCATTTGAACACTCTTGAGTGCTTTGCTAGAGCATATAACCTCTTTCATGGAGCAGGTCTACAAGACACAGTAGCATTGAAATACAATTATCAAGAAGACATCATTCGTCAATTCTACGCCACCATCTATGTTTCCTACAACTTCGATTACATGATATGGATGATTGGGAATCAAAGGCATGAAACTTCAAAGGCAGATTTTGAACAAGCACTTAGAGCATATTTAAGCCAATATGAGAAGGTGCACTCCTATGGAACACTCCAAACCTCAACATGGTGTGAGTTTTATGACACCAATGTAAGGTACACCATCGGGAAGCTAGCGGGACTTCTTCCACTTCCAAGCTTGATCAATAGAACAATCAAATATACCTTCTTTCCGAAGAGCAGTAACTTCAATGCAATTCGTAAGCTAGCAGGACTTCTTCCACTTCCAAGCTTGATCAATAGAACAATCAAAAATACCTTCTTTCCGAAGAGCAGCAACTTCAATGCAATTCGTAAGCTAGCGGGACTTCTTCCACTTCCAAGCTTGATCAATAGAACAATCAAACATACCTTCTTTTCGAAGAGCAGCAACTTCAATGCAATTCGTAAGCTAGCGGGACTTCTTCCACTTCCAAGCTTGATCAATAGAACAATCAAACATACCTTCTTTTCGAAGAGCAGCAATTTCAATGCAATTCGTAAGCTAGCGGGACTTCTTCCACTTCCAAGCTTGATCAATAGAACAATCAAACATACCTTCTTTCCGAAGAAGAGCAACTTCAATGCAATTCGTGGACATACTTGGAACATAATTGATTACATCATGCAAAGAAGGAAATTATGGCCCTCATCATAAGGAGGATGGGCTTTCAAGGAGCTAGGCCATCAATGCATAAGACATACAAGCCCCATGAAGGTGCTCCAATGCTGACAGTCGCTCCTCCACGAGCACAAGTTGAAGAAGAGCACATTCAAAAACATCCTCCACAGCACGCGCAAGAGCAAGCTCAAGCATCTGATACTATCTTTCTAGCTCTCACTCAAATCAACTCTACTCTCATGGAGATCCAGGATGCGTAGCATGAGGCCAATTATCAGTTAGCCACCTTGACTCAGTGTGTGAGTGCGCTTGAGCACCCTTCTTCATCAACCTCGCAGCCGGCATAGCCTTCATCACCACTTCACTATCACCGTCACCGTCGTCATGATCCTCCCTCCCCCACTTCTTGACCAGTTTACCATTGTAATGTTGATGCACTTGCCCAAACTCATAGGAATGTGCCCACTTAAAGAATTGTAGCTCAGATCTATATGATCTAGATATCCGCAATTTTCAAATTGTGGAATTGATCCACTTAAATTGTTGCTTTCAAGAATTACTCGGTTCAAACTTGGGCATTTAGTGATACCAGATGGGATGCTAGCATTGAGAAGATTAAACCCCGCGTCCAAAACTCTCGATCTTTTCCCTGAGCAAATATTTGGTGGTATTCCACCGACAAAACTGTTGTTTGTGAAATCAATCTGGACTAAATGGCTATTAACACCCAACTCCAGTGGTATGACTCCAGTGAAGAAATTATTGAACAGTGTAATGTTCTGCAGGAACTTCAGGTCAGCTAACACTGGAGGTAGCTTCCCAGTAAAACCATTTCTATAAATAAGGACACTTTCAAGGTTCCGGATTCTTCAAATATCCTCAGGGAATTCCCCAGTGAGGTGATTATCGAACAGAAAGAGCTTCTGCAAGTTACTCAGATTAGCCAGCTCTTTAGGAACAGTGCCCTCGAGCTGGTTTGCATCCAATTCCAGCCACCACAGCAATCGACAATTACCGATGTTAGCGGGGTTTGGGCCAGACAAGTTCTGAGAAAGTACAAGATAAGAGAGATTTCTCAATAAACCGATCGAAGCTGGTATCTAGCTGGAGAGACTATTGTTGACAAATGCAATTTGTTCCAAGCTGCTGCAATTCCCTAGCCATGCTGGGATTTCACCTCTAATCTGATTATACGACAAGATGAAAACCTCAAGCTTGCAGTTTGTAAAGCTAAAAGTGAAGCTATTGTTGGTGATGTCAAACACCTCGAGTCCTTTGATATTGCTCAAGGTTTCTGGAAGGCTCCCGCTCAATCGAATATCTAGGCACCGATCAGCTCGGCTGTGGCTGCGGGCTGCAGGCTGCAGGCTTTTTTCAGCGGCTACAGTGATTTGAGCCCAAGCCGCAGCTTCCAGGCGAAGCCGACCGCTCCACGCGAAGCCTTGCGGAATGCGCCCCCAAATCGATCTCCCGCAAATGCTCCACACGAGGCGTTAGGGTTAGACCGACGCTCCCCCAAATCGAACTCTCCCCTCGAATGCGCCTGCCCGGTCGCCGCCACCCGCGAGTGCCGGCTATCCGCCCCCGGCCGGCCGGCACGGCGACCGAATCGCCGGCGGCCAGGTCGCCCCTCCCCCCCACCCGTCCCTCGTCCGTGGGCGTGCCCCTCCGGTGCGGGCTCCCGAGGCGGGGAACGCAGATCCGCGGGGACGTAGAGCCGCGCCGGATCCGCAAGGTGGACGGCCCGTCCCCGTGCGACGTCCCCGTCCAAGGTCGCCGTCCCCGTGGAAGGTCCCCGTCTAAGTTCGCCGTCGCCGTTCCCGTGCATCCTGGGCGTAAGAGCCGCCTTCGCCGACGACGGGAGAGCCCAAGCGCGCAGCCCGGCGTGCGTCCAGTCAGGAAGAAGCGGCGACCCTCGAAGCTCCGGCCGAGCTCACCCCCGCATCGGCGCAGCAACGAACGGCGGCTGGAGGTATGGTCCTTGCCGAACCGATAACTCTAGTCCTTGTACCAACACACACTTGTCTCACTATCACATTGCTTGTAATTGTTGTAAATAAGCTAAGCAAAGAATGAAATGCATAGGTTCTCTGCTACCATCCTGCACACAGGTGCATAGTTTACTAACAAATAATCCTACAAACCGAAAGCTTTGTACAGTTTGTGCCCGTTAGTATGTTCCTACGAAGGAATGAGTTTGGATATAATGATATGTCGTTCCCCTCTCATATGTAAAGTTTGAATACCCTTCGCCGCGATGCCTACAGATGGCGCCGGCAATGTGGGACAATGCCCTTACGAAGGTGTTCCTGGAAGTGTGCGCCGAGGAGGTGCAGGCACACAACAAGCCGTTCTCACGCTTGAACACGCAGGGCAAGCAGAACCTTGTGCGCAAATTTGAGGAACGAACTGGTCACCAGTACACAAGTAAACAGATGAAGAACAAATGGGAGCAACTTTCTCGTGATTACAACAAATGGAAAACTTTGAAACTTCATGCCACGGGCCTTGGGGTCGATCCATCGACAGGCAACATTGATGCGAGTGAGGAGTGGTGGGCAGCTGCGGGTCGAGTAAGTATCAATTTTGTAGTGCAGTGCAGCTAGCTTTATTACACCGGTGATATGACATCGTGCATTGCAGGGAAAGTCCGAGATGAAGACTTTCAGGGGCATTGTCGACAGACACGAGGACCTCCTAGAAGTCGTGTTCGGAAACACGACCATCACGAGCGAGTACGCATTCGTCCCGGGGGTGGATGACTGCGACGTCAACATTGACGATCAGGACGACAGCCCAGCAGGGGAGGGCAGCAGCATGCCTTCCCCTTTGCAGACCCCTGGCAGCAGCATGCCTTCCCCCTTCCAGAGCCATGGCGGCAGTGTGTCGGGGCATTCTTCCGGGAGTAAGAGGCCATGCCCTGCACCATTGCACCCCAGCAGCGTTCGCGCAAGTAAGCGCACTGAACAAACCGGTTGTTTGCAGCGCATGGTTGAGCTTTATGAATCAGAGTTGAACCTCCGGGCCGGAAGCCATGGCTCTGGGACGAGTGTGACATCGCCTACGCTAAACCCCGATAGGGAAGACGTCATGCGATTGATGAGACTGGTAGTAGATGCAGGTGGGCACGAAGGAAGCGAGGAGCACTTCTACGCTACGCAGCATTTCATGCGTCCGGAGTGCCGCAACAGCTTCGCCTGCTTGGAATCGAGTGAGGGTCGGCTCAACTGGATCAGGCGTACTTGGGAACTACTTCGACCTAAGCCGTGAGGACTGAGGAGTTGGTGCGTTGTTGGTTGAGTGTTTAGGCATATTGTTGCGCGTTGTTGGTTGAGTGTTTAGGCATATTGTTGCGGATTGTTGGTTGAGTACGCATATTGTTGAACTTTTTATTATGCTACCGTATGGATGTTGCTGTATTGAACCTTATGTGATATTTATGTCGGTTGAACTTTGAACCGTCTGGATGCTGCTGCTATTACATTGTATTACCCATTGCTGCATGTGCTATTACTTGTATTACCGAGATTGCATGCCGCTGCTGCTGCCGTGAGTGCTGCTGCTGCCGTGAGTTCTGCTGCTGCTGCTGCCTGCTGCTGCTCCTTGCATGCCGCTGCCTGCTGCTGCTCCTTGCATGCTGCTGCTGCTGCCTGCTGCTGCTCCTTGCATGCCGCTGCCTGCTGCTGCTCCTTGCATACCGCTGCTGCTGCCGTGAGTGCTGCCGCTGCTGCTATTACCTCCTCGCATGCCGCTGCTGCTGCCGTGAGTGCTGCTGCTGCTGCCGTGTTTTTTATGCGGGTTGGTAACATGTGCTGTTGTCATGTGTGTGCAGTGATGGCGGATGCCGGCAGCAGCAAGTTCCCAAAGATGCTTGTACTGGCTGCCATGTGCTGTGACGATGATACAGACGACGACGAGCCAGACGAGGACGAAGAGCCCGGTCATATCCCACCAATGCCACGAGTTACTGGTATGCAGTGGGTCTCGGACCAACTAGCGGACAACCGGGAATGCCTCAACATGTTCAGGATGTCGCCCAATGTTTTCCACGCATTGCATGAGAGGCTTGTTCGAAATTACGGTCTTTGCTCAGGACGGGAAATGTGCTCAACAGAAGCACTAGGCTTATTTTTGTGGACCTGCGGATCACAGCAACCGCAGCGGCAAGCTACGAACCGATTCGAGCACTCTCCGGGAACTATCTCGAAGAGGTTCCACGATGTGCTTGAAAGTGTGGTGTTATTAGCGGCGGACATAATCGCACCATTAGATCCAACTTACCAGACAGTGCACCCCAGGCTACAACAAACCAGATTTTCACGCTTCCACAATTGCATAGGAGCTATGGATGGCGAGAGGGGACGGTATTATAACAGGAAAGACTTCACTAGTCAAAATGTTCTCGCCATTTGCGACTTCTACTGTCGCTTCACATTTGTGTGTGCCGGGTGGCCGGGGTCGTCGCACGACGCTCGGATCCTACATGACACAATGGACAAGTACGGTGACCGCTTCCCACATCCCCCCAAGGTTGTATGACAGTTTTATATCCGATTATTACATGCTTTCCGAGTCACATACTAACCAATATTTTTTGTTGCAGACAAATACTACCTGGTCGACTCCGGTTATCCTAACCGGTTGGGTTACCTAGCGCCATACCGCAACACGCGGTACCATCTTCCTGCCTTCAACAATGGTACACGTGCGGGGGGGATGGCCGAGGTTTTCAACCACCGGCACTCGCAGTTGCGCAACGTCGTCGAGCGTGCGTTTGGTATGTGCAAGGGCAAATGGCACATTCTACATAAGATTCCGATGTACAAGGATCGCGGGCAATGCAAAATCATCACAGCTTGCATGGCGTTGCACAACTTTATCATTGACGCCGAGTCTAGCGCGGGGCCTCCCGCCAACATGGCAGCGCCCGCATACCAGCCGTCCGGGTTGCCTGATGCCGCGAGCGCAGACCTCATGACCATTACACGTGACTTCATAGCATCGTCGCTCGTGGTATAGAGCTCATAGAAGTCTCTTGTATGTTCCATGCACTTGTTTGTTCTTGTGCGGTGTCATATGAAATTGTTGCGTAACGCGTTTCGTTAAACCGAGTGTCGTCATTTTTGTGCTGAACGTCACTAGTACATGCAAAAATGTTGCGTCCACTACTCTCAGGTTATTTCAGGATTACGTACATCACTTCAGGTGCTACAGTACTATCCATCAGCCCCTACAGTACGTTCATCAGCCGCTACAGTACGTTCATCAGCCGCTACAGTGATTTTTTCAGCCGCTACAGTGTTTTCAGCCATAAGCCTTCAGCTTTCAGCCGAACCGATCAGGGCCCTAGTAGAATTAGCCCCTCTAGTTTGGTGCAGTTGCCAATGGGAGCGGGCAGTACTCCAGAGATGTTGTTACCTGACAATTTGATGGCTTGTAGGTACTTTATGAGTCCTTTCTGGGGCCCTATAGAACCAGAAACTCCGGAATATGAAAAGAGAAATCACATTGTTCATTTCATCACAACGAACTCCTTTCCATATACAAGGGGTTATGTCATATAAGGGCTCCAATTCGAGCTTATGGAACTGGATAGTATGAGACTAACTATGATCAAGACAAGAAAAAAAATTGGGAAAATCGAGACCTTCCATCCTCAGTTCACCGCCACGCCCGGCGACATTGACATCAACCCATCAGTTGTTCCTGCTACCACGTCCCGGTTCCTCCATCCGACGAAGCCGCCTGGTTTCCAATCTCGGGGTCTGCGCTCCCGGCTCCCCATCTCGGCGCCTCCATACCCGGGGCCCTCGGCGGTCGTTCGCTTCGCCAATGCACCGAATCTCCACCTCCGTCAGTGGCCTCGATGCGCCGCTTGCCGTCGGCCGCCATCGCGTGGCTCGCGTGCACCGCTCCGGCGAGACCCACGCCGGCCGCACTCCCCTCCGGATTCTCCGACCCGCATTTACTTGGCCCGTGTGGCTAGTGCACTTGGGCGAAACAAATCTAAGGACCAGTATATACTGGGCCAAGACCCAGCTTCCAGACCGAGTGATAGAACTGAACTGGTCCGAGAGAGACGGGGAGAGAGAGCTGAACTGAGCGTGTAACCTCTCTCATCTTCCTGCCTCTTCTCCCTCTTTCCTCCCCCTCTCCAATTCCTCTGAAACTCCTACCCTTTTATCCATTCTGTAATTCTTCGTCAAATCGTCTATTGGAGCTGTCAGAATGCTCAGGGTACTGAAACTACAATTTTTGTCAAAACGTCGGCTGAGTGGGATTAATAAGAAAGCACAAGCCTTACCCAATTCTCACGAAACCACCCGATGTCATGGGACATATCACTATGCGAGAATGGAGGAATGGTTACCAAGGAAACTCATTGCCGCACGCAAGAACACTGACTAAATACGGACCAAGAAAAGAAAGAGCTGGACTCAGTTCTCCACTAATTAAGGACCAAAACCAAAAGGGAGAACTCACTGTAACTGTAAACAAACACAAGGAAGTAACAAGAGGCAGCAGCGCTTGCTTACCGGTACCGGCAACTCAATTCTTGGGCGCTTTCTTGCGACAGTTCTGTATTCATGCCGATCAAACTCTTTGGGCGAGCACAGTGGAGAGCAAGATTTCGGCTGTTCTAACTGTTAGTAGTACGGCTAGAAATGAACTGAAAAAGACATGCCTATTACTCACTTTTTAAGAACTTTTACGGTATCTTAAAATGAATATGAGCAGTCTAATCTTTGTGATCTAATAATTCAGATTAGTTATGATTTAGTTATAATATCCCCACAATAGTAGCATTAGAATCTTTCATCAGATCACTGTTCTTTCAAGACTAATGAAAGTACACTCCATGATATTGTTGGATGCACTGGTCCATGTCTCGCCATACGTAAAGCTGCGATGCCGTAGTAAGAAAGTTGTGCAGGACGATCCCCATAGTAACATAGAAAGATAAAATTCTCATGTTTTTAAGGGCGTTTCTTATTCCGAGCGAGTGAACTGCGTGCACGCAGGCGGGACACGGTGGCTGGGGAGCGCGCGTGCGTGCACGGCGGACATGGCGTGCGTGGCGCAGCTGCACGCCTGCGGCGTCATCCTTACCGGCAAGGCCAACATGCACGAGCTCGGCGCCGACACCAGCGGCATCAGCCCGCAACCCATCATAGCCACATTTGCCTAATTGCGTACACGCTAATTTAATTTTGAACTCTTTTACGATATCTTAAAATAAAAAAAGTATACAATACTTTTACGAATCAACTATTAGATTTCATTTCTACTATTATCTTTCTGCTTGCTAGTGTAATTTATTATGAAAAAAACTCCTTTTTTGTGATCGGGTGGTTAAGGCCCTGTTTGGATCCACCCAGATTTTAAGAATCTGGCTTTTGGAAACTGGGTGGGATCCAAACAGACCAGTTTTTAGGGCAGTTTTTAAAATCTACCTATCCAGATTCTTAAAAACCAAGAAGCTGTTGATACCCAGCTTTTGCCAGTTTTTTTTGCACAAATACTCATTTACCCTCATTAAAGACCACGCATGGCTGTTTAATGTGCTATTTAAGAGCAATAAATGTAAGGGTATAATAGTCTATTAGCACCAATCATAAATGAAACTAGCTTTTAAAAACTAGGAGATCCAAACACCCCACCAGTTTTTGCTTAGAAACCAGCTTTTAAAAACTAGAAGTAATAGCTGGTTTTTAAGAATCTGAAACTGACCTAAGGCTCTCGAACCAACCATCGGCGATATGCCGCCGTGCCGTTTTCTGAATTTTGAACCAATCTCAGAGGCCCAGATGAGATGGATCGTCCGCCGGATCAAAATTCCGCCGCACGGCACGGCGTGCTGATGTGCCGCGGCACAGGGAATACGAGTACATCCACGCCGGCCGCGGATGTGCTGATGTGCAGGCCTTCTGCCCAGAAGTGCATTGCTTCGCTACACGGCCCGTTGCTCTCGGTGCTCCATGCCGGCCGCGGCCGTTTGGGTTTCTGGCGCCCAGGTGGGCAAAAAGGCATGTCGTGTACCGGTGCGCCGCCCAAGGAGATCGGCTTCCCGAGTAAGTTCTTTTTTTCTTTTGCCGTTTGCTGCGTACATTCGCCGTCATGCGGGATGACCGAGGCATGCGGCGGTGCGGGCCTGTGTTATTTCGAGTTTGTGGCCGGCCCGCGTTTGCCCGTTCGTCCATGGGTGGCCAGCGGGCGAATTGGATGGAGGCTTCGGGCGGCATCAGCAGGTGCTGCTGAAGAAATTTTACTGTATAGTGGTTACACAGAAAACTTTGTATAACGCACAGACACATGGTACGGATTACTATAGCAAAATACTGTTGAGCACTGTAGCAACAGGAAACACATGAAAATCTACCAAAAAGATTCTTCTACAGTGCTGTTTGATGAGTTTTTGTACAAATATGTTAAGTCAAAGAAAATACGGAGATACATGTTTACGAAGAAAAAAGGCACTGCCATTTATACATGCTACGCCCAGTTCAACCGGTCGCTGTGCCAAGTACTTGTACGGCCACAAGTTCCCAGCCGACCATGAAATATATGCCTCAAGATCGTTCTCTGATTTCGTAGGTCCTCGACCATGTTGAGACGACCACGTGTTGTCGACTACGTTGTGTCGATTAGGGCTGCTCAACCACGTTCATTACAACCACGGCTGGTTGACCACGTTACATCAACCATGCATGCTCAACCACGTTGCGTCGACCATGGTTGCTCAACCCTGGCTCCTCGACCATGCAGGTCCTTGAAGCACTGATCGAATACTTAAGCTTGGTTCACTGAACGGTTCGTTGTGGGTCTCTGACTCCAAGGGTGCTGACTGGTCTCCAACTCCTACATGAACTCGGGCACACATGTACTTGACTACCATCAACAACAAGATCAGTGCCAACACGATCTACAATCTAGTTCGACCGATTGTTCTGCATGCCTCATATGGCCGCATATTCTCGGTCGATCACAAGATGCGTTGTCAATTTATGGCAGCTTAGGCACCAAGATGGAAGGAAGAGATTAGTTCTGGGTGTATCGTCTTTGTAATGGAAAGATGATTGTACCGTATCTCCATCTAATAGAAGTAATTCTCAATAAATCTTTTTGATAGGAAAGCAGAGGTCTAGAAGCTAAGAAATCGGTAATCGATCAGGAATTTGATCTCAAAATTAATGGCATGATTGGCATCATATGGAAGCTGCGTACGATGCCTGTGACCTTTCGCTCACGCCTATAAAAGGAGAGGCGGGGGAAGCCATCGATAGATAGAGACGGACGAACACAGATGGGGAAATGGATCTCAACACACCTCATTGGCGGGGAACCCATGGAGTAGATACATAGAAAAGGGAGGAGACCCCATTAGCATACATACACAAAGAAGACGTAGGCGGAGAAGATACATGCGATGAAAGGAGGAGAAGGCAGAGAAACCTGATAAAGCAATATGTACAAGCCGAAGCCATGGCGTATTGTGCTCAGGGTGGTAAAGAACATCCCCTTTTCTCTTTCTCCTTTATCTAGCTAGCTTGCATGTCAAAGGACAACGGCAATAGTGGAAGGGTCGTCAAATGCCTATGGTCCCACTGGTGATGTCGTCGATCAAGCACTTTGGAGCATGCCGTTGTGTAGCCCGTGGCCACGACAACGGGGTTGTCAATATTGCTGATCGCTCTTCAATCCCATGGGCTTAAAGCATGAAATCTCCCACTCTTATATGTGGCGCGCGCCCTGGCCAAGCTACACGGCTGCGACGATCTGTCATGTACTAGAGTTACCCCGCTTGTACCACTGATATGATGATAGCTTCGCAAGGTGAGGTTGATGGCACTATTCGCAAGGATCCTTTCGATGCTGAAGGCATGCGACACCGTCGACCACCGCTCCAATCTAGCAAGAATGCCTTGCCCTTATGATCTTGTTGTTTTCCCTGCTGTACTCAGATGTTTTCAGTCGCCTTTCATGCTCGGACGTCGCCGGCCGCTCATGTACTCAGATGCCACCGACCGCCTTCAGAGCTCGATCCCTTACCACTGTCTACTATACTCGAACGTCACCGACTGCTAGTGATACTTTGGCATCGTCGACCACCTTCTGTGCTTGGTTGCTTATGACCGCTAGTGATACTCGGTCACTTACCACTTGACACTGTACCGAGATGCCTATGACCGCCTTCTGTGCTCAGTCTCTTACGATCGCTCTCAGTGCTCGAACGTCTCCGACCACCTACTGGGCTCGATTGTCTATGACCGTTTGTTGTGCCTAGACGTCATCGACCGTCGGTCATACTTGGTCACTTACGACCAGACGATGTACCAAGATGCCTATGATTGCCTTTTGTGCTCGGTCGCTTACGACCGCTCTCAGTGCTCGAACGTCTCCGACCACCCGCTGGGCCCGATAGTCTACAACCGTCCGCTGTGCCTGGACATTATCAACCATTGGTAATACTCAGACGGCGTCAACCATCCGCTGTACTTGGGCTTTTTCAACCACCAGCTGTGCTCCGTCACTTGCAACCGCCTGCCATACTCCAGCGTCGTTGATCATCTTTGATACTCGGTCGTCTATGACCATTTGCTAAGCCCAGATGTCTACGACCACATTTGATGCTTGGGTGCCATTGATCGCTCTCAACGCGCGAACGTCTATGACCGCCTGCTGAGCCTAGATGTCTATGATCACTTTTGACACTTGGGCTCCATTGACTGTTCTCAGTGCTCAAATGTCTATGACCACCTGTTGAGCCTGGACGTCTATGATCGCTTTCGACACTTGGGCACCATCGACCGCTCTCAGTGCTCGAATGTTCATGACCGCCTTTAGCACTCGTACGCCTCTGATGGCTCATTGTACTCGAATGTCCCTGAATGACTTCAATACTTGGTCATCCACGACCGCTCGCCATACTCGAGCATCTTCGTCCACCTTTGGTACTTGGACGCCTCCGACTTCTTATCATAGACAAGTGCCTTCGATCGCTTGTTAATGACAAATGTCTCTAACTGCTTCTTGAGCTCGAATGCCTCCAACTGCTATTGTACACAAGTGCTCTGACCACTTGTTGAAGATAGACGCTTCCAACGGCTTCTCGAGCTCGAATGCCTCTGATTGCTTGTCGTATACGAGTGCCTCCTACGGCTTGTGGAAGACAGATGCCTCCGACCGCCTTCAATACTCGGTCACTTACGACCTCTCACCATACTCGAATGTCGTCGATCGTCTTTCATACTCAAACATTCATGACCACCTTTTTCACTCATACGTGTATGACTACTTGTTGTACTCGGACGTCCCCGAACGACTTCAATACTCAGTCATCCACGACCGCTCGTCGTGCTTGAGCGTCTCCGACTGCCTTTGGCACTCGGATGTCTCCGACTGCTTCTCAAGCTCGAACACCTTTGACTGCTTGTTGTACGTGAGTGCTTCCGACCGCTTGTCAGACATGTACGCTTCTGCCTGCCTTCAATACTTAGCCATTTACGACCGCTCGGTGTACTCAGGTGTTGTCAACTGTCTTTCATACTCAGACATTCACGACCACCTTTAGCACTTGTACGCCTCCGACTGCTCGTTGTACTCGAGCGTCGTTGACCACTTTTGGCACTCAGTCGCCTCCTACGACCCATTGTATTCTTACACTTTTGACCGTCCATTGTACTCATACGCCTACCGATCATCAGCAATACTCAGATGAGGCGTGCTACATCAATCAGTCCTGCTATAGTAACCGGCTTACTACCGATAGTTGATGGCTTCCGACTACTAGCCACAGCCGATGGTCGAGGGTTTCTGACTACCAGCTACGAGTGATGTCGACGGTTTCTGACCCACGACCACAAGTGATGGTTGACTGTTCCTGACCCATGGCCACTAGCGATGTTTGATGGCTTCCGACCTACGATTACGAGGGATGCTCGAGGGTTTTCGACTTCTAATGGATTTCAATCATGATGGATCTCGACCACGGACGACTTCTGGTGGATTTCAACCACAATGGATTTCAACCATGGACTACGTCCAATGGACTTCGACCACGATGGCTTTCAACCACTGATTACATACGATTGTCGATGGCTTGCGACTTTCGACCTTCGGCTGTTTCTGATTGCTGATGGCATCTGGTTTTTGACCGCCGATTATATACATTTGCCGATGGCATCTGGATTTTGACCACTGACTACATCTAATTGCCGATGGCTTTCTGCTTTCGACTAACAACTACGTTCAATTGCCGATGGTTTCCAGCTTTCGACTACCAACCTCTCCTGATCATTTTCGACTAACAACTACGTTCAATTGCCAGCTTTCGAGGAGTTTTTTCCAATGACCATTTTCGACCACGTCGATACTGGACCCTGGCATCCTGCTCTGTTAAAAGTAAGGATGGTTTGCCCCTACGACACCCGAGTTCAGCTAAGTAAGTCTGCACTGCAGAGGGATCCTTCCCGTTGGTCACTTTTGACCACTTCGACATCTGACCCATGCTTTCTACTCCGACAGCCTTAACACCTGAATTAAGTACGTCTACTACACTGATTCTACTATTGTATCGTCAGATTAGTCATGCTTGACATGAATCATGTATACTTTTAACCACCTTAAATTTTTGTGTCGTTTGATACTGACAAGGTCAAGTGGCATGGACGGGCGCGGCCAGTGTAAAAGCCACACTGTTAACGGCCACATAGACCGACGAGCCTATGGATAATGTCAGCGCCTACATCAACATCAACCATTCATCACATGCATGGAGAACGTGAAGCAAAAACTGAAGATGACGACCAATGCGCGGTTTAATCGGAGGTATTCTGTGGGTTCATCCCGTGGATGCAATTAACCGGGAGCCTTCTGAGGCACCGAAAACCAGGAGACCACATTGCCTATGTCATATCTGCTATGTAAAGCAGGTTATGGAGCGCATATACATAAATGAAACTTGTAATTTTGTTATTCTCAAATAAATGAATAAAATACGGGTTTACCCTATTTTCTTGTGTTTATCTATTTTTGTGTATTTTAGTATACTTGTACGTCCGCATCTTATACACCGAGGTAAGAAATCCGAGAGTAATTTCTCGCGTCAAACAAGTACTTATGTGACGTGTGTTAGTGTGTTATTAGCTTGTTATATAAATCTACTTGTGTAATTGTTACACAATAAAATTTCTCTCCAACCGGGACCTGGATCGAACGAACGGCTTCTCAAAAGGTATGGGTATAGATCAGGACGAGTATAAATCTGTGGGTAGTACAGATCAAAACATCATTTTTCTTGTGTTGTAGATCACGAGTACCTGAGAATTACACAAGTTTTTTTTTATTTTTATGGACACCTAGAGATAACACACGTCGAAATTCAATCAAACCCTGCTGCTCCCTTTCTCTCTTCCAGTCCAGGTAGGCTCCTCCTATGTTAACATTAACCCTAGTTCCTCTACTGGTCTACCACTCTACTACTGCACACACCAAAGCACTGTACCCATCTCAAAACAAACAGCCCCCCTCATGCTTATCCAGAACACAACCGCCCGGTTGAAAGCATCAATGATTAGCACCCAAAATATCCACTCCAAGTACAAACGGATTCCAGCATAGATTCAGCGACTCCTAGCTAGTGAAAGTTACATCCAATGCATGGGACGATGGTTTGTGCAGCGTATTAAAAAAGCAGCAGCAGCAGTCCCCTGCCTAAATTTTCTCGTGGTGGATCGTCTCATCATTTGACATCACTATATATACACCGGATCTGGTTCTGTGCCTGGAGACACTAGTGGATATATGATTCACCAAGCTCTCAGCCACGGCGAGCGAGCGCGCGAGTAGTGCTCCCGGACGTCATCGAGCAACTCGATAGATCCCATCTGTCGTCTTTCAATATGCTGCCTAGCTATGGAGCATGCACTGTGCAATGCTTTCTTTCTTCGATTGTAGGTGCAATTGTGCAAATGCAACTGATCTCTCTGCAGTCGCTCTGTAACATTTGCAGTTTTGTATGAGAGGATACAAACGTATTAACAAATTAAAACATGGTGTGCTAAAAAGTAAAAGATGTATACAACGGATGACAACGTGCGGTATTCAGAGAATAAATTAACCACCGCAAATCCCGAGCAATACTCCCTTTGACATCATCTAATCCTAATAGTTCTTCCACCTGCTGAAAAATACCACCCTAATTTTCTTTGATTGCCAATTTCGGAAGCAGTTGCTCCAATACAAACGTCTTATTTTAAGATCGCGATGCATCAAAGGGGCAATTAGTGTTAGGAGAGTACATGATCTGACAGTGGTACTAGTGGTAAAAATAAACAAACAAGCGAGCAGGCCCTACCATATAGAGTGAAAGAAAGCATGTACAGATGTAAAGGCGAATGCATGCACAGATGTACTGAACATGAGACCATATACGATTAATATAATCAGCTGTAACTAAACAATAGCTCAGTCGCTGTCACTCTTTTTTCCACTTGGGAAAACTGTGGGCTAGAGTGACAGCCCCTTTCTTAGAGAAATTTTATTGTATCATCGTGATATACACCGGTTTATATAATAACTCAATCAGTCAATGACACCTGCAAAGTCTTCCTTCCACTTTTCTCTCACATCTCCTGTTCTCTCACCTTAGTATGCTTCGTTGTGCTGTCCTGGAGAACGCCGCCGCCCATCATCGTCACTCGCGCCACCGTCGCCCCGGTCCACTCCGACGTCACATTCCGCCCCCAACGACGATCTCTACGCGCCTCCCCGTGGCCTCGGTCGCGCTCCCACGGCCACAACCCTAGTGCGTGCCCCAGAGCCCACCACTGCGATGGCCGTCGCTGATGGCGAACTCCTTCCATGGCTGATTAACCAGTGCCTGATGCCTAAAGGGATCCATAAGTAACATTGGCTTCCTAGACCTGCAGGAACCTGCAATTTGCAATCTCACTCATTGCTGAAAAGGTGAACTCTCATCTCTTAAATCTAGAGCAAGCATATTACTGCTCTGCTTGACAAATAAATACAATATACTAAATTGCAGCCAGAGATATACTCTATTGGGTAGTATTTCCACTGTTTGATAATACGAAAAATTGAATGTTGACAATAGTGCGCACACACATTCACAGAAAAAACATCTACATTTTGCCGCAAAGTCATATGTTTGAACTTCAGTATATTCTGTTACACACAGAGCACTGAATCTATATACAAACTTTTCCTTCTTGTCTCACTAGCGTGAACTTGATTTGCTTGTTAGCTAACATCCTTCTGCTACCTGGAACCATGCAACTTTCCTTGTGCTTGTTAGCTAGCAACTTCAGAAATGTCACCTAGAAGCACTAGGAAGTAATAACTATGCTTCCATACAACAATTCTTGATACCGTAGCATCGGCTAGTAGCAAGAATAAACAACAAGCTGCAATCTGATACTGTTCATTCACAGAAAATGCATTCGGAGACAATACACTTATTCATTCAGCGATAATGCATTCAGAGAGAACACAAATTACAGGTTCATTCAGACATGCATACATTCAGAGACAATGCATTCATTCATTCATTCACTCAGTTAATACAACATGTAGACTTCAAAGAAACAATTTACAAGCTCTCTTTACATTCAGTCAAGTGAACGTCTGCCGTAAGCACTGAAGAGCTAAAAAAGCTACATTAGCCAATCTTCCCAATTAAAATGGCTATGAGCACAAATAAAAGCACATCATACAACATTTTAATCTTCTCATCTTGAACCTTGGGAGGCTTGACAATAGCTGAGGGAGAATGGCTCGAGCGCTCGCACCGAGTACAGGGTGGTCGGAGCAGAAGCAGTGCCGTCGCGGGGGGGGGGGGGGGGGGGGAGGATTAGGGCGCCGCTGCACTGCCACCTGCGTATGTGCGCCACCGCCGCCTCCCTCGTCGCTAGTGTGTGGATGCCGAAAGGAATCTCCATTGCTGTCGCCGAACTGGATTGAGAGAGGGGGACAAGGGGATGGGCTTGCTGTCGCCGAATCGGATTGAGAGAGACGCGCAAAAGGGGATGGGGATAGGCAAGGGCAAGGGGAAATGGGAGGAACGAAATTCTCTGGCCGTGGGAAGGCGTGTAGAGATCGTTGTTGGGGGTAGAATGCGACGTCGGAGTGGACCAGGGCAACGGTGGCGCGAGTGATGATGACGGGTGGCGGCGTTCTCCAGGATAGCACAACGAAGCATACTAAGGTGGGAGAATGGGAGATGTGAGAGAAAAGTGGAAGGAAGACTTTACAGGTGTCATTGATTGATTGGGTTATTATACAAACCGATGTATATCACGGCGATACAATAAAATTTCTCCCTTTCTGCGCATACATCCTATTGGACCGAGAAGACGAGTGGAAGGGAACTGAATATAAGCCACACAATCTAAGCCTTTTGATAATCTTTTTTCAAATGAGCAAAACAAAGTTTTTTACTCTAATAACTATGAAAAACTATAAAGATCAGGTACTAAGCATCTATAAAAAAAACTTTAAAAAATCGAGCAAAATGGAACCTTACCTTTCTGGTCAGTCAGACCGCCAACTAGGGGTTGATTTGAGTCGGTCTAACCGCTATAAGGACGTTTGACCGCGATAGGGCCATCTGACCCCTCCAAGGCAGAGCTAAAAGGTAGCACAATTTTAAACCAAGAAATTATGCAACTTTTCATCCACAATTTTAAATGACTTGAAATTTGGTATACACTTTTTTTTATAGAATATTAAGAACTTATTCCAAGCATAGATACTGAAGATCAATGCCAAAGTTCTGATCTTTATCTTAAAAATAATTACACTAAAACTAAGCAAAAGAGGAAGATCATGGTCTACTCTTGTTCGTGAGTCCTTGATGATCTAGAAGATCTTAGATGTGTTCTCACATGTCATATCAAACTCGATCATAGCATGGACTCAAGCTAAAATGCCTACAAGATCAAAAGCTCAAAATCACCCATCTCTTAAGCAAAATCAAACAATCCCAAGAGCTCATAAATAACAAGTACATAGATGGATGAGATCTAGTCTCCAAAAGAAATTTCATCACTTACACATCTTTGGCATAAAGCAAAATTAAGAGAGGAGAAGAAAACACCAAAACCAAAGTCAAATCAAGATTTCAACACTTAGCACAAGAGGGAAAACTTGGACGAATTTTAGATATATATTAATACTTGGATATGAATGTTCACAGCCACTTCCTAGCCATACACCAAGCTTAAGGATGACAAAACGATCAACCACAAGAGTCTCTTATATCTCCCACAAAGTCTCTTTAAGATCCCTAACTCTCCTCAAAAGTCAGGCCTAAACTCTTCCAAAGCTTAGCACACAAGCAATCTCTCTCTCTTTCCTTATATATGGAGGCTCATAAGAAAACAATCTAACTAGCACCTCTAGTTGGGTTTTATTTACTTATATAGGCTAACCCGTTAACATAACATAATATCGAGTTTTACACTTACACAAACACGTCTATCAAATCACAAACAACCATTAACCTATTAGTTAATCAACACTTGATCTACTTAATATTTTTAGCACATCCATGACCTAAACCACTTAGGTCACCACCATGGTTTCGCACATCGTCACTTTTTTGGTATTAGGCAATTTACTAAAATACCACTCTACCGCCTTTCACGAAGCTTCGCGCTTCCTTTGGCTTAATCGTTGACCTCACCTCTTTCCCAAGCCTAGTATATGGTTATATCCTCATTTACAAGCAATTCCTATGCTTGCAATGTGTTCACCAATAGCTCACACATCAGCAAGTCTCTCTGTGTCAGTTCCTTCAGATCATGTTTCACTTATACTAACCGCATCATTCGATGAACCATTGCTCGAATCTTCCCTTTAATATTTCTTTTCTTTCCTGTGCCTTGTTTGAGCCCAACCATCCCACTTGGCTTTCTTGACTATACATTAGTTCACCCCCGAGCCTAATCCTAGACCACACTATCGATCATGGTTACCTCCAAGCTTTCTTGCAAATCAAAGACCAAAAAATTATTTTCGGACACAAATTCTTCATAACTTGATCCATGTTAGTCCAAACATGCTTTATGCATCATGAATGTAATGGCCTAGGACTCCAAAACTCAACCCCTGACGAATTCAACTCAAATTATTTTCGGATATAAATTCTTTACAACTTGACCAATGTTAGTCCCAACATGCTTTATGCATCATGAGTGTAATGACCTAGGACTCCAAAACTCAACCCATGACGAATTCAACTCACTCAGCTCAACATTGTCTGGTCTAAAAGCCAACCAACGAACGGTCAGACCGCCACGAACTGACTTTCGATCATATCGCCACGAGCCGACTTTCGATCATATCGCCACGAGCCGACTTTCGATCAGATTGCCACGAACCGACTTAAAACCTCTCGGTAACAGATGACCTGTCTGACCACAGCTCCCATACCGGTTAGACCGCCTGAGGTCCTCCAATAAAACCACTACACACAGCCAGTTACACCGAACCTCGGTCAGAGACCATCACCCACAACCGGTCCGATCGCCTCTGCACAGTGGTTAGACTGCCTCTGCAGGTCGGTCAGACCGCTGCCCACCTAACGGCAAAATCTCGATTACAAATTTCCAAATATTAAAATCAAATTCCACTACTCTCTTAAACCAAAAGTTAATTATTTATTGTAACTACAGAGTAACCTACTCATCCTCTCTAACATCCCCATCAAAATCTTCAGGTCCAGAGTTAGTCTTCGCTGAACCATTTATTTCATCAAAAGCGCCCACTACAAGACGAATTTTTCCATGATAGAACAAAAAGGAGTTTATTGCACGCGCGGAGGTTTGGAGGTGACTGACGAAACAGCAGCCCTCGTGTGCATTTCTATTCGTCGCCGTGCGTCTTAAGCGGGTTCGTTTACTTCGCAGCCCTCGTGTGTCATTTGTTCTGCATCACGACGAGCAGAGCAGAGCTGTGCTGTGACATGCACAGAAACGAGGCTCCTTTTCGCCCAACGATGCCTGTGGTATCCAGCCTCCGATCACCGCTTCACCATTGGAATATAAGATCTGCTATTTGCATAAGTGATTCATCACATCCTACTACTCGCATATTTTGGGCGTTACGAACTGCGTGTGTATAAGAAGTAACGGATTTGTTAATAGGCTGTGTACGTCTTTCTGTCAGAACAGACAACGCTCGTATTAGCTATTCGACATTTTGACGTAAGGTCAGGGGATTTTACTCCTTTTGCAGCCCTTCGGCAAACGGCGTGGCTGATAGCTGGAATTCCATCATCCTTCCTGATTGATGGACCGAAGGCATTCCATTCCATTCTCCATGTATATATCTGCGCATATTCCATTCTCCATGGACTCCTGATATTTACTCAAACACATGATTTGCAGCGCACAACCGAATGAAAGGCACAATTCAGAGTAAAGAAAAAAAAGATTTCACTGGGAGAATCAAGACTCTGTTGTGCATGTATATGAATATCCAGATTTAAAGCTTTCACCTGGCGATTTTACTAGTGGGGGAGGTAAGATATTCAGCCTTGACCTGTGTTTCAAAGATTCAGTAGAATGTCGCAATACATCTTTGCTGATAACTGATAAAGGAAGTTCATCTACATGTCTTCCTACCGTTCCGTTAGCGCAGGGGGGCCTAGTTTCGCTAATACAGTACAGATTAAGATCTCCAACGGTCCATAGAGATATCACTATAGCTACTTTTTTATTTTAAATTTAGCTTTCGAATATCCATTTTTACAAATCTAGTCTTCTATCTACTAAACTCAATAGACACCTACCGAGTTAGAGGAGCTTCGCAAGAGTCCCCTAGAGCCTTCCGGTTGCATGCTGGCTGCATGTGTTGCCGTAACTAGCACTCAGCGCATTTAATTCATATTAATCATAATTAATCAGTATTAATCATAATTAATTAATTAAAACACTAAATTAATCTTATTTTATTTAGTACTAATAATTAGTAGTAATCATAATTAATTAGCACTAATCATGTCAGTGCTAATTAAACGTGCACCGTATTTTATTGGACTCATAATTAATTAGTGCTAATTAAAGCACTAAATTAATCATATTTTATGTAGTACTTTAATTAGTTCTAATCATATTTAATTAGTACTAATTATAATTAATTAGTGCTAATCATGTTAGTTCTAATTAAACGTGCACAGTATTTTCACAGCCACACGGTATACTGTCGATGCACATCCACACGTTATACTGCACAACCCTCACTTTTTCTAATGCTTGCCCTTTACTTCTAAAAGTGATTTCAACAATTACTATTTATTTGGCTACAGCTTATAGCTTTTGACAAAAAAAAAATGAATAGTAATGGCTAAAGGAAGTGATTTTAGAAGGAGAGATGAGCTGTAAAAAAAAGTGAGGGAGAGATACGTACACGTGACGAGAGCGAGAGGAATGAAGTGTGTGATGCACCTGTGAATTCTTGCATGTAACTAGTACTAATTAATTACGAGCGCAATAAAATATTGTGCACACTTAATTAGCAATTATATGATTAGTACTAATTAATTATAATTAGTACTAATTAAATTACTAAATAATTATGATTAGTACTAATTAAATTGCTAATTACGGCTACACAGTGCAGCCGGCATACAACCGAGCACATGAGTCTTGGTAGGTCATCTACTGAGCTTGGTACAATCCTACCCAACTCGTACCACACGAAAGAGACTATTAAAAGATAGCTTCAGCTTCTGACTTTCGACTTATTTTCACTATTCATAAATTTCGTCTTTTTCTGTACTTTTGACTTTTTGTTGAACTTTTTTGTCAGTTCTTTTTTTAATGTATTTGTTTGTATTATACGTAATGGGCTAACATATTTTTTATATTTTTTAAATTTAATTATGCTAAATAAGCATCTGTCAGCTACAGTGTTTTTTCAACCAGCAACAGTGCTTTTCAGCCATAAGCCACAAAAAAACCCAAATGATCACCCACTAAATTGTTCATAGACTAAATTTAAATAAAATAGCTCGAGTAGTACTTTTGTGAACAGTTCTAGGAGACCACGTCAAGCTCTTCTCGTGGTCAGCTTGTCTCCCAGAGAAGATTCTGTCGATTCTCTTGACTCCGTTCACCTACGTACTTCCTATCCTACACTCTTTGCCTTTTGGTGACTCATACCAATGAGTGCCAGACCGATTTAATTTTGGCTGGCCTTAGTGGCCTAGGCTAGATCGAAGTCACAGATTGTTGAGTACTTCAGTAGATGTCACAATGGCACCTCAATTTTCTAGTTCAGTTCTCCGTGATTACAAGTGAGGTAGGCCACATTAGAAAGTCCAAAAATATTTATGATAAATTATTATTAATATGTGTTGAGTTAAAATTTAAATTTAAAAAATATTTAGATTTTTAGTCTGATGGTTTCAGTCTCAAGTAGTTAGACCGGTCTTATGAGCAGTCTGACTAGTCGGTAGGTGGCGATCAGCCCAGAATCTCAAGTTTTTGGCATTGAGACCAGCTAAGGTCGGAATTTCGGAAGCTCAAAAGTGTCACCTAGCACCTTGCAAGTTCAAGGATTGGTGGCGCCAGACTCGATAGGAAGGGCAAGCATAGAGGCAATCATGGTTCAACAGCTTCAGGAGCAGACCCAAAATGAAATCAAGGCATCAAATCAATCTCCTAACGTGCAAGAGAAGCTGCCGGTCCAGTTGATGTAGGAATAGGGGATAAACTCTACAAAGTCCCTCCTATGGAGCTAACGGAACACAGATTCAATATCTCACCAAAGAAAAAAAAAGATGAAGTCCATCAGGGTGAAAAAGATTGATTCATTGTGGAAGTGGTTGTTGGTTGAACTTTTGATTTCAGTCTGGTCCTACTCCAGATTTTTATGTAATTCTAGGATATTTTGGATTGTCTTTTGTTTG
Source organism: Dendrocalamus latiflorus (assembly GCA_017311315.1). NCBI lineage: Eukaryota > Viridiplantae > Streptophyta > Magnoliopsida > Poales > Poaceae > Dendrocalamus > Dendrocalamus latiflorus. Next base: position 12,847,891 of record CM029670.1, on the reverse strand, counting down.
TTTGCTGCTAGGGTTTGTCATAGACCGAAACATATACCGATGGTCTTGTCTTTGTTGATTTGCTCTTGTTAGTATTGGTCATTTGCCTTTTCTCTCCTCTTCTTAATCTTGTTGCATACGAAAGGCGTGTTAGTGATGTAGATATCTCATTTGTATCAAATCCTATCCATCTAGTTACTGTGGTTTGGAAGATTGTGATGTTGTCCGATTCTTGCTTGATTTGGAACTTTTCTTGAGGAATCTTGATCCAAGGGTTTTTGCTTCAAATCCTTGGTTGATCTTTCTTACTATAACATGTGAGAATTTATCTAGAGCTATCATGGTGGTTCTTAACCCACGAGCAAGCTGTATCTAAGTTTTTGAGATTTACTCGGTTTTAGTGCAACCTTGCGTATTACGAGGAAAAGTCAAAACTTTGGCCAAGATACTTGCAATCCTTTGATATAATAGGTTCCTGAGACACTCAGCAAGATGTGTGCAAATTTTGATATCATTTGGACATGGATTTTAATGTTTACACTAAATTTGGTTTTGGCCTTGGTTGATTTTCTGTTTTGGGGGATGGAGGAGCAGCCAAATCACTCCTAGGCCCAGTCAGACCAGCCATTGATTAGATCGGTGGGTTGTGGCCGGTCAAACCGATCACCGGTTAGACCGCACTTCTAGTGGTAGTTAGACCAGTTAGGTGTTGAATCTGTGAGACCTTGCTGTTTTGGATTGTTGTTTGGATTTGGGCTATCAAATATGATCTTCTTAGCCCTTTATCTACTGGAGTGAAAATTTTTTGAATACTTTGGAGAAGATTTGTAGAATGCTTTGAAGGACCATGTGAGAAGGTTCAGAATTTTGTTGTGGTAAACTATTACAATTTGGGAAGGATGGAAATTTAATTTGCAAATTTTGTTGGTTTTCTGGAAGTATTGGCAAACTAGCTTGTCAAATGGCAAAGGGGGCGGTCTGACCGGCCCTCCCCAACGGTCAAACTGGTAGCCAAAATTGGTTTGACTGGGACCCATTCGTGGTTTGGCCGATATGGGGGTGTATTTAGACCGACCGCATGTGTGCTCTCGACTGAGTTTTGAATTTTGGGGGTTTGTGTCTTGCAATGATTTTTGTCGACCTAGGTCAGCGCATTTATGTTGCATGAGGCATATTACAACTAACGTGGGCTAAGTTGTGAAGAACTTATATTTAGAAATAATTTCTTTGTCTTTGGATGTGTCGGATTTCTTGGAGTGAATCATGATCAACGGCGAAGATTGGGGCTACGCTCATAGAGGAGCTGAGGTCCAGAACGATCGAGAATGCCGATTGAGATGGCTGAGCTCAAGCATAGCATGAGAAAGGCGGAAAATATTGGAGGGAAGTTTGAGCGGTGGGTTGCACCATGTGGCTTGGTCGGTCCAAGTGAGATGTGGTCCGGTGGAACCAAAACGAGAGAGACTTACCGATGCGTGGCAAATCAATAGTGCACCTACATGTGGTAAGCATGACGATTGCTTTCAATGAAAGGAGAAGACCGGGTCAAGAAACAATATTTTGGTAAGTTGATCAAAATACCTACATCGCTTGAGCGGTGCTTTGAAGAGTGATTTAGGTCGAGAAGAAGCTGAAAAGATCAAGTTGGATCAAGATTAAAGACTAAGCAGATTCAGACTTATGTTCTTTGAAAAACATGTATAAGTGTAATGTGTGAGTTGAAACCCATGTGTGTTGGGTTGTCAGGTTTTTCCCTTATGTGCCAAGTGGATAGTATCTACTAAGGATTAGATATGGGCTGGTTGTTCTATGTATTTAACAAGTTGGAATGAAAACTTGCTAGCTAACCACCCTCTCTTGATCATAGAAGCCAAGCGTCTAGCGTTAGGGTTGGAGAGAAGTTGTGTGTTGTGGTGTGCTCTTTTATCCTTAAGGTAGAGTGGCTGTAAAATTTTCATCCTTAAGTAGCAATATATCAATATTTGTTTATTTTCTGTAGATTCATCTTGTGTTGATTGATTTGCTTTTGATTTGGTTGGTTTACTCTTCTCTCTCCCCTTCTTGATCTTGTAGTGCCAAAGACGTGTAAGACATGGAGATGACCCGTGGAAATCAATTCCCATCCATCTAGGCACCTGGTTTGTAAGTTCTTGAGAAACTCGGTTTTGCTTAAATTAGACAATCACAAGTGATTTCTTGATCCTAATATTTTTGCCTCTATTTTTTGATGTTCGTGCTTGCTGTGACATGCGAAAATATATCTAGAACTATTTTCTATCCACGAGCAAGTCGTGTTCATCATTTTTTATTTTGGCCCGATGTGGATGCTATCTTGCTTAATCTTGAAAAAGATCTAACCTCTAACATGGATTGTTGCTTTCCTTGATTGGAGTAGGTTCATGAAATTTTAAGTAAGGTGTGTGCAAAATTTTATATTATTTGAACTAGTATTTTAGGAGTACCACTAAAATTGGATCATGTCGGTCTGTTTTGGATAGGGAGGCCGGTCCAACCGCCTCCACCAATTAGACCGACTTAAAGCCAGTGGTCTGACCGCCAGAGAGGTTAGACCGGCCCCAGGAAGCTAGTCAGACAGCGAGCGATTTAATTTGGGTTTTTGCTGTTGATTCTAATCTTTGTAAGCCTGTAGTTATTTAATTAAAAGATCAAAAATACTTAAAAAATTTAAATGATACTATTTATCTACTTTGTTGCTTTTCGGTCCTACACATCATGATGCCAACCATTCCACTACCTAATGAGAACAAGCAATAATGAACTTTGCAAAGTCGTATTTATGCAGACTTGCTTTTGCTTAATTATCCAATACCACTAGCCTTGCATCCGGCTTTCGCGCTTCATTCATTTCTACGAGCTCGATGGCCAAATCTTTCATGCAGGCAAAAGCGAAAGCCAAATCATGTGATATCGCCAACTTTTTGGGGGAATCATTAGCAAAATGGATTCCGAACCGGATGAGCTACGCTGACAACAGCCAACTACACACCTAGCTTTTGAGCCGGTTTAAGCAATTTTTATGGGAGTTTTTATGCAGTAAGATAAAACAAATAGGGGGAATTCATTACATGTCACTGAATAACTTTAAATCCTCATAATATGTCATTGTTGTATTACTGGCATGTGGACCCTACGCCCATATGCTAGCCTCATAATGAGTGACATATTGTGAATTATGCAGTTATTTAGTGATATATCGTGAATTTTCTCAGCAAAATATCAAGGAATATAGAAAAGAAACTAGTATTTCAGTTCCATTGCAACATTTACATAATTGTTTTGCAGCAAAATAGATGCTTACATAACAAATATGAGAACTCCCACAATGGAGTTCTTCCCTAAAAGAGGGGTCAAAATTTTTTTTGTCAGAAATCTTAAAATCAAATTGCAGGAATGATAAAGGGCATGTTCTTTTTGTCTTCAACTTATGGTTTATGATTGTAGTTTATAATTTTTGGGCTGTTCATGAGAAATAGTACGAAGTAACAGAAACTCGCGTTCGATTTTGGCCAATATAAATGAAATCGCTAAAGGATGTACTACAATTAATTTGTAGACCTCTCATTGAAAAGATACTCCATTTGAAAACTAGTTACTTTAGAAAAGCCGAAAAGTAGATTTTAGAAACTAAAAAGAATAAATCTAGAAACTTTTAGTCAAAATGAAGAGGAGGTTTACACAGTAACAATACTACTACGAACTAAAATTTTCAAAGAAATAATACTTGTTTCCTAGCAGAAAAATTCTTGTTCTTACATAGTACTACTATTTTCACACATAATTTCCGATACTATGCATTCAGATTGACCGCATTAGTGGTAATTTTGTTTTGAGATGTAACAAAGATGTGGAGGGCATCTCAACACAAAATCTGCACGGATAGGATTACCAAATAGGCAAATACAACATATAACCCAAGTTTTTTTTCCCCTAAAAGGATATTCCAGAGATGAGAAGTTGCACGAAAGACTACTTGTGTGCGATGTACGGATACGATAAGGTTCGCTTTTGTAGTGTCACGGAAGTTTACTCTCACATTCGCGGTGCATTTGGCTGCGAAAAAGGTCTGTACGGTGGAGATGTGTCACGGCGGTGGATCCAGCGTTCGGAATGGACCGGGTCCCATATCTCTGTGGGGTGCATCATTACTCATCACGTAGGGGAATTGGCAGACAGGGCATAAAGTGGTGGGGCCTTGGATCGAGTAGTAATCAGAATTTTTTCACTTTTGATTATTTTTTGCAAGCAGAATTATTATTTCACTTTTGTTCACATTCTTTTTCTTTAGGAGTGGAGTGGGTATACAATACAACATATGTGTACACTTTGGCCTTTAGGGATGTAATTGATAAGGTTCAGTTAGATTTTAAAGAAAACAAAAATATTAATAGTAACATCGATCAATTGAAATAATGGTGGATTTGAGTTAAAAATATAATTTAACTATTTAAATATACATACAAATTTCAACCAAACTGTATGAATTTGTCTACTTGTTTCAATATAATGCTAACAGACAGGACTAAAATAGTACAGTTCAATAATTTACGTTCTAAAAAAAGATCAGTTTTGATGTTATAAATATTATTTAAAACTATAATATTTATAAATATGTATTTTTTAAAAACCTATTAAGAGACCATATGATGGTCTAGAATATGTTTTGTGATGAACAATTGGCATTTTAGTTGGGTTGAAAATGAATTTTGCAAAATTTTTAGAAAATTCAGATTATTTTGTCAGGGTTTAGGCAGTCTGACCGGACCTGAGACGGTGGTTAGATTGGCCTTGACCTGATCATTAGGCTTGACGAGGATAAAATAATTCTCAAATTATTACGTCATTATATTTCTTTAATATACTCCTTATCGATAAGAGATAAAAATGGCAGGATGGTCGTAAACTCTTCTATGACCATAAAGTCGTAAGCTCTTCTACGACCACATAGTCGTAAGACTTGCTGTGACTATCCCTTAGTCGTAAGTCCTTCTACGACCACGTAGTCGTAACTCTTAATGCTAATACCCCTTGGTCGTAAGTCCTTCTACGACTAAATAGTCATAAGTCCTATTGCGACTACTCCTCTGGTCGTAAGTCCTTCTAAGACCAGGCAGTTGTAAGTTCTATTGTGACCACTCTTTGGTCATAGGAATTTCTATGACAAATCTATCTCCAACCAGCCTGTCTACAACGATGCATTACATTGTCGGTTCATCTAACAAGGCAGTTAGAACATGCGTTTATCTACTAACTGCATACGATCTCTCTGACAAGGTGGTTAGAATGTGTGTTTATCTACTAACGGCACACGATCTCTCTAACAACAACCGCTACACGATGAACCGCCTTTTACGTCTCTCTGACAGTAACTTCTGTTAGGCAGTTATCATCCAAAGCGTTGAGGCGTCTTCTGGCATGGGACAATGACCGTCGCTTCACTGGCAACATAAAAGTTAACGTCAAAGAGAGAAAGAGGAGGCATTTGGATCAAAGGAGGAGATAGTGCTAGGCATTCACATTACTCTCAATTGTAATCCTTTTCTGGTGATTAGTGATCACACAGGACGTAGGGTTGTTATTCTCTGAGAAGAAGGCTCGAACCTATATAAAAATTCCTGTGTCTCTACTCTACACGTGCATACTCTAGGTCTATTGAGAAAATCCCCAAATCCAAATAAATCATATGTAAGATTGATATTAAAATATCAACAGTTGGCGCTGTCCGTGGGGATTCTTTCCAAGACCTTCATTGAAGACTCCGGTAATTGCCCTGTCATTAGATCCTCCCTTCTTTCTTGTTGATGTCCTCATGGAAAATGAATGGAACGAGGTGAACTAGTTCAACTTGGTCAACTACGCGAGTATCGACATGGAGGCCTGCTACGACTATGAGCAAACCATGCTTGCTTCTGACAGTGAATGTCTCCATGGAGATTCCTCCGATGATACTGGAGATGATGCCGCCGGAAAGGTTAATGAGGGATCAAAGTCCCCCATAGAAGTACGCCTAATGGAGGACTCATCTCCCCAAGGGGCAAGGGTCAACCTGACCATGATGGGGACTCACAACGCAACGATGGGTCCGTTCCCAAGCGTTCGAGTCCCATAGCGTCGCTCCGTGCAGTTTCAGAGAACTTCAGACTTTGTCGATCGGGGATCATATCGCCAATTCCTAGTGGTGACTCTTCAGTCGACCCGGTGAAGGCAATGGGCGGGCACACTCCATGTTCGTCTGCATTCTCGTAAGGAATAGGCCAGGTTGGGGATGGTTATAACCCAGACTTCCCCTACCTGATAGGGTTTACTCCAGGCCACGAGACAATCTCACTCGATGATTCTTCGAATGAGGGGGCATCCCTCAGAAGTGAGATTCTCGACATGAGGTTTTTGCCCTGCCCTTAGATTCTCATCACCCTCTCAGAGTAAGGCCTGAGGATGCTCCCCGATGATCACACTCTCCCTTCTCTCATGGGAATGGTGATGAGACTTCTAGTGATGAGCCCGATCAATACTCTGATGAGTGTGGGAGAAATCATAGAAATACTCGCTCTCCTCTGAAGAAGCCCTAGTTTATATCAGGGGTCGAGGATCCTGAGACTGCTCGGCAAAGGAGACTTGCTACCTAGAGTGATTTACCTGGGCGGGTCTAGTACCAGTTCGAAGAGGCACGATAACTTCAACGGGCCAAAGACTGTCTTGAGAACCCTACTCAAGAGCTTCCTAGAGCACCGGGCTATGACCACTTCACTGAAGACATTGCACGAAGGCTCCACGACGTGACGGCCTGACTTGAGCAACCTCACTGATGTCGCTCTGAGAGTCGACAAGGTACGACTACATATAGTCATTCATAAAACATGCTTGACAGGAGTCGGTATGGTGACAGGGCACATCGCACTCTCGATTGCAATACCAGCCGGAGGAGAATGCACCAGATTGCTTCAGATCGACAAGTCGACGCTTGATCATCACTTCAAGCAAGGAAGCTGTAGCAGCAGATGGACTACGAGTATCATCCTCGAGTGGACGAGACCTATTACAGGTCTGGTCCGCCCATCGTCGGGCATTGCCGAGTGCGTTCGTCTGGCGATGCTAACTACCCATTTCCACAAAGGAGACGACAGGAGATTGTTGTCGGATGTTGAGCATTCATGCCCGAGCTCCAAGCAATGCACTGGCCGCCGCGATTTGACCGGTGAGCATGGAGAAATTTGACGGGTCTTAGAATCCCATTGAGTTCCTTCAGATTTACATGACTGCGGTTAGGGCAGCAGGAGGAGGCGAGCACGTCATGGCCAATTACCTTCCGATGGTGCTCGAAGGATCTGCTCGATCCTAGTTGCTCAACTAGCCCTTTGAGTCGATCTACTCGTGGCAGCACCTCTGCGACCTTCTGATGGCCAACTTCGAGGGTACATACAATCGCCCTAGGAAGGAGGACAAACTGCATCGAATGACCAAGGCAGCAACAAGACCTTACAACAATTCATCCAGCATTTTAGCTAGGTTCAAAACTCAATTCCAGAGGTCTCTGACGCTTTGGTTATTAGGGCATTCAGACAGGGGGTGTGTAATTGGAGATTCACAGAGGACATCGCCTTGAACCCTCCAACCACCGCCGTTGAGCTCTTCAAGATGGCCGATTGGTATGCAACTACTGGCGAAGCGATCAAATAGACCAGGACCATCAACCAGGTCAGCCGCCATTCCAAGGAGCAAGGTGATGACGGCAAGAGGAAGGAGAAGACCAAGAAACCCGGAGACAAGGCCAAGAGCCATAGGCCTCACGCCGCAGGGTCGAAGGAGGTCTTGTCTATGGGCGATTAGGAGCCACATAACTCCAAACAATACTCCAATTGGGGCAAAGGCAAGGCACCTACGAGGAAGGAAAACAAGTCTAGATGGTGCCCTCTTCATAAGAAAGTGGGGGCACGATCTTCGAAATTGTCGAGTTTTCCTACAGAAACTCGAGGATTACTATTCTGGCAAGGGCCCGCTTCCAACAATTGAGGCGTTGGGATAGTCAAGCGATCGAAAGCACTCGGACTAGGATAAGGACATGCTATTCTAAGATCTGAAGCACACTATCGAGCACATATATGGAGGTTCATCCACATACGAGTCCAAGCGACAGTATTAGGCTGTCGATCGTGAGGTAAACTTTATCAACTTTTCCCTTGTGGTCAGAAGTCACCATCTCTTTCGAGAAGGGTGATTATCCGATCCCCTCAACTCGACCTGGTCGGTTCCCGATCGTGGTGAGCCCACCATCAACAACTGTCGAGTAAATCGCATGTTAACTGATGGTGGTAGCTCTTTAAATATTTTATTTGTTAGTGCCCTAGACAAGATGCAAATTCCTCGTACTAGAATAAAGCCTGTGTCATATTCATTTCATGGAATCATACCGGGTTCTTCGGCCAAGCCCATTGGCTAAGTTTCTCTACCTATTACATTTGGTTCTCCGAATAACTTTAGGACAGAAAAACTCTCCTTTGATGTGCTCGATTTCAACTCGGCATACAATGCCATACTCGGATGACCAACTCTGGCACGATTTCTGATAGTTGTTCATTATGCATATCAATGTCTCAAGTTGCTAGGTCCCAAGGGAGTCGTCATAGTCCATTGTGATAAGAAGATGACACTGACATGCGATTGCATGTCCCTTGAAATGGTCAAACAGTCACCTACTTGGAAGTCACCAAGGTGCGGTCTTCGAGCAAGCGCTCGAAGCCTAAAGCTGCACCAAAGCTGAATGATGATGCCAAAGAAGTCCCTCTGAACCCAGAGGAACCTTTAAAGACAGTTTGCATTGGAGTTACTTCCGACCTTGCATAGGAAGACGACATCGTTGCTTTCCTCCGAGCAAATACAGATGTGTTCATGTGGCAGCTATCCGACATGCCCGGGGTCCCAAGGAATTGATCGAGCACAGGTTAGCTCTATGGCCTGATAAGAAGCCCGTAAAATAAAAATTACGGAGATTTGCACTAGATCAATGAGAAGCTATCAAGTCAGAATTAGACAAGCTACTAAAAGCATGCTTTATAAGAGAAGTCGATCACTCAGAGTGGTTGGCTAATCTTGTAATGGTAAAAAAAGTCCAACAGTAAGTGGCCTATGTGTATAGACTACCGATTTAAATAAAGCTTGTCTTAAAAGTGACTTATCGCTTCCTCGTATTGATGAATTGGTAGATTCTACTTCTGATTGTGAAGTGTTAAGCTTTCTAGATGCATATTTTGGTTATCACCATATCAGTATGTCTTCAGAAGATGAAGAGAAAACCATATTTATCACCCTGTTTGGAGTATTTTCTATGTCAAAATGCTATTTGGTTTGAAAAATGCTGGTCCAACTTTTCAGTGTTTGATGCAATTAACCTTTATACATCAAATGGGCCGAAACATGGAAGCCTATGTCGATGATGTGCTTGTAAAAAGTATTAAATGACTTAATCATATTTCAGACCTACAGGAGACCTTCAATAATCTGAGAAAGCATTGCTTGAAACTCAATCCTGAAAAGTGTGTGTTCAGAGTTTCCTCAGGAAAACTGCTTGGATTCCTTGTTTCGGCAAGGTGTATCAAAGAAAATCCTAAGAAGATCAAGGCCATTGAATAGATGCGCCCTCTAACCACGAAGAAAGAGGTCCAAAAACTCACTGGATGCATGGTGGCTTTAAGTCATTTCATCGCACGATTAGGAGAAAAAGACTTTCCTTCTTTAAGCTTTTGAGGAAACATGAGGGTTTTGAGTGGTCGAAAGAGGCCAATGACGCTTTCGAAGATATCAAGAGATGCCTTACGAGTGCTCCTGTCCTAGTTTCTCTGAAAATAGGTGAGATACTCTTAGTGTATCTATCTGCCTTGCCACAGGCAGTAAGTGTTGTCCTAGTTGCAAAGTGCGAGGGCGTTCAAACACTAGTATACTATGTAAGTGAAGTTTTACACGGCCCTAAGGAGCGCTACGCTCAGATCAAATAAAACTTCTCTTTGCCCTCCTCATGGCTTTGAGGAAGTTGAGGCATTATTTTTTAGGCGCATGGCAAATTGGTTGGTCGAACATAGAGATTTTGACCTCCATTTCATATCCCGAACGACCATTAAATCTCAGATCTTGGTAGACTTTGTCATCAAATGGACAAATTCTAAACCTATTCAGGATACCCAACAGTACGATTCCCATGACTTGTGGATGATGTACGTCGATGGGTCGCTTACATTAAGTGGCTCTTGGGCTGTGGTGGTCCTGGAATCTCCTGTAGGAGAGACCTTAAAATATATCATCCAATTACTCTTTCTAGCAACTAACAATATCGCTGAGTATGAAGGTTTGTTGGGCCGCTAAACCTCTCAGGATTCGATGACTACTTGTGAGAGGAGACTCTCAATTAGTTATGAATAAGGTCGAAAAAGAGTATCAATGCTCAAGTATGATCATATCTCAGTACTTGTCGAAAGTAGGAAAGCTTGAAAAGCATTTTTTCAGTTTTGAGTTACAGTATATCCCTCGGAAGGATAACTTCTTCGCAGATCGGTTTACTCGGATAGCTTCTTCCTGATCACAAGTACCGCCGAGGGTCTTCCTAGAATAGCTCTAGAAGCCGACTTTGGTCGAAGCACCAGAGACAACCCGTAATGAGATAGTCTCTTTAGAGTATGAAGAGAAGTGGATGGCTCCCATTTACGACTACCTTCAGAAGGGTTCAATACCCGAAGATGATCCCGTAGCAGATCATGTTGCCTGCAAGGCCGAGATGTATACCTTGGTCGACGGAGTACTCTATAAAAGGGGTACTTAGGGAGTTCTCATGCGATTTATATCATAGAAAGAAGGATTAAAACTTCTTCATGACATACACAAGGGCATCTGTGGAGCACATGCTTCCTACAGGATATTGGTTGGTAAGGCTTTTCGACAAGGTTTCTATTAGCCAACAGTCCTCAGCGACGCTAGAGATCTAGTTAAAAAATGTGTACAATGCCAGTTTCATAACCGGCAAAGGGCTGTTCCCAAGAGCGCTGGGGGGCTTCGAGTTCCTCTTCATAGCTATTGATACATTTACAAAGTGGATTGAAGCCGAACAAATAGCTGGGATAACAATAGAAGCCGCAAAAAGGTTCTTGATGAAAAGTGTAATTACTCGATTTGGTGTCCCAAGTCGGATAATTACAGACAACAGTAAGCAATTTTTTAGCACAAAATTCCAAAAATTTTGTGACGAATTCGGCACCAAATTATGTTTCACTTCAGTTGCCCATCCACAGATTAACGGGGCAGTCGAGCATGCGAATGTCCAAATAATGTAAGGAATTAAAACTCGAGTCTTTGACCACCTAGTGAAATGCTCAGGGGCTTGGGTTCAGGAATTGCCTTCAGTATTATGAGTGATTCACATGACTCTGAGTCGGGCGACAGGTGAAACTCCTTTTTTCTAGTTTTTGGGGCTGAAACCATGCTTCCTCCAAAGTTAAAGATCCGGTTCGCAAGAGCCAAGAACTTCAGTGACTCTAACCAAGAACAGCTTCGAGCAGATGATATCAACCTGCTCAAAGAAAAGAGGAATCAAGCCTTAATCCATTTAGCAGTCTATCAGCAGGCCATGCGTAGATACTACGAACGTATGGTCCAATCTCGCAGCCTTATTGTAGGCGACTTGGTATTGAGGAAATCTAATCACAGACTAATCGGAACAAGCTTTCCCCCCAAGTGGGAAGGTCCTTACATTGTGGTCGAAGTCACACGCCCTGACTCTGTACGACTTGCTATGGAAGATGGCCAGATTCACTTGAATTCTTGGAATATCAATCAATTATGCAAATTCTACGTGTAAACATTTCTATCCTTTTTCAATAACAATTTTAGTTTATCAAATTTTTATTGTCTTATGTCTTGTAGAGCTTCTCTTATATTGGTTCGATCACTTCTAGCGCATCTAATTTGTTTGACTGGTCGGATGCGGGAATACCACTAGCCGAGGTCTCTCTTCTCTGCATATGGTCCGCCCACTAGAAGGAGCTTCCTAGTGTCAGTCTGTTCCCAACTCTTGCTATCAACATACAACAATTGCGTTGCCTACGAACACATTGAACGAATATAATAGAAGGCATTCTGAGTGTTTATCCTTTGATCAGTCATGTCTTCAATTTATTTAAACCTGATCGAAAGGAGGTTACATCACCTAGTCGGAGTCACTCCTCACTCATGTGGTCCTACCCACTAGAAGGAGCTCCCTACCATCGACATGTTCCTCACTTTTGCTGCTAGTACGTGACAAATGAATTCGACAACGATGGTTGGATACATTACTCTGCCCTCAGCATACTTCACTCTGTACTATTTGCTTAGTTTATTCATATAAACTAAGTAAATAGTCGAAGGTTAGGATAGAGTTATTCATATAGCTTTATTTCTTAGCTGTAAATCCGTTCTCTTTTTATTTGATTTTTATCTTACGAGTACTAATTGCTCAACATGATAAAGGCCAACTGTGAGGATGACATGAAGATGACATTTTTGGCAACGACAAAGGACCACCATTCATTTCTTCATTTGTGTGAGGACCACACTGAGACTACCCCTAACAACCTTACCACTTACAACCCAACATAAGTAGGCCCACCTTTCCTCCCACATCCATTTCCCCCATTCCTTTTTGGGCTCCACATAAAAAAGACACTAACAAATATGGGCAGATGTAACACACATGAGCTAAAAAGTGAGATTTGGGATCTATACTTTTGGGAGGAGAGGCGACGGGAAGGAGAGAACTCATGAACACACATTAACAGATATAGACGGATCTATCACACATAAGATAAAAAAATGGGATTTGGAATCCATACCTTCGGGAGGAGAGGCGACGAGGAGGAGAGAACTCATGGACACACATTAACAGATATGGATGGATCTATCACACATGAGGTAAAAAAGTGGGATTTAGGATCCATACCTTCTGGAGGAGAGGCAGTGTCGGGATAAGAGGCGGCATTGGGACAAGAGGCGACGGGAAGGAGAGGCGGCATCAGGAGGAGAGGTGACGGGACCACCATGCTAGGTAAGGAAGAAGTGGACAGAGACATCGGGTTCTCCGACGGCGGTGGTAAAGGTTGGGGGACGAGGAGACGGAGGGGGTGCACGAGTGAGAGGAGTAAGAGCGCAAAACCTAGCAAGAGAATTACTTATAGAAGAACTATCACAGACGGATCTATTAAATAACCGTCTATGATATTAATGTCACAGACGATTCTATGATGTAATCATCCGTGATGTATAGCATATCATAGATTCTATTATGGAACCATCTGTGATGCATACATTATCACAGATGGTTATATTATGAAACCGTTTGTGATACATATATCATAGACGATTTGTGCCATCAAACCACCTGCGATAATATTAGATTTCTCAGCTAGCCTTAGGAAATGCTAGCCATGCCCATTGAAAACAAGCAAGCAGATACAATCATAGATGTAATTATTTCTAAATTACTAAATCAATTATAATGGAAAAATTCCTTAATTACATACCAAGTTTATTAATTATAATGGAATAATTTTCAAATAGGTGTTCATCATGTGAGATTATTCCACTTGGCTATTTTCCTTTTAAATATAGCCCTTCATAATGATCGACACGTATATAACTTACTTTATCCCTTGGTTCTTCTTCGAGCCTGATTCCGTTTCCAAATGGAGGCAAATTGTCAAATTGATTGTACTCTTTCTCATTCACAACATTCTCAATTTTGACAATCTTTTTGTCTATGAAGAACTACGTGGCGCTTCTTATTTGCTGGGTTGGTTACATAAAAAACTTGAATAACTTGCCTCGTGAGTACGAATAGTTCATCGTTGTATCCTACACATTCGAGGTCCATAGTAGTGACACCGTACTTATCGACCTTTACACCCTTTGGGAGTTAGACTCAACGGCACCGAAAGAGAGGAATCTTAAAAATTATGTAGTCAAACTCCCAAATCTCCTTTACAAGCCCATATTAGCAACTTGGGTAGGAGTACTAAACTACTCATGAAATGCATCTATGAGGACACTTGAGTTCTACACTGTGCTCTTTCTATCCTGATCTGTTATATAAAATGTGTACCCATTAATGTCATATCCTTGCCATGTTACAATTATAAATTTTGGCCCTCTTGCCAACCATTGCAGCGTTTCACTTAATGACCTCCTAGTGAATCACACCCTTAACCATTTGTTGAACCGACGGTTGTGCTGTCTCGTGATTCAATCATCCGATCGGCCTAGATTCTCTTGGCATAGCATGCCCTTATGCTCTTCAATATACGGGGACACTTCAGTCATGTGTTGTAAAATCATGAAATGGGCTTGAGTGTACGTATCCAGATCAGGAGCTATTGCTTTCCTTCCGATGGTCCCAATACCCTCTAGCCTCCCATCGTGATGAGGTAGAGCACATCTATTGATTCGACCTGAGCCATGTAATCGATGCATAACTCAATGACCTCTTCGATTACATAACCTTCAACGATACTACCCTCCAGCCAAGATCGATTGCATACATAGGACTTGAGAATTTCCAGGTATCTCTCGAATGGGTGCATATGACGTAGATATGAGAGGCCACATATCTTTATCTCTTTCACAAGGTGGATAATGAGATGGACCATGATATCGAAAAATGATGGAGGGAAATACATCTCAAGAAGACATAGAGTCATCACCACCTCCTTCTACAGAGCATCTAGTCTATCGGGATCGATGACCTTCTGAGTAATTGCATTAAAGAAATAACACAACCTTATGATTGTCACTCAAATCATGTTTAGCAAAATACTTCTCATTGCAACAGGAAGCAATTTTGTTATTAGCACATGATAGTTATGAGACTTCATGCCAATTAATTTCAAATCAACCATGGAACACAAGTTTCTTCATACTGACAGAGTGACAGGACAAAACTTTCACACCATACAAGCACTAACACAGTTCAGTTTTCTCGGACTTAGACAGAGTGTAGCAAGCTAGGGGAAGGTACATGTGGCCTTTATCGGTCTCTATAGGTGCTAACTCAGTCCTGATGTTCATAGCAAATAAGTCATGCCATGAGTTGACACCATATTTTGTTTTGTCATGAATGTTCAGCAAGAGACCAATCAAGCTATCACATACATTCTTCTCTACATGCACGATATCTATACAATTGTGAACTTCTAAGTTCTTCCAATAAGGCAAGTTCCAAAATATTGACCCCTTCTTCCATATGTACTAACCTCTAAGTGCAAATCTAGCTCTTGTAGATCTATTTGTTCTTGGTGATTAGAGGTTAGTACATATTTCCTTCTAATTATATGCCTTGTAATCAAAAGAGGTGATAGCTAGGTTTGGTACATAGCAGGGAGGTTTGGTGCCCGGGCACCCTGGTGTCCTATTTCCAACCAGGAGAATAGGTTGATGGAGTGACAAACAGTCCACTGCGCAATGGAGGTCCAGATTCTTGTGGTGTAACGACACTTGACCAGGAGGTGTAAGGCAGATTCCGCTTCCTGTCTGCATACGGGGCACGTTAGGTGATTAGGCCAGCCACGCTTGTCCAGGCGATCCACCATCCAAAATCTATTTTGAATGGCCAGCCAGGCGAAGATTTTACATATTCCTCACGCCCAAGTTTTTCAGACTAGAGGATTCATAGTGGTTTTAATTCCCCCTAAGAACTATGCTTTGTAAGCTGAGGAGGCCATGTATATTCCATTGGATGTTAGTTTCCAAGTTATTGTATCATCAGTAGCCTCGTGCAGGTTAATCACAGATGTGTACCCCTAGATGGACGCAAGCTCGTGTATGTGTTGTAGTGTAATCCGATCCATCCAAATTAGGTCATGCAGCCAGTTGTTGTCTGTTAGGGTGGACTGTAGGCTACAGTTTTTCCTCCTGGATGCCCTGAAGATGGTGGGTGCAATATCACAAAGTCTATTCCCGTTCGCCCAAGAGGAGGTCCAGAATGATGCCTTTGTACCGTCGCCGATTGTCATGGTGGTGGCCGTTGCGAAGAGATGATGATCTAGGTCATTGCACGTGGTTTCAATTCCTTGCCATGGTTTAGTTTGGGCTCCCCATTGTTGCCAGAGCCATCTAAGTCTTAGGGCCCTGGCGAATCGCTCTAGGTCAAGGATGCCCAGGCCTCCTAGTTGTTGACCTTACAGCTTGCACCCGTTAACTGTTGTTTTGACCTAGTCCAGAGGAACCATCTTATTTGTCTATTCAGGGTTTTGATCACACATCTCGGTGCCTTGATGGCTGTAAGGAAGTAAGTCGATTGGGCTGTCAACAGCTTTCCACGCCATGCAACCACATAGTTCACATACTTATCTTCCAACACTTGGAAGTCTACCCTGTGTAGTCTTTTGATTGTGAGTGGTAAACCAAGGTACTTCAGAGGGAAGGAGGCGTTTTGAGCGGGCAGGTCAAGCAATATTTCACGTAGGATGATCTGGTTGCAACTGATTGGTGCCACCTAGCTTTTCTGAAGGTTGGTGTGCAAGCCTGTCGTGTCACCAAATCTGTGCAGGATTCGAACAAGAGTAAAGACGTCTTGTTGGTCTAGCACTAGGAAGATGGCAGCGTCGTCTTCATAAAGGGAGGTTCGTAGAGTAGCCATGCAGCCTCCAAGGGGCCGTAGACCACCCAGCTCCATTGTGATGCTTAGGATTTTTTGCAGTGGGTCTGTCACTATAATAAAAAGGAAAGGAGATAGCAGGTCCCCCTGTTGCAAGTCTCTACAGTGTTGAAGACTGTCCCCTGGGACCCCGTTAAGGAGGACCCTAGAGGTGGCAATGGAGAGGAGGCATGAAACCTAGTCTCTCCAACAAGGCTTGAAACACCTCTTTTCCAGAAGGTCAAGTAGATATTCCCATCGAACTGAGTCAAAGGCTTTTGCAATATCAAGCTTGAGGAGGAGGGACAGGGTTTTGTTCCGATGGTATCTTCTTGCTAGGTTGCATACATAGAGGTAGTTATCTTGGATGCATCTTTCACTAACGAAGGCACTTTGGTTGGGGAGATAAGGTCATTCACGAAGGGTGCCAGCCGCAACGCCTTGATTTTTGCGATAATTTTGGAAATGTGGTGGATGAGGCTAATAGGCTTGAAATCCCCTGTAGAGTGGGATCCATCCTTCTTTGGTACCAAGATCAAGCTTGTAGTGTTTGCACAAGGGAACTTGCTTGTTCTCAAATTGAAGAAGGCTTGTAGGGCAGCCATGAAGTCGTCCTTTATAATGTCCTAATAAGCGTGGTAGAAGGAGCCGTTGAAGCTGTCAGGTCCTAAGGCTTCATGTTCAGTGAAGGGAGCAACTAGGGGATGCAAATCTATTCGAGGCGGCTGGAGGGTCTACCAATTGAAGGAGGTGGTTATAGGCAGACTCTATCCCATGAGTTGAGTAAAGTGGATGAATAGAAACTTTACTTTGTCATTGTGTGACATGGCCCAGCCTTGGTCCGTGGATAATTGTCGAATGAAGTTATTTCTCGTGGCAATTCATTCTAACATGGAAGAGTTTTGTATTTGCTAGTTGATTTGTGCTGCCTGCTTCTTCCTAGATTTTTTAATCGCCGCTAACCCCATCACCCATTTCTTTAGACGCGTTCGTAGGACCCTCTCTTTCAGCAAAAGGAGCTGGCTATCTTGTGCCATATCCAGAGTAAGATGATCTCTTGGGCCATGTGCAGTTAGAGCTTAATCCCTAGGAACAGTTTCTTCCTCCAGGTTTTAAGCCTTTTTGCTAAATTTCCCAATTTGTTATTTAGCCTCAGGATTGGGTCTAGCTCAAGGGTTGGCTCCCCCAGGCTTGTTGAACTACGTGAAGGAACCCCAGTAGCCGACACCAGAAGTTTTCGAAACAAAAACTCTTTGGTGGTCGTGGACCACCAATATTTGACAGGAGTAGGGGTAGTGGTTTGAATAGGATGTAGGTAAGGCGTGCAGGGTGTGGCTATTGAATGTGGTGTTCCAAATATTATTGCAAAAGAATATGTCTAATCTGACTAGAGTTGGATTATCTCTTTCATTGTTCCAGGTGAACTTGCGGTTCTGGAGGTGTACCTCTTTCAGGTGGCTGGTGTCGAGGGTATTTCAGAACTAAGCCATTAGCCATCGATTTAGGTTCAGATAAGGTCGAAGTTGCCAAGTAAGAGCTAACCGATGCCATCAAGTGGTTTGGAATCACATAGCTCCGTTAGGAACCTTTCCTTGTCTCCATGTACCAAGGGGTCGTATATCATTGTCATGACAAAGTCTATTGAGCAATCTTTGATCTTGATATCAACCGTCTGACAGAACTTGCAATGGCGACAATTGGTAACATGGACCACCTCACTATTCCAGAGGATGAGGTTGCCTCCCCAAGTGTTTTGTGCTGGTTGGAAGAGAAAGTCGTGTAGTCTGTTTCTGCCTAGGGTGCAAGCCTGGGCGTGATCTACTGTGCTTAGCTTCGTCTCTTGAAGATAGACAATGTGGGAAAAGCTGCACCGATCGTTTCCTGGACTATTGTGCAGCGTGCTGGGGCATTTAGCCCCTAACGTTCCAAGAGAGGATTGTCAGCCTAGGATGCGTCATAGGAGGTGCTTGCTCTGGTCGTGAGAGGGCTGGCAAGGTTGTAGGTGCATGCGGCCCAGAAGACACATTAGACAGGCGAACAATGTAGGTAGTTTGAGTAGTCCATCCACCTGAGGTGAATGTAGGAATTGTGATGAGGTCGTACTACTTTGTGCGAAGTGTTAGGTTGCAGGTGTGTGGCCGTTTTGCGGATTCGACCCAACCCACCCTCCAGGCTCTCCAGGATTGGGCGCCACACTGCAACCCTCATGGTGTAGCATGCTTTTACGTGGCACAAGGCGCAGACATGTTGTAGGCTGCGAATGAACTCTAGCCACATAGGTCGGCATGGAGGCAGGAAGACACAAAAGTAGTCGATGTATTGGGCAATAGCAGGGCGCTACGAGTAGAAGTACAACAGATGCAATGATAACATCAGTAACTGGGGATTCAAATAGAGCATGGGGCAAAGGGTGCAGATCAGTAGGGTGGCATGGCTACCCTACAGTGCACTTCGTAGGAGTCTTGGTACAAAACACAATAAGTTAATAGTGACACCCGAGACAGAAGCAAAAGATGTTGTGATGCTAAACATAAGCATTGGGGGCCTCATCCGTAGTCGGCCTGCGCTAGTGGTTTGCGCTTGAGCTAAACCACCGCCGTGTCATCGTCCTCAAGTCATGTCTTCTGCACTTCCTCCTGGAGGTTGTCGTCCATTTGTGCAACTTGGTCGGAGTTGATGCAGAAGAGTGCCGATAGAGCCCACAGGGAGGCTAGTGGTAGTGGGCCATTGAAACTCATGACATAGCAGTCGAGGGCCGCCTAAGTCATGTCCTCCTCATCGGCAAGAACTCCAAGTCAGCGAGTTAGTACCTCTTGTGCGTGCTTTAGGATTGGGGTATCACATCGTTTCATCACCAAACGGTTGCTTCAACGAGGTGTGTTGGTATTTTCCTTTGCGCTCTTGGAGATGTCCGGCGGGGGTGTGGCCTACATGAAGATGTTGTCCAATAGGTCATTGTCCTGGTGCTGAGGGTGCAGGGACTGTTTGTCGGTGGCGCCAAGTTAGTGGCAGCCTCAGTGGCACCCTCAGTCTATTGGGTGGCATTGTCTTGAGAACATCGAAGGTTTGGTTGGGCAGCCAGTAGATTACCAAGGGTTGTCCATTGAAGAGCAGGTTCTCCAAAGGCATGAAGGAGCCCAGGCCCAGGAAAGGAAGTTGTTGAGGGCGTGAGGTGTGGCCCAGGCGCGCTTGGTGGTGTAGGAGTCATTGAAGAAGCTGCAAAGAACTCGATCGTCTGCATTAACAGGGCAATCATCATAGCAATCCTGCTGTAAGCCCCCACCTTGTTGCAGCTATGCACACCCTAGTTGCATAGGCAGCCAGGGTGTAATCATGCCAAAGGCCAAGTTGGGTGTCAGGGTTGGTGTAGGAGTCTTTAGCGAAGGATCAACCTTAACAGAGGGCAGTTGAGATGGCAGGAGGCCAACCTCAATGGGGGACAGATGAGACAGTGTCTTTGCCAATAGCTTGATTAGTGGGGGTACCGCTGCTTGTTGTGAGTCAGTCACTGGGGACGCCAGGTTCTCAATCAGCGTAACAGTAGTTGGGAAGGGCAGTAGCAAGGTGTGTGTGATGGGCACCAGGAGCCTGGCAGCTTGTAGGGGATTTTGCTGAAGGTCAGGCAGTGCAGATGGTTGCATTCCACTCATCCCATGTCCCTTGTGTAGAGCATCATCTTGTGACCAATGGAGGCTTATCATGACATCGGATGCTCTTTTAGTGCTGAAAAGTGGAGCCAAAGAGCTAGATGGCTAATTATCAACCAGCGCAAGAGACCTCATGGCAATGGCTAGGCAAGAGGACGTCTGGCCTATCTGTGAAGCAGGGGGCCGAGCGGGGCAAGAGATCTGATGGATTGGCAGCAAAAGCTGGTCAATTGTGTCTTGCGCCGCTTGGAGGTAGTTATTAGCCTTACAGAGCCATGCCTCACGCCCGAGTCGTACCTCCTCATCAGACTGGCAGAGCCTAGCATCGAAGAGGTCGAATAGCTCATGATGGAGAAGCGCCATGTGGGAGGTGAAGAGGGCTTGCAGGGTGGAGTCTGCATACTCCTTGAGGGCAAGCTTGCCATCAACAGCATAACATTGGTCAGTGTGCGCACCAAGGGGTGATCTAAAGGTGGTTGGCTCCACAGGGTGACGTCAGTGGACCCCTTCAGTTGGACATGAAGGCCAAGGGGCGGTTTCTAGGAAGCTCATGAGGTTTTGCTTGTCGAGAAGCCTCATGTGTAGGTGTTCTCCACCTGCTTTGGTGGTCATGCTTGCAATGTTGGTGTTGCTCGTCATTGTCGTCGTCATAACACCTAGCGCAATACCTGTTATCATGGCGGCAAGAATCAGGGGTTGGTTGCCCATGCCTAGTGCGCCGAGAGGTACCAGTAGCGCCCTTCTCCACCCAGTTGGTATCATTGTTGTGGTGTTGACTATGCTGGGTCTTCGCCATCTCCGGGGTGCCATCGACGATGCCAAGGCGCCAGGAGAGCCAGTGCTTGACTAGTTTGAATGACACAAAGTCAGCAGCACCAAGGTTGGCTTCATGGAGCTGCTGAGTAGTCCTCGATAAAATCGAGGTGCAGTAGCACCCTGAACGTGAGCCCCTTCTTACAAAACATGCATGTTGAGGGGGCAGCAGAAGAGGAGCAATATGAAGGGCCATCTGTAAAAGTGAGCCACAAAACCTTTGGAATGGAACTGGGGTTCGCCGTCTAAGCCCACAGATCAAGCATGCGGGCATCTTCCTGTTGAAGGAAGCTTTTTTCAATGCAATCAAGGGAGCACTTGTTGCCGATGACTTTGCTCGCCACATCACTATTCCATGCATGTAGAGGGATGCCCTTGAGGCATAGCCGGACGTGAAACCTGAGAGCCACCCCCAAAGGCGTGGTAGAGCGGTTTCCACAGCCTAACAAGGAACTCAAGGCCGTGGAAATGAAATTTGTCATGGCGAGTCACTTCATCTCTGTGATGCCTGTGCTCAAAGTTGACCAAGAAATTCTCAGGATAGTGGTGGTGAATAGAAAAGTCAGAAGACCTGAGATTGAACCTTCTCCTCAAGTCTTAGGTAGTGGTTCAGAGGTCCATGTTGGGCCTCTGTAGCTCCCTCTTAATCTCCGTGTTGGAGGGGACAATGCAGGCATCCTCCATCAGGTAGGTGGCCAGGTCGCCAAGATTGGGGTTGGCCATGCCTTTATGAGCCCGCTGATGAACACGACAACCATGAGGGTGTGTCGATGCTGAAGGAGTAGCTTCAAAGGTGGCCGACCAAGCAGCCAATTGCTCAGCTACTGTAGGAGGTGGATCTAAGGGAGGCTGACCTTGTAGTCAGGTGTGCAGTTGTTGTAGTGGAGATAGCAAGGCTGGTCCAGTGAGCTGTTGAGCGATAGTGCACTACCTTGTGGCCAAGATGCAAGCAACGTAGACTCTTGGTTGGATCTCTACAGGAGGCAGCATGGTAGTCACGGCCAAGACAGTTGAAGCAGCAGCCTTTTTGCGCTCGAGGAATTGATGGTGGTTGCGGTGCGAAGGCGCTTTGAGGGGGGGCTTGGGCGATGTTCATCTGTGGCCACTCTCTTTATGCCACCAGTATTTCGGTCTGATGGTCATCCATTACAGCCGAGGGCATTGGTGGTTGAGGAGATTTGAATGATGCGTGTTGTTTGGTGTGGAGGGAGTCGGTTGTAGAGTAGAACTCTGATGCGGGGGGGAGTGAGTCTCGAAGAGTATAGTGAAGAGTGTGCAGCGCCTTGAATATCCTCTAACCGAAGAAGATGTATGGGGTGACAACTAGTGATTTGATGTGGCGTGGAGCTTGGCACTCAGCTTGAATGTCGTATGCAAAGAAGACCCGACATGCCAAAGATTTGACCCACGGAAGATTTTGCGAGATTTCAGGGTAGCCTTCAAGTCTGTAGGGAGGAGCAATAACCACACTTGGGGCAAGTGGTTGAGCAACTTTAAGGCAGCTCTGGGGCAGGGGCGTTCTTCATGGGGGCTGGTAGTGACCTGCTTCATCAATGCAGCAAGGTAGGGGCAAGGAAGTGGACCTGGAAGTAGATCCGGCATGGGGAAGGGAGGATTGAAGGCGGGAGATGCAAATCCGGCGGTTCCTAGGGTCTCTGGTGGTCGCCGAGGCCAGCTTGGCAGGGCGTGAGCTGGCGGTGAAGTTAGGGTCTAACGCTACCAAATCTCCAGGCGGTCGGGTCGAGGGGTGACAGGGGATATCTGGACAGTAGGTGGGGTGGTCACCGGGGAGGAGGTGGGGGTTGGGTGGACGTTGTGGTCGAAATGGCCAGCGTCGGACCGGTTGGGGCAGGTCTCCCAAGTTGTTACGAGTCGCTTGAGGTATGTCCTGGGACTCATGTTAAGCCCTAATTAACTATGATGGTTTTGTGGACCACCTCCGAACAACTTATCTGAAGGGATTATCAAACTTATAGCAGTCATTTTCAGCACTTGACAAAGTGCCATGCGCCACATTATCCTCTATGCGGGCAATACTTAAGTTTTAGAGCTTGTATGGTTCATATACTAAGTTTGCCAAAATTTACCATAATTTCTTGCTAAACTCGTCTAAGGTTAGGTCATCCAAATTGTAGTCATACTTTGGCTAGCAAAAGAGAATCTTGCACACTTTTTTTAGTCATTGATACGTGGAACCTAGTTGGTAGATAAAAAAAAGAGTATTGCTATACAACATTCGACTGTTTTTTAGGACAAAAACAGTCAGATTGATCTGGGACATTAGATCTCCATCCAACGGATCCACCCATACAAGCCCCCCTCCAAAAAAATTGACCCCCTCAAAAAAATAATCTAGGGCGTTGGATCTCCATCTAACGGCTCAAAATCTAACTGTTTTTGTCCTCAAAAACAGTCGAATGTTGTATAGACACTCCCTAAAAAAAATTGCCACACAAGTGGCTATCAAAATTAACCAACTTGAAGTGTGACGTTTGGCACTGTTTATTTCGATTTCTCCATTGGGGTTTTGGTTTCTAGTTTCTTAATTTATTCTTTTTCTGGCCTTTTGCCTTTTTTGGGCTTTTTTGCTTTTTTTTCCTGTATTTCTTTGTATTGTTCGTGATGGTCTAACATGTTTTTTATTTTTAAATTTTTAAAATTTAATTGCGTCAAAAAAATCATCAACGGCTATAGTACAAAATAAACCAACTACTATGTCAAACAGTGAAAAATAAGCCATAAATCATAAGAAAAATCCTAAATGAGCAGGGTAAGTTACTGTACTACGAAGCAAACAGACCATTAATTAAATTACATACACCAAACCAATTGCCATCGACTCCACCGACAACGTGACTCCCACAGCCTTTGCTGTCGTCGTGTGATAGGAGCACAGCAATACGTCTACGGGGGACAGATGGAAATTCATGGAGAGAAGTTTTCCTTCTAGAGCCCATGGATTAACAGAGCCTAAATACTGAAAAGCAACAAGGAAAAGGTATAAAAAGGTAAAGCAAAAATAATGGGACTGATCCGTTTAAGTGTAATGCACACCATTGATCTGATCAATATATAGAGTTGGTCCCAAAGGGCTAGGGCAAGTTGCTGTAACCCCCCAACCCCTGTGCATCTTTGAGCCCCTGCGAGTCATCAAAAGGTTGAAGAGCTGCGTCAAAAGGTAATTTCAGTGTGTTGGGTCAGTGCTCCAACTTCTGGATAAGGTTATATCGAGGAATCCAACTAGAATGCCAGCAAAATCCCAAATTGTTGGGCGGAATGACGGCGAGCTTTGGTGCTAAAGAACGTACAAATGTGCAGCCGAGCTCACGTGCAAGAGATTTTGAGCACAGTAGCCAGAGAACTTTATGTCTATATATTACCAAGAAAAAATGACATGCATACAACATGACTAAGAAAGGTTATGGAGAAACTAGAGAAAAGGTGGAATCCTAATTCCTACCTACATAACAGGCATGATCACAATGCATGAATAGGAGGTATTCACCATTTGTACATCAATCATAAGTAGTAAAAATATATTGAGTTTCATATACCAATCAGTTCTTCTAAAAACTTACGTTGCTAAACTAGACAACAATTTTTTCTTAAAATTGTGTCAACCAAGTCTCGAACTTAGAACCTTCGTCTTTTAACACCATATTGAATTTAATGCACCAACCAATTCACTCAAAGTTTAAACTGCCAAGGAAAAACATATAATATACTTATGAGTAAATTTCGCAAAGCCAATGTTTTGGGGTAAAGGTAACGTAAAACCATGGGTTTTACATTTTTTTTAGGAACCATGTCAGGCCTCCGGGATCTCAAGGGGTAGCGGTGGGGAGCTTGCTGGCGCTCCTGGCCCCGGTGATGGCCCAGACGATCTTCTTCTCGGGTCGCCAGCAGGAGGGACAAGGATACAGAGGTAAGGAAATACTTTTTATTGCTTATCCCCTTCGTTGAGAACCTCAGGCCTTATATAAGAGCCTTTACAAGAGAGTCCGAACTGGACTCTTACCTAGAGTCCGAACTGGACTCATACTCCTAATCTGATTTCCTGAAAGGACCTAAAGTCCTATTTAGATACGACTAGTAATACCTATCCTGCATCACCGGTAAGGCTAAGTCTTTTGCCGGCGATGGTAGACTATTACATTTCTCCCCTCCTCGCGAAGCAGCTCGTCCTCGAGCTGAAATTCAGGATAGGACTCCTGGAATTGAGTGAGCGGCACCCAGGAGGCATCGGCTAAGGCAG
This sequence comes from Dendrocalamus latiflorus, assembly GCA_017311315.1. NCBI lineage: Eukaryota > Viridiplantae > Streptophyta > Magnoliopsida > Poales > Poaceae > Dendrocalamus > Dendrocalamus latiflorus. Next base: position 12,822,534 of record CM029670.1, on the reverse strand, counting down.
TGCCGGCCCATTGAACAAGGAGATGTGGCTGCCCATGACGCCGTGTTGACTTCAATACGCGCAGTGGGGAAGGAAGCACCCGGCCATGGTGAAGCAATGGCAATGGTGGTGGTGTCGGCGGAGGAGCCCCGTGAAACCTTTTCAGTACCCCAACATGGAAGACATCATGAAGTTTGGCGCCGGGAGGAAGCTCCAGTCGATATGCCACGGAGCCAATGCGCGCGATGATCTTGTAAGGACCAAAATACTTTGGTCCGAGCTTGCTAGTTGAGGTGATACCAAGAGAAGCAGCCGGTCGATGAAGAAGGCGTAGCCAAACTAAATCCCCCACATCAAAGGAGACATCACGGTGATGTTGATCATAGTATTTCTTAGCATATGCCTGGGCTTGGAGGAGGCGGTCACGAATATCACGAAGGAGTTGATCCCGTGCTAATAAGGAAACCTCCACAGCTTGAACGACGGACTCGCCCTTTTCATAAGCGCGCAATGCGGGTGGATCCCGGCCATAGACCACCTTGAAGGGTGTTGTGCGCAGGGCTGAGTGAAATGATGTGTTATAGCAATATTCGGCCCAAGATAAGCAGTCCACCCATTGCCGAGGTCGGTCGCCGGTTAAGCAGCGCAAATACATGGCAATAACTTTGTTGACAGCTTCAGTCTGTCCATCGGACTGTGGATGGTATGCAGAACTGAGATGAAGTCGAATGCCCGCCATTCGGAACAGATCTTGCCAAAAGTTGCTCGTGAAGACTCGATCACGGTCACTGACGATTGAGGTAGGAATCCCATGGAGGCGAACAACCTCATCAAAGAAGATGCGGGCGACTGTTGTAGCAGAATATGGGTGGGCCAAAGGGATAAAATGGGCATACTTGGAAAAGCGATCAATGACGGAGAGGATGACCGATTTCCCGTGTACGCGGGGGAGCCCTTCAATGAAATCCATTGCAATGTCGGACCATGGCTGAGTGGGAACGTCTAGCGGTTGCAGGAGGCCCGCGGGGTGTAATTGTTCCACTTTATTGCGTTGGCAAACGGTGCAGTCTCTCACAAAGTCCTGGACAACCTGTTTAGCACCCGGAATGTAGAAATCCCGCCGCAAACGGTACAGAGTCTTTTGAATGCCCTCATGTGCAGCGTGAGATGATGTCAGTATGTGCTGCAAAGATGACGAGGACGTTGGCACATAAACCCGGCCGGAGTGCAAAATAAGGCCATCCCGCAGTGACCATGGAGCGGACAATTTCCCTGAGATGATATCGTTCTGGAGTTGTTGTAGAGCTGGAGTGTGTAGTACCTCGTTCCGCAACTCCGGAAAAAGTGAGAGAGCCGGTGATGATATGGCCATCAGAGTGTCCGGCGGGAAGTCACGGCGAGATAATGCATCAGCAACCGTGTTTAGACGGCCCGGACGGTATTCGACGGCGAAATCATAGCCGAAGAGTTTGCTCACCCAATGGTGTTGCGGAATAGTGGAGAGCCGTTGATCAAGTAAAAACTTCAAACTGTAGTGGTCTGTGCGGATAAGAAACGGGCGGCCCCAAAGGTATGGTCTCCAATGGCGAACGGCTTGGACCAATCCAATTAATTCGCGCTCATAGGCGGGAAGTTTGGCATGGCGTGGCACCACCGGGCGACTAAAGAATGCGATGGGTCCTGTGCCCTGATGTAGGACAGCCCCAATGCCCGTCCCGGACGCATCACATTCCACAATGAACTTCTGTGTGAAATCGGGCATATGTAGAACTGGTGCCGCGGACAAAGCAACCTTGAGAGCTTCAAAAGCTTTCTGTGCGATTGGGGACCAACCAAATGCCTCCTTCTTAAGCAAGTTTGTTAAAGGAGCTGCAATCTTGCCAAAGTCTTGAATAAACTTGCGATAGTAACCCGCCAGGCCTAAGAATCCACGGAGTGCTTTAATTGTTTTTGGTTGCGGCCAGTCAGAAATTGCTTGTACCTTGGCGGGATCCATGGCTACGTGGCCGTCAGAAATGATGTGGCCCAAATATGAAACGGAAGATAGCCCGAAGGAACATTTAGACTTCTTAAGAAACAAGGCATGGGAACGAAGTAGCAAAAAAACCATGCGGATGTGCTGTAGGTGTTCGGCCCATGAAGAGCTGTAAATCAATATGTCATCGAAGAAGACCAAGACGAAGAGCCGTAAATAAGGGTGAAGAACTGCCTGCATCAATGCTTGGAATGTGGCCGGTGCGTTTGTCAATCCGAAGGGCATGACCAAGAACTCAAAAAGGCCTTCGTGAGTTCGGAATGCAGTTTTGAAGATATCATCGGGGTGCATGCGAACTTGGTGATATCCTGAGCGGAGATCGAGTTTAGTAAAAAACCGGGCTCCCCTTAGCTCATCCAATAACTCATCCACCACTGGAATCGGAAATTTGTCCTTAATGGTCAGTTCATTGAGGGCACGATAATCCACGCAAAATCGCCAAGTGCCATCCTGTTTTTTGACCAAGAGAACTGGAGAGGAAAAACAGGATTGGCTAGGTCGGATTATACCTCGGTGGAGCATATCTTTGCATTGCCGTTCCAATTCGTCTTTTTGATGATGTGGATACCGGTATGGTCGCACAGACACTGGGGCTGCTCCTGGACGAAGTGTGATGTGGTGATCTTGTGGTCGTTCTGGGGGTAGTCCAGATGGTTCAGCAAATAGTTCATCAAATTCTTCCAGCAGAGGCTGCAGCGCTTCAAGGCCGGATGGGACTATGGCATGTAGGGATGGAGTAGATGATAGTCCGTGCCATTGCACCCTGTGACCGTGTAACCAAAACATCATGGTTAGTTCGTCGAAATCCCAGAGGATGGGGCCAAGCGTCTTCAACCAGTGGACTCCGAGGACGATGTCAAACCCATCCAAAGGAATAGCATAGGCTTCGATGGTAAACGGTGTCTGATTGACTTTGAGCTGAAGATCTGTGCAAAATCCCGTGCAGGCAAGTTGGTCCCCGTTTGCTATTTTGACTCGCAAGCCCTGACGAGGAAGGAGCTGAAGTGCGGCCGACTGAACCGCCCGGGAACTTAAGAAGTTGTGCGTAGAGCCGGAGTCGACGAGGGCGACGAAAGAGTGGTTGCCAATGGTTACTGCCAGCTGCATGGTACCTCCGTTGGCTGTCCCTGTGACGGCGTGGAGGGATATTTCAGGAGAGCAGTCTTCGGCTTCTATAGCCTGTAATCCCAGCTGATCCTTGTCTGCTTCGCCGTCTTCATTCATATCAATATAAGTCAAAAACGGCTGCTTGCAGCGGTGCCCTGGCAGGAACTTGTCATCACAGTTGTAGCAGAGTCCCTTGGAGCGACGATCGGCTAATTCCGTTGGTGTAAGTCGGCGAAACGGTTTGGCCGGACGACTTCCCGAGGCTGCTGTTACTGGTGGTGTCTCAGGTGAGTGTCCTGGCGCTGGTGAAGAAGGAAAACGCTGCTGTGGTCGCCAAGGACGGGAGGCTGAGGATGTGTTGGTCGTGATGTGCGCACGACGCTCATAGGCACGGGCGAGGCTCATGGCCACCTGGAGATTGGCTGGTTGTTGCAATTCAACATCGGTGCGAGTGGGCTCGACAAGGCCAGCGGTGAAGATTTGGACCTTCTGCTGGGGTAACAGGCGATCCACCCGGCAAAGCAAGGCCAGGAAGTTGTTCTGGTACTCGCTGACGGATCCAGTCTGACGTAGACGAGTTAATTCTCCCAAGGGGTTACTGCGGGTTGGCGGCCCAAACCTCATGTGACAGAGTTCTGTGAACTGGCGCCATGTTGGCTGTCCGTCGTCACGCTCCAACTGAAAGTACCATTGTTGAGCGATTCCCGTGAGGTGGTATGCGGCGAGCCAGACTTTGTCACCCTCGTCTGTACGCTGACCACGGAAAAATTGTTCACAACGATTTAGCCAGGACAGAGGGTCGTCTGTGCCATCATACGTGGGAAATTCCAGCCGATGATATCTTGGAGCCTGGTGATATGAGTTTGCTGTCAGGTGTGGACGCGAGCCCATGGAGACCAGTGAAGGCGCCGGCGGTTGCTGAAGGTATTGTGGTACCGGCGGTTGCTGGAGGTATTGTGGTACCGGCGGTTGTTGAAAGAATTGGGGTACGGGCGGCGGGAGGCGAAACATGGCGTCGCCTGTCAAAGCCGGATACCCTTGAGTGGACGTCGCTGGTGGTGCATAGCTAGTGGCGGCGGGAAACAGCGATGGGTCTGCAGAGATTGGGATGGATGGCGCGGAGGCGGCGGCGGCGGATGGATTTGGAAGGATTCCGGATGCAGCGGAAGAGGGGCCCTTCTCCGAGTCGAGTGCAGCCAGTTTAGAGGTGGTGGCGATGCTCTGGCGGGTCAGATCGGAGATCTTGTCTTGCATCTCCGCCATCTGTGCCTGCAGTGCTTTGAACATGGCGCTCACGGAGGAGGCGTCATCCCCAGAATCAGAGCTGGGCATCTCTGATACCAAGTTGTCAGGCCTCCGGGATCTCAAGGGGTAGCGGTGGGGAGCTTGCTGGCGCTCCTGGCCCCGGTGATGGCCCAGACGATCTTCTTCTCGGGTCGCCAGCAGGAGGGACAAGGATACAGAGGTAAGGAAATACTTTTTATTGCTTATCCCCTTCGTTGAGAACCTCAGGCCTTATATAAGAGCCTTTACAAGAGAGTCCGAACTGGACTCTTACCTAGAGTCCGAACTGGACTCATACTCCTAATCTGATTTCCTGAAAGGACCTAAAGTCCTATTTAGATACGACTAGTAATACCTATCCTGCATCACCGGTAAGGCTAAGTCTTTTGCCGGCGATGGTAGACTATTACAAACCACATGTTTAAGCAAAAGGTTTCAAAAAACCCTAGGATTGCCCTATCCCGTTCCATTCAATTGGATATGATAGGTGGGACCCACCTGTCAGTCAGACTAACAAGTAGGCCCACATGTTAGCCCCTTTTCTCCCCCTCTCTCTCTCTTCTATACGCTCCCTCCCATCCTCTCTCCCATATATAGCATATAGTGACGGCAACAAACATCAACAGCGGAGGCAGCCTGGGTGGGCTTAACAGGTGAACCTCACATATCATATCTCATTGGATGGAACGGGGTAAGGCAAACCTAGGGTTTTTTTAAACCTTTTGCGCAAAAGCATGTGGTTCCTTGATTTTTTTTTTTTTGCAAACCTAGGATTTTGCATTACCTTTGTCCAAAATCTAGGGCGCTGTGAAATTTACTGTATACTTAAACACGGAACATAGCATTGCAACAATTCTATGTCCAAGTTTTCTTCATGTCAAAGAATATCTATACTTAATGTTGCAAAATTCAAACCTTTGTGCTCAAGGCAGAGAACCCAGCAATACCGAATTCCTATTAATCCTTAAAAAAAAGCTCCTATTATTTTAGGGTGGTGCTCTATGCTTTTCTCAGTGGGATATAACTCATCGCCATGCATACCCTAACCCTGTAGCGACTTAACAAAGCCAAAGGCACCATTATAACGGATAAGTGCATTCCCCCATGGTCCAATAATCCTCAAATGCTAAAATATTCCCAAAACATTTGAGAAAAGGAGCAAAAAACTGATCCAAAGGGAGAAACATAGAGCATAATAGGTTTTGCTTTCCATTTTTGCATGGACACCCCTGTGCTAACTCCCGAAGTGGCTCAAAAGACAAATACTAAACTTAAGGGGCCCTTAAGTGCAATTTCCCAACACTAAAACCGTATGAACTACGCTCTGAGTGAGTGACCTCATAATCCTATGTGTTCTATACTTTTCTTTTAGCAAATCCACCCAAGCAGTGACAAATTGCCCTCCTTTTTGCCCTTTCCCATCCTTATAAATAACCCTCTGCCGGCTGCACTGCGCTCTCACACCATTGCAGCAAGCAGAAACCTCTCAAGAATAGCACAAAACCAACTCACACACACAACTACTAGCTAAGAGGAGAAGCATACGAGAAGAGCAGAAACAATGAGGCCAGGAGCAGGGTTCAACGCGACGGCGCCGGCGGCGGCGAAGGCCGTGATAGCCCCCGTGGCCGCCGGCGGCGCTGCGCATTCCGCGTGGCACTCGCCGGTGCCGTACCTCTTCGGTGGCCTGGCCGCGATGCTCGGCCTCATCGCCTTCGCCCTCCTCGTCCTCGCATGCTCGTACTGGAAGCTGTCCGGCTACCTGGAGGGCGGCGCCGGCCGCGGAGACGACGACGGTTCCTCTGCCGACGGCGCGAAGCCGGCGGCCTCGGACCTGCCGCCGCCGATATGGGAGGAGAAGATACTGGTGATCATGGCCGGGGACGTGAAGCCGACGTACTTGGCCACGCCCATGTCAAGCAGAGCTTCCTCCTTCGGAGACCGTAGCAACAAGGGAGAGGACGAAGAGAAGAAGGTGCAAGAAGTCGCCATGGCCAGCATCAAAGTTGCTGAGAATGGTGAGCACAGTGAAAGCCAGAGAGACAGAGACGAGTACCACATCCCTGAGGTGTGAGTTTTGCTTCCATTTTTTCTTTGTTTTTAGGTTTATTTTGATGCCCGATGAGATGACTAGAGTGGCTCAGAATTGTTGGCGGATCAAAACGCACAACATTTTTGTTTTGGTTTCGTCGAAAAAGCAGAGCGCTTTGATGCCGCCAAATAGGATAGAACGGAATTGGAGAGCCATCTCCACAAGGAACGTAACCCCGATCAAAATCATATTTTTGTCGGGTAGTCTGTAATTTTTGTAATGACGAACGGGGCAGAGCGGAATTGATAAGAAACAGCAATCAAGAACAGAGTTTTGTGGAATCATCTGTAATTTTTGCATTGATGGGAGTGGAATTATAGCATGACAAGTGCAGCTTTTACCAAGCCTTTGGATGTTTGAGAAAAAGTTGGTGCTAGTTTCTAGTTCCTTTCTTTTTGTTTTTGCTCAAGTGAACGGAAATGGGAATATTTCTCCTCTTTTCTGTAGTGGCCAAGCTAGTGGGCTATGTGTGTGTGTGTGGAGGAATCAGGTAGGACACAAAGTTTGCACGTATGAGTAAAATCAAGGGCAAAATGGATGAGAATTATTCGTTTCAGGTAGGACGCGGTGCGTCGATGGGCAGTCCTCGTGATTGCGAATATATGCTCAGCAGCAAACATCAGCTGTTGTTTCCTCGTGGCACTGTTGTTTTCAGGATATCAATCAGCCAAATTTGGGAGACACAGTAAAATGAACAGATTCTTGAAGAAGATGTAAGATATCCACCGTGATGTTGATACGTATCACCAAGATTTATGCTACTACAGTCAAGGGTAGAATTAGTGCTAAACTCTAGAATAGTAACTTTGTGCCCGTTATCTGCATATTTTCACCCGATAGTTCACTTTTAATCGCCAGCTCTACACATCTCTTGTTCATGCTTTTTTTGGGGCTACAAGAAAGATAGCCAACATGAATGTATCCAAAGTCGTTGGTTGTGTTCGTGATTGTCCGGATGCACTTGGATTGCATATTTACATCAAAAAAATTAAAAAGAGTTGTTTCTGTTCTTTACAGCTTTTGATTTTTGACTTTTCTACAGTAATTAGCTTTCAAACGGAATATCTTTTCAAGACAAATTATACTAGTTAATTGTAGTATACACTATATCAACTTCATTTATATCGGCAAAAATCACACATAAATTCGTATTACTCTTTAATCTATTTTACGAACAGCATAAAAGTCATAAGTCACAGCTAAATACTATAATCCACACTCATAAAGAACAGCCCTATCATTCAAGACTGCCTTCAGCATTAAGAGTTGGATGAACCACTGACGCCTCAGATGGGACGGCAGTTTGACGTGCCTGCAAACTTTAACCCGCCATCAGATCAATTAAGTATACAGCATCCATAGTGGCGTGGTTGGGGCTTGACAGAGCCAATTCGACATGCTTGCAGCACAGAACTTGTCATGATGCGTCCATGGCGCTCGTGGATAAGCATGGCGCTAGTAGTTTACTCGTTAACCTACATGGATCACTTACTCGATTATTCTTACAGTCTGGTCTCTGTCATAAAAATCCTGCAGAGTTTACACCGTCCAAATGGTCACCTATCTATGTACCGTAGCAGTGAACTGTAGCACTTGATCTGGACCCTTGGATCTTGATCTGGACTGCTTGGCAATGGTTCTTTCAACGTGCTATTTCTTCTAAGCTCCACTATACCATTAGCGGTAAAAGCACAGACTCGGTAATGGCTCTCGTGTCATGCACGGTGCTCGTCAGGTGCGCCGCGAGGGGAGGACGACGACATCTTGGGCCGGTTTGGCCAGAGCTTTTCTTGCTTCAATTTGGAGATGTGGACGACGCCTAGTGGTTGGCGATTTCTGGGAACAGGAACACTAGAGAGATGCGAGGGTAGTGCATGATTGATCCACCCAAACAATTCTCTGGCTACTCCTTTATGAAGTCATCTTTCATCTGCTCTTCGCCGGAAGTGAACAACGCTTTCGTTGGTTAGTTGCATATGAACTTCGGCCGGGGAAAAAAAACCTAACTAAAGGAACTTCAATTGGGAATATATATTATACCTTGGTGAATCGGTGATTTAGCATATTAGTGATATTTGAGAGTTGAGAGATACCGACGATTGTGAGACGGGAACATGGCAAGTAATTGTGTCAAACGATCTGGACAGTGTGCGCGCTGCGGTATGAAGATATCTGAGGCTGAACAGGCGATTCAGTGGAGCTATCACATGATGATGATGGTCACCACGCATATAATTTGCCGCCGTATCACAGGCGACTAAGACCGGAACTTTTCTCCATGACCGTTAATCATATTTTCCTCGATTTATCTCCAATTTCTTCGGTATTTCCCTTTGCCGCTGTCGTGTAGTTTTGTTTGCATACTCGTACATCTATTCCTTCTGTATAATTTCGTAGTAGACTAGATAAAGAGCCATCCACAACTGTACTAGTCCGTAGACCGTACGTGTAGAAAAGACAGATGTAGGTCAAGGACTGACGGAAGCCTGAAGGGTTTACACATTGCCATATGTATGGAGATTCCTTTGAGCTAGGAATCACTTGATTTGCTTGTGCTGTTCCATCTACCAACCTGACAAGTCCCACAAACCAAATCTCGTACGTGACCGGTTGATCCCAACCAGACAAAAGAGTTCCCAGCGCCAGATTTTAAGCTAAGCTTGACTCGAGTCAGCGGCAAGCTATGTAGCTAGGAGTAAGCAGGACCACCGCGGCACCGAGAAGGCAGGCCGGCCGTGCCCCCGTGGGCGCCACATCGCGTGAGGGGAGGAGCGAGCAACGCGACCTGCCGGGCGGAGCGCGGCGTACGTACGTGGCGCGCGGCATGCCAGTGCCAACGCCGCGGCCCAAGTGGACGTGCCGTGCCTCACCTTGCACGTCGCGTCGAAATCGATCGGATTGGCCGTGCGATGCCACCAATTCTGGCACCACCAGCCGTGCGCACGCCACCACCGCGGCAGTGCTGCTGGCGCAGCCTCCATTATTGGCACGTAGGGGTGCAAATGGAGCAAATATTTTCCAGCCGACCGTCCGTACATTTTAACTCGGATATAATTCAGAGCAATATTTCGGATATCCAAATGTTTTGTCGGATACAGAAGCGGAGTCGGATATTTTTTGTTGGATATGGAAACAGATTCGGAAAAAATATTATCCGACGGATACGAAGCTATCCGGATATTTTTTTCGGATAGTTACCGGATACAGAAATGGAGTCGGATACCTGGCCTCTCCAGATACCAAATACCGGATACGAAGGCCTTGTGGAATCATTTGCTAAATGTAATGAAGTTAAATGAACTAGTGATGTACTTGACTACTTGGCTATAGGCAATTCGTACTTTTGAACCATGTGACATGTAGCTAGTTAGCTACTATTTGTTTAATTAGCATCTATCATTTACTTGCTACTTTGCTAGCTAGAATTTACTAGATGCTTAACTTATCCCTGTCACCATGTGAAATTTGTTTTTGCGTATTATCCGATTAAATATTCGTGACCGAAACTAATCGTATTCGGAGCGGCATGTATTCCTCCATATTCGTGACCGAGAATATCCGCATTCGTATTCGTATCCGGCACTATCTGTGTTTGACTCTGACTCCGACAAAAAATATGAAAAAAAATATGAAATGAGCAATATCCGTCCGTAACTGCTCCGTTTGCATCCTGTTAGCACGTACCGGTCGGCAGGCCTTTTGCCTCGTCGCGTACGCATGGCAAGTCGGCTCGCCCGGCGCTTGGTGCGTGCGCGAGCCTCGGCACGATTGCCTTCGGCGAGTGCTCTGCTCTCTGTATCCTTATTGCAGAACAAGGGTAGCTGTTACATTACCCGCCACTAGCATATCCTTAGATCCCTTGTTATCCGGCAGTTTCTGTTGCCCTAGTGGGTTGCGGGCTGGCCAGGTTCAAATTGAACAGTGTAACTTTGTTTAGAATACGGAAATTCACTGGTATCCATATAGGAATTACATTGTTTCCTGTAAAATCCACGTGAATTTCTGTGTTTCAAATATGCATAACTGTTTTGCATCTGTCATACATCAATCTCCAATTCTCTACTATCAAGATTTGGTTAGTTGCTGTCAGCATTTATCATTTATTCATGGTTATGACGCCATTTTAAAAGGGAAAGAAAAGGGAAAGCATACATGGTTGTAACTTGCGAGTTTGTTACGCTCTAATCCATGACAAGGACAAGCTAGCATCCAACAAATATCAACCACTCGAGCAATCGAGTTATAGGAAAGTTTAAACTTCTTAGAAAGAAAGAACAATATATTCATGCTTTAACACTCCTCTTTACATCTGAACTCTATCAAGCCTGTTAATCGACTCAAAGCAAGATGCAATTATGATTTAATTGCGCCAGTCAGATATCTAACTTAGGATATCTTGATCTTGATATATATCATATTAAGTTTCCTTCCTACACAACGGTTCGCTGAAAAATGTTGCCTTGTTAAAGAAAAGTGGATAGGGTCTATTTATACTAGTTTTTAGTTTTGGCTTATGAATAGTAATAGCTTATAGAGAAGTTTGTAGAGATATACTTATGTGTGATTTTAGTCATATAAATAAAGTCGTTATAGTATACATTATAGTCAATTAGTAGTTCTTATTTTAAAAATTACTTTATTTAAAATTAGTTACTATAAAAAATTATTTACGTAGAAAAGTAACTTTTTGAGTAAACAGCTATCGTCGTCTTGCCACAGGCTTGATCCGCGTGCTAACAACTGAGTGTCTTTTCAACATCACAAAACTATTCATTCGTCACGTATCCTCGCCGAGCCGCAGGCCTACCATATGCTCGGAATATTCTGGCAAGCCTTATCCAGCCATAAAAAAGAAGAGCTAGGATCCTGCAATCAGTTTTGACCGGCTCTTTCTTATAAAAGATCCTCTACGATTCTGTTTATTGTGACCAGAATTGCTCCATGTCATTTTTCGTAGGACACAATTCTAGTCTAGACAAACGGCACGCTTAACTCTGGCTATGCATACAGAGTTGTCAATCACATTAATTTTAAACTAACAACAATCCTAAAGTCCAATGCACATATTAACGAGGTAACTGAGTTCTAGAAACGATAACAGATAATCTATTTTATTCGATATTTATATCCAAAAAAAGCAAATATAGTAAGCAAAATTTATATTAAAAAAATATTCAAATTCGTATTTGAGAATATTCGTATTCGCATTCATATTCGTATTCAAGACTATTCGATTCGTATTCAATCCGTTTCCAGAATCCGGGAAGAACCTGGACGAATTTTGTTATTCGAAATTTGAATTTAGACGGTTTAAAATTGATAATTGTTCCAGTAACAGGTCAAAAACCAGTGCAAAACCGACAAAACCGCTAAGAATTTGTTCTACCGAGATTTGTTATAGAAGTTGTAGGAGGATATTTGTATTCGAACGAATTAAGTACATATTCGATTCGAATTCGTATCAGTTACAACATTCGATTCGTATTCATATTTAAGAATATTCGAATTCGTATTTGTTTTAAAAATATAAATTCGTATTCGTATTTATAACTATTTGTTCGTATCTGATCCATTTTCATTCTTGGTTAGGTCTGCTTCTGCCCCCTAGCTAGAATCCATGGTGGATGGAAGCACGAAACAGTGAAGCATGTCAAGAAGCAAACAGCTGCTTTTGCCGGGCATATAAGCAAGCATGGTCCGTTGGTCCTGCATTACCCAGCAATCGTCATGCAGTTGGCGCCGAAACACTAGCTCTGAAGGTTGATGAAGCCTTGAGCCGTCCCAAAGTAACCGTGGTGCAAAAGGGAGGAGGAGGTGACGCCGTGGCGGACAGCGACACGGCGGGAGCGGCCACCGAAAAGGGCGGCAGCAAGCAGTCAAGGAGCACGGGGAATAATTGGGGGGGGGGGGGGGGGGGGGGGGGGGACGAGAACGACGATTGGGGCGGCGTCCTTCAGGTGTTGAGGAGGGCACCGTGTGGCGGGAGAAAAGGTGCCGGAAAGGGAGGGGTGCTGCTGTGTGCGCTATCGCTCGACGTGCGACGTGCAGGGGGACGTAGGTGGCAGCACTGGACCACGCACGAGGGAGACGCCGCCATCGCTGCTTTCATGGGCGGAGCGGCACCGTATAACTGGGTTCAGCACTTTATCACATATACATCAACGCATATAAATTTCAGATAAATTATACTAAATAGTAAGGTATTCAATAAATTTTATTATTAATAATTTATTATAACCGATAGCAATGTTATTAAAAAAATATTGATCAAAATGCTAAAGAAATCCACTAATAATATTAGCATTATCTTGTGCTTTCCTTTTTAGAAACCATTCCATAAGTTTACCTGCTGGTTAATTGAAAACTTAATTAGATATTGATGTGTTCAACAGCCCAACAACAATAGAACATAGTATTAGGTCCAGAAGCTTGCTTACTTGGCACTGTTGTAAAAATAAGTCAAATTCAAAGCTTATCCAATATAGGTACATCGATCACGATCGCTTGCAATTTTCTGTCAATTTGCAACCGACTAAGCCGGTATTCCAAAAACTCGAATTAAAACTCTAAGTCCTAATGTTACAATTTGACAAAAAGAATCAATCAAAAACCATCACATCGTGAAGGGCTATGTGAGAGGATTCTGGACTGTGTTATGATGAACTATTGTAATTTAAAAAGATTAAAATTTTAAATTACAAATTTATCGGATTTCTGAAATTGTTTGCAAGCCGGCCGTACAGCAGCAGTGCACTATTGTTGACCATGCATGATTTTGAGTCTCATTGGCGAGGACAGTACCGCTCGGAATAGTTGAGCCATTGCTTTAATCGATCAGCATGCTGCTGAGCTGCTTCATGTGTTCAGTGACTGTCAAAATCAACCGATCAGCAGAGATTTTCAGCGGTTGACCCGGCAGCAATTTCCGAATTGAACCGGTAATGGGCAGTGGTCTGACGGTGTGGGCAACCAGTTAGACCGGCTGAAGTCTGTCCAGCTCGATTGGTTTTCTGAATTTTTTTTATTTGTGTATTTGAGTTGCGAAATGATTTTCTATGACCAAGGTTAGTGGAAATATATTGTATGATATGTTACTGTTAATATAGGTTAAGTTATAAAAAACTTGTACCCAAAAATATTTTTTTTGTCTTGGATGTGCAGGGTCGCTTGGACTCAACCGTGGTCAACGGCGAGGATCACGACTATGCTCATAGAAGAACCCAGACCTAAAATGATTGAGGATGCCGGTTGAGATGGTTGAGCTTTAACATGACACGAGAAAGACAGGAAATATTTTCTGGATCTTGTGAATGAATATGTTTCATTCTCATTTGTTTCAACCTAATTTGAAAAGTTATATCATTTTCTTTCTTTGCCCAAATGCTGAAAATTTCAGAAGTTTGCATGTTTTTGAGCAGTTTTGTGATTTATGCATCTTTAAATGTGCTCATAATCTGATGAATGCATAATAATAAATGTTGATCCACTACTATTGATCTATACCCATAAATTTTGTTAGATCTATTGGTCATTTGTAAGTCAATTTTTCAGCTAATTTTTTAATCTCAATTGAAATATGAAATCCTGAAAACCTGAATATTCAATTGGAATATGGTTCAAATGCCAAAAGGGGGACTTCAAAAACCTTCAAAGAGCTCTCAAGAGTAAGATTACTTGAATGTGTTTCAAATATCTTTTTCCTTTAATTACCTTTAATTCCCTCTTGGTCATATATATTTATTTTCATACTCTTTATGACCAAAATTAAGATGGATTAATTGTCAAGTAAGATTCAACACTCCATTTTAGCTACACCCTCTTCCTTGCTTTTTTGTGATCAATGCCAAAAGGGCGAGAATTATGTATGATAGCATTGTCATATAGTATAAAATACCAAAAAGAGGAAAATTCTATAGTATAAAATGCCAAAAGGGGGAATTCTTTATGCTTATATTTTCACTATAGTTAAATTTTCTATTATATGTTTATATTCATCCAAATGCTATTATTCTTAATGAATTTGTCTTTCATCACCAAAAAGGGGGAGATTGTAAATTCAACCTCCGTTAAGTTGATTTTAGTGATAATGACAAATCTAATTATGAGATTAACTTGTTTATTAATTATGATATTGCTTAGCCTCATTTAGATAAAAAGATGAAAATCATAAAGGTATGTATTCAATATCACATTCTTACTCTTATTGCATTCTTCAAATCCAAAATATAGATTGAACTTCACCAAATAGTCAAACTTGAATATATGCATACGTCTGTATTATATATTCTTGTATGTACACATTTAGGGGGAGTTCACTCTATGTTTGTTGGTTTCATTAGTATTGATCCATGTTCCTTTCCACATATTAAGGATCTTTATTTTGAAATATATCTGTTGTAGGGGTGGCCCCCACCTAAGCCCAGCAGGCCTGTTAAGGGAGTGCAAGACCCAGAATGGGACATGTATAGTGACATAAGTACCACTGAGGGGAGGACTCATGTATAAGGGTATAATTGTAAAGTCACTCCCCATAGGGATGTAATATAAGACATAGGCCATGAGGAAAGGGCCTAAGCCGTTTATTTGACTCAACTCTCCACTACTACACTCTCTCTCTATTTGGTCTGTAACCACAACAGTTGGCGCCGTCCGTGGGGAGGACAAGAGCAAGCCTCAAGTCTGAAGGAGGATGGCACCAAATAAAGCTTCACCGTCGGCGGTGAAGAAGAAAGCGGGAGCGGCGAAGTCTCGCGTCAGCACAAGGGCTTCGGCTTTAGCAACCGCAGGTACGAGCAGTGGTGCAGGTGCAACCGAGGACCCCGCCGTCGACGCGACGACCAACCCCGCCATCGACGCGACGACGAACCCCGCCACCGACACAACGACCGACCCCACCAGCACTGCCCCGACGGCCAACCCCAGCGGTGGCAATTCAGGCGCACCTGTTTTTCCACTCGGCGCAGAAGCGGTGAACGACCCCAGCAGCCTGGGCGCGCAGGCCGTGGTCACCACCATGCCGGTAGCACCGCCAAGCGCACCGACGGCCCCGACCACGCCCGCGGTGGAGACTACCCTACTGGCGGCCCTCACCGCGTTTCAGCGGGAGCTAACAGACCTCCACGAAGCCGTCTGGGACATGCAGGAGGCTCGGAGCCAACACGCCCCTCCGGCGGTGGTATCCAAACCTGCCCCGGAGAGGGCGGATAGCCGCGACGCCCCTACGTCTAGCCGCGTCCCACTACGGCGCGTAGACCCGGAGTCCCCACTTTCGGCGGGCCTACAGCAGGCGCCATGGCCTGAAGATTTCAAGTTCCCGAGCGTCATCGAGGCCTACAAAGGCGACTTCGACCCGCGAGAGTTCGTGCGCGTGTATGAGACCGCCATCGAAGCCGCCGGCAGAGACGACACCACGAAGGCAAAAGGGCTCCCCCTCGCGTTACAAGGGGTGGCGATGTCCTTGTTCTTCACCATCGAACCACAATCCATCTACGCGTGGGAACAGGTCCGCAACTGACTCTACAACAACTTTCAGGGGAACTACATCGAACGCGTCGATGCGGACCAACTCTTCGCAGTCAAGCAAAAACCCGAGGAAAGGCTCCGGGACTATTTCAAGCGCTTCGCGAAAGTGCGCTGCCAAGTCAAGGACGTCAACGAAACAACGGTCATCAACGCAGCAATACAAGGCCTCCGACCGGGGCCAATGGCCGAGTACAACGCACGCAAGCCCATTAAGACGGTCGGGAAACTCTTCGATAAGATGGAAGAGTATGCCAGAGCGGAAGAGGACGCGCGGAGGCGACACGGTGACGACTCCGACTCTAACAAGGCCGAAGGCTCGGTCAAGAGCGAAGACTCGTCGAAACAGGGCCCTTCGAAAGGCAAGCGCAAGCAAGAGCAGCCGAAGGGCGCCTCCGAACGCAAAGACCCCCAACACAATGACCAGCAAGGCGACAGGTCCAAGCGCGACCAACGCAAGTCCAGGAAACCTCGGTACGTCTTCGACATCGAGGGCGGCTCCAAAGACAACGCCTCTGTAGGTCGCGGAGGCAGAGGGCGCCGAGGCCGAGGACGGGGACGTGGCCGGGGTCGAGACGACCGGACCCGCGAAGAGTACGGCGACCAGCACCACGGGCAGTGGTGCGAAATCCACGGCCGGGGAAGCTACGACACGCGTGCTTGCGCCACCATCACAGCGCTACGCCAGAGCGTTGCCAGGGACAAAAACCCGGATGCACGCGCGCCCGTTGTGGCCCACGTCCAACACCCCCAGGACCAAGGAGCACAGCCCCAAGAAGGCTTCCTGCGAATCCAGGCGCATGTACAACAACCTCAGGAAGGCCTCCTACAGTTGCAAGCCCCGGAGGGAGCCCAGCGCAGGATTATCAACGTCATCTCCGGAGGCTCCTCACTGGAGTTCGCCTCGGCAAGACAACGAAAGGCTTACGCGCGGAGGCTGCACCACGTCGCGGCATACCCGGCGCAGGCGCCGCCAGAATGGGCGCAACATGAGGTCACATTCACGCCCGCTGACGCCGAGGGCGTGGAGTTCCCCCACCAAGACCCTTTGGTCGTCCGGGTCCTCGTAGCCGGATGCGACGTCAGGCGCGTCCTAGTCGATGGAGGAAGCTCCGCAAACATCCTGTTCGCTGCGGCCTTCGACCAAATGGGGATCCCTCGAAGCCGATTGGGCCCTTCAGGCATCCCGTTGCAAGGATTTGGAGGGCAGCCTTTGCGCGCCTTAGGCCAGATATGCCTCCAAGTCTCTTTCGGCCAAAACGACAACGTCAGGAGCGAGGACGCCATCTTCGACGTGGTCGACATTGTATACCCCTACAACGCCATAATAGGGCGGCCGCTCCTAAACACCCTCGGGGCAGTCCCGCATCACGGCTTCCTGTGCATGAAGCTTCCCGGGCCGCGGGCCATCATCATCATTCATGGCGACCAGGACATGGCCCGGCGCATAGAGCTTGGCGCCAGAGGCCCATGCCACGCGGCTCGCCAAGGCACCTAAGCTGGGAGGGCGGACGCGGAGCCCTCGGGCACCCCCCGAGAGCGTCCTGCGCTCCTCGCGCACAAGGTTGCCCCAGCAGCAGCGGCTCGTCAGCGATCGCCCCGCCATTATAGCGGTTAGTGGTTGGTATTCCTCCCCCTTCTTTTGTAATGGCTCACCCGCGCAAACGGGAATTTAATAAAGTTCACCGTTTGCACAAATTTCTGTTCTTTGAAACAAAGACACGCGTTCGCGCGCGCACTCTCCGTCAAAGATACGGGCATGAGTATAAACAAAGACACGCCTTCGCGCGCGCACTCTCCGTCAAAGATACGGGCATGAGTATAAACAAAGACGAGCCGGGGGACGCCTCCGCACGCACTCTACGGAGTATAAATAAGACGTAGCGTCGAGGCCCGCCTCCGCACGCACTCTACGGAGTATAAATAAGACGTAGCGTCGAGGTTCACCTCCGCACGCAATTCCACCGCCCGCAACGCGCGGAGGCTCTCCCCCGCGCGCAGTCTACGGACTCTAAATAAGATGTAGCGTTGAGGTCCGCCTCCGCACGCACTCTCCGGAGTATAAAGAAGACGCGGACGCTATCCCTGCGCACTCTACAAAGTATAAACAAGACGCGAACACCGCGCACGCACAGGCGTCGCCCCAGTGCGTACTCTTCGGAGTATAAATAGGACGTGGATGCCGATCCCACGCACTCTACGGAGTATAAACAAGACGCGAACACCGCGCACGCACGGGCGTCGCCCCAGTGCGCACTCTCCGGAGTATAAAGAAGACGCGGATGCTATCCCTGCGCACTCTACGGAGTATAAAGAAGGCGCGGACCCTGTCTCCGCGCACTCTTCGGAGTATCAACAAGGCGTGCGCATTGGCCCCCACGTACTTCAGAGCACAGCCTACCCCGGTTAAATCTACGGCAGGCAAAGTGCACCACGGGGGCCCACTCTCACACGCCGCCCGCGAAGTACCAAGGCGACGTGTTAAGGGACTGGGTCCCGCACGGGCACACCCGCAAGCGAGAAGCACCAGAGGCTGGTTCCCGCGCGAGCACACCCGCGAGCGAGAAGCACCAGAGGCCAGCTCCGCTGCCACCGCTTCGAAGGGTAGGGGACGGAGCGCTCGCGCGTCTACTTCGACTAGGCGCCAGCTCCGCTGCCACCCCTTCGAAGGGTAGGGGACGGAGCGCATGCGAGTCTACTTCGACTAGGCGCCAGCTCCGCTGCCACCACCTCGAAGGGTAGGGGACGGAGCGCTCGCGCGTCTACTTCGACTAGGCGCCAGCTCCGCTGCCACCACCTCGAAGGGTAGGGGACGGAGCGCTCGCGCGTCTACTTCGACTAGGCGCCAGCTCCGCTGCCACCACTTCGAAGGGTAGGGGACGGAGCGCCTGCGCGTCTACTTCGACTAGGCGTCAGCTCCGCTGCCACCACTTCGAAGGGTAGGGGACGGAGCGCTCGCGCGTCTACTTCGACTAGGCGCCAGCTCCGCTGCCACCACTTCGAAGGGTAGGGGACGGAGCGCTTGCGCGTCTACTTCGACTAGGTGCCAGCTCCGCTACCACCACTTCGAAGGGTAGGGGACGGAGCGCTCGCGCGTCTACTTCGACGTCTACTTCGACTAGGCGCCAACTCCGCTGCCACCACTTCGAAGGGTAGGGGACGGAGCGCTCGCGCGTCTACTTCGACTAGGCGCCAGCTCCACCGCCGCGTAGAGGGGATATCGGGCTGAGCGTGTGCGGTTATCGCAACTACGTGTATATCTCGATCACACTGCCACAGCAGGGTGCAACTCATCGCGTGTGAGCGCGCGTAGTAACCCCCCGAGCTTACCATAGGACAATGTAGCCGGAGGGCGGCGAGACACTTCGCAAGATCTGGTCAACACTGTTCTTTGTATTCGCGAAGGACGCTTACAAAGGCGCACAAACACCTCCGGCGCACCAAGCCGCTACTCGGCAGGCTCGTCCTTAACATGCATCCGTACCGGCCGTACCGAGGTTCCACTCGAAGACGCCCGACTCGCCCAGAAATCCAACGCTTCCTCGGCTCTTTGCCAGCGCCGAAGACGCCGTCGGGTCGCAAGGTCGGAGATCAGCAGCC
Source organism: Dendrocalamus latiflorus (assembly GCA_017311315.1). Classification (NCBI taxonomy): domain Eukaryota; kingdom Viridiplantae; phylum Streptophyta; class Magnoliopsida; order Poales; family Poaceae; genus Dendrocalamus; species Dendrocalamus latiflorus. The sequence continues at coordinate 12,802,918 of CM029670.1, read as the reverse complement.
GGCCCCGGCTGGGTAGCTGTTCGGGACAAGGGGGCAGGAATCAGAACAGCGGAAAATAACTCCGTGTTTTTGCGAACACAAAACAAAGAAGACAACCCGAGCTTCGGTTACAACGCACACCAACACGCGACAACCTCCTATCACACCTGGGGATCCACGGTGTCCTCCGGAGCCGCGGCGTCATCGTCGTCACGCCGGAGGACCTCGTCCAGAAACCGGCCCAGGTTCCCCTCGCCCGTACAAGTTGTTCCGTAGCTCGACTAGGGCTGCGGCTTCGCCGCAGTATTCCCATATCCGCTCATGGAATAACCTCACAGCGCGGCGCACAGCTCGCACGGCGCCGGACATTACGCCGCCCCCCGCGGGCATCTCCAGTCGGGGATCGGCTAACCCCGCAACGTGCTCACAACCTCGGTGTCGCAGGAGCGCGCACGTCACACACGACGCCATGTAGGTGCAGTGACTGCCGAAGATCGCCGCGGCGCCACGTGCAACACCGGCCGCCTCTCCAATCCACCGGAGTGACCGCGAGAGGTCCTCGGGCCCAAAGGAGCGCGCCGGCACTTCGGCGACCAGCCCCTTGAGAGTGTCTTCCAGGGCCAGCATGGCATCCCAGGCGGCTGCCGAAGCGTCGCCCAAGGCTTGATCTCGCTCCGCGAGAACTCGATCTCGCTCTGCGAGAGAGGCAGTAAGCTCACTATTTCTCCCCTCCAGAGCAGCGATTTGTTATACAAGGCCGCCCCACTCTGCAGCAGCCTCTTGCCGCACCGCCTCTGCGGCCGAGGCTCGCGCCGCGGCAACAAGCCCATCGGTGCGCGTCCTCATCTCCGCGCACTATATATATATGTCCCATCAACGGGAAAGTCCAACCGGCGAAAGTCCAACCGGCGGAAATCCATCCGGCGAAAGTCCAACCGGCAGGAGTCCAACCGGCGGGGGAGCGTCGCAGCATCGTACCACCGCGACGCTCCAAAACCCGCGCCGCGCCAAGCATGTACCGCCACGTGGACGGCCAGGAGAAGGAACGTCGCAACATGGTGTCGCCACGCCCCCTCAAGTATCACGCCGCGTCAACCAAGCCCCGCTGGGCAGGCTGGCAGTCACCTATCGCCAAGGACGTTCGACGCCAAAGGCGCGTGCGCACGCGGCGACCTACGACCCGCTCCGCCAACCTCGACTTCGACCTTCGCTCCGGACAACAACCCCGACCTCGCCACGGCAGGACTCTGTAGATGACGAAGCCTTCGTCAAGCCGCCCGGTGTCACGCCTTCGCAAAAAGGCGAACACTGCACTTCGAACGATGAAAAAGCTCACAGGCCGCAGGGACGGAGGGGGCTAAAGGGCTCGGCAACATGGCTTCGGCCCGTGAAGCCCTTCACCATGAGAGGCTCCTGTTGTCGCAGCGGCCTGGTCGGCGGCCGTGTCTCTGGCGGATGCGGCCCGGTCGACGGCGTCGGCACGGCCTAGGCAACTGCAACACAGGTGGCGGTGGCTCGGGCGGAGCGGGCTAGGTGGCCCGAGTGGTGGCGGCGGAGGCTGCAGATGGAGGCGGCCCGCAGGAGGAGCGGCTTCGGCGGTGGCTCCGACACGGTGGAGGAAGCCCGGCCCGCGGCTTGCATGGATCCGACGGAGCGGCCATCTGCGGAGCAGCCGGAGGAGCGGCGGCCTGCGGAAGCGACGGCCGACGGAGCCACCGGGCGGAGCAGCAGGCGGAGCGGGCGGAGTTGTGGAGCGGCGACGACGCAGCGGAGGTGGCCCGGCGAAAGCGGATCTGGAGCGGCGGCGGTCGGGCGTCTCCGAGCATGGAACCGGCTACCGGCGGAGCAGCCGCGAGGGAGCGGCCGGCGGGTGAGCGGCAGCCGAGGGAGGAGACGGCCACGGGCGGAGACAGCGGCGTGTCTTCGGGCGCCCGAGGACCTCGCGGCTGCGACGACAAAAAGCGACAGCGACGGCTCGGGTAACGGTGACCCGAGCCGTGACGGCCTGCGGAGCGGCAGCGGTCTGAACGGCACCGGAGAAGATGCTGCGATGATGGATGGAGACGCTGGAGAAGACACTACGGCGTTGGGAGCTGGCAGTAGATGAATAGATGGTTTTTGGTTTTGTGGTTGGAAATCTGGTGTTGGATGATGTGTCTTGCTCTTTGTTTCTTGTTGCGCCTCCTCTACTCTGCGAGCGGCCTCTTGCTGCGCCTTCTCCCGCTTCTTCAAAATCTTCTCAAAGAAGGCATGCATGTTGAGGTAGTCGTCCGCCCAGCCTTTGTTGTAGCTGGCCATCTTTTCCACGCTAGCTTTTATTATGGCCATTGACTCGGCAAGGGGACGAGTCGTAGGAACCATAGCAGCAGAAGCTTGCCGGCACTTGGACGATCCGGTGGAAGTTGGCTCGGTGATCTTCTCAAGGAGATTGTGGGAAGACCCGGCAAATTGTGAAGGTTGGAGCTCGCCTACCCGGAGAGGGGAAGAGCTACACTAGTGATCGAGGTGCTTGGCTCAATTCGTGAAGCCGGTCCGATACGTCCGGGCTTACCTCAACGTGGACTAGGGGAAACCGGCAAGTTTCCGATTACCACAGTAAAAACATCGGTTGTGTCTCTTGTCTCTTTAGCTCTTGTTCATTTGCTTCATTGTGATCATTTATTTGTTTAGAGCTAAGTTGTTAACTAGAATTGTATTGGATTAATTGCTTTTCATCTTTGTCTCTTAAAATTGTGAAGAATTAATCTAGTAAATAAGAAAAATTTAAAAACCTCCTATTCACCCCCCCTCTAGTCGGTATCCTTGATCCTACAAGTGGTATCAGAGCTTGGTCTCTCATTTGTAGACTTAACCGTCTAGAGAGAAAAGGATGGCTAGTGAGGGGATTTCGGTAGGAAAGGCACCTCTATTTGATGGCTCAAATTATGCTTATTGGAAGATTAGGATGTCAATTTATTTAAAGGTCATGAGTCCAAATAATTGGAAAATCGTAAATGATGGTTACGTCATGTCTCTTGATCCCGATAACCCAACGGAGCAAGACGGGCGTAACACTCATTTAGATGCCCAAGCCATGAATGCTCTCTTTGGAGCCTTAAACGCGGATGAATTCAATAGAGTGAGCAATCTTGAGACGGCTCACGCTATTTGGAATACCCTTTCGGAAATACACGAAGGGACATCCACGGTTAAGGAGGCAAAATTGCATCGGCTTAGGATTAAATATGAGACATTCATAATGTTGCCCCATGAGGACATCAATAAGATGTACACACGACTCAACAACATTGTGAATGAGCTCAAAGGCCTTGGAACTAACCTCTCGGATCTTGATATTGTGAGAAAGATGCTTAGGGCTCTACCGGAGAAGTATGAAATGTTGGTGACGCTCTTTCTAAACTCACCGGAATTGGCAAGAATGACGCCAACACAACTATTGAGTAATCTAATTACCAATGAGTTGTACAAGAAGGACAAGGAGGAACTATTGGAGCAATCAACATCCAAAGGAAAGAAGATCACCGCCTTCAAGGCAAAGGCGGTGGCAAGTGAGGAGTCCGAAGATGAAGAAGAGGATTCCGAAGAGGAGCTTGCCCTTCTTGTGAGAAAGATGAACAAGTTCATGAGAAGACGCTCAAACCGAGGAGGAAGTTATGACAAAGGCAAGAAGTGGCATTCATCCTCCAAAAACAAGTATAGCAACATCCGTTGCTATGAGTGCGATGAGAAGGGGCATATAGCTTCACAATGCCCCACCAAGAAGGATGACAAGGAGAAATCATCAAAGAAGAAGAGTTACAACGGCAAGAAGAAGCTTTTCAAGAAACTTCACAAAGATGGCAAAAACGAAGCCCACATTGGTGAGTCGGATTCCGATGCGGAATACTCGGACTCCGACTCAAGCGAGGATGAGTCTCCCAAGAAGAAGGGACTTGTTGGTATCGCCATCAAGGAAGCTCCATCGCTATTTTCCACTCCCACATGTCTTATGGCAAAAGGGGAGAAGGTAAAAACTCTAGATGACGATGAACCTTCTTATGATGATTTGATGGACATGTTAGTAGAGTTAAATGAATTTCTCGAAAAAGAAAAGTCAAAATTCAAGGTTTTGAAGAGGAAGCACATATCTCTTCAAAAATCCTATGAGGAGCTAAAGGGAGCTCATGACTTGCTTCTCCAAGAAAATAAAAAAAAGTCTAGTGCTAGTATTGGTATAACTTGCAATATTTTGAATGAGATGCCTAGTGTAGAAAAAGTAACATCTAGCATGTCAACCTCTTGTGATGATTTACTTTCTATGCCATGTTCTTCTAAGATTGATTCATATAATGCTTTATCTCATGTTCATGATGATATGCTGGTAGGTGAAAATAAAATTTTAAGAGAACAAGTTCTAAAATTGAATAAAAGTTTGGAAAGAGCATACAAGGGAAAAGACACCCTTGATAAATTGTTAAGTACCCAAAGATGCTCTTTCAACAAGGAAGGACTTGGATACATTCCCAAGAAAGGTAAGAAACCGGTATCCAAACCTCCAAGGTTTGTAAAGGAGAATGGTAAGTATTGTACAAAATGCCGGAATGTAGGACATATGGTAAACGATTGTTCTAAAAATAATGTGCATTCCATTGGCATGTATGATTCTTGCTATATGCTTAAAAAATCTAGAAATGGAAATGTAATTGCTCATTTTGTTGGCACCTCGATTTTGGGTGCTAAAAAGAAATCTATTTGGGTGCCCAAAACCTTGGTTACTAACCTCCAAGGACCCAAACAAATTTGGGTACCTAAAAAGGCTTGATTTTCTTTTGTAGGTAAATTACAAAATCGGTGGAAGGCATTGGGTGTTGGATAGCGGTTGCACCCAACACATGACCGGAGACCGGAAGATGTTCACTACCTTTGAGAGTGGAAGCAATGACAAGATCACATTTGGTGATAATAGCAAAGGAAAGGTATTGGGTTTGGGTAAAATTGTTATCTCAAACGACCTTTCAATTTCTAATGTATCTCTAGTTGAAACATTAAATTTCAATTTGCTATCAGTTGCTCAATTATGTGATCTAGGCTTAACATGCTCATTCTCAAAAGAAAATGTTGTAATCTCAAAAGATAATAATAATGAACTTGTTTTCAAAGGTTTTAGATTTGGAAATGTTTATTTAGTAGATTTCACTTCAAATGATGCATGCTTAAAAACTTGTTTAATTGCAAAAACTTCTTTGGGTTGGCTATGGCATAGGAGACTAGGTCATGTGGGTATGGTACAACTTAAAAAGCTTTTCAAACATGATCTAGTGATTGGCTTGAAAGATGTGAAGTTTGAGAAAAATCGACTTTGTAGTGCTTGTCAAGCCGGAAAACAAGTCGCTAGTTCTCACCCTTCCAAAAGTATCATGTCAACCTCTAGGCCATTGGAGCTCTTACACATGGATTTGTTTGGGCCAACAACCTATAAGAGCATCGGAGGAAATAGCTATTGTTTAGTCATTTTGGATGATCACTCTAGATACACATGGGTCTTCTTCCTAAATGACAAGAGTGAAACCTCCGGGATTTTCAAAAGTTTTTTTCAAAAAGGGCCCAAAATGAATTTGATTTTAAAATAAAGAAAATTAGGAGTGATAATGGTTCCGAGTTCAAGAACACAAAAGTTGAAGATTTTTGTGATGAACTTGGAATAAAGCACGAACTTTCCACAACCTACACTCCGGAGCAAAATGGAGTTGTAGAAAGGAAAAATCGCACATTAATTGAAATGGCTAGGACAATGCTTGATGAATATAATACTTCCGACAAATTTTGGGCGGAAGCAATCAACACCGCTTGTCATGCCATAAATCGCCTTTATTTACATCGACTTTTGAAAAAGACTTCCTATGAGCTTCTTGTTGGAAGAAAACCGAACATCTCTTACTTTAGAGTATTTGGTTGCAAATGCTATATTCTAAGAAAGGGTGTTCGGCTCTCTAAATTTCAAAGTCGTTGTAATGAAGGTTTCCTATTAGGTTATTCTTCAAATAGTAAAGCATATAGAGTTTATAACAAAAACTCGGGTTTAGTTGAAGAATCATGTGATGTACAATTTGATGAGACTAATGGCTCTCAAGAAGAGCAAGAAAACTTGGATGATGTAGGTAATGAAGGCTTGCGCAAAGCTATGGAAAGCATGCAAATTGGAGACATCAAGCCAAAGGAAGATCCATCTTCACCAAGCTCATCAAAGCAAGTAGAGTCTCCCACATCGTCTACTCCAAGTAATATACAAGTCATCGAAGATGAACAAAAGGATCAACAACAAAACAACTTCAAGATTCATAATGCAATAGCCAAGGATCATCCAATAGATCAAATATTGGGTGACGTGAGTAAGGGTGTTCAAACTCGCTCTAGAGTAGCTTCATTTTGTGAACACTACTCGTTTGTTTCTTCTCTTGAGCCTAAACTTGTAGATGAGGCACTACATGATCCGGATTGGGTAAATGCCATGCACGAAGAATTGAACAATTTCGCACAAAATGAAGTATGGACCTTGGTAGAAAGACCCGAAGAGCACAATGTGATTGGCACTAAATGGGTCTTTCGAAACAAACAAGATGAGAACGGCATTGTGGTAAGAAACAAAGTAAGGTTAGTAGCTCAAGGTTATACTCAAGTTGAAGGGTTAGATTATGATGAGACATTTGCACCCGTTGCTAGACTTGAGTCAATTAGAATCTTGCTTGCCTTTGCATCTAGCTTTGATATTAAATTATTTCAAATGGATGTTAAAAGTGCATTCTTAAATGGAACAATCTCTGAACTTGTATTTGTTGAACAACCTCCGGGGTTCGAAGATTCAAAATACCCTAATCATGTTTATAAACTTTCGAAGGCTTTGTACGGTCTAAAACAAGCTCCTAGGGCTTGATATGAACGCCTTAGAAATTTTCTTGTTTCAAAGGGTTTTAAGATTGGTAAAGTAGATACAACCTTATTCACAAAAATCATTGGTGATGATTTCTTTGTATGCCAAATTTATGTTGATGACATTATATTTGGTTCTACTAACCAAGATTTTTGTGAAGAATTTGGTGATATGATGTCTAGGGAGTTTGAGATGTCCATGATAGGAGAATTAAGCTATTTTCTTGGACTCCAAATCAAGCAACACAAAGATGGGATATTTGTAAGCCAAACAAAGTATACTAAAGATCTTTTCAAGAAGTTCGGCATGGAAGATGCAAAACCCATCAAAATACCAATGGCAACCAACGGGCATCTAGACCTCGACGAAGGAGGTAAGTCGGTAGATTCAAAGCTTTATAGATCCATGATTGGGAGTCTGCTTTATCTTACCGCATCTAGGCCCAATATCATGTTTAGTGTATGCATGTGTGCTCGCTTTCAAGCTTCACCAAAAGAGTGTCATTTAAAAGCCGTAAAGAGAATCTTGAGATATTTGAAACATTCCCCAAATATAGGGCTTTGGTATCCTAAAGGTGCTAAATTCGATCTAATTGGATATTCGGATTCCGATTATGCGGGTTGCAAAGTGGATAGAAAAAGCACTTCGGGAAGTTGTCAATTTCTAGGTAGATCCCTAGTGTCTTGGTCCTCAAAGAAACAAAACTCCGTAGCACTCTCAACCGCCGAAGCCGAATATGTTTCCGCCGGGAGTTGCTGTGCTCAACTATTATGGATGAGGCAAACATTGTTGGATTATGTAATAAACTTTGATAAAGTGCCTTTATTGTGTGACAATGAAAGTGCCGTGAAAATATCAAATAACCCAGTCCAACACTCAAGAACCAAGCACATAGATGTACGTCACCACTTCTTGAGGGACCATGTTAGTAAGGGAGATATTTGCATTAGCCACATCCGGACCGAAGACCAATTAGCGGATATATTCACCAAGCCATTAGATGAGAACCGTTTTTGCAAGCTTAGGAATGAATTAAATGTCTTGGATTACTCAAATGTTGCATAAATTTATGGTAAATTTAAATGCATGCTTTTTGAGGAAGCTTGAAAGGTTGTTTGAAATCATGTTTTTATGCAAAGGGTTTTGATTTATAAAAGGTAAAATGCAAAAGTATTTGAATATAATAATTTGTTCTATTTAATGCATAATGATCCTTAATGACTTTAGTTGAATGCAAAAACTAGGGATCATTTGCATCTATTCTCTTAAAAGTTCAATTCAGCAAATTTCCAGAAAAATCGGAACTACCGCCGTCTCCTGCGGTACTTCCGGAGAACGGTACTTCCGAATCGAGGAAGCGGTACTACCGCTTGGCGGTACTACCGGCCGCATCTGCGGTACTACCGGACTTGCATTTAAGGGGGAGCAACCGCCCGAACCCGAGGGTCTCCCTCTGTTGGTCCCCTCTTCGTTTCCTCTCTTCGGTACTTCCGTTTCGCTTCCGCCCGAGCCCGTACACCTCCTCTCCTCGTTCTCTCTCTCTCTCTCTCTCATGAAAAACACCCAAAGCCGCACCACAATACTTCGAATCCAGTGGTGATTTCTTCACTTCTTCAACTCAAATCAATTCCCCAGGGTTCAACTCCTCCGATTCTTAAGGTATTTCGAATCAAAAATTATCTTTTTGATCTTCGTTTAAACCCTAGGTCTTGTATAGGTTCGAATTTGAAATAAAGTCCTTTTTGCTGTTCAAATCCAGGAAAATTTGGGTATAATTGGTGTTTGAGGGTGTATATGAACACATTCCATGGATTCAATCCAACAAAACACCAAAAATCTGCTCACATTTCCAAAGACCTTAAAATCTGTCGTGAAACGGAACTACCGCCCGACTGGTGCGGTACTACCGCGTAGCGGTACTACCGGCCAAAACGGCGGTACTACCGTTTTTCTTGACAGTGCAGCAAAATGAACTTCATTCTGTTTCAGTTTATCTTGGCCTAATCTAGGTCATTCGTCCTGACTATCGCTTCCTGTTTCTAGATGCCTAAAACAAGAGCCGCCAGTAAGAAGTCCTATGCTTCAGGAGACTCTTCAGGCACTCTCGCACTTCCATCCCCCGAAGTGACTCAAAAAGCAGCCCAAGATAAAGGGAAGGCAACTGCTGCCAACAATGACTCTGACTCCGGATCTGAAACCGAGTCTGAGCATCCTATTCCTCCAAGCTCTCCCATGGAATCCTCTGAAGAAGATATAGCTGGAAGGGAGTGTCTTGAAATTGATCTAAAGAAGATTTCGCCTGATGAGTATGCTCGCCTGCGTCACACCAACCAGTATGAGTTTACATCAAACTCAATCAATCCACAATTCCATACCAAGTTTCAGGAGAAGATATTTAATGAGATGTATGGACCAGATCGCCAGTTTGCAGATCATAAATTCATTAACTGGGATCATATTGATGGCATTGACAAGTATGATGGGACTTTTCGATTATTCCAGAGAGTCGGGCTTAATCAGCTTGTAGCACTAGGACGTGACTACAATGAGACCTTCATCCGACAGTTTTATGCTACAGTGCACGTCTCTCCCGACTTTCAGAACATGACTTGGATGACAGTGTGTACCAGATACGAGGCCACCAAGCATGACTTTGAGCTTGTCTTAAGAGCGGAACTAAGTGCTCATGAGAAGGTATATGACAAACCTGCTCTCAATCTGGATGCCATATATCCTTACTATAACACTGCAGAGAAATTCATACTTGGCAAGAATGTTGGACTTCAACCCATTCCCAGCTTGATCAATCGCATCATCAATCATACCATTCTTCCAAAAGGTGGTAACTATGATGCCATTCGAGGACATGTCTGGAACATCATAGACTATATTATGAAAGGAGAGAAGTTTGATGTAGTTGATGTGATCATAAGGGAGATAGTCTCATCCAAAAATGATCGCAACAAGCGCATCAATTATGCACCCTACATCATGGCCTTGATTGACTCTAAGTTTATCTATCGTGGAGGATACGGTGGTGTGCATAAGTCATACAAGCCAAGACCAGAGCCTCCCATTCCCACTGGTCTTCGCGCTAGCCGGACGACAGCTCCAGGAACAGGTCCATCAGTAGCAGCAGCTGGAGCAGGCTCATCCTCTGGAGCAGCAGCAGCAGCAGGAATAGCCACTCAATCACAGGAGCCTGGCCAGCCCACTCTTCAGCAGATCTACACTTCTGTGCTTGAGGGTTTCTCTTCTATCAACTCCAGGATGGATAGGGTGGATGAGCGTCTAGACTCCATTGACAGCAGATTGACCTCGTTAGATGGTCGGGTTGCAGATCTGGAGCGCTCTCCCTCGCCTCGTCGCTACGCTCGCCGCCGTCGTACTGCTCGTGATCCTCCCTCGCCTTCTCAGGGTTGACCTCTTTTTGGTACTTGATGCCAAAGGGGGAGAATGGATTGGGGGCTTAATTTTACTTTTGGACCTATGGACTTATCTACTATCGTGTTCGTATTATCTCAATTTGGATGTAAATGAACTTATGTCTATGTTTGGTGTTTGGATGTAATGAATTTGAACTCCTATGTTCTAAATGAAATGAATCTTTATAATCTTATGTGTTCTTGTTACTATTTGTTGTTATCTTGTTGCCAAATTATTTATCTACTCACATTTGATATCATAACTTTGTCTTATGCATCCTGTATGAATTGTTGGAATCTTCATCCATGCACATGTTTAGGGGGAGTCACACTCTCTCTTGGACTCTAAAATGAAAATAGTTCAGTTTATCTAAACAAGTCTTATTGCATAAGATCTACTCTCTCATTTTAAAGTCCACATAGAATATACAATTTGTTGTCAAATATTTTGATATATTCAATCTCTCTTTTCTCAAAATTTGGGTTGTCATCAATTACCAAAAAGGGGGAGATTGAAAGCATCTAGGCCCCTAAAAAATGATTTTGGTAATTAATGAAATTATGCGAATATGGGACTAACGTGTTTTATGAGCATAAGAAGGGTTAGTCCACACATGAGCGACAAGATGCAAGCCAAAGGACACGTGTGAAGATCAATTTGGCTCAAGACAAAGGTATTCTTAGAATAGGATCCCTTTTTAATTTTACCGGTCTTAGGTGAATGGTGGAAGACCGGATTTTAGGTTAAATGATCGTACCATCAAGAGGGATCTTGGTTAATAATTTGATAGCATATATCTAGTGCCATCTGGATTACCTTTAAATCTTGCATCCATGAAAACTCTATTTAAAAGTTAAGTTTGTGCTCTGTCCGGAAAGCGGTAGTACCGCGCTCAAATGCGGTAGTACCGCAGAGCGGTAGCTCCGCTTCCAGAGCGGAACCGTTTTTCCAGAGAGCACTCCTCGAACTCGGTTGAATCTTCACGGAACGGAAGTACCAGCCTTTTCAACGTCGGTACTACCGCTGAGAGCGGTAGTACCGCATACTGAAGCGGTACTTCCGGAATCCGGAAGAACCGGAGGATCGAGCGGTATGTTTTCTCCAGAGAGCATCTCCGGTTGGTCTCGGATTTTAACCAGACCGGAAGTACCGGCTTCTCCAACGTCGGTACTACCGCAGGCAGCGGTAGTACCGCTCTCAGAGTGGTACTTCCGGAGTCCGGTTGATCCGGAGCCCAAGCGGAATGATTTTTCCAGAGAGTGGCATTATTTGAGGACCCTTCGGAGTTTGGCCATAGCGGTAGTACCGCGCCGACGTTGCGGAACTACCGGAGAGCGGTAGTACCGCAAATTTCAACGGCGGTAGTACCGCGCCGCCAAATCCAACGGTCACTGTGCTCGTCTGACAGAGCCGTTCTGACGCAAGATTTGGGAGCGGTAGTACCGGCCCCAGCAGGGCGGTAGTACCGCTCATCCTGATTTTTGCGGGAAACTTGTGCCAAACGGCTAGTTTGGTTGGTGGAGGCTATAAATACCTCCACCACTGCACAAGGGCAATAGTTAGTGACTCATTGCACATTTCTTAAGCCCTAGAGCATTCATTTCACCTCAATTCTTTCTTTGCACATCAAAGTGAGGTGGTTGAGCATTTAGTGCTAGATTTAAATTGCAAATTCATTTGGCACTAGGTTTGCATTCAAGTGAACACCGGGATCTATTACTCTTAGTGCTTGCCGGCACTTGGACGATCCGGTGGAAGTTGGCTCGGTGATCTTCTCAAGGAGATTGTGGGAAGACCCGGCAAATTGTGAAGGTTGGAGCTCGCCTACCCGGAAAGGGGAAGAGCTACACTAGTGATCGAGGTGCTTGGCTCAATTCGTGAAGCCGGTCCGATACGTCCGGGCTTACCTCAACGTGGACTAGGGGAAACCGGCAAGTTTCCGATTACCACGGTAAAAACATCGGTTGTGTCTCTTGTCTCTTTAGCTCTTGTTCATTTGCTTCATTGTGATCATTTATTTGTTTAGAGCTAAGTTGTTAACTAGAATTGTATTGGATTAATTGCTTTTCATCTTTGTCTCTTAAAATTGTGAAGAATTAATCTAGTAAATAAGAAAAATTTAAAAACCTCCTATTCACCCCCCCCCCCCTCTAGTCGGTATCCTTGATCCTACACCCAAGACCCACACCCCTGACAGCAAGCATCCGAGCTTTTTCTCCTACAGCTTGCCTCCAAGCATTGTAGAGGTAGTGGCTAACATCTAAAGCTAGAGGCTGCCACCAAGTTCTTTCTTTAATATATATATATATATATATATATATATATATATATATATATATATATATATATATATATATATATATATATATATATATATTAAAGAAAAAACTTCTCTCATCCTATTACTTAACCACTCTCCTATATGTACGCTAGAAGGCTTAGCTGTAGCCTGTAGGCATGTAACCTCCGAACTTGGTGGCAGCCTCTAGCTTTAGATGTTAGCTCTTTTCTACTCTCGGGTGTAATTACTCCCTATGTCATATCTCATAACATAAGGAGTATTTCGCGTAACGAAGGGTATGTACGTGTAGTATACGAGTATTTAAGGCCATCTAGGTGGTATATACAATTTTTCAAAGGCGGTATGTATATTTTTTAGATATACTCCTTTTTATATGCGTATATGAAGGTACTTATAAAATACGCTAAAAACTATAGACTCCTTTCTACTTTTTTTGTGTGGTTTACATTGGAGTATCTTATAATTAGTATATGAGTATACCTAAAGTGATAAAGGAGTATTTCAAGTCTATTTAGGTGGTATATTAGAGGTGAGAGTAATTAGTGCTAATGCACTATTCGGTGTTAACATGTGAACTTCGCTTGTGGACCATCGAATGTACCTCAAACGGCCTGGATCTTTGAAGGTGGAAACACCCAATCCACTTAAATATTTTTGCAAAAAACTCCCTACCGGTTCGCATCATTTTTTCCGGCCCACGCCTCCCCGTCTGCCCCGCTCCATTCGCTCTCCTCCCTCCCCGCGCCGTTCCCAGTCGTCCCCGTCTGCCGCACGCTAGGGTTAGGGTTTGGCGACGGCGGCTTCGTAGCGGCGGCGGCGGCTGCGGCCCTCCGACGGCACTCACCCAACGCGGCCCTCCTCCGCCCAGCGGCGACGGCGGCTTCGTAGCAGCGGCCTCTGAGCTAGCCTCCGCGTCGTGCCCCTCCGCCGCTGCCCTCCTACGCGCTCCACCGGCCGGCTCCCTCGGCGCTCCCCCGGCTGGCTCCCTCCCCGGCCCTTGGCGACGGCGGCTTCGTAGCAGCGGCCTCTGAGCTAGCCTCCGCGCCCCTCCTCCGCGTCGTGCCCCTCCGCCGCTGCCCTCCTCCGCGCTCCACCGGCCGGCTCCCTCGGCGCTCCCCCGGCTGGCTCCCTCCCCGGCGCCGCCCTCCCCCCTGGCGGCACCTTCCCCGGCCCCCGACTCCCCCCCCGGCCCTTGGCGACGCCCCCCTCTTGAATCAACCGAGTGAACCGAGTGAAATTGAGATGAAGCAACTGATGCTTTAGGAACTGATGATGTAGCAGAATTGAGATGAAGCAACCGAGTGAAAGAAGGATTGTTTGTACATGTATGCAGTATTGCAAAGAAAATTGAGTTTGATGCCTAACATTGTAATTTTGCTTGTACTGTCTTTTTTCATTATTGGATATGTAATGGCTTTGTAATGCCATGTATGTTCATGTTCATGTATCCAGTTGATTTGCCAAAATTATTGCTTCGGCCTGTCTCAATTTTGTTGTCACAGTGGCTTATGAATTTTTTTGTTGTCTCAGTGGTTGCATGTCTCAATTGGCTTATGAAGGTCTGCAGAAAGAACAGCTTGATATTCAATGTTCCTCACGAAAGCCTTCTCAATGTAGGCCAGATATACTATATATGAATATATCTGAATTTCATGTATGCAAATAATTGAAATTCTTGTTTGAGATATGTGAGCTCAATTTTTAGATTTATGAATTTCATGTATTGTCAGTGTATGTGCAGATCAGGAGAGTGTTTTATGGACATGAATACTACCATAATTCGCACTTCATTCTTATGAAATCAACTCCGCCTGCTATCATACTTGAATGGACTTCAGGAGGCGACTAATCATGCCAGACCTCTTCTGAATTTGCAATTTTTTTAGATGAATGCTTGGATGGTTATCACCAACATGTCGTCTGGAAGCAGTTTGCCGTAACTCGCATGAACATCAGTCCGTCCTGTTCCATTTCGGGGAAGCGATCATCACAACAAACATCTTAACTAATGATTCACCAACTTCTCCAAGACAACCATCAGATACTACAGTAAATATATCTAGGTTGACATGTACTTAAAAACAAATGAGATGCCTGAAATTTCATATATTAACTGGAAACAAAGTATGTAGCACACAAGCAAAATTACAATGTTAGGCATCAAACTCAATTTTCTTTGCAATACTGCATGCATGTACAAACAATCCTTCTTTCACTCGGTTGCTTCGTCTCAATTCTGCTACATCATCAGCTCCTAAGGCATCAATTGCTTCATCTCAATTTCACTCGGTTGATTCAAGAGGGGGGGCGTCGCCAAGGGCCGGGGAGGGAGCCAGGGGCCGGGGAAGGTGCCGCCAGGGGGGAGGGCGGCGCCGGGGAGGGAGCCAGCCGGGGGAGCGCCGAGGGAGCCGGCCGGTGGAGCGCGGAGGAGGGCAGCGGCGGAGGGGCACGACGCGGAGGAGGGGCGCGGAGGCTAGCTCAGAGGCCGCTGCTACGAAGCCGCCGTCGCCAAGGGCCGGGGAGGGAGCCAGCCGGGGGAGCACCGAGGGAGCCGGCCGGTGGAGCGCGTAGGAGGGCAGCGGCGGAGGGGCACGACGCGGAGGAGGGGCGCGGAGGCTAGCTCAGAGGCCGCTGCTACGAAGCCGCCGTCGCCGCTGGGCGGAGGAGGGCCGCGTTGGGTGAGTGCCGTCGGAGGGCCGCAGCCGCCGCCGCCGCTACGAAGCCGCCGTCGCCTAACCCTAACCCTAGCGTGCGGCAGACGGGGACGATTGGGAACGGCGCGGGGAGGAGAGCGAATGGAGCGGGGGGGCGGGGCAGACGGGGAGGCGTGGGCCGGAAAAAATGATGCGAACCGGTAGGGAGTTTTTTGCAAAAATGTTTAAGTGGATTGGGTGTTTCCACCTTCAAAGATCCAGGCCGTTTGAGGTACATCCGATGGTCCGCAAGCGGAGTTCACATGTTAGCACCGAATAGTGCATTAGCACTGGATATGTTCCCCCATATATATATATATATATATATATATATATATATATATATATATATATATATATATATATATATATATATATATATATATATATATATATATATATATATATATATATATATATATATATATAGGAAAAATCCAAATTACTCCCGGGTGTAGTTACACCCGGGTCATTCGCTGTTGATATTGTTTGGAGATTCGTGTGGCGTCAGACGGTTACCATCTCTACGCAAACGGGTTTGAAGAGAAGGATTAGATCCACATCCACGCGATTTTCCAGCGGCTTCGCTACCCAATCCAGAGATATCCCGGAGAATGCGCAAGATACCAAAAAATGCTCAGCGTTTTTTCCTCCATGAAGATACCAGATCGCCGTTACGATATCTCTAGAAGCTTGGATGCTGTTTGCTGGCCGGAGCGTCGTTTCTTTTGGTTGGTATGTCTTCCTTGTTTTTGATGTTCTGAAATCGATAGGGTTTGTAGTTCAGTGTGATTTTTCGTTTTTGGTTCGTTGTTTCGTTCTTGGTCAAGTCTGAGTAGATTAATCCCTTGCACATACTACAAATCATGCCCGTAAGCTGTTTGTGAAAATGTATAGCTAACTTGATTCAGTTGTTGTTTTTCCATACACTAGCCGCACACTCATCTGGCAGTCTGCTCTGACATTTTCCTAGATGAAATACTTTCTTGAGTTCACCTTGATTTCGTATGTCCATACATGTTTCGTTTGTGACAACATGCAGTAGATTATGCACTGGAATACTGTAACTGACAGATTCGAGTCTTAGGACATGCTGAAGAAAAGGTCATTTTGTTTCACTACAGTTGTCCCACTTATTTTGTGCCTAATTGACAATACTACATGCTAGTTTGCGAATCCTTTACTTGCAAAATATGAGAATATGTTCAAATCTGTTGCTTGTAGTTTCTCAAGCCGGTCATACATTGAGAGGGACAAGAAAAACCGAGAGAAGAAGTTGGCAAAATTCGAATCTTACGATGACAAGAAGTTGGCAAAATTCGTTGAGAGGGACATTATTTTGAAAAACCGATCACCATTCCCTACATATGGAAAGCTCAAGGTATCATACTACATTTTACATTTTCCAATTTCATACAGTTCAATGCTCATTCCAACTCTATACATACCAACCATTTTCTTGCAACGCGTACAGCTTCGAGATCATAACAATGTATGCTACGGACGCTGCACGTACGCTGCAAACTACCAGGTATATCTTGTAAAAACTGCCAGTATAAATTTTGCTTTTGTTTTCCTGCTCGTTTGTCAATATGGAGATTGGAGACTCATTATATGCTAAGGTATGCACCACAATACCCCTTTTCACATATGCAAATGATTAGAAGTATGTGCTTACATATATCACTACTAATCCTACTTTTTGAGCCGAATTCTGCAAACATCTAATTTTCAAAAGCTTACAATGGACATGTAGTTTAATTTTCAGTATTACCATGTGCTTACATCTGACACTAGACATACTTCTTTCCGAGCTGAGTTATACCCTTCTTTCAAATGTCTAATTAATCGTCAATTGTAAGAAATATATATAACTGGGCAACGTACAAGTACATAAGTGCTTAGCTATCAAGTACATACTTTTCAAATGCTTACAATAGACATGTAGCTTAATTTTCGCTAGTGGTATGTGCTTATAATGCGAAGAGATATATACCTCTGAATGTTGTAGTATGAAAGGAAGTAAGTTTTATCATACTACAATATCCGTTTTGCAATTTCATACAGTTAATAGACATGTTTGGTAGTATGTGAATAGATATGAAGCTTCAGATTTCAATGACGAAACTCATACCACTTAATAAACCATAAAATTCTTACTATTGGCAGTATGCACTGACCCTTATTGGAATTGGGTGCAACTAGTTTCCTACTATATTTTCTGATTGTGCTACCCTAACGACTACCAAACATGAAGCTTGCCTGGTCCTATCTGGTTTTGTGTAAAATATAAATAATCAATTTCTGCCGCTTGAGATCTGAATACTAAACTAACAGATTTTGTGCGGCCGCCTGAGATCTGAATACTCAATTTTTGCCTAAACACTTTTTACTTAATCACATCCGGAACGGAGAGACATATTTTCTGAAAAAAACATCCTGATTCAGATTCATGTGTACCATCCAGTTTTCACATGTACATACCTACAATCAGTGATATGTACATACTACCATTCAGTGATATCTGTTATCCATCTAAATAATCAATTTCTGCCGCTTGAGATCTGAATACTCAATTAAACTAACAGATTTTGTGCGGCCGCCTGAGATCTGAATACTCAATTTTTGCCTAAACACTTTTTTACTTAATCACATCCGGAACGGAGAGACATATTTTCTGAAAAAAACATCCTGATTCAGATTCATGTGTACCATCCAGTTTTCACATGTACATACCTACAATCAGTGATATGTACATACTACCATTCAGTGATATCTGTTATCCATCTAAATAATCAATTTCTGCCGCTTGAGATCTGAATACTCAATTAAACTAACAGATTTTGTGCGGCCGCCTGAGATCTGAATACTCAATTTTTGCCTAAACACTTTTTTACTTAATCACATCCGGAACGGAGAGACATATTTTCTGAAAAAAACATCCTGATTCAGATTCATGTGTACCATCCAGTTTTCACATGTACATACCTACAATCAGTGATATGTACATACCACCATTCAGTGATATGCCATTTGCTGAACGCTAGTTGTTACATTCCTTTTTTTTCGTACTTTACAAAAATTGTTGCTACTAGCTCAAATACGGCAAAGGTTACCTAGCACACCCATAATCCCATACGTTGTGAGATACGACATAGGGTGTAATTACACCCAGGAGTAGAAAAGAGGCTTCCTATTTTTATGGTATATACTCACTGTAGTCGCATTGAACTCAAAAGTAGTTCAAACTAGTTTGAACTGAGTTCAAAACTTACTTACCATAAATATATCAAGGGTATAAAATATTTCCATACCCAAACTCAAAAAAATTAGCAATCATACACGTGTATCGGACGGTTCTTGATGTGGGTGCCTAGGCACCCAGGTGCCTTATGTAATTTTCCTATATATATATATATATATATATATATATATATATATATATATATATATATATATATATATATATATATATATATATATATATATATATATATATATATATATATATATATATATATATATATATATATAAAGTAGAGCTGTAAATAAGTCAAGCTCAAGTGAGACTGCCCTTCTAAACTCAAGCTCGGTAGAAATTCGAGCCGAACTCGGATCTGGGCTCAGCTTGCTCGAGTAGACTCAAGCTTAGCTCATTAAAGCTCGATAACAGTTAAAATAATTCAAACATACACTAATTTTTAATAATAAGAAAAGCTCGAGCTCGAGTTTAGCTCGGGTAAACTCGATAAGAGTTAATATGTATCACTATTTAAATTCGAATCGAGACTTGCGAACTATTCAAGCTCGACTCGGTGAAACTCGCGAGCTCGAGATCAAGATCGATTCGGCTCATTTAAAATTTAAGCCGAGCTCAAATCAAGCCTAGAACGAGCCAAACTCGAATACCTCACGAGTCTTAAGCTGTTTTTATAGTCTTATTTACATGTCCTATCTTTAAGTTAGTTGAAGTGCTAAGCATTATAAAAAAAATTATGTTATCTTTAATACCACTGATCGATCCAGCTTTAGAGGCTGTGTGGCTTCTAAACATCATGGATGCTATGTTAGTACAGTAGTACTAGCAGCAGGCAGCATCAAATTGCATCACGGGCCTGGCAATGGGTCGTGTGCTTGTGGTTCGTGGTTCGTGGAAGGTACTGTCGTGGGAACGTTCACATAAATGATATTATAGTTTTTTAATTTAACCTTTAGATGTTTATTTTTATAAATTTAGTCTCTCTGTTGACATACCAGCTAGACAGGTACCTATCAAACTCGGCAATCACCTGTCGAGCTAGCTCGACAGGAACCGCTGAGGAACCCGCATGCGGCAGTAATTAATGCTGAGCTTAATTAAGCGTTAATTAAATACAATTAGTATTAGTTAAAATACTATTAGCGCTAAGTAAATGTATTCCCAGTGTGGCTAGCGGTGTTCTGTCAAGGTCAGTAGGTCCACTAAGAGAGCTATATTTGTTAAAAAAACTAAATTTTTAAAAAATGACTACGGTGAAAAGAAAAATGGCTTCTGTCACAGAAGCGGGTTTTCATGGCCGGCGTGTGAGTAGACGACCCCGGCTGCTGTAGAAAAATGGGCTGCATCCTTTTGACGCATCCAAGAGGCAGAGGCTGGCAGCCATTTCTCTCTCTCCCGCATTTCCCCCTCAGATGCGATGTTCCTACTTCTCCTTAGCTCCCTTTAAGAGTAATTATTTTAGGAAGATTTCGTGCATTCTACATAAATACTCCAAAACAGTCGCAGTTTTTGCACGTGTGCCTTGACCAATTCCTCACATAGGCCTAAAATGCTGTTTCTAATACTTAAGGGTGTCATAACTGACCGATGCACCATATCAGCTGTAAGATCAATGCATGCAAACATGGTTGGAACAACTATTAGCTTCAAAATCTGTACTAACAAAATGGATTGGATATGAATACTACACACTTTTTGTTTGCTGCATATATATACTTATGCTTGTCAACCAAAAGAGACCTGAAGATTATTTTTAGTTAATAGTGGAGCGGTAGTGCAGGGAGAACAAGTATTGAAAACATGTCTTCCAAGCTGAAATTTTCCTTATCCAAGTGCTGTAGTTTTGTTGAGACACCGTGCTGATATTCTGTGCTTTCATCTAGAGGTGTCATTCATGTTGCTGCAGTATTGAGATTACACAAGACACAATAATCACAACAAATTGTGCAGCTAACCTAGACCTATGTTTCCTGAAACTTCATGTGTATACTAGTACAAACACCAAATCACGACTTTTTACCATCGGGAGGTACCTTTACACCCATAAGTCCAAGCAGATTGGAAGCTGGGCCGGGAAGGCCTTGTTGAGAAGAGTACGAGTTAAGAAAGCTCTCCACAAGGTTCAAATCTACATCAACTGGAGCCATCTCCCCATCAGTATCGGCAGCATCTGAAGGACCCTGGAAGGCAAAATATATCACAACGCTGATTAGGATTACTGGATTAGTCAAATCGAACAAACACTTCTAACAAGAATCACATCATTGCCATGTTTTTAATTGAGAATTCGATATGGCAGAAGAAAAGTACAAATTTGAAATTTCTGTTTTAGTTGGCAAATGCAGGGTCACTGTT
This sequence comes from Dendrocalamus latiflorus, assembly GCA_017311315.1. NCBI lineage: Eukaryota > Viridiplantae > Streptophyta > Magnoliopsida > Poales > Poaceae > Dendrocalamus > Dendrocalamus latiflorus. The sequence continues at coordinate 12,781,997 of CM029670.1, read as the reverse complement.
CACGAGTAAGCCAGACATGCAGTATAAACTTGGATTAAACAAGTAATTCAAATGACTAGGCAAAACCAAGTGGGAAAAGTAGCAACATGCCACTCCAAAATAACAAACCAATCTACAAACAGAGATATCACAAACAAGGACGTGTTTATCTACATTGATTTATCCTTCAGTAGCTTAGTATTTGCAAGTAACTGAAAAGAATGGAGAAGGATGCCAAATGATAAAATTCTTCGGGGTGGACCATTGGCTGAGCATATCTAACTAGTCAACTAAACTGGTTTATGTCTAGCAAGTTTACAAACATGGCATATTGGCATGACATATTGACAACATGACATCCTTACATGTTCACAACATGGCATAACTACTCACAAGGAAATCAGAACAAAAGAATATGGGAGTCATTTTGACCGCTGAAGATTAGTAGTGTTTCAGTTCTAATGGAATCTCCATGATTTCAAATTGAATTGAGTATGTGTATGCTGTAATCTGATTCCTCATTTAAACCCCCACAGGCTAAAAACACAATTAAGGATGTACCCTTTCCAAACTGCACTTCAAGTATCAAGAAAAAAATCAGCCAGCAGATGGTGTAACGAACTAACGATATTCAGAATTTATCAAATTTAAGCAGTTCGAGTGAACAATCCACATGGGAGTGCCCTGTCCTAAACGCAAAATGACAAGATGAAAGCATTTAACATCCCAAATAGACAAGGGTTACCTCATTGTTGGTGTCAGGACATGGTGCTCGAGAAAAGCTTTTGTCAATAGTGGTGGTACTTAGCTCTTTATTCAAAGCATCTGAATATGATTCCATGAAAGAATCGTCCATATCCTTGTCACCAGCTTCTTCAGCAAAGCCATTCTCATCATCAGAATCATCTGCGCCACAGAAAGCATTCTTAATTAACATCCAGTGCACATCAAACCAGAATCCAGACAACAAAGTGATGGCTGACAACCATAAAGAAGTTAGCTAGAAATGTGCATTGAAGAACCAAGAGAGCAACTAGTGAGCTAGGAATATAAGGTTTCCATAGCACCGTAGCTGATAAAGCGTTAACCAATCCCAAATAGATCGCATATTACTTCATTGGCCCTTACCTGGTTAACTAGCAGACACATTTGTTCAGTTGCCAGTTAACTGATTAATACATCAAATATTTAGTATGCCATAGAAGCAGAAATTTTTAATCATTGTATTCAGTAAAAAAGTGCAAGAGAGCAACAGAAGATTACAGTGTGAAAGATCTCCAACCAGGGCACCCAAACGGCCAAACCCAAAAAAAGAAAGAAAAGAAAAGGTGTAGTTGATGTCTATTACTACACTTGTTGGTTTGTGCTGCCAATTGTATTTCTCGAATCATATGAAAGCTGCAACCCAGGCCAGAAAACCAATACTCAAGAAAGATGAATAAAACAAATATATGTAATTTGTTAACTAGGTAGGAGTCAAGGATACAATCCGATACAAATAGTTGACCATGTGAGATTCATAGAATTAAGGCAGGAATGAGAAATAGCTTTTGCGTGACCTGAAGAAGAAAACACATACCAAAGTCCATGTCAGATGATGAGGATTTTCTATCAAATTCAGCATCATTGCCAGCTTCCTCTTGTGAATTTCTGCCTAATACTGACTCCATGGCCTTGAAGAACTGGTTGACATCTAGGCCCACTGATTCCATGTCTCTCCTACATGAACAAAATGAGTTAATGAATATCGAAGGACCAATCCAATAGAAGAGGCGCATAATAAAATAGCTAAAGAAAGAAAAGGTCTAATTGTGTGCAGATTTTTACATAGCACAAGTCCTAGAAAAATAATCAAATTGTCATCTACAATGCAATAGAGAAACAATGTCATATATGCTTGGGGCCACTTTTTTACTTCAATAAAATGCTCAATGATTAATATTCTGTGAAGAGCATCCTATACATAGTCCCAACTGGCAAAGGTACAACTGTTGTAACTCGGGAGTTGGAGCCACTCCAGCTCTAGGGAAAAAAAGTGTGAACCAAGAGTTTACACTACTCTGAGCATTTAAGACCATAATATGTGGATCACTGTTAGCTCCAGGGCTCCAGGAAGATCATTAAGTTATCCTCGTGTGATAAGGCCAATGCTCTTTTCTCAAATGTCAGGGTTCATACAAACACTGAAAATTGGACTATAAGAAATGTATCCAACGTAGACAAAGTATGTATTACAAGGTTGCACTACAGTGTTTGGGTTTACTTGATATACACCCGGAAATAAAAATTTGACACTTTGCTATCTAAGGCTCTACTTAGTTTAAACTTCATGGTTTTCTTTATTTTTCTGTTCAGTGTTTCCAGATGTCATACACATTTCAGTGAATCAGGATAAAGGGACTTGATACGCCATATTAGTGCATTTTTATTCATGTTTGACAAAGGAATCTGTATCTACAAATGTTCAAGCAAATAGACTTCAGCCCACACTTCTCCTATTTTCTGCTGGTGGTATGGACTTTGGACTTGGGACAAATTTAAGTATAAAAAGAAAATTATGTATGAAGCATAATTTCGAAGAAAATAGATGGCAGTGATATGCACATATTTGAACAAGCAAAAGTAAATTACTGAAAAACATGACCAACTGACAACTAAACATGCAATAGAAACTATAGATGAGTCTAGAGGAAAACCTGTTTGCAGGAACTTCAGCTCCCTCAAAGCTTGACATTTTGCGAACAAATTCTTGCATGGACTCTGTAATCTCTCCAAGATTAAACTCATTTGGCTGGGAGCTAGAACTGCCGGAGACATTTTGCTTTTGACTTTTTATATGCTTCTTTGCAGCCTCATACTCTTCCAATTCCTTCTGCCTTTCACGAAGTTCTGCACTCAACTCATCATCCCCATTATACAACCAAGAGTCATCATCACTGGGAGGAAGGTCAATGCCTTCAAAACACTCAGCTGAGTATGGCATCGCCAGGATTTCATCGATTCGACGCACAGGGGCACTTAGTATCTCCCTGTGAAATATCACAAGAGTATTAGGACATTCCCAGAATTCACATTAGACATGGCTATTGAGTTCATGAACATGTGTTCATGATACAGTAAAGTAAACCAGGTAGTCTCAAGAACCATACTGGATGTCATCCACTACTCTTTTTCCTTTCGCTACAGAAAAGTGTCAGTTGTATTTTCGGGAGTTGAAACTGAAATTAAATGACTTATGATTGAAATGGTTGCATACTCACATACTCTTAGCAGTTAAATAGATAGCTAAATCCACAAGACTAGAAGGAGCAACAGAAACTACCTCGTTCGCGAGAACAAACTCGAGCTCTTGTAATACTGCATTGCCTCCTCCATGACCCTCTTATACTCCTTCGACCCAGGAAGCAGCCCCTCGAAGCACCCAGTCGCCTCCAAGCTCTTCCTGTAGACCTCCCATGTGCTCCCCTTCCCTTCCTCCCCCTCGCGCTGCCTCTCCTGGTACATCATCTCGAACCCGCACGCAATCTTCACCCCCAGCTCTGCCTCCATGCACTTCTCTGGCCCCCCGTCCCTCCTCGGCATCGGGTAACCCCTCGGCGCCTGGAAGTTCTGCTGCACGAGCTGCGCATACATCGCCCGTGTCATCCGCACTGACGTCCTGACCATATTAGCCCCCTCCCCACCAGGCCCATTCAGGAACCTCTCCATCCTCGCCGCGTGCTTCATGGTGTCTATATCCCGATCATAGAACCCAGCAACGGCGCGGGCGATCAGGCAGGGCTCCTCCTTTAGTACCTTCGCCACGGGCACCGGGACGATGACGCGCGCCGTGTGGAGGTTCTCCGCCGCCCTCTCAGGCAACCCGGTGATGCGGCGCTGTATGGCGGCCTGGACGGCGTCGGAGGCGCGGGTGTCGACGGAGTCTTCGTAGACGGCGGCAAGCGCGGCCTCGAGGGAGGGCGTCTCCGGGAAGAGGGAGGGCGGCAGGATGTGGAGCTCGCCGCGGAAGATGAAGACGCGGTTGGGCGCGGTGTCCGGGTCGAGCCAGCGCGGGAGCGCGAATGCGGCCTCGATGAGGAGGAAGTCCCCGTCGGAGTCCCACGCGCGGGCCGCGAGGTCCGGGAAGGCGCGGGTGAGGGCGAAGAGGAGGGAAACGGCGAGCCACTCGTCGGGGAGGGAGTCGCCGAAGCGGAGCGCGCCATGGAGGTGCGGGACGGGGGAAGAGGCGCAGAGTGCGCAGGGGGAGGCTGGATCGGGCGGGATGGAGAGGTTGAAGGGGTCGCAGTGGAAGAGGTGGGAGGAGAGGAAGGGGGCGAGGTGGGAGAGGAGGGAGAGGTGGAGGGACCGGAGCGAGGCGAGGAGCGCGGGCGGCGGGAGGTCGGTGGGGAGCGGGAGCGGGTAGACGGCGTAGAAGAGGGTGTCGTCCGGCGGGCGGCGCGACGGGAACGGGAAGGGGTTGGAGGCGGCGGCCGCCATGGAGACTGGCGCGGCGCGGCGCGGCGTTTGGGGGGATTGGTGGTTCGCCTTTCGTGGGGGAGTTTCAAGACTCGGCCGACGCGCTGCGGCGGTGCGAGAAGGTGCTGGATTTTGTGATGATTTGCTGGGTTCGTGGAGGCCAGATGGGCTCGGGCCGACCGCCGCTTGGATCGCAAGTTCAGGACAGTTCCTGAAAATTTCAGAAGCTGGCACCTGACCATCTGTGGATCAATCGAATGAGATAGAGCAACGCGTCTCAGCGTAAAACAAAACAAAACAAAAAAAAAACAACCGGGCATGGTTAAATAGTCTACATTTTGCACATCTATTTTCCAGCAATGGTGTTTAGCTTTATCGTACAATACGAGGGGGGCAGATTATATAATACACTTGGACGTGACAGCTTCGTTGATGCGGAGGAATGAGGATCAGAAACATTTGGGATTTTGGATTGGATTCTACTCTGCGACTGCAGCACACGAAACCTAAAGAATCAATTTCGTTATCTGGGGATGGAAACTTTAGCCTACGAGGACAAATCGCCTAAGCAAAATTGAATTGTCACTTTGTCAACAAACTCGACACGAATATTGGTACAGTGTACGCTGTGGAGTTCATGGACTAGACGAGGAAATTATCCATCATGTGGTTGATCACGTCTGCTCCGTCTGAATTTAGCCAATAGCTCTTCACCTGACGTTCATAAGAGAAAAAAAAAGTATGATCAGAATGTTAGTAATGTTGCATCGGCCCTATTATACTATGCAACAAATGAATCGGGTATCCATAATGTTGAGAAAAGCCCGTTTACAAAGACCATAATATTCTGAATTAACAAAGCGATAACAGCTTCAAGAATCAAAGAATATCGATAATAGCTCTCCAGGATTTGTTTTAGAACAGGTGCTTCAAAAACTTTATTGATGATCCAAGGATCCGAGACATCTTTATTCTTTAGTAATGTTGGTGAGAATCTAATATACAGAAAGGACTAACCCAAATTATGTACTAGGCTTGCAGGTTTAATATAGTGAACACTACAATACACAACTATAAACTAGTTAAAGGGCATCTCAGCAAGCAAGAGTTGAAAGACATGCCACAATGCCAGTGCCCTTTTCGCTTCACAATTTTTTATTTTCTTCATTATATGTATTGAATTACTATAGAAGTTATTCTTTCATGTCAAAGCCCAGATTAAAGGATAGTAATCGACTGCTACACCTGGTGCGCGAAATAGACCAATCCTTGCAAGTTCGTTTTGGTAATCATATCAGTAGACATTTCACTAGATGCAACTCACAAAACACAAACACCAGTTAAGAGTGTCTATAGCCCCAACATTGCACTAGATGCAACTCACAAAACACAAACACCAGTTAAGAGTGTCTATAGCCCCAGCTTCCTTAGAAGCAAAGTTCGGATGCCACTAAATGAAAAAAACTTAGCTCAAAAACACAACGCAGATTGGAAAAGCAAAAAAAAAACACACCTGGATGGTGTTATGCGCAACCAATCTTTGACTACTTTTGTGGAAGCTCACATCAACACGTTCCCACGGTACTTGTGTAAGGCCTCTTATCATCTCCTCTACACATAGAAGGCATTGTTGTCAGCTAATGATAAAACAATCAACTTTGCCAATTTGGGTCAGCTAGCAGCTGAACTGAGGATTGTTAAAGTTATTTTAAATTGGACATGCAGGAAACTGATAAACACATTAAAATTATTCCATGTCAGCAAACTTAGACTAAAATGGCTGGACAAATCCCAAAAGGTCCAATGTAAATAACTCAATCAAAAGAGACCCAGAATTCTACAAGGTACCTCAAAGCCATGATGGTAATAAATCCAATGATAATGGCTCTTCTTTGTTATTACCTCTCTAATCAGAGGCAGATAAATAGGAAGTCCATACCTTCTGTGTCATACAGATCAGCGCGGACTTCTGTTTCATTATTGTCCGTAATTCCTTTATCAACATAGACAATATGCGGATACATCTCATCACGAACAAGAAGTCGATGCTGCAGAATGGGTTGAAGAAAGGTGTTCCGTTCAATAATAATTCAATATATAAATAAATCAGTAGGTTTATTTAAACAGAAGAAACCATAAACATGAAAATAACCCTAATGCATACTTTTGGTAACTCATGTTGACGCCGGATTGATGATGTTCTCCACCCAACCATATCTTTTCAGCTAGTTAAGTGGAGATCTTGTCAGAAGTAAGAACTGTAATTCAGAACAAATAACGAACACAGACATGAAATTTAGGCAGTTCAAGGATACGGTCAAAATTCGCATTAGCATATGCCACACGTCGTTTGAAAGAGCGCAATGCTGATCTGCACAAGAGAACATGTTGTACTTAGGCATGATGCCCTAAACATTTTTGAGCTACTTTGGACAACTGAGGGAAAGCATACAGAAAATGAACTTGGTTTCTATACAATCACATTTATCAACCATTTGAAGTATAAAGGAGAAGCATCCAGAAAATAACCTGAATTTTATATCATCACAGTCATCAACCATTCGAAGGAGAAGTGGACGCCTGCCATCGTCATTGTCTGTAAGGAATAAATGCTTTCCGGTTCTCCCAACAATCAAATGTGCAGTTTCCGATGCTCTTCGTTCCAGGAAAGGCAGGCCACATAAAAAAGGAAGCTGGTGGAAGAATCTGAACATGAGACTAACATTACTGAAGCATTTGAATATTCTTGTTCTAAGTGAAATAAAAGCGCTTAAATATTTACAAATACTTTATTAGAAAACTAAAAGTAACAGATAGCATAAGTAAATCCAAAAAATTAAGGAAAAAGTCAACTTTTCAACCCTGAACTCTAGCCTCGGTTCGGTTTTCAACCTTGAACTTTAAAACCATTTGAAATACAATCCTAAAGTATCAAAGCCATATCACTTTACCCCCTTGAACCATACCAGAACGGTTTCGCACCTAGGTGGCATCCACGTGTATTCAATTTTGCAGACGTGTTGGCCAATTTGGAAAGGCGCCAACAGTTGGCATCCACCTCATCCCCTTCTTCTCCTCTCTATTTCTCTCTCTTCACAACTGGAAACAGAGCATCACTAGGCACGTAGCTCACCGGCGGCAGAGGAGGATGGAGAGAACTAGGGATGGTAAAAAAGGAACGCCTAGACGATGACAAGTTCACCCGTAGTGGCTTCGCGGTGGATGGTGGCCCGTGGCGGCTTGGTGACGTGCAAGCAATGATTAAGCAGAAGGCGAGTGTGGCGGTGACGCTCCGGCGTAAGACATCTTGGACAGGGCACGAGCGGATGAAGAGGGAGTCGTTGTGAAGCTCTGGCCACGAGGAATTGACCCGTAGTTGATCTAGGAGGTGACAGCATCATGGCGGACCTCCCGGCTGGCGACAGAGAAGAACGGTCGTTCTGGCCTAGCCACATGGCGAAGCACAAAATAAATGGAGGCGGAAATTGCTTAGGGTGTGGTTGCCATGCCACGGCTGGTTGGGTGTGATTCTCACCAGAGGAGGAGATCGGATGGAGGGATCTCGCTGGCTTCAAGGAAGGTAGTGGTAGAGAGAAGAATTTGGGCCTCATCCATGCAACCCCGTGCCGGTTGCTTATGTTCGGTCTCTCCCCGCAGCATCCAGCCCCTCTCTCTCTCTCTCCTTGTCTTCCTCTTCTATCTCCACCCGCAGTCATGGGTGATCCTGTGAGCATCGTCGGGGTGGGCACGGGCTCACGCGTGGTGTGGCAGGCAGACTACCATCTCTGTTTTCCTTTCCTTCCCCTGTCTCTTTGTCGTCTACCTCTGCAGCCGGACGGATGTGACACCACAAGCTTGAGGAGGCGACGCTGAACGATGAGTTCGAACCTAATTAGTGCCACCACGTCTTGGCTATTCTTAGCAGTGATTACAACAAGTCTTGTATTAATTGACTAATTCTTCGTTGTCTGAGCTATCACGAGAGCCCAGATCAAGATCTAGAGGCTGCAGCCATGGACTAACTACGTGGCTCACATGAACAACAAGACAAACATGTTTCATTGATTGATCTTTTCTAGCTTGGTACTTGATTTAGTCGACGGGGGAGCATAGTAGGCCACATTAGCCATCGTGCAACACAGCCGACAGAGAAGCCAACAGTGCACTGCCATCACCATCGTGTGTAGCTGTCGCGGCAAACCACCTCCGCTCGCATTGGCACCACCTAGGAGTTCTCCGTGGCTGCAACATCTCATTTTAGTCCTCATCGGGTGCCGCCGACCCTGTCCTTGCTAGTGGTGAGCTCAGCCGAGCCGCATCCATGGCAGACAACTCTCTACTCTCTGTTTCGAGCGAGACGACGACTACTGTGATGAGGTGATTTGGCTTACGAGGTGGTAAAATATGGTGACATGGATGCTGTCGTGGACGCCACATCAACGAAAATAGAGAGTCGGTCCCACGTCAGACAAAACCACCTTGGTTTGGGTCAAGGAGTAAAGTGGACGGTTTCGTTAGTTTGAGATTCTGATTTGCACAGTTTTAGAGTTGAAGGTTGAAAAATGAACCGAGTCCACAGTTCACGGTTGAAAAGTGGACTTTTTCCTAAAAATAACTCTATGAAGTTGTACAACTATCGTTCCAATACTTGCATTAAGTGATGGTTGCAATGAACAGAGTGCTACAATTAACCCTCTCTTCTACAGGTAACTTAAGTGGGTAGCCAAGTGAAGTTAACTGGGGGAAGAGATAATTGAATGTTTTAACTCTAGTCTATAAAACAATGAAAGAGATCAGTCTTACCTGTTTGTTTCCACTTGAACCCAGATGTGGTGATGCAAAGGTTATAAAATTCATAGGCTCTAAGCCGGCAATGAGATCTTCCAAACGCTCGCCTTCATCTCTACTCTTCTCAGCAGGAGATTTAGTTCTGGTATTAGGTTCGTAAAGCCTTCCTATAGCATATCTGGCAACAAGACCACCTAGAGAGTGTGCCACAAATGAGATCTTCTTCACACCTCTTCTTTGCTCTACAACTGATAGAACCTATAATAGTTCAGTTAGGTTTCAATACATAATGATGTGGTTGAAGACATAGTACGTACAAATATGAAAGAAGCTCAGATAAGATCGATGTAGATCTATTTTGCCTTAGATTTATACCAGAGGGCAGTTATGAATCTCAAAGGGTGAAGTTTAACAAGTAACAACTTTATCACATTATCAACTTAAATGTTAACATAATAACCACATCTAGTTTATGGTCGAACAGCTTACAAAGCAGATGTCATCTACCGGATACAAACTAAGACAAAAACACATAGTTCACTTCAACAAGACTTGTAGACAATAACAAGTAGTCAAGTACACCATGGATGAATGCAGTTACTTTATATTAAGAAGGAACAAATAAGATGGATTGATCAAACAAGCAGTAAGCATTTATATAGAGGACAATATTTAGTCAGAACAAAGAGTACCTCGTTCGCTAACCTTTCACCCATCAAGTCAACTCCATCAAATGTCTGGGTAGCAGAGTTGCATTGACTCCCTGCATGCAAAGGTGCACTCTAAATCTCTTTACAGGAAAACAAGAATAGTAGCCGAAACAACTTATCCCAACACAGAATTAAGGAAAGATAAATGCTGTATTAGTGTATCCATCAATTATGAAATCATTCTGATTTTTGCATCTGCACGATCCCGAAAGAGAAGGCACAAAAAAGATGTATGTGCATGCAGATTTTCTTTAAATCCAGACCAATAAAAGATATCCTAATGAAACTATCTAGCACCTGGTCATGTCAACTAAAAATTTTGGAATCAATATTACCATATTCTGAATGAGACAGGTATACAGATGCAGATGCAGATTTACAATATTTGGCATGCAACTGGGTGATGGCACAAAAGCAGCTAAGAGTTACGACTACATAAAATAAGAGCACAAAATAGCATTGGATAATGCAGCCTTTGTCATATCAATCTTTACTGTACTTTATGGTGACCTTTGGTGGGTACTGTTCATCTTCATTCCAAGTTGTGTTGCCCATGTACATCATTTTCTTCCAACAGATTTGTCACAAGCACTCGGTCACCGTGTGGTGAGCTATTAACTGTGTAACCCAAACATGTCTCATGTTTCTCTCTCAAAAAGTAACTTATGCAATTAATAGATGAGAAATTGAAAACTGTTAGTGATATACCCTAGAGGCGATTATGAAGATGGTTGTATCACTTCTATGTTTATGATCTCTTAAATAATATGTTATTTTCTCTCAATAAATATCTTTTATATTGATCAACAAGTTTGTGACTTGTTCGTAGAACTCTTTATTTATTTATTTATTTTTCTCGAACACGCAGGAGAGCTGCGTATCTTTCATATTAAGAAGGAAAAAAAAGGTACGAGAAACCCCAAACAACAAAGACAACAACTCGACACCTCGACACACAGACACAAAAAGCCCACACAAACTAACAAACAAACACTCTCAGACACAACAAACCCACACACACTCACAAACAAGGGACGAAACGACCAAGGAGCCAAACAATTAGGCAACACCAAATACCCGCTCAGTCAACAAGGTTATGCCCCTGGCACCCGCTAGACCCCAGAACTTTGCTTCTTCGCAGACCGAAGCTAGGACACCCTGCAGATTAGGCGAAGCACCATCAAAGACACCGATTCCGATGGGTCCAAAGCGACCAGGCTCCAAGAATAAACAAAGAATTAAGACCCTGCCTATCCTGACCAGCGGCTGTCTCATTAGATCGGCTCCACCAAACTTCAAAGGAAGGCTCCGTCAGCTGGGGAGCAAGGATCTGCAAACCGAATTTCTGTAAGAGCTCAAACCAGAATTGCCTAGAGAAGACACAAGAAACCAGCAAGTGATTGATGGTTTCCTCTTCCTGATCACAGAACAAACATTTCTGGTGATGCTGAAGACCCCGCCGAGCAAGACGATCTGCAGTCCAGCACTTATTATGCGCGACCAACCACATGAAAAAACGGCATTTGTTAGGAGCCCATGTTCTCCAAATACGCTCCCATGGGCTGAATAAAATGGCGCCTTGAAAGAAACCCTCATAAGCTGATTTTGCAGAGTAGACACCTGAAGAAGCAAGACGCCAAATGTGCTTGTCTTCTAACTGAGGTTGTAGGATGACCTGAGAAAGAATGTCCCAAAGATTTAAGAAATCTGTGAGAACCCCAACAGAAAGTGCACCTTGCAGGTCACCCATCCAAGTGTTATCAATAAGAGCCTCCAGTACTGTACGCTTGTTGGCTCTTCTTTTGGGCACCAAAACAAAAAGCCTAGGAGCAAGGTCCTCAATTTTCTGCCCATGAATCCACTTATCCGTCCAGAAAAGAGTACGGACGCCATTACCAATCACAGTGTAGACTGCCATAGAGAAGAAACAGCTAACACAGGGATGAACTTGAACCGGGAAAGAAGACCAAGGTCGGTCAGGTTCTGTTTTCTTTAACCAGAGCCAGCGCATTCGCAAAGCCCATCCCAAACGTTGCAGATCTGAGATGCCAAGGCCCCCAAGTTCAATTGGGCGACAAGTCTTAAACCAAGCCAGAAGGCAATGACCACCATTAATTTCTTTTCTTCCCCTCCAAAGGAATCTTCTGCGAATCTTATCAATTTCTTTGATGGTCCATGGGGGAAGATCGACTGCCATAGCAAGATAGACCACCATGGAGCTGAGAACAAATTGTACTAGAATTTTTCGACCAGCCCTGCTCAATAACTCAGCTTTCCACCCTGGAAGGCGATCTGCAATTCGGTCAATGATGGGCTGCAACTCAGCCCTAGTGAGTTTTCTTAATGAGAGAGGCAAGCCTAGGTACTTACAAGGCAGTTCAAGCATCTCGCAAGGGAGGCGATCCTGAATGGAGGCAATAATAGTTTCATCACACCGGATAGGAAAAATGTTACTCTTCTGCAAATTTGTCTTTAAACCAGAAGCTTCGCCAAATAAGTGCAGAATGTCCATTGATATGTCCATGTCTGCAGCAGCAGGTTTGAGGAAAATGACAACATCATCGGCATAAATTGAGATCCGATGTTGAAGTGTTCTTGTGGACAGGGGGTGCAGCAAGCCTTCCTCGGAAGCCAAAGAGAAAAGATGACTGAGGACATCCATAACAAGAATGAAAAGCATAGGGGAAAGTGGGTCACCCTGCCTCAAGCCTCGCTAGTGTAGGATGGTCTCTCCAGGAATGCTATTGAGCAGAACTTGCGAGGAGGATGATGCGAAAAGCCCACTAAGGATGTCACACCAAATAAAACCAAACCCCAACTTTCTTAAGACCTCAAGGAGGAAAGGCCATGAAACTGAATCAAAAGCTTTTGTGATGTCAAGCTTGAGGAGGATGCTAGGCTGTCTTTGTTGATGAAGAAACTTTGCTGTTTGGTGGACTAGCATGAAATTGTCTTGTATGAACCGGCCCTTTATGAAAGCACTTTGATTTGGGCTCACCAACTGATCCAAATGGACAGCCAGCCTATTAGCGAGGATTTTTGTCACCAATTTGGCAAAACTGTGAACTAAACTGATGGGGCGAAAGTCCTTGATATGCAGGGCTTCATCCTTCTTAGGGAGGAGAGCAATAAAAGCTGAATTAAGCAGCCCCAAATTGTCAAATTTTCTGCTCCAAACTGCTGAGATGGCAGCCATAATATCCAGCTTGATAGTGGGCCAACACACTTTATAAAACCTACCTGTAAACCCATCCGGGCCAGGGGCTTTGTCGGGAGGTAGGTGGCAAACAGTTTTCCAAACTTCCTCTTCAGAGATGGGGGCCTCGAGAGCAGCAAAATCATGAGAGTTAATGTTCAACTCATCGAGATTGATCGTATGCTCACGATCCACGCACATCCCAAGCAGGTTATTGTAAAAATTGTGGACAACTTTCTCCTTGTCATCATGACCTGCGAGAACCTGATCATTCTCCATAAGCTTGGCAATGAAATTTCTTTGTTTGCGGTGTCTAGCTTGAGCATGAAAGAGGGCAGTATTGGCATCACCCTCGCTTAACCAAGTGATGCGAGATCTGCTGCGGGCGATGGTTCTCAAGAGAGATGATAAGGCGAGGGAGTGCTTTTTGAGATTGTTACAAAGCCCAGATTCCTCAGCTGATAAGATTCGACTATCTTGTGCAATTTCTAACTGATGCAACACTTCTCTGGCCAGACCTAGCTGAGACTTGACATGTCCAACATTTTTTTGGCTCCAACTTTGAAGCTCTCTAGAAGTAGCTTTAAATTTTTTGGCCAGCGTAACAAAAGGGCAGTGACTTGCTGAAACTAATGCCCAAGCATGTGAAACCACCTCCTGGCAACCATCAATTTTGGTCCAAAAAGACTCAAACTGAAATCTCTTTTTTCCCGGTTTAACAGCATGTAAACCAAGGAGAAGGGGGCAATGATCTGAGCCATCAGTGGCGGTGCTTTGCAACAAGCATCTTGGGAAAAGATGCTCCCAGTCCAAGGAGCAGAGCATCCTGTCCAGCTTAACCAATGTCGGTGCATCATGCCCGTTAGACCAAGTAAACTTACGACCATGAAGAGGTATGTCGTGCAATGCTAGATCATTAATTAAACGTCGAAATCTCCCCATCATCGCACGGTTTAGGATATTGTTATTCTTGTCTTCCTTCCTGTAAGTGATGTTAAAATCCCCCATCACAATCCACGGTCCTTGGCAGGCTGCTCTAATATCTCTCAGTTCTTGCAGAAAAAGGATCTTATCCTCAATGCTTTGAGGGCCATAGACACAAGTCAGCCACCATGCCTCACTACCAGCAGGACAAAACTGCACTGAAGCGCTGAAAGAGTCGATTCTGGAGGCACCAGGAGAACCAATGCAATGCTTCCACGCAATAAGAATACCACCAGATGCACCGGCTGAAGGAAGAGCAAAATGATGGCCAAAGTCCGACCCCAAAGCCGAGAGAATGGTTCCTCGGGAAATATCTGCCATTTTTGTCTCCTGAATGCACACAACATCAACCCGAGCAGAAGAGACAAGGGTGCGAACTGCATCCTGACGAGCTCTAGAATTGAGGCCTCGGACATTCCAACATAAAATATTTGAGGGATTCATTGAGAAACTAGGAAAAGCGACCAGAAGAACAATTACAAACCAGAGGATTAAAACATAATGGCATCTTCTTCAGGCGGAGCCCAACCAAAGAGGGCAGTCAACGCCTGGATATGAGAAGAAGATAAAGGTTGGGTGAAAAGCTTGCTGAAATCCCTCTGAGCTTCTTCATTGATCCCTTCGTGCTCTCCAATAATGTCCAGTGCACGCATCACCTTCTTCTTGTCACGAGAAGGTGCATGAACAGCTGAGGTTTGAGGCATTAAGCCAGCGATCCTGCTGCTACGCCGGGGCGGACCACCACATTTCCTTGAGAGAGACTTCCGCCTCGCAGGTCTGGGAGATGGAAGAATTTTTGAAGTCTTCCGGGTCATCTTGCAGATGAAAAGGGCTCCTTCATTCTGGATTACAGGGGAGTTAACAGCTTCACCCTGGGCCTCCATCTCAGAAGAGGGCACATCAGTGAGAATAGTATTCTGTTGACGGCGCCGACGCCGATAGTAAGTCTTGCAGAATGCACCCATGCCCCGGGCCACCGCCAAGGGAGGAACCTGTAACACCACTGGGCTTTCACCAGTGCTAGCCACCAAGGGTAGACGCGGTTCCTCAACCTCAAGCGTAGTGGCGTGGGC
Organism: Dendrocalamus latiflorus; assembly: GCA_017311315.1. Classification (NCBI taxonomy): domain Eukaryota; kingdom Viridiplantae; phylum Streptophyta; class Magnoliopsida; order Poales; family Poaceae; genus Dendrocalamus; species Dendrocalamus latiflorus. The sequence goes on along the minus strand of CM029670.1, from coordinate 12,766,812 downwards.
TTTGTCTTCTGCAGGCGTGGATGCAAGAAGGACGGACTTGATGCAATCAAGCCCAGCACAGGACTGCACAGCAGCGACAGGGAGTATCTGAGCACCAAAGAGGCCCTCCTGAGCATCCACATCAGGGGTGAAAGCCGAGGGGACAGGAGTCTCCTCGTGCGTCGAGTCCACCTCGATACTCCGCAGGCCGACCGAGGGGACAGGAGCCACCTCGTGCGTTGAGTTCATCTCGAAACTCCGCGGGGTGTTGCCGTCATCAAAAGGGGCGAGTGACGAGGCGGGCGAAGAGGTGCCAGACTGGCTGGACGACACGTGTCCATCCACAACCCTGGGGCCGAGGCGATCCTTGACTGGAACACGAACGGCCCGCGCCCCGCCGGAATCGAAAGCCGGCGGCGAACTCCCACGCGGACACGGCGGCGAGGGGGCGCGACGCCTCCACCTACGAGGCCCATCAAAATGGTCGTCGTCATCCCGAGGTGGAGGCGGCGGCAGGCTCTGCGGATCCCCACCTGGCCGGAGCGCGACGGAAGAGGAGATGTCGATGACGTACTTGAGCGATCGCTTGACCGGCGGCGATTCATCCACTGGAACAGGCGGCTCAACAATTTCAAGAAGTTTGGCAGCCAGGATGGAGTCAGGTTGCGAGCACCAGCCAGAAAGTCTGAAGAATCTCATGTCTTCACGGGCAAAGGTCTCTGGATGAAGTCTCTGAATCCAGCAATGCTGATTGAGGAGCTGTTCTGCAACGGCCAAACTCCAAGCATGGGCAGGAATGCCGGAGAGCTCGATGTCAACAAGCACGGGCAGGGTCCCATTAGTGGAATGAGCCTGCCGTGACCAAGGCCTGAGGTGCAGACGAAAATTAGCAGCCTTGATGATTCCAGACTCTCCAAAAACTCGGGTAGCTACTAGACCATCTCTCAGAGTGAACAAGAAATCATCCGGGGAAGATGGAGAAAGATCGAAAGCATCAATCTCCAAACCAAAATGATCAACAAGAAACTCCGCCACAACGTTTCTCGAGGCTGCATGCCTGTTGCCAACAACATTGATGAAAAAATCATGACGAAGAGAATCTTCAGCTCCCGCAATGCCATCAGACCAGTCAATAGTGCAACGCTCCAAGGAACACCCGTCAACTCCATGAACAGAGGCAGGCTCGACAATGCCCTGATCTGGAGCAGGGGAGCGATCAGCTTCAACCGCAAAGTCACCATGAAGCAAACGATCTTGACGTCCCGACGACCTGCGCCGACGCCTCGGACGCCGACGAGGGCGACCAGTGTCCGCGTTCTGCCCTCCCATGGCCGCACCACCTCCCAGCACCACCGGCGGGGCAGCAGCCATGGGCGCAGCCGCCGGAGAAGAGATACGCCTCCAGACCGAAACGCGCCCCGCGGTCGAGGAACCACGAGCAGCACCAGAACGCCGGGGGCAGGCAAAGGAGCGGTGTCCAGGGCCTCTGCACCGGAAGCAGCAGACGCGCCGCCTGCACTCCGCCGCGCGGTGAGACGACGAGAAGCAGTTGAAGCACTTGCCACGCAAGTCCACCGGCACCGGACGTCGGAGTCCTTGAGAAATCACATCATGGCGACGGCGACCAGACCTCCGGGGACGGTGGCGGCGGCCGATAACATCCTGCCAGCCCCCGGCGTCTGGACTACGAACCACATTCTGCCCATGGCGGGTCACAGGACGGAAGGGAGGTTGACGGATAAGCGGAGCTCGTTGGAAGGAGGGAGGAACTAGCGGCTCCACAGCTGCAGCCGCGACGACCGGGATGGGAGAAGAGGCCACGACGACGCGAAAGGAACTGGGGCTATCGTCGCCCACCACGTCACGATAGGAACTGGGGTTATCATCGCCCCACCTCTCGGACTTCGAGCGCCCGGAGGGCCTTGACGGAGGGATAGCTATGGGGGAGGAAGACGCCTGGGAGTTGCAGAGGAAAACTGTCGCCGAGGAAGGCGAGGCAGCGGAGGTGGCCGCCAGGCCCGGGGTGGGCGACGGCGGGCGGCTGGTGGGAGGGGAGGCGTCGTGGGAGGGAGGGGAGCGGGCGGGAGGGAGGCACATGTTGAGTTCCATATCTGCCAATCCTTCTAATGTTATTCTAAAATTATCACTGTTCTTATATCATTATGTGTGACAATTATGATTTATTAATCAGCTTATTTATTAATTGATGATCAGGCTTCACAAATCATAGATATAAGGATATCAAATCAATAATATTGACCTATGTAAAAGAACATGATGTTGAATTAACCTACCATAAGACACTGTGGGAATTGATATATCCTAAATGTCATCAATTAACCTCACATATAGTATATGTAAGATCCTTCGATCTGAGATTGTCATAATTTTCGACATGTGTGATAGTTTACTTAGAGGTAATCAAACACTACTCTGTAACTAGGTGGTCATAAAGATAGTTTTCAGATTTACATAAAACACGCGGAAGAATGTGAACGATCAAGATGGAATTTATCCCTCCTATATAACAGGAGAGATATTTCTGGGCCCCTTGATGTGATTGGATTAAAAAAAGTGCATAGTCATGCTGAATGTGGGTGAGGAGTCAAATCACAACTGAGTAATCTACTACAGATTAGAGTGAAGGATCGGGGTCTCATAGGATGGCAGGCTTCTCATTTTGAGTTCGATCTGGTATCATGAGGCAAAGGGATTGGTACATGAGCGCTATACAGATTCGTCCAATATGATATTTATGTATATTTGGGAGTCGATATGTCCTTCTAAGGACCGATACTGACTTGTGAACCGGAAAGGAGTTTTCGGGCCACGGCCGAATATACATGAACCTATAGGGTCTAACGGATTGGAACATATCAGTTTGGATTGGATCCGTTACTAATGGGCCAAATGGACTTCGTACCTTGCTAAGCCCCTAATATAGGGTTCCACCGAGGGCTATATTAAGAGAGGCGTGGAGTTAAGGGATGTATCTAGTTCACACCCACCAAAACCCTAGCCGCCACTTCTCACAGGCCCTGCCGTGCACGCTGGTGCTAACACACCGGCACACAGCGTTCCATCTCTGGACGTGTAGACTTCGATAGAGATGCTGCTACGACTGCGGCGCTGATTAGGGCGATCGCGAGGAGATGGTTGGCTAGAGGTCGATCGACTACTTCCACTACACAGACGTGTGATATGTTGAACCAGCTATTTGAATTCTACTTTCGCTGCACTATGCGTCTAGTGGTAACGATCTATGATTTCTTACTCGTATGACTTCATAGTTTATACAGTAGGAAATTTTAATTTACGCTAGTGTAGCATACCCGTATTCCAACAAAAACTACCTAATCTCCCACTTTCACACCCAACTAGACAAATTATTTACATATTGCCACGGGTACTTAATCTTGTATAGTCCTCTCCTAAATCTCAACTACATGTTGCCTCAGCGGCATGTTCTAAGTATTTCCTCACTACCAGTCTAGACTCTAGTATCAATCCACTTGCCAAAACGCCATTGGATTTTTAGCCATCTAAACTTGATTTCCTCCATGAATCGGCAATATGCCAAAACTCCAAAATATCCCCCAAAAACATACAAGCACACAAATGAAAATATCTTACTTAGCACTACAATTTACAATCCAGAGATCAACTATATTTAACAATCCAGCATGAAATCGCATAGCATGTGGATTGGGGGTACTCACGGTGCACGATCACTTTGTCCGGCATCCGCCTCACGAACTGCTCCGCCGCAAACTTCCAGTCATCCGCACTGCAAAAAAAAAACAAACAAACAAATTTAGCCACTGCAAACCAACACCCGCAAGTTGCACAAGCCGACAGCAACGACGACCAACGCAACAGTATACACGGATCCACCTCCCGACAAGGCCATTGACCATGACGACGAGGTGCTCGGGGAATCCCCCGCCGTGCGCCACCTCCGCCTCGGCCTCGGCGCTCCACACGTCCTCCCCTCCGCCGCGCGCCGGCTCCTCCTCCACCTCCGGCCGCTTCCCCTTCGCATCCTTCACCGCCGACGGCGCCGGCACCGGCACCGGCGCCGGCCGGAAGCAGCCCATCCAGCGCCCGCTGCCGCCCCTCGCCGCGGCGGGGGAGCGGAGCGCCAGGCGGAGCCGCGCCACGGCGCGCGGCCACCGGGACGAGGACCCGGGGGTTGTTGGAGTGGTGGCACGGCCCATCGAGGGGGCGCCGGCAGCGATCATCCGGCGAGGAGGTGGGACGGGTGAGGTCGGCTCGGAGACCTAGATGCGGCGGTGGCGGGGGTGGTTGCTTAGGAGGGAGGGGGTGGTTGCTTAGGAGGGAACGTGGGGGCTGAGGGAACGTGGGGCTGCTGAGGAGGGAGAAGCTTCGGGTTCGGGGGGAGCAGGGAAGATGACAATGATTGTACTGTGCAATGACGGTGACGAAAGGGAGAACAATCTTTTTATTGAAACAAAAATGACTGGGCGTTGTGAAGCCCCTCTTTTCATCTTTATCACTTTTGGCCGAGGACTTACTTTAGCAAATAAACGAAATGAATTTTTTACAATCATTCTACAATAACTTATTAGAATAATTTTTTTAAAGATGTTTATTGATGATTTATCGCTATTGATTCATTCATATAAATGTTCGTATTAAAACTAAAATCTATGATCACAATCAAAAAAATATACTATGATTCTTTGACTAACTCTGATTTTCTTTCTGTGGTGGATTTCTAAATGGATTGCATGGAGGGTTTTCATACGATTTCTACCAAGTTCATATGAAAATTTAGGTTTCAATGGGTCTAAAGCGAGGTGGAATTTTGGTTTGGTTATTGCCCGCCTCACGGGCCAATATCAAGCTTAATAGTTGACTTGAGTCTTTAAGTCAACTAGCCTGGTTTTGGGTGGAGATTACGTACAACGTTTGATCTAGTTCGTGTTTGCTGGTTCGAGCTAGTTTCGAGCTTCACATTCGTCTATTCGCGTCGGCCAATTTTAAGCTATATAAAGCTTAGGCGGTGTTCCAACCAGCTTTTAGTTTAAGTTTTTGGTTATGTCTTTTAGCTAAAATTGCATCGTAGCGGTTGTTGGATTTTTCTAAGAAAAAACTAAAAAATGTTATATCGTCATAGACAATATAAAAAAATAAGCCAAAATTAGAAGCAAATGCATTCCAAGTAGCTTCTGACTTAAATAAGTTGAAATCCAAAAAAACCAAAAACTGAAGTAGCTTAAAGCCAAAGTTAGGTAAATTTTACCTAGTTGAAATGCTTTAGACTGTATTCAAGTCAAGTTCAGACCCTTTCTAAGGGCCTATTCTTTTCATCTTGTAAAAGTTATTTTTCGATTTTTCTATAGTAACTAACTTTCAAGCGAAATATCTTTTTAAGATGTGGTCTATGAGTTTATTATAATATACATTGTGGCGACTTCATTTATATCGGTCAAAACTGCACACGGATTTCTGTTACTCTGTACTCTCTCATACAAACAAATTAAAATTATAAGTTACAGTTAAAAACCATAAGCTAAACAAAACAGACCCAAGTTTCCTTCGAGAGTTCCAGCTGAGCTCAATCTCATTTTCGAGCTTGAAACCAATCAAAATTCAAAAAGTCACTTAGCTCAAGCCTGACCCAAGCTTGACTTGACTATACTAGTTGACAGGTGTGGGTACGGGCATATATCTCACCTCAGGCACAAAATCTCAACAATTTTCTTTACACCGAGTCATTTGACTTTAACTTGGATTTGTTTGATCAAAAAGCAAGAGTTCATACTAGACAAAGAAGTTCTAAGCCCTAGCCCCGATTTTGGCTGGCCAGCTGCTTCTCTTGTGCTTCCTCCTTTTGGGTCCCCAACCTAGGGCCTGTTTGGTAGAGCTCCAGATTCTCAATTTTCAGCTTCTGCTCTGGATTCTTTGAGAATCCACTTCTCTGAGAATCCGAAGCTGTCTCTGAAAAGCGTTTGGCTACTAGGTTAGCTCCAGATTCATAAAAGGGGGGATTTGAGAGAAACAGACCATGTTACCCCTAGTTTTAACACTTCAATTTAACTAGATTTTCTTTCTCTTTTTCCTTTTTGACTGGTGGTGTGGTTTTATATAGAACATTCTCATAGTGAACTGGGATCGGCAATACCTCGGCCTACATCGCACTGATCTTTTCCGTCAAAAAAACTAATTATATATATATTTGTGCATTCACAGAGACGCAGGCAAATAGTAGGTACAATTTATAATACGGTTCGGTATCAATAAAACCAGACCACATTAGTTATGTTGTGAAGAAAACACACACCAAAAAAGAGAACACATCAAAGTATCTCCATCATCCTGAAATTTGTCTTGCAAGTCTATCACAAAATTCACAGAGGGGAAGGAGGCGGTGCATTAGTTATGTTGTGAAGAAAACACACACCAAAAAAGAGAACACATCAAAGTATCTCCATCATCCTGAAATTTGTCTTGCAAGTCTATCACGAAATGCATCCATCGATGTATCGCTCCTACCCTCAGTTGATGTATCAGATGCATCTTGTGAAATGATATATCTCCTATATCTAGTTGGGATGGTAGGAACATAGTTTGGATTTCTATCAAACCTATGAAAATGCCTATCAGGCGCATCATGGTCACGAATGAAATTATGCAATCCCATAGTTGCAGCCACAATCATCATTTGTTTATCCATTGGATAGCTAGGCATCTTCAAAAGTATTCTCCACTTCATCTTCCATACACCAAAGCATCTCTCAATGATGTTCCGCAAACTAGAGTGTAAATGGTTGAATTTTTCTTTCTCACCAGTTGGCGCCGAACCTCTTTGAAATTCTAGAACATGGTATCTTTGTCCTTTATATGGTGCTAGGTAACCTGGGCGGTTAGGATAGCCAGCATCGACAAGATAATATTTTCCTAATAGAAAAAACAAATATTTGTCATTTCCATATTTCATATGAAATAACAAAATAAAATTTGTAGAAAGTACCTTGAGGAGGATGAGGAAAGATGTCTCTATCAATTTCCAATGCATGAAATAGCACACTTGTATCATGCATTGCTCCTGGTTGTCCAATAGATGCATATATAAATCTCATGTCGTGATCACAAACTGCCATCACATTTTGAGTTGCTTTCTGAGATCTACCAATATATCTAACTTTTTCTTCTTCTGGAACAACCGCCAAAATATGAGTTCCATCAATAGCACCAATACAATTTTGGAAATGTGGCCACATACGACGATCATTTCTAATTCTAGGATGGACAGTATTAAAGTTTGGATCCTTAGGGCGCACAAAGTCGCGTGCCATGTCCACCATACATTTCAAGACATCCTCAAACTTCCTACTAATAGTTTCTCCAGAATGCTTGAAACGGTTTTGCACCTTTCTATTTGATTCAGAGCCACCGACTATATAAAGAAAAATGGCTAGCGCCTCACTTGTGTGCATATGTGTAGTGGATTTCAGATTGTAGGTGCTAACCAAAAGATCATGCAACGTAATAAAGGTTCTGGAGTTCATACGAAGCATACGATAGCATTCACCCGGAGTGGTCAAAGTTTCTTTCACCCATCCCATCCCGCTGAGTCGTGAAGTCCTAGGTGCTGCCTTATCCAAGTAGGTTGAGCGATATTTCTCTGCAATTCTTGTAGCTGCTAGAAGATTATTTGCAACAGCTTGATACATGAGCAAGACATGTGCATCACTTTCATGTTCTTCATCAGTGGAACCATCTTCTTCACTATCACTTGACATCTATACTTGAAGAAACAAATTAAAAGACAAGAGTTACATGAATTATACACAAACATATCAGGTAAAATATAGCTGCAATAAAAGGACAATATGGCAGCAAAAAGAAACAAATTATGACACAAACAAACATGTCTTAAATTAAAATGATGCATCCCCACATAAATAGAACATGTTTAGTGCTACAATCCATGAGAGTTCTCATATTATTGGAAGCAAACATAGGTTTAAAAGATACAACCCAACAAAAGATGTTGGATAAAATGGTACACCAACCAACACACGTCACTTTCCATATTTCACTTCATACTTCTTAGTAAGCCAATTAAAACGCCCTGTGGTGGTATGGAGTGAATTAACAAACATCTCTCTTTGTTCCTTCTTGATAAAAATATCAGTTGCAATGAAATGCTCATTAGTCCCTTCAGTAGCACCACATTCTTCAACTAGGGCCATGACATCTTTTATGGAACAACCTGCAGGGTCCTCTCTTTGTTTAGCAAATGATTGAATAGAGGACAAAGTTTGTTCAGAAATGTCAGCAGTCCGTGACATTTCATCTATTAACCTTTCAGATCCACCCTTGTTCTTTTTGGGCTTGTCAACCTTTCCTCTCTTTCTCTTTTGGGACTGTGGCTCATCCTCTGGTTCGCTATCCTTGTCATTGTCATCATCAATATTGATAGCGTCAATGTCTACCGTAGGCATAGTGCCCATGCCTACAGACCAATGGTCGCTACCACTATGCGAATGTCCTCAAATATCACAGTCAATAGTTCCTCATTTTGCAGTCCAGCCTTCATATACTTGCCACAACCTGGTATGTCCTGAAAAACATGACATTAAACCAATGAAAATTATGTCTTCCAAGTGCCGGACAGAAATGAAATAAATTGAAAACTTACTTTTTTAAGTGCTGCCCAACGCTCAGGAGTAGTAACCACTGTTTTCTTGGCTTCATCCTATCCCAATCCTGTTTGAGCGTTCAACTTCTTCCATGTGTTGTACTCGCCCCTAAGTATGTCCCATTTGTTCTTAAATTGGCGCTTTGTGTACACTAAGCCTGTCCTCGCGCTAAAATTCTCAATCACTTCTTTATACCCCTTATTATTTAAATGGGTACTAGGGCGATTACCATCTTGTACTTGAGCAGCAAAAATCTCACACACTACCTTTGTGTTGTAGTCAGACCAATCAGCACTGTCCATTGCCATTTTAACACTAGGTGATGGTTCATTTTGATCCATGCCTGCCATCCACTCACACCAATTATGCCTCAATAAAAAATTCAACAGACCAATTATGCACTTAAGAGGTGATGGTACATTTTAACACTAGGTGATGGTTTGCACTTTGTTGGACAATGGATGCCACGTAGCAGGTGCTTGAGAGTAAGGGCTAGCGTGCACAACTACAGATACACACACTACTACTTCAACAATCAAACACCAAAACTTACCCGTAATGAACCAATTTTCATGCTTATTTCCCCCTCACCCTTAACAAAAATTGATACAAGTTTTTGATAAACAAGAAATACATAGCACTCAGATTCTGAATGCTTCTTCTGTTTCAACAATTCTGGTCCATTAACATCACAACACAAGAACTTTTTTGAAGGAAAAATAATCACAACACAAGCACAAAACATATATATGAATGATGTCAAGTCCACAGGCAACACAACACAATTCATATTACGGTTAAGTCTTCACTATGAGGTAATTAGATCACACACTACATGAACCACTATGCATGGAAAAAATTTCAGATAGACGACACGATTCCTGAATTCGGCAGTAATGCTTGCAAATATGAGCTCAAATTGCGTTGTCCAATGTATCACAAAGTATCAGAAATTAGCTGTACAGGGGAATTAAAAAAAATAAACGAAGCCTTCCTAAAGGTGTGCAGCACACTGTGCCAATGCATATTGTTTCTAAAATTGATTAGCAAGCGATTTAGAAAAATTATGACCAATCGTGGTTGTATAGGCAAAAGGCAAAGCCTGTAGATGAACCATAATGGTAGAATGGAAGAAAATGGAGAGAGGGAGTGGAAGAAAATGGAGAGAGGGATGGACTCACAGGTAGAGCACTGGACGGGTCACTGGCCGCCGCCGCCGCCGGGTCACCCCGACCGCCGCCGCCTAAGGCCGTCCCCGTCGCCGCCGCCTAGGTCTGCCCCCGCCGCCGCCGCGCTGTCACTGGCGCCGCCGCCTAGGGTTTCCCCGGTCGCGCGAGAGGAGAGGAGTCGCGTGCGGGAATGGAAAAGGGGACCGGTGGGAGGAGTGGGGGTATTACCCCCAATGGCAATTGCGGGTAATTTTACCGACTTTAGACGGGTAATTTTTGCGACCCCCAATGGCAATTGTGGGTAATTTTTGCGACTTTAGACGGATCTAGAGCTGTGGAGTGGCCTGAACCCCGCTCCACCACTGTAGTACTATTTTTGAAGTGGATTCACCCCGCTCAGCTCCAGATTTTTGCGAATCTCCGTCCATTTGGCACAGCTTCAGCTCCACCAAAGATGAATCCGGGAGCTGGAGCCCTGCCAAACACGCCCCTAGTCCTTCCTGTAACTCTTTTCTCCGTGTTCGCATCTTCCTCCTCGATGCATCCAAATTCCAAAGCGTCGGGTTTGGACGTCGTTTACATTTTGCTGTGCGATCGCACAACGCCTGATCGGACATTAATTCAGCGATCTAATTAGGCTTTAAAGAGTCAGGGCACGGATACAAGCAACTATCAGCAGCCGGGAATTGATGTCGAACAGTTGAAGGTTCTCTGTGCACGAAGGCAGCTTGATTTGCTTAGGATGATGATAATTGATACAGGTAAGGTACAAGATATCAGCTGCAGACAACACGTTATTGTAATGTACGATGTTCTAAGGAAAATAGCAACATGAATTATCTTAACAAAAACCTCAAAAAAGAAATAACTGATTGGACAGCTCGTTTTTGTACTTCGTACACAATTTATACAGGCCGGGAATCGGTACATACTAACATACACGCAGATACACAACAAAAAACATCACTCACGCCTCAACTTGGTAGTGACTAAAAAATTATAATCTGAATTGGGGCGAGGATCTGCAGTTCTCCCCTAACCAAGTAAACAACGCAACAGAAAATTTTGCTAGAATCCTCTGCTGATCAATGTACTGAATGTAAAGTGCACACATTCCGTTGGAAAAACAGGGTTGCTTGCCATTTACATTTACTCTGGGAGATAATTGCTGTAGTTGGTTCTGCAAGCGAAAGGCTGGAGCTCCATCATCAGTCTGTGTAGGCAGATGGTAGCAAATAACACATTCTCGCTGTGAACTTCACGACTTGGAATGATCCACAGGCTTATCGGGGATTGAAAGTTCTTCTTTGAGCATAAAGGATAGATCATGCATCTGAGACAACAATTTCTCTACATTTGCATCAACAGGTTCTGGTTTTGAAATGGAGCGATTATCATGACTTGTAGTTGCCCATATTGCAGATAGTGCATCAACATCACCAGTCTGCTGCATTCCGTTCGTCCTGTACATGATGGAAATGTGCAATATGTGATAAAGAATATATTACCAATGGAACTACATGAGATACTAAACATTATACAATATGAACTGCAATATATCTTACAAACAACGATCACCTACTTTTTCGAAATTCTGGCAAATGTAAGCATGTTTGACCAAAACAAGGAAAAAGCAACAAAGAATAGGCATGTTACTGAGTGAGGTACTGGGTGATCAAAAGATGAGGTTTTGAAGTACCATCATAACTCATAAGCTAGAGCTTACTGGTGACATGAATTTAAATGATTTACAATCGAGAAATAACATAAATTTTAAAGCTGTGGGCTATGGCCTAACTCAAACATAGTCTCAGAAAACCATCAAACTTCAGATACATTAATATGCAGAAAGTTAATCCTCTCGGGAAAAAAACACATGGTTAATCTCAGGGAAACAAGCATGATATTTCTTTTACCACATAGATTAGTCTAGGCATCTTTCAACAAATCAATGTTGCTAAGTAACTAAATATTTGCCAAATTTAAATCAGAAGTTAGCAATGACTAAATGAAAGACTCCCTTAAATTTTGATCTCTCAGTCATATTAGGTGTTCAGCAACAAAAACCACACATAGGCTCATAAAAGTCCAGTGTGTATTGCCACCAGCAAAACACGGACAAACAAGACGCCTAAACCCTTCTAGTTAGCATTAGTCCTTGTATTTCATATGATGGATACTCAGATGAAACATTAAAGCAGATAGGTGCAGTGGACAAGCTTGTTTTGGACTAATTTTTACACAACAGGAATGACTAGTTATTGGCTACCTCTGCTGAACCTTAGGCTTTGCCATAAAAATAAATATAGAGTCCGACAATCAAGTTATCACAATGTGCCTATCCTTTGCATAAAGCACCTATTTGTATGATACATTTGTGGCTTTGCCAAAAAAATGTCTGGCGAAATAAATATAGAATCCAACGATCGACCTGTTGTGCCATGTGCCTATTCTTCGCATAAAGCACCTATTTGTATGATACATATGTGCACTCTAATTTATATATGACCTATAATGCATGCATATTTTTTTTTAAAAAAAATAATTCCCTTCACTTAGGTTGCATAAATATGAAGCTGGGTTTGTCTAGCTTGGTCCTCAAGTTAAACTATATATTTGTTTGAAGATTTGGATATTGATTTAGAAGCATAATTAATCAAATAACCAGTTCTTCCCAAACACTTGATAAAAAAATGTTCTTCCCAAACCAGGAACAACAAAATATATCCTCATCCGAAAAGGCTTACACTATAGTACATAAACCACTAACCTTTCTAAGTGTTCATCAGATGGAACTGCATTTGCTTCATTAGAACTCTCCTTTTGATCTATTTGGCTTTTGGATGGAGCTGACTGTGCAAAGCTCCCAAATTCCACCTCTAGTAGAGTATCAGGTCTCGATGATGAGGGATTACCAAGCAATGAAGCATCTGACGGAACTTGTAAGCTTGTTTCCAGTGGGCGGGAGTTTTTGAAATCTTGCCAGTCATCAAATGGGTCATTATTTTCATTTATCTGTTCAAGGTTCTTAAATTCCTTTGCATGACTCAAGGACCACAAGTCCAGAGGTTCAGTTCCTGAAGGATCTTTTATGGAGTGCCCTTCCCCAGGATTTTTTGTACTTGCCTGTGCTTGACCAAAACTAGCAAAATCTTGCCATCCATCAGATGAATCATCAATTCTACTAACACCTTGAGTACTGTTAGATTCCTTGACATTGCTGGTTAACCACAAATCCATGGAATCAATTTGTTTAGCTGGCTCAGATGAGACACTAGTTGTTTCTCTCCCAAGTTTCGACAAATTTTCTTGTTGGTGACCTGATGCTGCAAATTCTTGCCAAATATCAAACGCATTGTCTTCTATATTTGTTGAAACTGTGTTTGTAGCTTCCTTATTGCTGGCATTTACCCCTGATTGCACAGAACCAGTTCCTTCATGCTGCTCAAATGAAATATTTATCATTTCTCCACCAACATTAGATGAACTTTGCTGTGCATGATCCGAACCAGCGAAACCTTGCCAATCATCCAACATGGCATTATTTCCATTCACTAAATCAGTGTTTCTCGCTTCCGTAGTATTTCCAGTGAACCATGAATCCACATCTATTTCTGTGTGGCTGACATGTGAAAGTTCCGTTATGTCTCTGGCTTGATTGAATGAAGTGCCCTGTGCTTGACCAGAGGTGGTAAAATCTTGCCAATCATCAAGAGAATCGTTAGTTTGCTTGACAATTTCTGTAGTGTTATGTTCTTTAACATTGCCCACAGGCCATAAATCAACAGAATTAGCTTCTGAAGAATGTTCAAATGGGATGCATGTTGTTTCTCCAACTGGTTTCACCAAACCTCCCCCTCCTTGACCACTTGCTGATCCTTCCACAGGTTTCATCAAATCCCCTCCTCCTTGATCAGAACTAGATGCAAAAGCTTGCCAATCATCAGAGGAGTCACCAGCAACATTTTTGGATGGTTCCATGCTACTTACTGGCCAGGAATCTATTCTTTTTATTTCAGAGGGGTCACTCTCTAAAGTCCCCTCTATGTGTTCTCCCGCGTTTGATAGGCTGCCCTGATTTCCACCTCCTGTGAATTCTTGCCAGTCATCAAAAGCTTCATCGATACTGACCCCAGTATCATCCCTTCCAGGCAATTGATTGCTCTGAACTGAATTCTTGTTAAGGGAGGATCCAGTGAACACAACACTGTTTTCAGTAACGATTTCACTAATACTCTCAACAATAGGTGGGGCAACCTTTTCACTAAAAAGGTTATCTTTATCTAATGTGCCACTTGCTGAAGTCAAATCTTCAGAATGTTCTAGGCTGGTACTTTTCATAATTGTTTCATCTCCAGTAGCTACTACCGGGGTGATGGCAGTCCCAGAAGGTGGAAAATTAAAAGATTCAACAACTGAAGTGCTCTTAAATAGGTCCAGTTGCTTGGTGTCTCCAACAACACTTTCTGAGCCAGCAGGCTGAAAGTCAGCATCCCAATTTGCGAATGCTGCATTAGCTTCTGTTTGATTTGTGCTTTGAGAACTTATTTTCATTCCTGAGGAGTGAAAGCCTTTAGATGCAACATGCATCTCTGAGCTAGAAGACTCACGGCTTCTGCTATTTGTGCTTTGCATTTCCTGCACAACAGTATGAGTTCGATGACGAGCAGCAGTTGTCTCCTCTTTTCTTTCAATGAAAAATGAGTCTAGGTTAACACCAGACAAATTTAGCGTGTATGCAGCAGATGGTTGTTCCTTGCTTTTGGAACTTCCATATGTTTCCCTATTCTCAGGGGGGCAAGTAAGTTTTAAGTCCAGCAGATCAGATAAGACCATCCCACTCTTTGGTGCTTCCTTGTTTTTATTTGAATCCGTAGGCTCACTATCAAATTCTACAAGCTCCTGAATTTAAAAAAAGGGGAGAAAGAGCAAGACAAAAAAATCCATCAGCTATAAATAGCACCAGGATTAAAATTCAGATGTCTGATTATGTATCATGCATACTTTGCAATTTAAAGAGAAAACTGGAACTATAATGCAGATCTTGAAGAAGTGAAGACTAACGATACAGATGCTTCAACTTCCATAAGTCAGAAGATCAATCAAGTTTGTTGGGAGATTCAAGCTTACTGAAATTAGTCCAGAATTACAATGCTAAGCAAGATCCACGTTCTCTATGCCACATGGAGCTCATGTTCTACAAATGGCTTTAACTCATCTATATGGTAAGTGAGCAAGTAATCACGCAGACAACTACATTGTATGGTACCATAGTAATCAAATGAAACACACAACTACATAAGCATATTTACTCTAAATATCTAATTGAATGATTTTCTACGACAACATTCCAGACATCTAGTGTGCATTCTCTAGCCAGTGTCACATCAAACATTGGCATAACATCAAACACTTTCAGTTGAACATTAAAAGCACTCCAAGTCTCCCAACTCGTTTGTAAGTGAAGTTTCTCACTTTCTCTAACATGTGATGCTGTAAGGTAATTGTTGCGAAACAGCTATAAGATTTATATCATAAGTTGAATTTTTAAGCTTCTAGCTCAAGAGTTCATCTAAAGTAGTTTAGTAGTCTTCCAGGGGAGCAGCCCACAAGCAAGAAATTTCTGAGTTAGCTACTCTGAGTACACTAAAACAAATTGCACAGAAAGGGTATTAAACTCCAGCATGCTTGATCTTGGGAGGCTCATGCGTATCGCCATGAATCAACCAAAACTGGGGAAGGATTGTTAATAGAAGCTAATCCCATTGCTAAAGCCTAGTGAAGCAGCCAGTTATTCCATTGTATGAGTTATTTCATGGAAAAACCATTTAAAACAATGAATTAACACAACGAATGATTATATTGAAAACGAAACTAGAAGGTGATGTTCTAGTAATAGGTGTCCTATTATACCATAATGCATTACCTTTCCAATGCAATTCTTTACACTAGCAATGTATTCAAAAAACAATGATCTTAATGTTCAAATTGCCTTCAATATTTTCACTAAAAATAAGCTGATAACTGCAAAAAAGAACAATTATACGGAGATAAAAACCCACAAATTCCAAATTTATCTACACTACACATGTTTTGTTATTCAGCTCGCCTCGTAGCATTGTATCCCAGTCGAGTATTTCTTTCATGACTACTTAGTCTTGAGCAATCCAAATTTCCACAGATATAAGCCACATTTTCTACTACTGATAAGAGAACCGTTTGCAGTTCCACATTTTCTATTTTTAACTTCTTGTTACCTCTTCGGAAACAACACTACATAATGCCCAATTGCAGTTCAACACATAGTTCTACTAAAAATTTCCATCTTATACAATCCACTTAAAGAAAAATCCTATTTTTCTCAATTTAGACCAAAGGCTTTGGCTTAGATTTATTAGAAATAATCCCTTTGCCCCAACTACGTACTTCCCTGTTTCATCATAAGTTCATAACTCATTCATGCCAATCTAACAAAGTAGTTCATTTAGAACCCAAAACTTAAGCGCTGTGACCCAAATGTCAAATCTACAGCTTTACGTCTCCCTGACTAGGGGGAAAATGGCATTCCACTCGAACACAAAGCGTACAACAAGAACAGATCAATTGACACAAATAAGGTAAGAAGACGAAGAGCTCACAGATCCGTCGAGCCCGAGCGAGCCGAGCAACCACCGGTAGGCCGCACTGCCGCGGAAGGCGATCCCCCCGCCCTCCTCCCGCCTGGGGCACCCGCAGTAGGCGCAGACGGCGGACTGCGCGCCGCGGAGGAGCCCACCCGCGGCGCCGCAGCGCCCGCATCGAAGCTCCGGCGAGGCGTCGGAGTCGAAGGCAGCGACGGCGTCGGTGACGGAGGGGAAGGGAGGGGCAGGCACCGCGGCGGGGGAGGGAGCAGAGGCGGCCTCGCGGAGGGAGGATTGGAGGCGGTGGATGGCGGCGGTGGGGATCTCCATCGACGGAGAGGAGCAGGGGAGAGGGGAGGGAGGGGAGTGTGTTCAGAATTCAGATCTCGGGAGGGCCTCTCTCCGGCTGTGCTGGGCAGTTGGGGTTTGGTTGGGGCTCTCGACTCTCGATTCCTCTCGTCTTCCCGGTGAACGTGGCGATCACCGGCCTGACGGGTGTAGTGCTGTAAAAAAAAACTCGAGGCTCGCGAGCTGCTCGAGCTTGGCTCGCTTTAGACTCGATTTGAGCTTGGCTCAAGCTCCAAACGAGTCGAATTCGAGCTTCATCCTAAACTCGCGAGCTTTAACGAGCCGAGCTCGAATAGCTCACGAGCTTAGGATTTTTTACCCCTCCCTAATTCCCCCCACGGCCCCACCCCTCCCTCCCGCCTCTCCTCTCAAATTCACCCCAGGCAGCCAGCCCCCCGCCGCCACGCCTCTCCCCCGCCTGCCCCCACCCGCGGCCCCGCGCCCCCGCCGCCCCTCGTCGCCTCCCTCCTCTCCCCCGCCGCCGGCCGCACCCCCCACCCCCGTCCCCCTCATCGCCTCCCTCCTCTCCCCCGCCGCCGCCCCTCCTCGCCTCCCCCGGCCCCCCTGCCGCCGACCCCCTCTCCCGCCCCCGTCCCCTTCCTCTCCCCCGCCGCCGCCGCCTCCCCGTCCCACTCCTCGCCCCGCCACCGCCTCCCCGTCCCCCTCCCTCCTCTCCCCCGCCGCCGCCCCTCCTCCCCCCCGACCCCTTCCTCTCCCCCGCCGCCGCCCCCCCCCCCCCCCCCCCGTCCCCCTCCTCGCCCCCCCCCCCCCCCGGCGCCGCCCCTCCTCTCCGCCACCGCCCCTCCTTCCCCCGCCGGCGCCCCTCCTCTCCCCCCATTCCCCTCCTCGCCTCTCGCCCCGCCGCCACCCCCCTCTCCCCCGGCCCCCCCGTCCCCCTCCTCGCCCCCCGCCGGCCGGCGCCTCTCCTCGCCCCCCGCCCCTCCTCTCCCCCGCCGCCGCCCCTCCTCTCCCCCGCTGCCGACGCCTCTCCTCCCCCCGGCGCCCCTCCTCCCCCGCCGGCGCCGCCCCTCCTCGACCTGGATCCGGCCACACAGGTACGCACCGAGCCTACACGAGCCGAGCTCGAGCCTAGCTTAAAGTTCGATGTTGATCTTAGGCTCGCTCGAGCTCGGCTCGAGTTTCTACTGAGCTCGAGCTTGCTAGGTCAAGCTCGCTCGAGCTCGGCTCGTTTACAGCCCTAGACGGGTGCCACCACACCTGGCCAAATAGGCCGCCCGACGACGGCACGGATCAGGTCAGGGCATGATTCCTCATCGAATAAGTTATCGTATGGTTCAAGTGACTGTCCTCTGATCTAACACGATACACAAAAGGACAAGACTATATATCGAATTAGCCTTAGACAGGCTTAGCACAATAGGCCACCAATGACCTGTTAGACATGGTCATAAGTATTTTACCATCAGTCACAAGTAATTTTACTGTCAATCACAAATAATTTACCATCAGGTCATCCATCTGTGCTCAGAAGAGTATAATAACCCTAATACAAATAATTTTACTATCAACCGCAAGCAATTTTACTGCACCGTCATAAGATAGTTACTGCACTACCACAGGAGATTAGACTGTACCGACACGGCCTGTTTACTGTTCATACCGTGCCTAGACTAGGCTAATAGTATTATGCCTTAGGTTGGTATGGTTGGCCTGGCCAGATCTAGGTGCCACCAGTGCGTTTTGGTTTAGTTTTGCTCATCTGCAACACTGATTGGTGGTTAAGGGCCCGTTCCAAACAACTTCTGACTTCTAGTTTCATAAGCCAAAAGTCGTTTGAAATGTGTTGGTTTCTTAACATAGCACTTTTTTCTTTTTTTCCTTTGCATTATCCATGGAGTTGTAACGGTGTTTTTTCCTATTTTTATTTATTTTTGTTTAATGGAATATCTAAAAAAAAGCTAACAACAGCTATGCCATTTCAGCCAAAAAAGCAAAAACACTTTTGAACAGGGCCTAAAGCATTTTGGTTAGTTTTGCTCATCTAAGCTGGCTCCAACTTTAGAGAAGCTGGAAGCCACCCCAAACACCTTTTGTTTTTCGCACTGGCTTTTTAAAGATGTTACAGCCGAATCAAGAAAAGCACAAGCCGAGAAGCCAATCAAACACTAGCTTCCTTCACTTCTGCGGGCCAAACTTTAGTCTTTGCCACCAAACTTCAGAGAAATTACCCCACCCTACTAGCATATAAAACCAAAATTTCTCCCCTCCGTTCCCATTTCTCCTCTCCTCTTATGTTCCCACCTCCCATTTCGACCTCCCCTCACCTGCGAAGCTAGGATTCGCCACCACCAACCCCATCTCTGAGTCACGCTGCGGCGGACAGATGCAGAAATTAGCCCGTGCACGCTTCCTCCATCTCTGCATCTCACTGCTAGCGAATGGTAGCTAGAATCGGTTGCACCGCCTCCCTCCTTGGACACCCCTCATCTCCCCAAGCTGCCTCAAGCCGATTCCTCCTCCCCGCCTCCATATGTGCCGCGCTCCACTGATGCGGTGATTGCGTCCCCACCTCTTTTCCAAGCGCTGCCTGCTGACGTCGTCCTCGCCTCCATCTGTGCCTCCTCCACTGACGCCGTTCGCCTCAGCCTATGCCGCTGAATCTTGTCGCCCCGCGCCATCGAGATATAAGGTATGAAGCAAATTTCTCTCTTCTCTACTATAGATCAAATTGTGTTGAGTTTTTTGTTTTTGCTATCTAGAATTGATGTTTGCTACAACCTTTTGAACTGTGAATGGATTGCAATACATGTGATTAGTAGACAATAATATTTCAGAGATGCGTAGATATATATGGATATATGATTGTTCAGTTGTATAGATGCGTAGATGTCCAACTGATTGGATTGTGTATAGTTCAATTCTTTTCAGAGATATATAGATGTTGGATATACATTTTTAGAGACTTACACATTGCTCTCTTCAAATGTTGGAAAGGCCTGCTTGTTGAGTTGTTATTGCATTTGAGATGTTTTGAGATGTTACACACTGTTATCTAACTACTGCATTGTACATGGATCAATTGCTTTTATGAGGAAACAATCAATGAGTTGGCCTCCCTTTTTGTGCCCTGAAAATCATAGAGTAATTGGACATAAAAAGCTTGTATAAAGCTTCTACTGTTTCAATTACTTACCTTTTGGTCATAAAAGATGAATAGTATTGAATTTTGCTATCTAAGTTCAGTGTTTTGATTGAGACTTCAACATTCTGATTATGATTAAATGAACCATTGTTAATTTAGCTAATCATATAATTATGCTAATTATTTGAAATATATGCTGTATGGCGATTCTTTGGCAAGATCCTTATGAACAATTTATGTGGACTTCTATATGTACAAGGATGCTACTAAGGTCAAGGCAATTGTTTTGATTCATCATTAGTGATCTTTGAACCTGACGTGGCATGGATTGCAAAGGACTGCACTAATTTCAATGTACATTTAATGCTTAGAATTATATTTCAATGTGAGCATGCAAAAAAAATCAAATCCACTTATAATGTCCCTTAATCGATATAAAAAAACCATCATTTGACTCAAGAGCATTTCAGATATTTTTTAACTCAGAGCAGCCAACCAGTCTAACTAAAAGCCAGACTGTCAAATACCAAGCTTCTCTAAATCAGATGTCCAATAGGAAAACACCTTTTTCAGAAAGCACAGCCAAAAACTGCTTTTTAGATAAGCTTTAGCCATGCCAAACTGGGCCTGCATTGCACCAGTGAATGAGATTTTCGTATTAAAAAACAAAATTGCTAAAAAAACACTTCACCAGATTTTTTGTCAAATCAATCAATTTTCTAACGTTTCTGATCTACTTTAAGGATTCTCACTCTGGTGGTGGGGTCATCGTCTTCTCCCCTGCCGACGAGTTACAGCTTGAGTTCACCAAGTTAGGGTGTTGGTTTCACCAGGACAACAATAGCACAATCGGACATGAGATGGAGGAGAGCGGTAGGCGGCCAGGACAACAAGTTCCCAAGCATGAGGTAGGTTGGGGCAGTGAGATGACAAGATCACTAAGGGACTATTCTTTTTGGCTGTGGCTTATGGCTTTTGGCTGAAATTTTTGAATTTTAGCTGTTTACGGTACAGATTATGGAGAGACCGATATTCACTTACGATTTTGGTTAGTACAGATGTTGGGCTTTTAACGTGTACTACGTTTAACTTGTAGACCCCGTCTTGAGAAAATACCCCGTTTGAAAGTTAGGTACTGTAGCAAAAGCCAAAAGCCGGGCGGCTTTTGACTTGTCGAACAGGCCCTAAGGCTGGAGACGGGAAAGAGGCAAGATGGTCGTGGGAGGTGATGGCACAGTGACTTGGTACCTTGCGGTAGTGGTGGGGTGGGGGGTGGTGAGAGTGGGGCCATGGGGTTGAGAAAGGGTTATGGAAGATGATGGTGATGAGTTTGTATAGAAGATTGAGGGAGAAATCTGGTAAGCACGATCTCAATATGACATTTAAAAAATGACTTATTTTTCAAGAAAAGTAGTTTAACTGATATATAGTCACTGTCAACATTTAAAGGGCCCATTTGGATTGTAGATAAAATGAAGGAATTTTATAGAATCCAAATCCAGAAGAAAAATTTATAGATGATTGCTTGGATTGAAGAATTGACTTAAAGAAATTGTGTGGGAAACATTCTTATGATCATACCCTACAATTTTTTTTTTGGAAAACAAGCATTTATAAATTCCTTTGAGTTGTCCAATACAATATCTCTCTTTCTTGCTCCATTTTATATCTACTTTTTTTTAAGAATCAACTGAGGGTTTGAGCTCTCCTGCACTCCTTCATTAGTCATCTCTATATAGATACCCGGCTCATTTGGGCTTTTTTTAGGGCTTATTTTTCATTGTTTGGCACTGTAGCTAGCTTATTTTGTACTGTAACTACTAGTGATTTTTTGGCATAATTAAATTTAAAAATGAAAAATAGGTTAGCCTATCACAGACAATACAAATGAATACGGAAAAAAAGAAGATAAAAAGCCCAAAAAAGTTAAAAACCAGAAAAAGACGAAAATAAAAAACTAGAAACCAAAAGTTGAAGCCTAAACGAGCGTGGCTAAATAAATTGAGTCACAAATCTCTTCAAAATTTCTATGGTGCATTCAAACACATATTTTAAATATTTCATGTGCTTTCAATTCATATATGAATCGATTGGGCATGACATACAGTTCTTTTGCTTTTCTTATTCCCACGTTTCCTATTTTTTTAAAAAATTTATTACAATTCAAACGAGCCTATAAGTCAGCTGCATAAGGGCATCTGTAGTGTATGAAAATAGAGGGTCATAAGCCACCTTAAGGTCGACCTTATATATTACAGGGTTGACCTTAAGCAGGCCATAAGCAAAAAAGGTTTGAGGCTGGTCCTCAAGCTAAAGACCTAGCCACAAGCATTAAAATACAATTTTCTTTACATCTATTGTTCTCTCTCCCCAACTACCAACTGCCACATCCCCCTTCTTTACAGCTGACTGGACCCACCTTAAGAGCCGACGGTGGCCTCAAACGTTGCAGCGTCGGTCTTAAGAATGATGCGGGCCCACCTTAAGAGCCAGCAAGCTATATACACTACAGATGCTCTAAGAACCAATGTGGAACTCAATGCCTTTTTGGCCCCCCGTGTGCGCTATTGCCAGATATGGCCCCCGCCTTGCGCAATGCCCGGAGTGGCCTTCTCATGCGATCGAGAGCCGCGTGTGCGACATGGCGCTGTCTCTGGTCGCGAGAGCTGGGCTTGGTGCGGCTCCCGACTGTGTCAGCTCCTCGCGTTTCCACTGGCCGCGCTACATATATATGTAATTCAAATTTAGGTGTATTTCTTAAAAGTATCAGTTTTAGGGTATGTATCCATCTTTAACAATTCAAATGAAACGTATATCTTTGAAAAATATACTCAATTTCAAAGTTTTGAACGAATTTTGATCACATGCTTTGCCGATTTATATATATAATCAATACATACCTACAGTCAAACTATCGTAAAAAGGCAACTACAATTCAAAGTTTAGTTAAAACTTATTTGAACTAGTTAGTAAAAAAGTTAAACTTGACGTTGAAAAATTCCAAAAATTTTCCAAAACGGCATTGAATTCACCACAGTGAGACTTCCGCTGGCTGGCTCACGTACGCACAGATGTCGCCCAGCACGGCTCTCTCGGATCCGATTCCGCCGTTTCCTCCCTTTCCAAAGAACCAGCACGACGACGTTGTCCCTCCATTCTTCCTCTCGCGCTCGCCTCGTTCCACTCTCCAATACCCATTTTTCCGCTCCTTCTTCCCTAGCGACTCCCCACGCACGGCACGAACGCTATGGAGGAAGCCCTAATCGGCAGGTTGGAAGCCACGGTGTCCCGGCTGGAGGCTCTCAATGCCGGGGCTCACCCGTCGGCTGTGCCGCGCGGTCTGGTCGACCATGCGTCGGCGCAGGACCAGGCGATCCTGGCGTTCGACGAGATCGTCATCGGCGCTCTTGGGAGGGTGTTTGCGGTTGCCGGCAAGATCGGAGTGGAGGTCGCTGAGGTGACCAATGTGTTGGAGAAGGCGTTCTTAGTTGGGAAGGACCTTCTTGTCAGGACCAAGCAAACTCAGGCGCGCTTCTTTTTCGTCTCATCTTTTATAGTGACAATTCACAGTGAATTCTTAACAAATAGAAGCAACTATTTGCGCATTGTGGATACCTATAATGTTGATCTGATCAAATTTTTTTAATGTGTGTATGCGATCAATTTGGTACATAGAAGCCAGCCACGGATTCCATGGCAGCGTTCATGGAACCTCTGAATGAAGTGGTATTGGAGGCGAATGCATTGGCGGAAGGGAAGAGATTGAACCATGCCAACCATCTGAAAGCAGCCGCCGGTAGCCTGGCCGCTTTGGCGTGGATTGGCTACACAGGAAAAGATTGTGGTTAGTATCAAGTTCTAACATTTTGATAGATTAAAGTGGAAGACCAGCAAGCATATTCAGGTGCAATCCTGTAGTATGCTCTGTTTTTTGACAGAGAATGGCTTGATAGTGGGGGGAAACTAATTGGTTTGTGGATCTCTCTTCAGGTATGCCCCTTCCAACAGCACATGTAGAAGAGAGTTGGCAGATGGCAGAGTTCTACAGCAATAAGGTATGTTACTCGAATGAACAACTTCGGTTTTCTTGTTCAGAACATAAAAATTGAAGAAAAAAATATGTTTTTCTTGATGATAACAAAAACAAATCAAAGTGAAGGACTGAAAACGAATAACAGGTTTATTAGTGTCTAGGATCGAATACAGCAATCAGATAGAAGTGTATGATTGCCCCCACTTTTTGAAATCTAAAACCAAAACTCAAACCAGAAGAAAAACAATCCAAACAATAGATTATATCTACTAGAACCAAATAAGCAAGCTCTAAACAAAAAAGCAACAAAAACTCGATTGTAAAGTCCCCGACTACCAATCGCGAGGTCTACAATAACTGATCGCAAAGCCTACAACTACGACAAGAGATCACCAAGTCTATGACTACGACAACAGATCGCGAAGTCTACGACTACCGATCACAAAGTCTATAGCTATCGATCACCGACCAGGCACTGTAGCACCGACTACTGATCACCGAGTACCGACTACCGATCACCGAGTACCAACTAGGTACTGTAACACCGACTATTGAATAGGTACTGTAGCTATCGACTACCAATCGATTACTGTAGCAAAAACCATCGACCAGATACTGAATCTACGACCAACGACCGGTTCATTGTAAATCAGACCGGTTCACTGTAGCTCTGGCCATCTGTGGTCATTCCGTCACAGTCGTTCAGTGTGATCATTCTGCCATGCTCGACCTGCTGTAGTCGTTCTGTCGTGGTCGACCTGCTGTAGTCGTTCTGTCATGCTCGACCTGCTGTGGTCGGTCTGCCATGGTCGATCTGCTATGGTCGTTTTGCTGTGCTCGACCTGCTGTGGTCGATCTGCTGTGGTCATTTTGTCATGCTCGTCAACTATTAGACTTTCGACAGTGGTTGAAGTCTGCTGATCGGACTGCCCAACATAAAGCCAATCAGACCGCTGACTACCAATCGTGGTCGAAGCTAGCCGGTCAGACCGCTTACCATGAATATTCCTACAATTCAATTTTTCCAAAAGAGCATCGATCGAAACTTTCACAAACGAAAATTCAATGCAACCCAATGTCAATTATTCATCATCACTAAATCCACAACCTATCCATATGGTCTAACAATCTCTCGCTTGATGAATATATTGACAACACCTCAAAATCTCTTGAATGAGTTGTGTTTTGAAAGAAAAGCAAAAAATTTTAAAAAAGTTTTAAAACTGCAGAGAAAAGAATTTGACAAACCACAGCAGCAAACTCTTGGCAAAAACTCATAAAACTTCCCCTCAACACAAGAGAGGAATTTGAGCAAAATTTCTCTAATTTTTTCAAAATCAAATTCTCTCCAAATTTCTCCCATTTTCTCCATTTTCTCCTCCTTGGCATTGCAATCATCAAGAACTTCAGAGAAGGAAAAATTCTAAGAAGGAGCAATGAGAGTAAAAATCAAGAAGCAATGTAGATTATCCAAAGTCACATTACATTGATTTAATATTTAACCAAGCCATCTTTTTTAGTAGAGTTACCTAGATCATATAAAGTCATATATTATATAGCAATATCAAAACTAGTCTTTATTATGATTAAGCAATTTATATCAATGACAGGCAATTATAAAGAACACAATAAGATATCACAATGAAAAATTAAAGCATTAAAGTGAAGCAAACTTTAAATCTAGACGAGATAGCAGTCTCGTATAATAACCTATTACTTGACACTCAATTCCTAAGTATGTGGCATGTTTGTAGCATACTTGTTTTCATGATAACATGCTTGTAGCATACTTCTGTTTAGATGGTGGCATGCTTGAAGTATACTTCTTTTCATTTATGCACTTTTTGTGCCTTTTCTTTTTGTTACCCATGGCATGCTTGAAGCATACATCTTTTAACGCTTTCTTTCTCATCATTTTTTCATAACATGCCAAATTGAGTGAACATAAAAAGATTGTAATATGAAACATACGAGCATCATAGCCAAGATTTAAAATAGCACTCACAATCAAGCTAATCATTTTAGATGAATACCGCAAAGTACTGTCTATAATCAATTTAGTCAAAGTATTCCGCCATGTCATGTTTTAGTTCAAATGTAGCCGATTTATTATAACCAATCATGATCAAAGCTACACAACATATGAATAAATATGATAAAGCAAGCTCTACTACTCATTTGATTTCAATGACTTGGCTTGATAAATTATTTGACAAATATATAATAAACAAAGCTTCTGAAACTTCTTTAAATAACAAGCTCCCCCTCAAAATAATCCCAAAGAATGCAACACATCTAAAACACTTCGCAAAAGAGCCAAACGAGAAGAATCAAACATATTTGAGATAATATCAGCAATTTGAAAATGAAACTCAACAAGCTGTAGAACAATATCGCTCTTTCTACATGGTCTCTTGGAAGCTATGAAAGGGAGTGAAGAATCATCAAGTATTCCAACCAAGCAATATCGTAAAAGACTGGAACCCAATCAAGCATATGTACTCCATCCCACGTTAGCTATTTTTACATCACAGAAAGCATCGGTCTCATAGTACTAGGGTTAATGAAATAAGATTTAGGAATCCAGTACTGAGATACACGATGCACAGGGGCAACAATAGGTAACGATAATGATTTAAGTGAAAAGTTAGCCTCTATCAAATTTCAACTAGACAATCGTTGAAACGATGGTCCAATCACGGGGCGGTATGACTGCCGACGCAAGGCCGGTCTGACTGCCGACCGTGTGGAAAACACTGATCTGACCACAAGGCGGTCTGACTGCCTCAGCAAGGTTGGTCTAACAATTGACCAGTTTGATCACGTGAAAAACGCTGGTCTGGTCGGTCCTGTTGTAAAGGCTCCCGAACATATAGAAGATTAATTAGAGGGAGCCAAGCGACAATAAGAAGTTTGCACAGACTCCACTTAAGAACCCTTCTGTAACATGTCTTTCTTTTCTTTCTTCACTTTTCGAAAGTAAAATTGAATCAAATAACTCTCTCTACCACAATTAGTACATTGATAGGTGACTTGATGAGAAGTCATATCTGTTGACTTCACAACACCCACTTTGGTAGAGAAATACTTTGCAACACTAGCAGATTTAAAAACAATTTATTTTGGTTCAAATTGTGCTTCAAAATTTTCAGGTTCAAGAAGATTAACAACCTTATGAGGATTATTCATGGCATGCTTAATAAAATTAAATCCTAAATCATGATTTTTTAGACTTGTTTTTTGACTTGTCTAAAATTATATTTAAAATTTTCTTACCAAAAGAAAATCTCTCTAAAGTGTCTTTAAAGTACTCAGTCTCTTAGGCCAATGAGGGACATGATGTGCATTTGACAAATTCAACCAATAAATTCTTGGGAGCACTAGATTGAACCAATCTTTCCTTTTCAGCAAACTCATTTAACTGCCTAGTTAAAGCATCGATTTTAATATTTAACTTTGGACATTTGAACAAGATAGGTTTTTATGATAAAACATTTGTTGAATGGATTCCTAAGATGCATTAAGCCTATCTTGTAGCAAATCATAATTAGAGCAAGATTTAGATTGAGCATTTGAGATACTTGACTCTATACATGTAAAAGAACTAGATTTCAGCTTTTCAATTTCATCATTTGTATGTTTTATTTTTATGACAAGAATCATGTGCCAATTTTAATTCATCAAGTTTAGTAGTTATATCACTAAGTTGAACCAAGTCCGATGCATGAATTCATCTAGCAGTCTCCA
The DNA here is from genome assembly GCA_017311315.1 of Dendrocalamus latiflorus. NCBI lineage: Eukaryota > Viridiplantae > Streptophyta > Magnoliopsida > Poales > Poaceae > Dendrocalamus > Dendrocalamus latiflorus. Next base: position 12,739,141 of record CM029670.1, on the reverse strand, counting down.
ACTCAGAATGTAAAACTTGACAAGACTCACATGATTTATCGTTAGAAATAAAAACTCTAAGTCTATTAATCTCTAAATTCAAGCTTTCAACAACAAATTTTTTTTTTCAATTTCATTTTGGTCTTTTTTCAATTCAATAGCAAATTTAACCAAAGCATCTTCAAGCTCATTATACGACAGTCTTACCTCATCGAGATCACTGTACTTGTCATCGTTGTTGTTGCTTGCCATGTAGTACATGCTCATGAAATTGTCGCTCTTCTTTTTACCAAGACCAAGAACTCAATGCGGTAGCCTCTCTGATGCCATAGCAACCCACTCTGATACCACTTGTAGGATCAAATATAGTAATCAGAGGGGTGAATGATTACCTCTGCTTTTTGGAACTTGAATCTAAAACTCAATCCAGAGGAAAAACAATCTAAATAATAAAAAATATCTATTGGAACTGACGAAGCAAGACGTAAACAAAAAGCAAAAAAAACTCGAAACCAGAAGCTTTTGGTTGGTCAGATCATAATGGTGAGAGTGGTCTGACCTCTAGCATTATTCACCGACCGAAAAACAGCATGACCGACGAGCACGAGAATCTATCTAACTTCGATAAATCAACTCCAACTGACCTCAATTTGACACATGCAATGCTAAAGATATCTAGAATCTATTCCAATAAGAAATTGCAAGAAAAATTAACTAGATTCAAAGAAATACATATCACAATAGAAAGAAAACAAAAACTCGATCAAAACAAAAAATTGCAATTGTTTTCAAATGACTTGGAGAATTCCAACGAAACTTTGTAGATCTATTCCTAGGCCTATTTGCAACCTATTCCTCAAAAAGAGTCAAATCAAAATTGCATGGATCATGAAAACAATCGATTCCCCAAAATAAAGCAAAAGACTAAGATCAAATGCAAGATTTTTCCATAGACTAAATCACAAGTTAATTTGAATTGCTGGATGATGATTGTCTGTGGCTACAAATTGCTCTCATGGCACCCCTCAAACCCTAGCACAAAAGCAGCCGTCAAAGCCACCAAAAGTTGTACGTTCACACTTAGCATCTCCCTACTTTTATATGCTACAGCCCCAAACCATGTTCTTATCAAACTGGACATGCAATCCTAACTGCCTCTAAAAATCAAGGGACCTGAACCCTTCCACACACGGATTTTTTTATTATCTCTTAACCTTCCTAGTTATGGTCTTCTTTCATACCTCTTTCAACTTAGCACGTGTCGAAGCCTCCAGGACCGCACCTTCTGTAGCTTTTCCACGCATTAGCCACCTTTGATCTCCACATGTTCCAGCGTGGGCCTAACCACTTCATATATCCTCGACCGCCTAGACTTTATATTTTCCCTCCTAGTCCCGGTCCTCCTTGTCATCGACTATGATCGTCTCCACGCCCAACGTGCACATGTAAAGACCAAAGACCATACCTCTCATAGTTTCTCCACGCATCAATCACCTTTGATCTCCACGTGCTCCAGCATGAGGCCGACCACCTTGTGACATCCTCAATCGCCTGGATCTCAGATTTTCCCCTTTTAGTCCTGGTCTTTCTTTTCATCGACCATGACCGTCTTCACATCCAACATGCATATACAAAGACAAAAGAACATTTTCCCTGTTACAAGTTCTTTCCAACTTGAATGACATTAGTCCACATACGCAAAACACACCCTTAACCATCAATAACTATGAACCAGATCATCCACGATCTCAATATCCACACTCTCTAGAAATCAACCTCAGACCACTCAGTAAACCCCGTCAAACCACCATGCCCAGGCCGGTCAGTCCGCTAGCCCAACAGACACAAGTACTCGAGGTACTCGAAGATCATAAGAATTGAAGCACTTGAAGCCTACGAGTACCGACCGTAAACCCTACGGCAATTGATCACAAAGCCTACGACTATCGATCATGAGGTCTACGATAACTGATCGCAAAACCTATGACTATGACAATAGATCATGAAGTCTATGACTACAACAATAGATCGCGAAGTCTACAACTACCAATCACAAAGTTTATAGTTACCGATCACCGACCAAACACTGTAGTACCGACTACCGATCACTGGGTACCGACCAGGTACTATAACACCGACTATCGATCACTGAGTACCGACCAGGTACTGTAGCACCAAGTACTGATCACTGAGTACCGACTAGACACTGTAGCTATCAACTGGATACTAGAGATATTGACCGGTTATTGTAGGAAAGATCACCGACCAAGTACTGAAGCTACGACTAACGACCGGTTCACTATAGCTCCGACTGATTCACTGTAGATCAGAATGGTTCACTGTAGCTTTGACCGTCCATGGTCATTCTGTCACGGTCGTTCAGCTGTGGTCATTCTGCCGTGGTTTACCTGCTGTGGTCGTTCTGTTGTGCTCGACCTGCTATGGTCGTTCTGCCGTGGTTGACCTGCTGTGGTTGACATACCGTGATCAATCTACCGTGGTCGTTCTTTCATACTAATAAACTGTCAGACTTCTGACTGTAGTCGAAGTACGCCAATCGAACCAGCCAACACAAGGCCAATCGAACCGCCGACTACTGATCGTGGTCGAAGCCAGCTGGTTTGACCGTCCAATACAAGATAGTCAAACCACTTACCCCGAATATTCCTCTAATTCAGGTTTTCCAAAAGAGTATCGACAAAAACTTACACAAACGCAAATTTCAATGCAACGTAAATGTAAATTATTCATCATTACTAAATTCATAACCTATTTATATGATCTAACATAGTGTAACACCACGACATTCATTACCACTTGAACCCAAACTAATGAACCTTATTTACAGGTTGTTTGTAGTAGAGTTGATTTCTTAGAAGCAAATTCACATTTTCTTTCTAAAGCATGAATAGGCTTAATTTGATTTGTATTAGATAACAATTTCTTCAGGTGCTTGTGGAATACAAAAATAAGGACCCCGATCATGTGGAGTGGGCTAAAGCTCTTAAAGACCTTTATGTGCCCAATTTGCGCAACTACGGTAAGAGGTTTTACCCATTGGGTCCCGTGTGGCAACCACCTGGAAGTGCAACAAACAAGGCACCTTCTGCTCCCTGCCCTCCTTCTGCACCTCTTTTCAGCTCTTCAGCCCAATCATCGCAACCAAAATCCGGAATGTCAGCTGTTTTCGCAGAACTCAGCTCGGGAAAAGCGGTGACAGTAGGTCAGCTTGATTTAAATTTTCATCTTACTTTCAGTTGATGAGATTCTACAGCACCCAGTTTGTGTGCTAAAGCTATGCGATGATTGTTTTTCTTTTCTTTTCTTTTTTTGGGGGGGGGGGGGGGGGTACGTCATGGTTATGGCTTCATCTTCTTGATGTACAGGTCTTAGGAGGGTGACAGATGACATGAAGAGCAAGAATAGAACAGATAGAACTGGTTTTGTAGCTGCTGAAGGAAAAGAATCTCGTAATGCATTTGCCTCTAGCTCAACCAAAGCTCCTGCTAAATTGGAGCTCCAAATGGTTCGCAAGTAACTACCAGTTTCCTTTCCTTTCTATATGCCAATGAGCCCCCATAATGACATCTATGACAGAAATTACCTCGCATAATTCGTGCCGTTGTCTATCAGATGGGTGGTTGAGCACCATATTGGGAACAAGAGCCTAATTATTGAAGATTGGGACACCAAGCAGTCGGTATATGTATTTGGATGCAAGGATTGTGTGCTGCAAGTCAAAGGTACTTCCCATCAAAATGCTACTAAGAACTCGTGATAGCTATCCTTTTTGTAAGAGCAAACAGTAACTGATTAAATGCCATTGTTATGCAGGGAAAGTGAACAACATAACTATTGATAAGTGCAGCAAAATGGGAGTATTATTCAAGGTAGAATTGTCGGTAAAGACCTTATATGCATATGGACTGCTTTGTTAACTCTTATCATATATTCTATTCAGGGTGTTGTCGCGGCTTGTGAAGTTGTGAACTGTAACAGTGTAGAGGTTCAATGTGAGGTAGATCTCCTTTCTCGACGCCTAACAATTATCTTCCATCAAGTTATTGGATTTGGATCGATTGATGCAAATATCTTATGGGTATTGATAGGACTCGGCGCCAACTATATCGATAGATAACACATCTGGCTGCCAACTTTATTTAAGCAAGGAATCTTTGGAGACATCTATAACGACTGCTAAATCAAGTGAAATCAATGCGCTTGTTCCAGATGCAAACAGCGACGGTGGTTGGGTAAGTTAAGTACCTTTCTAAACTCCTTTCATTTACCTTCTAAACCTCTGTTTCATTTTTATATATAGACTACAAATAGATTACAGTGGAGCGAGCAGCTTGAAATTAAGAAAAAAAAGGGACTGATGTGGTTTCAGTTTCTACTTTCTCTCGAGGTTCTCAAAGTTGCTAACTTCACATGTCACTCGCTCAGGACTTGGTGGTGTCGCGGCAGGCTCCCGAGCAGTGGCTCGTTGGCGGCCCAGCGGCGCGTGCGGGGGCGTGGGGGTGGTGGTGTTGCTCGCGTGGAGCTGTGTCGAGGAGGTGCGGCGGTGCTCTGCGGCTCGGCCTAATGGCGGGCGGCGGCGGCCGTGCCTCGTCAGCGTCGAGAATGCCGGCCAGCGGCGTGCGTTTCCGGCGTGCTGGCGCCCGGATCTGGTTGAGATCGGGTCTGGCGACGTTGCTGAGGATCGACACGTGGAGGGTCGCCGGAGCCCGGCCTGGGTTTGGCTGGAGGCTGATCTCTGCGGCTGGCGTCAGTGGAGGAGGAAGGCGAGAGGGAGTTGGCGGCGGAAGAAGTCCGCGGCGGCCTGCAACGCCGAGGGGGCGGAGGCCGGTGTAGGCTCGGCAGCACCCGAAGACACCGAGGGGGCGGAGGCCGGTGTCGGCTCGGCAGCACCCGAAGTCGCCGAGCGGCGGCAAGAACCGGTGGGAGCGAAGGGAAGAAGGTGTTGGAGCGGGTGGGTGGGCGCGCGAAGCAAGCTAGCGAGCAAGCAGGAGGAGCGGGTGGGCGCGCTGAAGCGCGCCGTTCAGCGGGTGGAGGAGGCCGACCAGCGCCGGTGGCAGCGGCCGGGGTGCGGCAGGTGGTGCGGCTGCTGGGTTTGTCCTAGGAGTCTTGGCGCGGCATTGCTCGAGCGGGAAGGCTTGGCGCGGTGATGGGCGGCTTAGTGCGCCGACGGCCGTAGGTTTGGAAGCGGTTCGTCGTGGAGTTCAAGGGTGGCTATGCCATGGCCTTGAGGCTTGCAGGACCCTGGTGTGCTGGTGCCGGTCTACTCTGTGTGGGGGTAATGCGTGGGTTGCTGTGGATGTGCTGGCGAAAGCCTTACCGGAGTTCTTTCCGATCTCGACAACTATGACGCCTTCGGGCGCCATTTTCCTTCCTGGAGGGTTGTCATGGCACTCCATAGCCCTCATGTATTCTGTTCTCCAGGTGAAAGCTGTGTCTCGATGAGGCGGGCGGCGTCGGCGACCCTCGTCGCCTTCTTGAAGACGTTGTCTTGGAGGTTCATCTTCACGCAAAGTAGACCGAAGGTGTGTTGGCTCAGTTGGATGAGGATTGGGGCTTGGTTGAAAACAAGGACGGAGAAGAAGTTCTGAAACTTAGTCTTTCTAGCTTTTTCTTAGTCCTTAAGGTCTCTTTCTTGTTGTTTAGTACTCTTCAGTGTTGAAGCTTTGAGCCTAAGAGCTCGTGTAGCTTTTGGCTGTATATATCCCAAGTGGATATAGAGGCCGGATTTTATATCCGTTATCTAAAAAAAATTACCATAATAATGTTTTTTAAGACTACTACCACAACAAGCAGAATTGCCTGCGCAGTTTTGCGTGGCTAAATACTGAAATAATGCTTATGTTTGAAAGATAGGGTACTATTTTCTATAAAACTATAATTCTTATGATTGGAAATACAGTTTTATTTCTTACACAATTGTCATAGTTTTTGTATATGTATATATATAATTAGTCTACACCGTTATAATCTAGACACATGGAAATAAATGGTGTAGCGTCTATCTCTTCTTTTCTCCAATTAATGTGGGAATTTTCTAGGTCTTGGTCTTGGAGTGAATGAGGAAAATCCTTTAGCCTTATTTTCATAAGATAATAATATTAGATAGATTAATGGATCTGTGGCAGAATAGTATATCCTTGCCGATTTTAGCACTGATAAGTAGGTGAGTTATTCCGAGTTATAGGTTGATTCAAACCAATTCTCACCGGATGCTAGTGGAAGCTTGCAGTATTACAGAAGCCCTGGTTCTGTGTTCGGCATTAGTGCAGCTGTTAGATTCTGTCTTGGTTGCGGCTTTTTCATCGTATTAGGTGCGTGTGGTGTTTTTTTAGCTTGTGTTCGGTTGATTTCTCACCAGAGGCGCTTCATCATTTTTGTGAGGAGGTTGTACGACTTTCTCTTCCTATTAGATATTAGTTCGATGATATGCAACTCTGATGCGTATTATAATAAGTCATTTTTAATCAAATCCTACTGAATCCATCTGAATTATCTTGTGCATGATAGCCTATTTGCACTGATCAACTCTTTAAGGGCACTTATATTGTATACAAAAAAATTATTTTGTGCTAAATTTACGATATTGTGTGGTTATAACAATTGTAAAGGGTGACTGCATTGACTATATGGAAACTCACGAATAAGTAACATGACTTCTACCCATACCGAGTAATTGACAATTGCAACAAAAAAAAGAATTTTGACAAATGTGCATAAGGAAATTGTAAGGGCACATAGTTTAACGCTCCGCTTATTTCGGCTTGAGCTTCTGGCTTATTTTTTACTATTCATAAATTTCGTCTTTTTCTGAACTTTTGGTTTTTTTAGCTTTTTTGTCGGTTCTTTTTCCCCGTATTCATTTGCGTTGTCCGTGATAAGCTATCATATTTTTTTTCTATTTTTAAAATTTTTAAATTTAATTACACCAAATAAGCCACATTCAGCTACAGTGTAATTTCAGCCAGTTATAGTACAATTTCAGCCATAAGCCACTATTTTTTAGCCCAACTAAGCAGGGCCAATATGCATGACCGCTTGACTTGGTTGGTCACGAGCCGCACCATAGCCCATCTTCTTATGGGAGTGTCTATACAACATTCAACTATTTTTCAAGGCAAAATTATTTAAATTTTAGGACGTTGGATGATGATCCAACGCTCTAGATCCTTTTTTGGAGGAGGGCTTGTATGAATGGATCCGTTGGATAGAGATCCAACACCTCAGATCAATTTTTTTGGATGGGGGCTTGTATGGATGGATCCGTTGGATGGAGATCCAATGCCCTAGATCATTTTTTTGGAGGGGTTGTATGGGGATCCGTTGGATTGAGATCCAACGGATCAAAATCTGACTACTTTTACCCTTAAAAATAGTCGAATGTTGTATAGCACTTCTCTGTTCTTATATGTTCTTTTAACATTCTTCTTGTCTCTAATTCAAATATATGATCTTCTTTGAGAAGGATTATCTTTTCTTTTAGTTTTTAAATCATAAAGCAACATATATCTCTAAGTACTACATGACATCCAATGGTCACAATAGTTCAACTTTAATTATGGTCTATCGGATTAAGGGTTAGATGTTTTTTTTATGAGAATTTCTAATATGTTTCTCTTTTTTTAATAACATCCCATGGCTGCTGTACTTTATCTCTAACTAGGGCTATCTAATTAAGGGCTAGATGTTTTTCTTTTTTGTGAGAATTTTCAAAATTTTTTATCATTTTTCTTAGCAGTTTGTAAAACGACTGTTATGAGTTTTTATTATATAATAGAATAATATTGTACTTCTTGAACACATAGCAAAGTTGGATTGCTGGAAATGCACAGTTAATGTTGTTGTTGTTTTATATTACACTAGTAGAATATCTGCTGTTTCTGACCTCTTGGTTTGTTCTGAACATTTGCAGGTCGAGCATTCCTTACCCCAGCAGTTTATTCATGCATTCAAAGATGGGCAATTTACAACATCACCAATATCTCACTCCGGCTGTTGACCAGATGTTGTTCTTTTTTGTTTAGATCAACTAGCTACGCTGCCGTCGTGGTTTGTACGATATAGAGGGCAAGATACATAGAGCACGTCAGTTTTTGTTCATTTGTCTCTGATATTGCGCTTTTATTTTCCCCGGATATATCATTGTACAATTCTAACTAGGAATAATGACATATCTGATATCATGTATGGATGTTTCATGTTTGTAATTTTGGAACAGTTCTAATGAATGCAATGTTGAATGGTACTTTCAAAGAAACAAAATGGTTTCAGTTCAGCCATATGCGAGTGCAAACCATGACGCTGAAATATATAAATGCTGAAATAGGGTACTATGGTGTCCAGACACTATGATTTTAAATGCATCAATTCTATCTAAATTCAGATATATTTTTTTTGAAAATATCAATTTTAGGGTATATACTCATCTATAACAGTTTAAATGAAACATATAAGTTTGAAAAAAATATAGTCAAATTCAAAGTTTTGAACAAATTTAGATCACATACTTTGCTGATTTATATATATAATCAGCATATACCTACAATCAAACTATCATAAAAAAGGCAACTACAATTCAAAATTTAGTTCAAACTTGTTTGAACTAGTTAGTAAATTAGTTAAACTTGATATGTAAAGAAATTTAAGATTTTTCACACACGATACATATCTATTTAGACTATAATGTCCAAACATCAATGAGTACTCATTATTATTATATATATATATATTATATATATATATATATATATATATATATATATATATATATATATATATATATATATATATATATATATATATATATATATAAAATGCAAAATCTATAGCACAGTTACACGTACTATTGTCTTAGAGCGCACCTATTTTAAAATCATCTGATCTTGTGCCTTTGACCGAGACGACCCAGAGAGGATGGGTGGAATCGAGTCCATTGTTTTCACTTTAGATTAATGAATGCGTATGTCGTTTTTGTTATGCATTAATTACCTGGCTTCAAGCACAACTAGGGAATCAGATGCTAGCAATAAATATTTGTAAGTTTTTTGGGAACTGCGCTTTAAGTGTGGACGGTTCGAAGCAAAAGACATTTCCACTTTTCCTCTTGATACACTATCCTCATTTTCTTTTTATTTTCTAGTTCTAAGGCACATATATACTGTGATAATTATGAATTTAGATTGGTAATTTTTTTAAACTGCAGATGGTAGCTTTCATGATGTATCTGATGATAATATTTGAATCTTTTTCAAGTTTATCAAGTTTATAAAACTAATGGTACTTTTTGAACTTGTCTAATAATTTGTTAAAATTACAAGTGGTAACTTAAGGGGTATAACTGATCATACGTTTTGAACCTAGCATGACAATTTCTTAAAATTGCAGATGATAAGTTAGAGGTACAACCGATGATAATTTTTGTACCAAACTCAGTAATTTTTTAAAAAAATTATAGATGATAACTTAAGATACATCTAAAGGTAATTTTTTAATGGGCCAGCAATTTGTTAAAATTGCATACGGCAACATAGAGTGCAACTGGTGGTGATTTTTCGAAATTTTCAGATTCATGTGACTAATGGTAATGTTAGAATTTGGCTGATAATTTAGGGTACAACTTAGGGCAATTCTTAGGTGTGACTGATGATAATTCTTGAACTTTTTAAAACTAATAAAAGTGATGGTATTTTGAACTTTGTCTGGTACTTTTTTAAAATTGTAGATGGTAACTTAATTTGCTAAAACCGCGGATGGTGGCATACATTGCAACCAAGGGTAAAAATTACAATTTTTAGAATTCATAAATTTGATGGCAATTTTGAACTTAGACTGAATTTGTTAAAATTATGGACAGGAAGTTAGAGTTTGACCTATGGTAAAATGTGAGTTTTTCCACAGAATCATAAATTACTGGAGTTTTGTGGGTGCACCTGTTACTCGTAGACATAATTAGATGCATATACATGAGGATGCTATTCAAATGGGCCTACAACAAATACGTTAAGTCATATATGCACAAAAACAATACTTGGGAGTGGGCCCATGCACCCGGCCCGATAAAATGCCTCGTGTTGGATATAGGCGTGGAGGCTTACTTGAAGACAAAACATCACAATACTTGGGTAGTGGGCCCGTGCACTTGGCCCGATAAAAATGCCCCGTGTTGGATACGAGAGTGGAGGGCTTACTTAAAAACAAAATATCCATGCTTTTCAAGGCTGTGGAGAGGATTATTGCGCACCTGGTCGCGCCTGGCTCTTTTTATGCCGCGCCTTCACCTTTTTATGCAAGCGCAAAAGAGCTGCATGGTGAGCATGGATATGTATGTAGTACTAATACAATCTTTTCGTGTAACATTATATATATCAAAAACCATGTGTCCTGTATGTTGTTGACTGCTTCTCGCTTACACTTTTCTGTATGTCCTTTTAGCAAGATCAAAACAAAATAAAAATTGGGTATCACACACAAACAGCTCAGGATCACCATTAGCACGATCCGGACGCCAGCTTCGCTCTCAGGTCCTTCCTCAGAATCTTTCCCGACGGAGCCTTCGGGATAGAGTTCACGAAGAAGACCTTCTTCAACCTCTTGTAGAACACCACCTGTTTTGCGATGTACTGCTTGATCTCGTCCTCGGTGATCTCCGAGCCGTCCGACGGCACGACGAACGCCACCGGAATCTCGCCACAGGCATCGTCCTTCATCCTGAATTCAAACGGGCAGCGGTTGTTGTTCAGAACTCGTACAGATTAAGGACGCATGGAAAGTTCTTGCCGAAGTACAGTGAATGACTCCTACTTATGTTTCAAAGAAACAATGAGCTACTACTTACGGGACGACGGCGGCATCGGCGATGCCGGAGTGCGCGATTAGCATGGCCTCGAGCTCCGCGGGCGCGACCTGGAAGCATTTGTACTTGATGAGCTCCTTGAGCCGGTCGACGATGAAGATCTCGTCGTCGTCGTCGACGTACCCGATGTCGCCGGTGTGCAGCCACCCGTCCTTGTCAATGGTCTCCTCTGTGGCTTCCGGGTTGTTGAGGTACCCTGCACGTACCAAGACCGGCAACATTATGTCAGCTTCAAGCTCTTGTCAGGATCAGACAGAACTGTTCATTTGTTTGTGTCAGAAAATTTGGTACCTTTCATGATCTGCCTTCCCCTGATGCAAATCTCCCCGGGCTGGTTGCGCGGGAGGGATGCACCGGTGTCCGGGTCGACGATCTTGAGCTCGGCGTTCCTCACCACCGTGCCGCAAGCGCCGGACTTCACCGGCAATGGCTCCTTGGCGAATGCCATGCACATTGACAGTACCGGGCCAGCCTCTGTCATCCCATAACCCTGCTCAAACAAAATTATATATTGCTCGTTAGACTTAGTCTAATTCGGTAATTATCTCACTTAATATATGAATTAGATACTGTAAGTGCACATCTAGACAAACTTCAATGGGCAGTCGCCATCTAGTCACGACTCACGATCGATCGAGCACGAGGAACGAAAAGTTTTGTGTGAGAAGTAGGTAGTACCTGTCCGAGCACGGCACGAGGGAGCTTGGCGTGCGCGATGTCCTGCAGCTCCTTGCCCATGGGCGCGGCGCCGGAGATGACCATGCGCACGGAGGAGAGGTCGTGGTGGTCGACTGCGTCGCTTTTGGCCATCTCCACCACGATGGGCGGCACGAACGGCGCGATCGTGACGCCGTGCCGCTCCACCAGCTCCAGCATCTTCACGATCTCGAACCGCTTCATGACCACGATGGCGGCGCCGGCGCGCATCCCGCAGAGCAGGATGGAGTGCAGCGAGTAGACGTGGAACATGGGCAGCACACAGAGGACGACGTCGTCCTCCCGGAAGTGGAGGTTCGGATTCTCGCCGTCGACGAGCTGTGCCACGCTGGTCACCAGCCCGCGGTGCGACAGCATGACCCCCTTAGGCAGCCCCGTCGTGCCCGACGAGTACGGCAGCGCGACCACGTCGTTGGCGACGTCGATGGGCACCTCCGGCAGGGACGAGTCGTCGGCGGCCGCGAGGTCCGCGAACGAGGCGCAGCCCTCGGCGCCGTTGCCGGTGGCGACGACGGTGACGCCGGCAAGGTCCCGCACCTTCGCGACGAACGCCGGCTCGGTGACGACCACGGTGGCGCCGGAGGCCGCCACGTGCTTGGCGATCTCAGGCGGGGTGTGCAGCGGGTTGGCCGTGGTGGCGACGGCGCCGAGGCGGGACGACGCGAGGAAGGCCAGCGCGAACTCGACGGAGTTAGGCAAAAGCAGCATCACCGTGCTGCCGTGGCGGATGCCAAGGGAAGACAACCCAGCCGCCACGCGCCGGGACAGGCGGTGCACGTCTCCGAACGAGAGCGTCCTGCCGGTCTCGCCGTCGATGATGCATGCGCGGTCGCGGTGTTCGGCGAGGCGCTCGAAGACGTAGTCGTGGAGCGGGAGGTGGTCGGGGATGGCGATGTCGGGGAGCGTCGAGCGGAAGACGACCGCCTCGCCCTGCTGCTCCGTCAGCGAGTCCATTTTTCCGGCGGAGGTGTGGTGGTAACTGGCAAGACTAGCTGCTGCTGCCTTCGTTTTCTGCTGGGTTGGTGGTGGTCTGGTGGAGCTGTGGAATGGAAGTGTGACACATACCAACCCCTCAGAGCGGAAGGAGTTCAATGGCTCATACTTGTAGACAGTGAGAATTGATGTTTGGTCGGAATTAAGATTGGTTGCGTCTTCTATGAGAAGGCCAGATCTAGAGACAACTGGTTCGGCGAGAGCACTTTCTTTTACAAGTAGACCGAGTGGACATGGTCACGTCTTTTTACTAGTCCGCTATTGATCACACTGACAATGTACATGATTTTAAGTTTAAAAAGTTTTTAAAAATCTGTTTTTTTAAAAAACCGCTCTATTTATATTAATCTTTGAAAAAGCCAAGAGATTAAAAAAAGGCTTATAGTCTAGTGTGAAGTATGAACACATTTTTATATCCGGAAGTGCGAATCGTAGCTGTAGCCGTCTGATCAGGGAATACCTTAATAACAATTGTTGTGAATTCACAGTGTGTAGCTTTATGCCCAGAGTTTGTTGTTGTCAAGCTGTACAAAAGTGCGCCTGCTGTGCAGCTGCGTTGTGGGCCTGACATACAATGGACCGGTTCTATTGGAACCGGTCCGGCTCAGTACTTCAAAAAATATTTTTATTAACGGAGTGTCTATACAACATTCGACTGTTTTTAGAACCAAAACAGTTAGATTTTGAGTCATTAGATTGAGATCCAACGCCCTAGATCATTTTTTTGGAGGGGAGTCATTTTTTTTGGAGGGGGGCTTGTATGGGTGGATCCGTTGGATGGAGATCTAACGTCTCAGATCAATCTGACTATTTTTGTCCTAAAAAACAGTCGAATATTGTATAGCATTGCTGATTGGGTGGGTGGATCCGTTGGATGGAGATCAATCTGACTAAAAGTACTTTAAAAAATATTTTTTTACAATTGTTTAAGTATTTTTTGGATTTTTTAAAGTTTTTTATTTTTGTCACGTGTCACAAATCTATAGTCTGCTGCCACGTGTCGTAAATCTGAGCATCCCCGCACATTAGTATGTGCCGGGGCCTGCACCTGAGCCGGACCGTATTGGAACGAAGCGGCGGTGTGCGACTCTGCGATGGTTGGTGAGAGTTTTGACCGGAGCAGGGTGACAGCCAGGTCAGTGCTCAGCAACCCTGTGTGCGTGGGAAGCATCGACGGGCTCGATCCGGGCGGTCTATGCGTCGAGGCGCGGACGACGGCGACCGGCCGGCGACGTATCTGATCGAAATACAAGGACGTCAATGGTTGGACTAATCTGCTTGGAGGAGAAAGCATGCTCATTGATTCATTTTTTTAGACCTAAGCATGTTGATTCATTCGGTTCTTATTAGGGCATGTACAATGGTATGAGCTAGTTACTAGCTCTAAGATAACTTCTCCAATGATATTAACTTTTAGCATATAGCTCATAACATGAATAGTCCCACATGACATCCTCATATAATCTTGGAATGTGTGTATGAGACTAGCTCTTGATCAAGAGATAGCTTTTATCTCTCTTCTATTAAAATATGAAATAATATATTTAGAGCTAGCTCATAAGTCACTATTGGACATGCCCTTACATTTGATTTGGGATGGAGTGCCCATTCCGATATGGGTTAGAGTTAAATGAGCTTTCTTAGCTTTTTGATTGGTTATGGGCCTATTGTAGGCTTATGCTTGCATAAAGAGAAATGACCGAATATCTTACCAAAAGTGCATGTGTTACGAAAATGCGAAATATATATTAGTACAAGTGTTTCGTGTGTTATAAATCGTCGATTTTACAAATTGTAGAAAAAAAATCAAACCTCACAGAAAGATTTAGAAAGGAAAAAAGGGGAGTATTAATTGCTATGTTAGAATTACAGTATGCTCACATAGAACGATTACAAAGTGGATGTTGCTAGCCCTAACTTTCCTATTTCTTACCTTCGTTGTCTAGTACTTGATCTTGTGTGTCATTGTCTATCGATTGATATCTTCATTCATCTTCTTCTGTAAGGTTTAAATAGCACTGAAGATGTGTTAGTTATCCCACCGGAATAGGTAGGCCTGGGCAAAATACCCGCTACCCGCTACCCGTACCCGAATTACCCGGACCCGAACCCGAAATACCCGAACCCGAGGTACCTGATCCCAAATTCGGATAGCGATTCTGATTACCCGAAATTAGTTTGGGTAGTTCAGGTAATATCCCCCGGTACCCGAACTACCCGAATTACCTGAATTGTCTGTAAATTACCCGAATTGTCTGTAAATTACCCGAATTGTCGGGAAATTGTCTGTAAATTACCCGAATTATCGGGAAATTAGCTGGTTTTCTGTAAATTCGGGTATATCGGGTATACCCGAACCCGAACCCGAATTATCGGGTACCCGAAATTGCGGGTAGTGTTTTTTTGGGGCTAATATCGGGTAGCAGTTTTCATTACCCGAATTTTGAATTACCGGAACTACCTGACCCGAAAAATTCGGGTAACCCGAATGCCCAGGCCTAGGAACAGGTGCCTTGTCGATTCCTCATGGTTGAACGAGTGAGCGATTGGTGTCAGCGAGAGAGATTTGACAAATAACTGTTGATTGGTTATCTGTCAGTGGAACAAGATTGTAGAAACAACCGTAAAATGATTGTTGTCGGTGGCATAGGGCTGAATCATCATGCGGTTATTGGAGTTTCATATGTACGTGACCTATTCACCACATGGGAAATTACCTGAAATTAAGTCTAATTATCAGATCGTACAATTTCCGAGTAGTGGCTAGTCGGATAGTAATCTTCCGACCATGGGTACCTGGGCAGTAATCCTTCGACCAGAGGTATTCGGGTAGTATTATTTCAAGCGATTTATGATCACAACAGCGTAGAGCCTTAGTTACATATTAAAGCTATATTTAATGGATTATCCAATCCTTGTTAGCTAGAATTCATGACTTAAAATCCATTGATTGGAATACAAGTCGGAAGATCTTTTTGGCGATAGTTAATGAAGATAGCACGATTTTTTCACTTGAAGTTGAAGAACTACTGGAAGAGGAATGGAATTGAAGAGTTTATATTCGTTAGGCATAGTTCCCATAACTATTAACTTTGGTTGTGAGAAAAGCCTTTATAAACTCAAAAGGTACCAGTTGATTTTCATGCTTTCCAGAAAACCTTTTGAATTCCCCATCTTTCCTCTACTTTATCTGCCATAGTATTCTTTTCTTCCCTAAATTCTCCTGATCCACACTAGATCAAAGCCATTCTCAACGAGAATGTCTGGATTCATCAATGAATGGGCAAGGTCCAAACTAGGATCAAAGAAATAGAAGACTTGAATGATGAAGATGGTGAGATACCTACGTTCAGGACATTTGTAGAAAGCAAGTTCAGAATCTCGATGCACCCCTTCTTATTACAAGTGCTTGAGTTCTACGGGATCGAATTGATGAATCTGGCGCCCAATTTGATCGCCATACTCAGTATCTTTGTATATCTATATGATGTGTATCTGGGAATTCCAACAAACCTGAAAATTTTTAGATACTATTATTGGATGACCAGAAGAGTCAGGAAGGCGAGATTGTCACCTAGAAACTGCTCCCTATGTCTTCATGATGGAAAGGTGAAAGCGTACATTCTGATGTACTCGAAGTCTTCCTGATCATCATGGAAGAAACTTTGGTTGTACGTGACAATCAGTAAGTAAGATAGCCCATCATTTGCGGGAAGGGTTGCTGTAGAGAGCCTAGAGTGGACATCCATTCCTAACAAGGAGGGAAGAATATAACGATTGGTCGATGCCATCATGTATTTAAAGGATAAGGGATTGACTTCGTGGCATATGGTGAGAGATTTCACCATACGCTAAATTAGCCCCTTGAAATTGCATGATCATATTATGCTATGGTATGAGGGCACAAAATATTTAACTAGATACTCCTCGAAATGTAAACATTCATGGTTTCTGACTGGTTAGAAATCTTTTGTTTAATAGAGCTTATCCTTTTTGATTTTGTAGCCTTATCTCCTTCCGAGATAAGAGAAAGGGTGAAAGCAATCTGCGAAGGGGAATCTGAGCAGAAAGAATGAGTCCCTTTGATCCTGGTGGTTACCTCTCTAGAGGACAGGATTGAGAGGATAAAGGTAATTTATGATACTTGTAACCCAGAACTATCTTTAATTGTTGTGTTCTAATGTTCCTGACGTATACAGTGGATGAAAATGGACAACTTTGAGCCAAAGGAAGGCACAGAAGAAATCACACCAACCCTTAGGAGACAATGACCTATGAAGAAGTTGTATGGGACATCGGGATCTTCTCATGCCACTCTAATCACTCAGGCACTTGAGGAGAATACTAAAATCCCCTCGGAGGTAGGTTTCTATTATGACCCCGAGAGCTTTTCTTATAAACTCACTCTTGCTCTTGTACGAAGAATGGACAAATTACACTATCGGGAATACATTTCTTGGCTGAATGCTTTTGCTGTTGAACTTGCCAGCAGCGAGACCATGGGAACAGAACTAGAACTACTAGTTGGAGGAGCTAAGGCTGCAAGACCAGTGGTGGAATCTAATCCACCAGTCGTGAGCTTTTAGGTGATCGGGACCGAACAAGTTCAGAATCCAGCGACCACGCCAATACATCCTTAGTATCATCGGAGGCAAGTTTCTGGTGATTGAGGAAGCCTGTCCCTCCAAGTAGGTTCTGGTGGTCAAAGAGACAATTTTCGATAGCCCCGAGATGGCATCAATTAAGGATGCTACTCCAAGTGATAGCATTTAGTCAGAGAGTGCCAAGGGTCTAACTAGCCCTACTAGTTCCGAACTGGCAAAATCAGTTGAAAAGAAGAGGAAAGCGGGTACCCTGGACTATGTTCTAGGGAAATTTACATTCAAGACAAAGAAGACAAGGTATGAAATAATTCTTGGAAATGTTGTACCTTTTGATTTATCAATATCTTGGATTTCTTACTTCTTACTTTTTGTTTTTTGAAGCGTGTTTTCCACCTCAGGTGCAAGCCTCCCGGGTGCTTCTACCAAGAAGTATTGAGGGAGAAAGTGATCGTTCATGTTCCTCCATTGGTAGTGATGTCAACCGAAGGAACAGGAACTGCTACAATCAGAAATCCCTTGGTGGTTCCAACCTCATTGAGGGAAGTGATTATTGAGATGGAGTCGAAAACTCAGCAGATCCCTGTGTCTGTTGGGAAAGTTGTGGTCGAGGAAGTAGTTGAAATCCTTCCTCCTTTCCTTAGAGGCCTAGTGGTCAAAAGTTCTTCAACAATTAGGTGATCTCCTTATCTGAAGGATATCTATAATCGAGGCTATATTTTGCGGATTGAATTGGTTCTAGTCATCGCCTCTTGAATGATTATATCTAAGTTTCATGCTTTGGCATATGCTATTTTAGATATAAAAAGTATCATGGCTCAAATGTGGGCTTTTTCATAAATATCATGCAAGTATTAGTCTCTTTGTCTCAAATAGCAAATGCCTTAGCATGACTCTTTGATATGCTCATTCTTGATGTTATACCTAGTTCCGATGCCTTACAATTTTGGTTGGATTCATGTGATCGCTTGAGTGTATTTCAACACTTTTGTGTGTAACTTGATTTGGTCAAGTGTTGTAGTTATCACTTGAGCATCTTTGCTTAAATGTTTCATTCTCATTTTGGATGGTCCTCAAAACTCGAGTTAGATAAATCATTTTACATTATTGTATGCCACTTGATTTATTACATGCATTTGACTAGTATTTTATCATAATGACTTATTGTCCGGGTTCGATAATATTATGCCATTTACTTGAGGACAAGTAAACGTTTAAAGCTTGGGGGTATGACATGCGTCATTTTTACATATATTTACCCATCATTTTACCCCATTATTTTTCATATTTTGGGACCATTTATCATCATTTACACGCTTTTCCATATTTAATTGCTCGAAATGGACCTTTTTACGTTTTTATTATTTTTCCGCAGGCCGGCGCGATCTAGGCGCATAAACGACAATTCTGGACTGCTCTGTACAGATGTACGCGTCGTCACGGATGCGTAGGATCAAACCGCGATGCAATCGGAGTTTCCAAGGGCCAGAACATAAGAAATCAAATGGGGAAAGGACTTAATTGCAATTTCTGAAGACCTGGTGGACAAAATCGCAAAACAGCCAATTCCCAATCGGTCACAAAACTCTAGCCGCCGCCGCATTTTTCCCCTGAGCCCGGTTCTACTCTTCCCTAACCTCCCGTTGCTTCCTTCCCCCTTCTCCACTCTCGACGCCGGCGAGGCCGGGCCAAACTCGTCGGCGAGCTACCTCATCACCACCGCGCCGCTCTTCCACCTCTTCTCCATCCACTGCCGCTCTACGCCGTCATCCACCGTGTCGCCCCCCTTCTCCATTTCCTCCCTTCCCCTTCCCTCACTTCTCCACCGCCGCGGCTCACCCTCCGAGACACCTCTCCCCGCAGCGCCTCCTCTTGTTCTTCCTCTGGCCACCGCTCCAGATCCCGCAGCCCCTGCCTTCTCCCCATCAACCGCTCCCCTTCTTTGCATTCCATAGCCGCCGCTCCTTCTCCTCGACATCCGGCCGCATCCACCGTCACCGCCGCCTTGCTCTCCCTTTCTCTCCACAACTCCAAACCACCGCCGTCTCCCTTCTCAACTCTCTCCGGCCACCTCTGCCCTTGCGCCGCCAACCCCCGCTGCTCCTCACCCGCGCCGCCAGCTCCAGATCCACCAGTGCCTCCCCTTCTGCGCCGTCTTCATCTCCCCCCTCCGCCGGCTGCATCATCTTCTACACCGACGACTTCTTCTTCACTTCACCGACGGCCTCCTCTGCTCTGCCTCTTCTCCTCTGCGCCCTCTGCAGCTTCTCCTTCTTCGGTTTATCTCCAACTCTTCTCTCTTAGTCTCTTTGCTGATCTTAGTTACTACTCAGTTATTGCTTATTGTTGACTACTAATTTCTGTTAATTGTGCACTGTGGATGTTAACTTGTGATATGTGATGGTGATATTTGATCTGTGCAATGTTTTGTGATGTTTATGTAATCTGTTAATGCTGTTGGAAGTTGTTTAGCAATGGTAGTATTGTTCACTGTGATTTTGATTTGTGGATGACAGTGGATATGGATATTGGTTCAGCTCATGTGATTTTGTTTAGCTCTGTTAATGGTTCTCTGTGTTAGATGTCAGTGTTAGTTGAATCTATGTTTGTCTTTGTGTTATCCTGCGCGGATTAGCTAGCTGGCGACCGCCTCCCTTCCCCATGCTGCCTCGACTCTCTCTTTGCTTCTAATTCTCCCTTGTGCTTCTCTCAGCGGTCGTTCGATAGTTAAGTCATGCGTGTGTTCGTAGTTCTGTGTTTAGTATTGTCCTGCCGTCGTCTAGTTAGCCGTCGACCGTCTTCCCTCTCTTTCTCTCTCGACTCCCTCCTTGATTTTAGACTCCCCTAGTGCTTCTCGACTCTCTCTTTCTGTCTCGCGGTCGGTCGATAGTTAGATTGTCTATCGGTAGTCGTGTTCGTTTGTTTAGTTGTCGTGTCGTTCGTGTAGTCATCGTAGTCTTTTGTGTAGTCAGTCCGTTCTGTAGTTTGTTCGTTCGGTCGTACGACGTCCATTCGTACGGTCGTTCGTCCCGTTGTCCTTTGTTTGTTCATTTATTTAGCTCGTTCATAGTTTAGTCTGTGCGAGTTAGAGTTCGCTCGATAGTTTAGTTTTCCCCCAGTTTCGATTAACCTAGCTTTAGTTGAGCACCGGTAGCCTCAGTCTAGTCCCTGTGGAGAACACGACACTCGCCGCTATTTCAGTAGCAACCCGTGCACTTGCGGGTGTGCTATTTTTGCACGATCAATTAGAGAGCCTTGAAGTAGAGGCAAAAGCTAAGGGTGTTATCATCCAAAACCTAGAGGAGACATGCAAAATGAAAGACCAGCCAATTGAAGACTGAGCCAATATATTAAATGACAATGCTCTTAAGCACAAATAGGATATTGAAGCTCACGAGAAGATCAACCAAGGTAACCAGTCATACATCCGATTAGTTTCTTAGTCATTTAAAGTTCTCTTAGCTAATTAAATTTAGTTGTGTATAGCGAGATTTGAAACTTCAAGAACTTAATAAAGCCCTTGGGTTCAAGGAGGAAAAGAACATGGCAATGCAAGAAGACTTACAAGATAAAATCTTTTTTTAATACCATGCTCACTGAGATGGATGTGGGAGCACTTACTTCCTCCTCGGATGACCCTGTCGAGAAGGTGCGCTACATAGGGTAGCAAGTTGAGAACATTCAAGGTCTGTTGACTACTTCTAGGAACAACTACATGTAGATTATATGTAATGTTGTTGTATATGGATTCAGCTTTGCCTTGGCTATACTCAAGGCATCAAATCCTTCTCTCGACCTTCATCCACTCAAAGCAGAGCTTGACTGCTTGGAGGAAGAAGTAGCAAAGTTCTTTGAAGAGGTAAGACCCTTTGGGAACACGATTGCTGATGAGATCAAGGTTGGATCTCCTTCAGACAGCATCTAGTTAGGAAGTTTTGATCAGTAGTTAATATAAGCTTTTATTAAATGTAAAATTTTATAAATATTTGAATGTCAATACCTACCTTTGATCACAGTTTAGTTAATTTTACTTATTATTCTTCTTTGATTGAGAAGAATGGTGATCTTATCTCCCTAGCCCCAACTTCTTTCTTAGTTTCTTAGTAGGGAAATGTACTAAGTAAGCAGTAGAAGAGGAAGACGTATTATTCTTTCTCTTACTAGTCGACTTAGATATATTAACACTTTTGGTAGTAACACTGCAAAGGATCGGATAATACTAGGAAATTCTCACGATGGGCATAGTCAGAGTGAGAGATTTCGACTACTTGTAGATACTTTTGGCCATAACCGTGATATAACATAGTCATGGAACATTGGTTAGAAGATAAATGTTGTAAAAAGGCTTTTGCATTTATTTATAATAAGAGCTACACAACAACATGCGCAAAAAATAATATATGTATTCTTATCCAACCTAGTCATAGAATAGCAAAGGACGTAAGGTATGAATAAAACTTCTCAAGACATATTCTATCACTTGGTTTCTGCTAGTAGCAAAAATTGTAGGAAAAAGGCCATCATTAAGAAACTCCTTTTAGGGGTTGTGGCCGCTTGCAAAGATTAGAGATTTCGACTAGGAGGTTTTACGTGTGTCAACTAGAGTAAACAAGAGAAGAGCAAAATAAAGAAGTAAGAAATAAAGCCTTTTAGCCCTCAAGCATTTAATGACTTATGCCAGTTGTCTATTTTCACTTGTTTCCTTATGAGAAAATGGGTAGATTATTGTGAAGGCCTTGGCTATCAAGGTCATAAGAAAAATCCACATAGCGTTTAATGACAATGTTAAAGCCAATATGTTATAAAGTGAAAATAAGAAGGGGTCTAAAAGTAGTGTGGCTATTCTCCAAGAACTTAGGCATCGTTGATAATGTAAGACCAGAAGTAGGACAGGAAATTACCAATAGAAATACTTATCAGAGAAAATTGGCATAATAAAAAAGAACTTTATTTAACATAAAGAAAAAGATTACACATAGAAATTACATAACTGATCGATGTTCAAAGAATTAGGAAGAATATGCACATCCTGCATGGTAAGTTGTACCAAGCTTGGTCTAGTGATTTCGACCACAGTGTGAGGACCTTCCTATTTAGGGAAAAGCTTATTGTGATTTGCCTGGTTCTCAATTTTTCTAAGAACCAAATCACCTACAGCTAGGCTGCAAAGTTGTACTTTACTATTATGGTACTGTCGCATGGCTTGTTGGTAAACTACTGATTAGATAAGAGCTGCATTTCTTCATTCTTCAAGGAAGTTAATGCCATTGATCCCATGATCTTCTTCACCATTATAATTATAACAATATATTTGAGCAGAGTCAATTTTTAGTTCTAGAGGAATCATGACTTCTGCTCCATAAACTAGAAAGAAATGTGTTTATTTGGTCGCACGACTAGTCTTGGACCGAACAACCCATAATACAGAGGGAAGATCTTGTACCCAACCTCCTGACCATTTTACTAACTGGTCAAAAACTCATTTTTCAATCCCTTGTATTAACATACCATTGGCTCTTTCTATTGCTCCATTACTCTGTGGATGAGCTACTGAGGCGTAGCAAACTTTGATACCTTGACCCTCATAGAATTTCTAATAATTTTTGCTCAAGAATTAGGTACCATTATCTGTGATTATACGATTAGGTACTCCAAATCATGTAACCACGTTTTTAGTTATGAACTTCTTGGCTGCTTCCATTGTCGTCTTAACAATTGGCTCTAATTCAATCCATTTTATGAATGTATCAATCATTATAAATAAGAATTAAAAGCCCCCAAGTGCTTTCGAGAAAAGTCCCAGAAATCTAAGCCCCAAGCTGTAAAAGGCTAAGGTAGAGGGATTGTTTGGAGAGCTTGTGCAGGTTGATGTGTTTATCGGCTATGAAATTGACATTGTACGCACTTTGTCATGAGTCCCTTTGCATCATGAAGGATAGTTAACCAATAGTACCCTTGTCTAAAGGTTTTACTGACCAATGTTCTATAGGAATAACATACTCCACAGACTCCCCCGTGTATTTCAAATAGTAAATGTAAACCATTCTTTTTGTGATATACATTTCATCAACACATCGTGAGTTCCTCGTTTGTAGAGGGTACATTTAATCAGAGTATGATTTGGCCTTTTGAGTTGTACGATCGGCCTCTATGTCATCTTCAAGAAGTTTGCCATGCTAAAGATATCTGTAGATTGATGTTATCTAATTATTTTCAGGGTCCATCTGGCTGACCTCCACGGGATCTTCTTTGGAATTATCGACTATTGAAGATTTGTCAAGTTGCTATAGGAATACTCTAGGTAGGATAGGTGATCTTGAGGAAGCAATCCATGCCAACTGATCTACTAGAAAGTTTTTCCTTCTAGAAATATGTTGGACTTTGAAACTAAAGAAATGCTTCTCTAGTATCCTAACTTCTGAAAGATAAAATGACATGACCGTACTTGAGCATTTATACTCCTTCCCTATTTGATTCACTACTAGTTGGGAATTGCCCTTCACTAATAGTCTGCGAATCTTGAGCGCTTTAGCTGCTAGGAGGCCTACCAGTAAATCTTCATATTCTACCACATTATTTGTAGCAGAAAAATTTACCTGGATGACATGTTTTATGCTTTTTCCAGTAGGAGAGATCAGGACTACCCTAGTCCCCAAGCCTTTTAGCGTCAAAGACCTGTTGAAGTACATAGTCCACTACTCATGGTTCTTGTACTCGGACCCTTGGATAGGCTTAGGATTTGTCCATTCAACGATGAATTCTGCTAAAGCTTGGGACTTAACAGCTGTTCATGAGATGAAGTGGAGATCAAACTCCCCAAGTTCGATCGCTCATTTTGCTATACATCCTGATGATTCCCTATTTTGGAGAACTTGACTAAGAGGGTTTTCGGTTGTCACCACAATTTTATGGGCCTGAAAGTAATGTCTTAGTTTCCTTGAAGTCATAAGGAGGGCATATAATAGTATTTGTATTTTTGGATATCTCTCTTTTAGTCCATGTAAGACTTTGCTTACATAGTATATTGGTTGTTGGATATTATCACATTCAACGACTAGTATTGCACTGACTGATTGTGGCATAGCAACCAAGTATAAAAGTAAGGATTCTTTCGGTCTTAGAGAGACTAAGACTGGGGCACTCGTCAAGTATTTATTGACTCCTTTAAACGTGTCATTAGCTTCTTTAGTCCATTCGAAACTCCCATGTTTTCAAAGAAGTTTAAAAAAATGTAATTATTTTTCTCCTAATCGTGCTATGCAACAACTTAACGCTGCCATACAACTGGTTAGTTTTTGTACTTCTTTCTTTGTGGTTAGAGGATGCATCCGCTCAATGGCCGCTATTTTCTCTAGATTAGCCTCAATTCCTCTAGCTGAGACTAGAAAGCCAATAAGCTTTCCAGAAAACTACAAACACATATTTCTCTAGATCTAACTTAAGGTTATGTCTTCTTACGTTAGCAAAAGTTCCCCGCAAATCAAAAAAATGGTATCTGATGTTGACACTTTTTACTACTAAATTGTCAAAGTAGGCCTTTAAATTTTGACCAATTTATGGACTAAAGTTTTTTTTGTATTAACCTTTCAAAAACAGTACCAACGATTTGAGCCCAAATGATATTTTTCACATAACAGAAAGTTCTATATGGTGTGATGAAGGAAGTTTTCTCTTCATCTTCTTTACTCATACTCATTTGATGGTACCCAAAATATGCATATAAAAAGCTTAATATCTCACTACCAGAGGTAGTTGAATAAGCTTATCGATGTGTTGGAATGGAAAAATCATCCATCATACAAACTTTATCAAGATATGTAAAGTCTATATATATTCATCATTTCTTATTACTTTTTCTAACCATTACAGGGTTGGCGAGCCACTTAGGGTGGTGGACTTCATGAATAAACCCAGCCTTGAGAAGCTTGTCAATCTTCGACTGGATTGCTTGACCAATTTTTTGTTAGGCCAGAATGCTAGCATGTGCTCAATCACCTCCCTGGAGACACTGGGCATGTTGAATGCTTACCACACAAACACATCCGATTTTTCTCAGAGGATAGAGATGAGTGACTTTTCCTATTTAGGATCAAGTCATGTCCTGACTTTGACGATTCTTAAAGGTGTGTCCTTATCGAGAGGTACCTCTATGACTTGATCATTGAGTTTTGGAGCCACTTTGGGCCTTGAATGCTTTACTTATGTTGAGGGCAAGTTATCATTCCTGGTCAATAATTCATCAACCAGTTCGAGGGACTTGCGGTCATAGGCATACGCCATCTTATCCCCTCGAATTGTTATGACCCCTTTCGGCCCTGCCATTTTGAAACTTTAGTAACCATAGTGTGTGGTCACTAGAAACTTGGCTAAAGCCAGTTAGCCAAGGATCCCATTATATGAAATTTTGAAATCTACAACATCAAATAAGATTCTTTCCATTCAGAAGTTACTAGGAGTTCCAAATGTAACCGTAGGGACACTTGTCCGATTGGTTTGACTGAAGATCCCGAAACTATGCCATGGAAGGCATACTTGACATGTTTTATTTTAGACTTAGGAACTTGTATTTCTTTAATAGCTCATATAAATAAAATACTAAGAGAACTACCCTCATCATCTAGAATTCGATTAACCTTGTAGTTGTTAATAGTAGATTCTACTGTGATAGGGAACCTACTTGGTCGAGTCGAAGCAATGGGGCAGTCTTTGCTACCAAAGGAGATGATTGTTTTTGACCACCAGGAGGGCTTGATGGTGATCAGATCATCAGTGAGATTCACCTCGTGTTCTGCGGTTTTCATTTGTCTTTTGGAATAGTTGAAGGATGATCCACCAAGTATTACATCAACGGTGCGCTGTAGCTCTTGATACTTTATTTCTTTATCTCTGTTCTTGTCCTCTTTGGTGCTCAATTCTCCAATCTCCTGGATAGAAGGGGATGGGCCTTTGCTAGAGTAATAATCTCAAGCTTCTTTTGCTAGGCAAGATAGTTGCGGACATTGTGCCCCGCCATTTGGTGAAGTGGATACCATATTTTGCTCTTCTTAGATTCATCAATTGGAGATTTCACTTTGTTTCGAATATAATAATCCTTTTTACCTTTAGAGTATTTTTCTAGGATCGCAAGGACTTCCTTGGCGTTAAGCTTGTGATTCTTCTTATTCTTTTATAATTTCTTGGCTTTCTTTTCATTTTTCTCTTGGCCTAGCTGAGGAATCTTCTTTAATCATTCAATGACTTTGTTCCATTCGACCGCTTTGCTAGCGGTAGCATACTTGTTAGCCGTGTCGAACATCTCGACGATTGTTCATGGAGGATTCATAACGATGTCCTCTGTAAACCACCAATTCCTTAGTCCGATCTTGAATGCCTGGATAACAAAAGAATCGTCTACTTCTAGGATAGTGTTATGAACTTGACTGAACCTTTTAATGTACTGCCGCAAAGTTGCATTGGGTTCTTGTTGGATCTGGTGAAGGTCATCTTCCTTACCGAGTCACAGGGTCGATCAGATGTACCTTGTAAGTTGGCGATCAATAGATTGCAGAGTTGTTCCCAAGTGTAGATCATTCCAATCGGTTAAATATGTAACCATGATCGAGTAGAGATCTCGAGAAAAGTTGGCAAATAGTTTGCCATCATGTTGTCATCGCCCCTGCAACCCTGATTGCAGTTGTATAAATTTGTAAGAATTCCAATGGATTCTGCTACAGTTGTATAAATTTGTAAGAATCCCAATGGGTTCTGCTTCCCATCTAATTTCTCAAGGTTAGTTGGTTGGAACCTTTCCAGCCGACACACTACCTGAAGGCCTTTTGAGAAAGCTCGACAACCCGTCATTAAGTCATGGCACCTTCTTTGAAAAGGAGCTAGATGTAGTCTGTCGAAGATCTATTCCTCTGATAGTTGTAGTATAGAGTTGGTGCTCCAATCTGATCATGGATACTCAAATGGTGTCTCTGACGAGTTGTTTGGTTTAAATGATGTCGTAGATCACCTGGACCGCGTCCCCTATTTCATCCCTCATGATGAGAGGGAGGGGTTGCTTTATTATCAAAGAGCCTTGTTCCCTCATGACTTCCTTGTCGGAACCTTTGAGCAGGTCTTGTACCAACTGATGGATGATTGTCAGTCTGACCTCGTTAGCACCTGTCGTGCAAGGAGTGCATAGAGAAAGTTAAGGTTTGGCTCTACAACCACTTCTATTCCTGATATATCACTGTGCACTACATGATTCATTGGAGGATCTCCGATACCTGACCTGCAACTTGGGCATATCCCAGGGTTTCTGCTGGAGTAGGGTCTAGGTTGTTAAGAATATCATGGGCACATTGTAGATTTTGGATAGTTACTGACGGTCTTAAAGTGTTCTTATTAGCGGAAAGAGTACGATGATTCGAGTTTCACCCAAAGTTCTATGCTCACTCTACGCACCTGAGCAAATGCATAGGGGTAGGAACAGGTGGATTATGTGGTCAACATCCACCAATTTTGTTATTTTTGGCTCCTCTGAGTGATGCTGGAGAGTTCGTACCATCTCGACCAATAGATTGTAGGGATCTGTCGCGAACATTCATGCATAGTATTTGTAGCTGTATCACCAATTATATTAACCTCGTACTTCTAATAGGAATATCCTGAGGAACTCCCATTGAAATTAACGGAGAGCCTTTCATCACTTTAGCAAGGAGCTTCCACGATGGATAATTATTGGAGACCATAGTTTCCAAGGGACTATGTGGTGGACTCAACCTGATTCAACGAATTACTAATTGAATGGTGACTACTATTGTTTTTGCCCACTTTCTGCCAGGGGTAATTTCATCAACACTATGACTAGACGTTGACCAGCTCCCATAATGCATAGGAGTTGTTGGTGGATGTGGTCACCCATGATCGAATTGAGAGTACTCTGACCCTTTGATCGCAGCATCGAGTTCTTGTAGTCATGTTTTCTAGTCAAGTGTGTTGGACTTTTCGTGGTGCTTGGGCACTCTGACAACGTTGGGATGCCTGACTCCCTAGGAAGTGTTGATGAATGGGTGGCGTGTCTTTTGCCATCCGGTCGACCTCGTTGGGTGCAAGGATTGGTGACCCTGAGATGGAGGATGATGACAAGGAGGCATCCTGTTCCATGGTATAGATATATGCGTCCATATCGAGGTCAGCATAGTTTGCTAAATTGAACCAATTCCCCTCATCCTAGGTTCCCATCATGATTGCATAGACAATGTCGACAGAAATCGGGGAGAATGATGATGTTGATGAGAACCTTGAGGGACTCAGCGCTATCTCCCCACGGACGGTGTCAGCCATCGATGATCAGATCATCGATATTACGAATTGTGGTGAAAAGCCCAGCCTCACAAAAGGACTTGGAAAGGAGAAGGAGGAGTGTCTTTATTGTTGTGTTAGGATTAAAATGTGCTCCTATAGAGTGATTACAAAGGGGATGTTGCTAATCCTAACTTTGGTATTTCTTGCCTCTGTTGTCTAATACTTGATCTTGTGTGTCTTCGTCTATTGATTGATCCCTCCATTCATCTTCTTCTGTAAGGCTTAAATAGCATCAAAGAAGTGTCAATTGTTCCCCTGGAACAGGTGCCTTGTCGATTCCTCACGCCTAGCCGAGCGAGTAGTTGCTGTCAGTAAGATAGATCTGACAAATAACTGTTGATTGGTTATCTGTCAGTGGAAGAAGATCATTGCAACAACCTGAGACAATTGTTGTCGGAGGCATAGGGCTGAATCATCGTGCGGTTATTGAAGTTAAGGACGCACATGCCCTATTTCACCACATGGGAAATTACCTTAAGTTAATCCTAGTTATTGGATTGTAGGATCGCCGAGTAGTGGCTGGTTGGATAATAATCCTTCGACTGAAGATACTCGGGTAGTAATCCTCTGACCAAGGGTACTTATGTAGTATTACTTCAAACGATCTACAATCACAATAGTGTAGAGCCTTAATTACATATTAAAGCCATGTTTAATAGATTATCCAATCCTCGTCTTGTACCGTAATGCCTAGGCGCCCAAAATTCTTTCTTTTATAATCAAGATGACGTCAACTTATTCT
Organism: Dendrocalamus latiflorus; assembly: GCA_017311315.1. Classification (NCBI taxonomy): domain Eukaryota; kingdom Viridiplantae; phylum Streptophyta; class Magnoliopsida; order Poales; family Poaceae; genus Dendrocalamus; species Dendrocalamus latiflorus. The sequence continues at coordinate 12,709,902 of CM029670.1, read as the reverse complement.
TTTTTATATCAATATGTAAACTCTTAGTAGGAGGTGGAGTAATGGAGTACGACTCTACACCTGTTAGAATTCAAATCCTGATGCCCTCCTTTATAGACATGTGATTGCGTTTTAGTTGGAACTCTATAAGGCCAGTCTCAGTGGAGGTTTCATATCCCAGTTTCCAACACATCCATATTTTAGAAACAGTGCAGAAGAGTTTCATGGGGTGCATTTGTGTGTGTGCATGCATGGTGATGTGTGCACACGAGAGTCTACCCTGTAATCGGAGGGAGAGAGAGAACTAAGATATTATCACTAGTTTTTTATACTAAGAGACAGATATAAAAACACTGTGTCATCTCTTGATTCAATGTGATAATCGAGGTTGCAATCTGGAGCTGTGTTACGGAGTATATATTGGTGGTTATTAAACTGCCTTCAGTAGAAATTATTCTTGAGTCTAGTTGCCAGTGGCGGAGCTTGAGCTGATACTAAGAATAGGTTCTTTTCGATTGTGGCTAATGGTTTATGGTTATGGTTGATGGTTTTTGCTTCTGACATAAGTGTTTATGCGAACAAACTAAATACTAATAAGCCGTTTTCAAAAGCATGGCTCGATAAGCCGCTTCGAAAAGATGATGGGGAAACTGTCTTGTTTGTTTGGGGAAGCCATAAGCTAAAAAAAAGATAAGATATGCTTAAGTATTATAAATGCTACTATCTTCTCTTAAGAAATCTGGAAATGGTGGGGCGGCCATGGCCCAGGTTGGCCTGCATTATCCACGGCCCCTGCCGACTGCAAGGAACTGGTTGACGCTTGGAGCAGGCATGATGAAAGGTCGGCAATTAGCCTGTGTCCGTAAGGAACCACGAGAGCTAGGGTCAGATTTTGAGGTCCTCAACGTGGTTTTCAAACATAGGGAGGTGAATAATTCTGCGCATTGTTGCGCAAAGTTTGCATGCAATTCTTTTTAGCCAACGGTGTGGGTTTCTTTTTGCCCCCGGTTCCTTGTAAGTCGTAGCCTCCATTCGCGAGGACTCCGTTGCTCTGCAACTTAATTAAAAGCTCTCGTCTTTCTCTCAAAAACAAACTTAAACTACATAACCAAGATGATGTAACTCTTCTTAACTCTCTATAATCAAGCGTGTACGTGATATAGCGCCTAGTTTAAACCTAAAATAAGATGTGAGGTTTTTTTCTTTTTTAGAAAAAAGATGTGAGGTGATTGGTCTTTACTATTTCCTGAATCGCGTGAAGCTGGTTCTACATCAACAACCAACTGGATCTGCAAACGGATTTTCAACTAACAACCTCTGCTTGATTCTCCCCCTATCTAGAGAACAAAGGCTATCCTGTCGGAGCCAAAGTGACTCGTAGTCATGCATGACTTGTACAAACGATGAAACGATTCGCGCTAAGCATAACCGAGCCCGACAAGCATATCTGACTACATGGAAGTACGGGGGTGGCTATGGCGTGCAAACCAATGGCGAGCGTGTGGCAATTCGGCAAAAGCCTCGATCCTTCCATCAGATGGGGGTCATACCAACGGAATTCCTCGAGCGCGTGGTGTTGGTATTAATTTTTACTGATAAAATTTGACTATAGCTTATAATTTAAAATAAATAATGGTGACTAAAAGAAGTAGCTTTTAGGACAAGCCATACAAAAAAGTGAGGAAGAAATAGGTGTGCATGACAAGAGTAAGAGGAGTAGGGTTGATGATGCACCCGCGATCTCTGTTTTATCTATAAAACGAGATAGTAGTGAGAAAAATAAAGAAGCTACTTCAAATAATAGATGTTCATGTCGCCTTTTAGTTTTTCTAAATAGAAATTGGACACGTAAACCAATTAGGACCTATTCTAACCCTATCACAGCTCCGCCAAACCTTGGCGCCGAAGTCATCTTATGGGCCTGTTTGGGAGAGCTCCACCAACTTCAGATTCACGAAAAACGTGGATCTGGAGCTGGATTCACCGTGGAGCAGCTCCATGGTGGATCTGGGATTCGTCAAAGTGTTTGGTACAGCTCCACCTCCCTCTCTATCCCACTTCCACCTGGGCCCCACGCGTCAGGGGGCAAAAATGAAAAAAAAAATCCCGGCCGACGCAGGCGCGGCAGCGGCCGGCGGGCGAGGCGGCCGGCAGGCGCAGGCGAGGCGGAGAAGAGGAGGAGGCGGAGCGGCCGGCGGGCGCAGGCGCAGGCGAGGCGGAGCGGTGGCTGGGGGGCGGCGCGGCGCAGGCGCAGGCGGAGAAGAGGAGGAGGCGGAGAAGAGGAGGAGGCGGAGCGGCCGGCGGGCGAGGCGGAGCGGAGCGGCCGGCGGGCGAGGAGGAGGCGGAGCGGCCGGCGGGCGAGGAGGAGGCGGAGCTCCCGGCAGGCGCAGGCGAGGCGGAGCTCCCGGCGGGCGCAGGCGAGGCGGAGAAGAGGAGGAGCGGCCGGCGGGCGAGGCGGAGAAGAGGAGGAGGCGGAGCGGCCGGCGGGCGAGGCGGAGCGGAGCGACCGGCGGGCGAGGAGGAGGCGGAGCGGCCGGCGGGCGAGGAGGAGGCGGAGCTCCCGGCAGGCGCAGGCGAGGCGGAGCTCCCGGCGGGCGCAGGCGAGGCGGAGAAGAGGAGGAGCGGCCGGCGGGCGAGGCGGAGAAGAGGAGGAGGCGGAGCGGCCGGCGGGCGAGGCGGAGCGGAGCGACCGGCGGGCGAGGAGGAGGCGGAGCGGCCGGCGGGCGAGGAGGAGGCGGAGCTCCCGGCAGGCGAGGCGGAGAAGAGGAGGAGCGGCCGGCGGGCGAGGCGGAGAAGAGGAGGAGGCGGAGCGGCCGGCGGGCGAGGCGGAGCGGAGCGACCGGCGGGCGAGGAGGAGGCGGAGCGGCCGGCGGGCGAGGAGGAGGCGGAGCTCCCGGCAGGCGCAGGCGAGGCGGAGCTCCCGGCGGGCGCAGGCGAGGCGGAGAAGAGGAGGAGGCGGAGCGGAGCGACCGGCGGGCGAGGAGGAGGCGGAGCTCCCGGCAAGCGCAGGCGAGGCGAGGCCGGCGGCCGGCAGGCGCAGGCGAGGCGAGGCGAGGCGCAGGCAGGCGCAGGCCGGCGGGCGAAGAGGAGGACGGCGCAGCGACGGGAAAGAAAGAAAAACGAACCGTTTTTTTGTGTAATCAGTGGCATGGTGGGTAATTTTCCCCAACTCCACCAATTTGAGTTTGGTGGAGCACCCCTTGAGGTGCTCCACCAATTTGGTGAATCTGGAGCTAGATCCATGGTTTTGGTGGAGCAGATCCACGGTGGAGCTGCTGGAGCTGGAACTGTTTGGCTTGGAAAAGTGGATCTGAATCTGGATTTGGTGAATCTGGAGCTGGTGGAGCTCTCCCAAACAGGCCCTATATCCGGACAACGGGACAAGCCGTGCTGGAGTGGTGTGGTGGCGTGAGCGGCAACAAGGTTTGGCTCGGTGTTCGTCCCCCTTCCAACCGGGCCCCGCGTTGTCCCAGCTGCGTGGACAACTGCCTCATTCTCCGGCACGCCCCCACCAAACATCCGTCGTGCTGGAACATCGAGGTGCACGTACGTGTCCAGCACATTACACGCAGGTGTAGTATCATGGGAAACAAAGCAGCAAGCGCCGACGGCCAACTGGCTCGTGCATGGGCCGGCCCTTCATGTGTATTTCAGTATTTTGGGGAGTATCACGTCAGAAAACTTTGTCTAATAATTGGCCCCATTTATTTTAGCTTGAGCTTTTGGTTTCTAGCTTATTTTTCACTATTCATAAATTTCGTCTTTTTCTGAACTTTTAGTTTTTTTTAGCTTTTTTGCCGGTTCTTTTTTTCCTATATTCGTTCGTGTTATCCGTAATGAGCTAACATAATTTTTTCTATTTTATTTTTTTTAAATTTTATTACGCCAAATAAGTCATCTTCAGTTACAGTGAAATTTTAGTCGCTACAGTGTAATTTTAGCTATAAACTATATCTTTTCAGTCTAACTGAGCAGGGAATGCGGTTGTAGTTCCTTTTGACGTCAGCAATGATCGCTGCGTCGTTGCTCGGTCACAAGTCACAGGCAGATGCATATGCGTTTAGTGGCGGCTGCGTTCTGCCGTAGTTGGAGCTAACGATATACTCTAATAACGTAATTAAGTACTAGTAACCTGCGCGCATGCATATAGCTAGTTTATACTCCACGTGCGTAGTCGCGTAGATACATTCCTGGCGATTTCTTAAATGAGAAAATCTAATGGAGGGTATACTGTCCAAGTCCATCCTAACGACATATCATTCAGCCATTGATCTGAAATGTCATGTCTTTTTTATTTCCTCCATGTGTAGATAATACAGGACCGTTGATGTGTTGGATTCGTTGCACCGAGAGCCATTAGATGAGAGATGCTCCTGAACCTTCTTGCCCGAGCCAAACTAATGGGAAACATTATCTATCCTAAATTCACATGGAACACTCGTTATTCCTTTCTCTCTATCTCAAAATCCAGATGGGAGCTCGTGGGATCTCGGTGAGGAGGCACGGCGCTCAGTGGCGATGGCCAGTGGCTCTCAGTGGCGAGGCACGCCAAATTTTTATGACGGCACAGTGAGAGGCCGTGATGAGCTTGATGATGAACAAATTTGTAACCCTCATTAGTAGATTCATTTCCAGTGGTTTCCTGATTGAGCCGATGAGACACACGATAGTGCTTGGCTCGACGTTGTGTTGCTATGAGGCCTTGGTGGAGCTCGCCTTCACGGCATGGGTGACGAGGTTGTAGAGGTGCTTGACTCAGCAAAACGTGCCATCAAGGCCTCATGGAAGCTCTCGGCTCAGCGACATGTAGCAGCCGTGTAGCCGTAGGCAAGCTCGGTGATAGGCGGGAAGGCTAATAATCATGGCGTCCTAACAAGTGTGGGGCCGTCGTGACAAGCGATTGCTTGGACATAGGTGAGCACATTGGTGGATTTTGCTCTTTGTTTGATTTTTTATGAAGTTGAGTTGGTTAAGTTTTATAAAATTTTATGTTTAAGTTTTATGGTGTATCTTGAGGTTTCATAAAAATTTTTGTAACAGATTCATGAAGTTGAATTTTTTTTTGTAGCGGAGGTTCCATAAAATTTTGATAGATTTCATAGCTAAGTTTTATGAAATTTCATGATGTTTCATTACTAAGTTTCATAAAATCTTAGGAGATTTCATATCTAAGTTGACTAACTTTTATAAGGTTTTATATCTAAATTTTATGATGTTTCATGAGGTTTTATAAAATTTTAGAAGATTTCATACCTAACTTTACTAAGTTTTATGAAATATGTTCGAAACTCTATGAAATCATGTAAAACTCATGAAATTTAGAAGAAAAAAAACCGATGAGACTTAGGTGTTGCTCGTTTGAGCTGAAATAAGCTAGTTTATGGCTGAAATTGCACTGTAGTTGATGGTGACTTATTTAGCATAACTAAATTTAAAAATTTTAAAAATAGAAAAAACATGTTAGCCTATCATGGATAACGCAAACGAATATATGAAAAAAGAACCGACAAAAAAGATTGAAAAAAAAAACTAAATTTACAAATAATAAAAAATAAACTAGAAACTAGAAGTTAAAGCCAAAATCAACTGCCCTTATTTACATGGTTAGAATCCTTTCTAACAGACTCGAGTAGCTTCCTGCACTTACCAACGTACGTACATGGTTGCAACTTGACATTCCACGTCTGCCGCTATATATACTTCTGCGTGCACACTAACACAAGGCGTATTGCTTTCCACCTCGAACATAAACCGACTCTTCGTCTCGCATCGCTTGCTACGGCTCCGAAACCTCGACAATAAGAAGAGAATTGAAGGCGCGTTGCACGCACGCGACGGCTCCGTCTCCATCGATTGATGGAGCCCGAGAAAGGGTCGTCCTCGCTCCTCGGCAACCTCCGGACGGCGGTCAAGAAGGTCCGGTTCCTGCTCTCTTTTAGCGCGACGCGGTGGATCTTCTCCTCCATTGCCGGCGCCCGCGCCGACGCTGTTGCCGGCGCAACGACGCCGCGCCGCGTTAGCTTCAACTCGCGGCCGAGCCTGCTCGACGCGGAGGGCAGCCTCGCATCGCCCGCCAGGCCAGCTGGGCCCTCCAGGGCGGCGAGCCTCGGGGCGAGGAGCGTACTGTCGCGGACGAGCAGCGCTCCGGCGACGGAGCTCTCGACGACGCCGAGCGGCGCGTCGTCGCCGCCGGGGGGCGACGATATCGACCGCCGCGCCGAGCAGTTCATCGCCAACTTCTACAAGCATATACAGATGGAGCGGCAGGTGTCTCTGCAGCTGCGGTACTGCAGGGAGAGTAGCTTGGAGAGGACGCCTTCCAGGTGACGGATCCATGGATACAAAGTCCGTGAGAAGATTGCGAAGCAGAAGTTTACACGGATCTCCCAGAAAAAAGAGGAAGAAAAAGTGTATATGGATTTAGATGGGTCTTTTTTCGTTCCATCATTTCGATCTGCACATCCTTTTGTTTTTCATATACTTTATGATTTGTTTGCATAATTGAGAGTGTACATACAAAATAATGGCTATTTCTTTAGTAATTTATAAACAGCTCAATTTTAAAATTTCCCTATGTGTTGGACTGGAAGACTATGGGACAAATTACTCTTATTAAAGGGTTTTGTTAAACGTCATCCAGATGTTTCCTTTCTAACTATCATTCAGATTTAGGATCATTGGATTAAAGATTCAATGATCATGAATTCCCCCCTCCCCTTGAATTCTACCCCCTCCCTCTTAAAAAATCTCCCTCCTTTAAAAACAAGAGGCATTTTGATCTCTAATCCAAAGGTCACAAATTTGGATGATAATTAGAAAGAAAACATCCGTACCCGATTACAATCTTTTTTCCGATAATCCTATGGGACTTATGTTCTATGGGTAGGGATTAAAACGGATCGGATACGATCGAATAGTCTCAAATACAAATACAAATACAAATCAATATTTTTAAAATGAATACGAATACGAATCCAAATATTCTCGAATACGAATCAAATGTCGTAACAAATACGAATTCGAATCAAATATGTACTTAATTCGATCGAATACGAATATCCTCCTACAATTTCTGTAACAACTTAATTCGGTCGAATTCGAATGCCACTAGGCTTAGTTGCTGGGCTGATCGGTCGGCATTGGAAATGGATTCAAATACGAATACGAACATTCTCTAATGCAGATACGAATATTGTTGAATACGAACATGAATGTTTTCAACGGAGTTGATAAAACAAATACGGATTTTATTTACCACATTTGTATTTTCTCAGATATAAATATCGGATAAAACAGATTATTCTTTACCTATCCATGGGACGTTTCTCACCGGACAACCCATGCATCCACACCGAATTACTGTCGTCCCATCGCTGGGCACGAAATTTCCTTCTGCCAAGTCCACATGCGTGCTCTGGTCCAATATCATAGGATGCATTTGTTCGCTGTCACTTCACTCTCGTCCCCTAAAACCTTAGGTGCCGCTCGGTTGGGCTGAAATAAACCGATTTATAGTTGAAAATTATACTGTAACTGGCTGAAATTGCACTGTAGCTGATGGTGGCTTATTTGATGTAATTAAATTTAAAAAATTAAAAATAGAAAAAAAACAAATTAGCCTATCATGAACAACACAAACGAATACATGAAAAAAGGCTGCAAAAAAAAAAGCTAAAAAGCCAGAAAAAGATGGAATTTAGGAATAATAAAAAATAAGCCAGAAACCTGAAGTTCAAACCGAAATGAGTAGGGCATTAGAATTGCCACACCGGTCCTAAGATGTTGAATCATCTACATGCAAATTAGGCACGACCCACACGCAATTCGTCGGCTCTTTCATCCCGTAGAAAGTGGGTTGTACATCTTGGTCTCCAAATCATAGAACGATGCATGCTTTCCATCCTCCGAATACCTTGGGAAGTAGATCTTGTTGCCATGTCCAGCTCCCCGCGAAAGCCACGGCAAACGAACGCCCTATAATCTACAAACAAAGCTGCGCCGCCGATGTCCTCCACCTCGATCCAGGCCATCTTCATCTTGTCGAGCTTGGACACCCGTGGGGGCACGTCGGCATTAAGCGAAACACAGATTCCAGCTCAACTAAGTAGCAAAACTTTGATCCATCATGGTTATCATCGAAAACGTTTAGCTCGGCAGAGACCGGCTCTGGATTGTCAAGCACTCTCGAGCTGTTGTCACTCGGGTTAAAGACGCCGTGGTTGCCTTCCTTCCAAGCCAATAGAATTGTTACACCATGTGGTTAGGTTTAGAATATTTTAGTGATAAGTAATTGATAATAGTTAATTTGTGATGAATAATTGATGATGTTGCTTACTGTTACTTGAGATGTGTTGCATGTGTAAACTGATATAGGTCAAGTTGGGACGAACTCGTGCCGAAAAATATTCTTTGGTTTTTGTATGTGCAGATTGAGCATGGAGGTGATCATGGTCGGTGATGAGGTGGACCGAAACTAGGACATCTGAGGTTTAGACGGTCAAGGATGTCATGAGATTGTCGTGCTTATGCTTGGAACGCATGGAGATCAGAGATGGATGATACACGTTGGAGATACGGAGGTGCGGTCCTGAGACTACAACATGTGGTGGATGATGCGTAAAGAAGCTACATGACAAGTTAGAAAAGTTAGAATTTTGGAAAATCCGTGTTAGAAAGGATTTTAGGCCTCTCTGCTGTTGGAATTGAATTAGAAATCATGGGCTTAGGATAAGTCCGAGTTTTGGGCCCTATACTATAAATAGAGATGGGGTTAGCGACTAACCCTGTGGCTTTTGGAGATACTAATTTCGTGCTAGGGTTTAGGGTTGTCAAGAGGGCACTTTGTAGATTCAAAATAAAATTTAGATCTAATTTGGAAGAAAAGGAATCTGATCGCCGGCACGTTTCACTTCGCGTCATCCTCATCTCCTCGTCTTGTCTGGCGCATGTCATCTATTCTTGTTCCAGGGAGAGCAGCACCAGTAAGGCGTCATTTTTGTCCTCGATCTCTGTCGCGCGTGAAGTCCTTGGCCCGCTCGTTCCTCACGGCGAGAAAAATCAAAGCCATGTGCATTGAGTTGATTTGGGTGAGCTTTTTCCTCGTCTGGCTGCGTGCACCCCCATCTTAGATCTTCCAGCTTTCACGTGTGAGGGAAAGGAAAGCATTATTTTTGGGCCTCGGTTCTTTGTTCCTCGATCGGTATGTATTTGTGTTCCATCCATCACATGAGTCTCTCAACAAACGGCATCATCAAGTAATTGTGACCAGCCATGACTTAAGTTCACTTTGATTAGTCAAGGTAATTAATCAACTTTAATTAGTCAAGGTAATTAATCAAAGTTGAAGCCACACATCAATCTGTCACAGCTGAAAGCGACAAGGCTGGTTTTTAATTTGTTGCTACAGTAAAGTACTATTTGTTACTGTGCCAGGGAGAGAGAAAATTTATGTTATTTTATTTCTTACTGTTTTATGTTTTTGTTGCTACTTTTTGTTGTGTTGGTAGGTTGAAAAACCAGGAGACTACAGATTTCAAAAAATAGTTCTGCTGCGCACTGCAATCATTCACCCCCCTCTGATTGCCATCAACGATCTTACAAGTGGTATAAGAGCAGGTTGCAATGGCATCAGATCGGGATCAGTTTTCAGGTAAGGCAATATTTTTTAATGCATCAAACTATCTCTATTTGAAAACCCGCATAGAGATTTTTCTTCAAGCACAAGGTAATTCTATCTGGCAAAAAGTTGAAAATACATATGAAGTGCCTCATGTTGTTACAATTGAAAATTCCTCTGACGTTGAAGCTAATGCTAAGGCTGTAAATATCTTATTATAAGATTTAAGTAGAAATGAGTTTATCAGAATTACTCACCTTAAATCTGCAAGTAAAATTTGGACCACTCTAACGGATTATCATGAAGGATGTAAATCTGTTAAAGGTGCGTTAGAATCAATTCAAAAAGGAGTATTCTAAATTTGAGATGAAACCTAGAGAATCAGTAGATGCACTTTTTGATCGTTTCAATAAAATTGTTAGTAATTTGCAATATGTTAATGTCACATATTCTGATTCTGATAATGCTTATCAAATTTTAAATACTTTGGATATGTCTATGAATATGTTAGTCACTACTATTAATCATTCTGTTAACATGGAAACACTCACTTTGTATAATCTTTATTCCAAGATGAAAACACATGAGATTGATGTTTTGGTCAGGATAAACAAGACTAATTCTTTGGGCCTAATGACTAATCAAGTTGACAGTTCTTCTATTGTTTCTTTGTCTGCATTGTGCTTTATTTCATATGAATAATTAGAATAAATTCCAAAAGAGCAGCTTGTACTTCTCTCTAACGGGGTGACCAAGGTAATTAACAATGTCAAATCAAGACGGAGAGGAGCTCCAATCAGATGCTATGAGTGTGGTGACCTAAACCACATTAAGATGAATTGCCCCAAACTGAGGAGCAAGGAGGTCAAAGATGACAAGGCATCAATTTATCGCTCTCAAATCAAGATTGATCCAACACAAGATGCGCAATTATCGCAGGGCAGTCGACAAGATAATTTTAGCATTTGATGAGATTGTTTTGAGTGATGATGATTCTGAAAGCGACGATGAGGGCAATGGTACGAAGGCAAAGGAGGTGGACTACACAGGGATGTGTTTTATGGCCAACAGTGAGGAGCTCAATGATGATGATCTTTACAGTGATCCTAATAAGGCAAAACCTTCTTATACTAATTTATCTCATGCTGTGCTTAGATTGACAGAGGAGCTCAAAAAGTATAAAAAAATAAAAAAATCATGACTTCGTTGTTGAGAGCTTAAATTCTGAAATGCATAGAATTAGAGCCTATATTCCTGATAATGAATCTTGTGAGTCTTGCCAAGTTTTACATTCTGAGTTAAAGACTACTAGAATAATTAATATATCAAGGTTGGTTCAACTTAGTGATGTAACTGCTAAACTCGATGAGTTAAGATTGGCACATAAGTCTTGTGATGAAAAGTTAAAACTTGCGAATAATGAAATTGAAAAGCAAGTCTAATTGTTCTACACGTTTAGAGTCAAATATTTCAAATGCTAAGTGTAAAGCTTACTCTAAATGTGAATTGCTAGAAGTTAGACTTAATTCATCTCAGGAAACAATTCAACAGATGCTTTATCATGAGATGTCTTCTTGCTCTAACTGCCCTAAGCTTAATACGGAAATAGAAGTATTGACTAGACAACTTAATGATTTTGCTGAAAAAGAAATATTGGTTTAGTCTAGTGCTTCTAAGAATTTTGTGAATGAACTGTTAAATGCACTACTTGTTCCACTTTGACTAAAGAAAATGAGTACCTTAAGGACACTTTAGAGAGATTCTCTTTTGGCAAGAAAAATCTGAATATGATTCTAAATAAATCAAAAACAAGTGTGAAAAATCGTGGTCTAGGATTTAATTTTGTTGAGCATGCCAAGAATAATCTACCTAAGGTTGTTAAGTTCATAGAAAGTGGGCTAATTGAAAAAAATGAGTCTCACAAAACTGTGTTTAAATCTGTTGGTTTTGTGTAAAATCATCAAATAATGTTATAGGTGCTAGCTCAGGTTGAAGATTGGTTCTGATATTGCTACATGATATATGATTTTATATGATTTAGATAGCTCTACTAAAAAATATGGCTTGGTTGCTTTATTAAATCAATGCACAGTGACTTGTATGATCTACAAAGCTTCTTAATTTTTTTTACTCTCATTACTCATTCTTAGAATTATTCCTTCTCTGAAGTTTCTTGATGATTGCACTGCCAAAGTGGAGAAATTAAAGAGAATGGAGAGATAATTGAGAAATTTGCTAAAATTGTTTCTCTTGTGTTGAGGGTAGGGGTGAAAACGGATCGGATAGTTTCCGACCGATCCGGATGAAAACAGATATGGATTGTGTCGGATCAGTTTTTCTTCAGATAATTCTCGGATCGGATACGAATACGGATTTTTTTTGTCGGATACGGATACGAATATAGTAGGCCTGATATCCGGCGAATACGGATACGAATACGGATTATCCGGATAATACGAAAACGGATATCCGAGATTTCAGCCCAACATTGCCCAGCCTAAGTCAGCCTCTCTCATCTCCCCTGCCACCAGCCCACTAGCTCAACCAAGTCGTAAGCCTCTATTACCATTAGGCATTAGGTTCCTTCGTCATATTAAATTACAAACACTATTAGCAAATATTTATGTTTATTAAAAAATAAATTTAATAGTGTTGGTGGATTAAAATTTTTACCGATTAATTGATGTACTCCCGTTTAAATTATTTTGTTGCAAATTTAAATATTTAATTAATTTATTAGTCACATGTAAATGGTAGAAATCCATTAAGAATTATTTAGGACTTTAGAAAAATTAACTACCACTGTGGATAAAAATACTTATGCTTGTTTAAATTTCATGAATGTTTTGACAATATAAACTACTTATGTGTTTTCATTGATTTTAGATGTATAGTTTAAGGGGTTTTTCATGTTCCAATAAATATTCGTGACTATTTTCGTTTTGATTCATATTCGCTCCACATCTGTATTTGATATTATTCGCATTTGTATTCGTATCCGAGGTATCTGTATTCGTATCCGCATCCGAGAAAAAAAATTGAAAACAAATATGGTAGAGACATTATCCGTACGTATTCTTTCCATTTATATCCCTAGTTGAGGGGGAGAGTTTTTGAAGAGATTTGAGATTTGTGGCTTAAAATACTTCTTTCGGCTTCAGTTCTTCGCTTATATCTGTTTGAAACTAATTCATCATGCGATTTTGAGGTGTTGTCAATGTATTTATAAAGGGGGGAGATTGTTAGACCATGTGACCTAGGATATTTTGTGATGAATAATTGACAGTGGTTAATTTGTAATGAATAATTGATGATGTTGCTTACTATTACTTGAGGTGTGTTGCGTGTGTGTGGACTGATGTAGGTCAAATTGGGACAAACTTGTGTTGAAAAATATTCTTTGGTCTTTACATGTGCAGGTTGAGCATGGAGGCGATCATGGTCGGTGATGAGGTGGACCGGGACTAGAATGGGAGATCCGAGGTTTAGATAGTTAAGGATATTATGAGATGGTCGGGCTCATGATTTGGGCATATGGAGATCAGAGATGGATGATACGTGATGGAGCTACGGAGGTACAGTCCGGAGGGTACGACACGTGGTTGATGATGCATGGAGAAGCTACGGGAGGTGCGGTCCTGGAGGCTTCGACACGTGACGAGTTAGAAAAGTTGAAATTTTGGAAAATCTGTGTTAGAAAGGGTTTTGGGTCCCTTTGCTGTTGGAATTGGATTAGAACTTGTGAGCTTAGGATAAATCCAAATTTTGGGTCCTAGACTATAAATAGAGATACGGTTAGGAGCTAACACTGTGTCTTTTGGAGATACTAATTTCGTGCTAAGGTTTAGGGTTGCCAAGAGGGCACTTTGTAGCCACCATAATTCAGATATAAAATTTAGATCTAATTCGGAAGAAAAGGAATCTGATCGCCGGTGCGTTTCACTTCGCATCATCCTTGTCTCATCGTCTTGTCTAGCTCACGTCATCCATTCTCGTTCCAAGGAGAGTAGCACCAGTGAGGCATCGTTTTGTCCTCGATCTCCGTTGCGCATGAAGTCCTCGGCCCGCTCGTTCCTCACAGTGAGAAAAATCAAAGTCATGTGCATTGAGTTGATTTGGGCGAGCTTTTTCCTCGTCTGGCCGCGTGCACCCCAATCTTAGATCTTCCAGCTTCCACGTGTGAGAGAAGGGAAAGCATTGTTTTTTGGCCTCAGTCCTCTGTTCCTCGATTGGTGTGTATTTGTGTTCCATCCATCACATAAGTCTCTCAGCAAAGGGCATTATCAAGTAATTGTGACCAGCCATGACTTAAGTTCACTTTGATTAGTCCAGGTAATTAATCAAAACACACATCAATCTGTCACAGCTGAAAGCGACACGGCTGGTTTTTAATTCGGCGCTGCTACAGTAAAGTACTATTTGCTACAGTGTCAAGTAGAGAGAAAATTTATGTTATTTTATTTCTTGCTGTCTTTTGTTTTCGTTGCTGTTTTTTGTTGTGTCGGCAGTTGAAAAACTAGAAGATTGCCGATTTGAAAAATAAATTTCACGGCGCACTATAATCATTTATCCTCCTTTAGTTGTTATTGACGGTCCTACAAGAACTCCCTGCAGAAGTAGACGGGACTATTGTGTGCTATCGGGAACGGCTCGTCGTGCTCAACCTCTAGCTCGCTCCAAGCGTCCTCTCCAGGCTGCCATGTCTGGACACCACCATACTTGCCGTAGTGGCTGCTATAGATGAAGACGCCGTAGTCTGGAGACGTCGGCACCAATGAGCACGTGACGCCATGGAAGCGGTAATAGGTCTGAAACACCGGCGGCTCCACCATATCCTCCGTGAACGGGTTTATGATGAAGATGTCGTCGATGTCGAGGCCAGCCGACTCAACCACCCAACCGGCTTTGGAGCCACGGAAAATGTGCCGGTCGGCACTGGTTTCGAACGCTGCGACTCCCATGGTGTACTCCTGGCCCCGTAGAGGATCAAACATTTTGCCTGTGCCATCTTGCTTGGAGAAGTGCATGGGTTGGACACCATGCCCCATGACTTGCAAAGGGCTGGAAAACGTAGACGATCAACCAAAGATAGGCTTGAGACGATCACCTCTAGCAATACTAATGGGATATCTCATATCATGCCATGGTGGTGAAGAGGTTCCTTGCTCCTCGGCATCCTTGTCCAAATCATTTGGCAGATTAGCCTGTGAGAGGACGTTTAGAAATAAGACACCCAGCTATAACTCGCTGAAAGAGAAAAATGAATAACTAGTTGGCAAGAGCAAAGAGCATCTGCAAGGATGCACAAACCTCATTCGACATAAGGAGACTCGACAAATCCAGTACTTTGAACCCCGTAGCTTGGATGCTGCTATGACACATTGCATCATGAACATTGGCAATTTGACACGTAATTTATTTACTCAACAATGCTTACTTGCTAACATAGTACATGGTTCATAACAAGCTTAAGAGAAAGGTTATCAAAAGTTAAGGCAAATCAACTCATTCTGCATGAACGGCCCAGTAGGCTCTACACCATGGCCTGGTAGGTTCAGGGAATCTGATTGAAGTTGATGGTCATGTTCAGGGAAACCATTTTCAGCCAAAATTCGGTGAAATTTGATTTTTCTTGGCCCACCCTGAAAAAGCTCAATTTAGTCAAAAAATTTGGCCTGTTTTGAATTTTCCGGCTCATCCACCCACCAACCCATTCAATCTTCTTTACTCTCGTCAGCTAATTCGCCTGTCCTCCATCTCGCTCTCTCCAACTCTCTCGTTTCCGTCTCTCTCGATCTCCATCTCTCTCATTCCCCGTCGGCACCAGCAAGAGAGGGGGGAGGCAATACCAGTAAGGGAAGGAGGGAGGCAGCGTCGATAGGGGATGGGAAGGCGGTGGCAAAGGAGGGGGAGGTGGCACCGGCAGGAGACGGGAAGGCAGTGGCAAGGGAGGGGGAGGTGACGTCAATAGGAGAAGGCGGGAGGCAGCACTGGTAGGGGAAGAGAGGAGGTGGTGTCAGCAAGGGACGGGGGAGGCAGCGCTGGCAGGAGACGGGAAGGTGGCGACGCGATGTTGACAGGGGGCAGAGGCGGCTGGGGATCTTCGAATATGTTTGTATTTTTTGAATTCAAATTATATTCTTGAATATTTTGACTAAATTTTTATGAAAAAAATTCAGGATTTTTTGAAATTTCCAAAATTCGGTTTGCTCCGAGGGGTTCAAAAATTTTTGTAAACCGAAATTGTTTCCCTGGTCATGTCATCCAAGCAGAACCTGTATGGCCTCTCACAATTGCAGCTCGACCACACAGTTGCCCTTCATGAAACCTTCTGTCGTTGGGCATGAGAAGCCGCAATCACTTGAATTGAGAAAGCCCGGTCACCGCCGATGCTCTCCAGCTTCCTCCACACCGAACCACTAGGATCCAAATGATACACGGCGATTCTAACGTGCGTGCCGTCATAAGGGCACCCGAAGTACAATCTCCGACATCATAAAGCCACAGCAGGAGCACCTCATCGCCGTCAAGCATTTGCACCGGTATATCTCCGGCATGATCGACTACGGCATCATCTACTCCAAACGCTTAAACGGTGACATTCACCTGACGGGCTACAGTGACAGCGACTTGGGGGGAGATGTGGATGACAGGAAGAGTACTACCAGGATCATCTTCTTTCTCGGTGAGATGCCAATTTCTTGGCAATCCCAGAAGCAAAAGGTGGTAGCGCTCTCCTCTTGCGAAGCGGAATACATCGCGGGCGCGGCAGCAACATGCCAAGCGGTGTGGCTCACGTGGCTGCTGGGCGATGTGATCGGCATCAAGCTCCAGCCGCCACATTTGAAGATGGATAACATGTCCGCGATTGCCTTAAGCAAGAATCCCGTTCTTCACGACAGAAGTAAGCACATTGATACTAAATTTCACTTCATTCGTGAATGTTTGGGCAGCGGGAAGATATGTTTGGATTTCACGAGTTCTCAGGAGCAGCTCGCTGACATTCTGACCAAGTCACTCGGACGCGCTAAGTTCTGTGAGTTGCGCGAGAAGATTGGCGTCGTCAAGGTCAAGTGAACCAAGCAAGAATTGGGGGGAGATTGTTGGGTAATCTAGCTTGGTTTAAAGTCTTTTCTGAACTTCACATGTCTAAATTAGGAGAGTCTGTTTTAATTTCGGTTTGAAGAGTCCAGACTGTTTTTTCGTTTTCGGTTTCTGAACAGTTCAGAGCGCGTGCAGAGTCCAGAGCGTGTGCGCGTCGTGGTTGTCACAGACACCGTTTTGTAATCAGTTTTGTAATCATATTCGTTCCTATATAAGAGCAATAGAATCATGAGAAAAGCTGTGATTCAGACAGCACCAAAAATCTTTCTGAAGTTCGTTGAGTTTTCTTGCGTGCGTGTGCTTGTTTTCATCATTGCTGGCAAGGGAAGCCGGAGGTAAAGACGTCAGAGACGATCACCTCTAGCAATGCTAATGGGATATCATGTCATGGTGGTGAAGATGTTCCTTGCTCCTCTGCATCCTTGTCCAAATCATTTGGCATATTAGCCTGTGAGAGGACGTATGGAAATAAGACTCGCAGCTATAACTCGCTGAAAGAGAAAAATGAATAACTAGTTGGCAAGAGCAAAGAGCATTTGCAAGGATGCACAAACCTCATTCGACATAAGGAGACTCGACAAATCCAGTACTTTGAACCCCGTAGCTTGGATGCTGCTATGACACATTGCATCATGAACATTGGCAATTTGACACGTAATTTATTTACTCAACAATGCTTACTTGCTAACATAGTACATGGTTCATAACAAGCTTAAGAGAAAGGCTATCAAAAGTTAAGGCAAATCAACTCATTCTGCATGAACGGCCCAGTAGGCTCTACACCATGGCCTGGTAGGTTCAGGGAATCTGATTGAAGTTGATGGTCATGTTCAGGGAAATCATTTTCAGCCAAAATTCGGTGAAATTTGATTTTCTTGGCCCACCCTGAAAAAGCTTATGTTCTGCTCATTTCGGCTTGAGTTTCTGATTTATTTTTTTACTATTTATAAATTTCGTCTTTTTCTATCTTTTCGATTTTTTTTAGCTTTTTTGCCGTTTCTTTTTTTCCGTATTTATTTGCATTATACGAGATAGGCTAATATGTTTTTTTTTCTATTTTTAATTTTTTTAAAATTTAATTATGCTAAGTAAGCCATCCTTAGATACAGTACAAAATAAGCCAACTACAGTAAAAATAAGTTATAAACCAGACTTATTCGGCCTAAATGAGCACAGCCTCAAAGAGAGAGCGCGTGCTTCACCCGAATTATATGCCTCCTCCCTCGGTACTCACCAGTTACGTTTGGACTGTGCCATCGACCACGTCTATCGCGAGGAGGTAACCATATTGCCAGAAATCCTGACACTGTTGCCCTCGACGTCCTCAACTACCAGTTTGGTCCGCTCTTCATCACCAGGGTGGCAGTAAAGTTGGAAATTTTGACCTGACGATTATCGGCAATCACCATGGTGCTGTTCGCCGGCAAACTGAGCACCCCGCACGTCCCCATAGATTCTGGTGGTTGATGCAACTGTGGCAGCGAAATCTTGGGACGGTGAGTTAGTAATACGCAAGAGGAAGCAGTCGCCGATGAGTTCGTCCAGCATCAACAGCCTGTTAGAAATTAGGCAAGTATGAGGCCCATTTCCTATAATTCCAAAGAATGCATAATTTAGTACCATATTAACTATCTAAATAGAGAGAAGATAATTTATAAGGTGGAGTATTTGCTAGGGCTGAAAACGGTCGGAAATGATCGGTAGGAGGTCAAATCACTTTCAGTTTCACATTATTTTCTCGAAAACGAAATCGATACGATATTGTCGGAAACGAGAACGACATCGATATTCCGGTAAATTCGGAAACGAAACTATTCGATCAAAAGTGCATCGATAACGATCGAAAATCATGAAAGCGATATCTAAAATACAATAAACACATTACACACCAATCTGCACAGCATGAAAATAGCTGTATATATTGACCTAGGTCACATGAAACATAATACTGTAGTAATGATCCATGGCACAAGAGGCAAGACACATATATTATATAGCAATAAAAACACACGACACAAAGCCACAAGCCCACAACCACAAGTGACATCATGGTCTTAATACAATAATACTTAGTTAGGTCTCACAAACACACAAAGCTGACAACCACATGACAAAGGCGTAGTCACAAACTCACAAACTAGAAAGTACTAGTACACTAGTAACTAAAATACAGATGTACATGTTGTCTCGAACACGTAGGATCTATCCGCGAAGAAAACGGAGTTCTGGAGGTCTAAATCAGAAGAAATCTCATTGGGGAAGAACTGGACTGTAATTTCTGAAAACCTGGAGGACTAAATCGCAAAATCTCCGATCCCCAATCCCACAAAAAACCCTAGCAGCCGCCTGGAAAGCCCGAGCCCGGTTCAACTCTTCCCTAACCTCCGTTTGCTTCCTCCCCAGCTCCTCCTTCTCCACTCTCGGCGCCGGCGAGACCGGGCCAAACTCGCCGGCGGCCAGCCTTCCTCTTCCTTCCCTCCGCAGCACCCGCGCGCCCTGCTCTCCCTTCTTCTCCACAACCGGCCGCCCCTCTGCTCTCCCTCCATCGCGTCTCCTCCTTTGCGTCGCCGCATCCTCCTCTTTTGGCCGCCCCCACCTTCTCCAGATCTACCGCCGCCTTCTCCATCCACCGGCGCGCCTTCCTTCACTGCTTCCCCTTCGGCGCGCCATCTCTCACCAAGCGCCGCCGTACCTCTCCTCCATCAGCGCCGCCGCAGTCCATTACTCCGGCAACCCGCCGCTCCACCGCATCTCTCTGTTGCTTCTCACCACCTACTACTCTCCTCCCTCCTCTACCACTTCTCCACCCGCGCCACCTACTCCAGTGCGCCGCCGCACCTCACCTCCACCGCGCCGTCCTCTTCCGCCAACTCCACCGCCGATCTCCTCCTTCTCATCCGGTCGCCGCTCCAGATCCCGCGCCCACGTCGTCCGCATCCAGCGCGCCACCCACTCACCACCGCTCCTCACCGCCTACTCCCGTGCGTCGCCCGCCGACCGCACCTTCACCACCGCACCGACACCAACGGCGTCCACATCGCCGACCTCCATCAGCGCCACCATCCCGACGCAATCCCGAATGGGGACTGGGGAGACCGGAGACTAATGGGCCTGGGCCGGGGTGCTCACGGTAATTATCGACGGTAATTACCGGTTAAATACAGTATTTTTCGAAAATGATCGGAAGAGAGCTAAATCGTTTTCGTTTTCATTTTCGGATGTTTTTACCGTTCTCGTTTCCGTTTTATCGGTTACCGTCACCGTTTCCGTTTAGGAGAAAAAATCGATAATTTCTCGAAAACAATTTTCGGTAACCGAGAATTACCGTTTTCGTTTTCAACCCTAGTATTTGCCACTTATTAAAACATGTGGCACATAGAATGAGGATAGTATGAGGACTTTGCCTAAACACATGTAGGCGCGCGTATTATCGTATTTTCGCGTGAAAAATCGTGTGACTTGTGACTTATGAGTGATATGATGCAACACTTGGTAGACCAAATCCACCTTTCCTTTTAAGAGTCATGCATTTCTCTCACCTTTTTAACTGTCCAGGAGCTGATAAACATTGCATAAATATCGTTATGTGGTTTGGTGAGGTAGTTACAAGTGTTTTAATTCTGTTTAATTGTGGCAGTTACTAATGAGTGATTTCAATATCCTTAAAAGGATCTAGAGATGTCCAGGAAAATAGACAAAATTCCTTCATTCTTCCACTTTCACTATGAATAGTAGTGATGTAGTATCAAGCTGCTCAATCACGCTGACATTTCTTCTCGGCAAACACCGGGAAGGGAGGATAGCAAGACCTCCAAACCATTGTAGCAAACAAAACCTGCATAGGGTGATAATAAAGTTTCTGGAAAGCGCTACCAACATGACTGTTTGGCTTCTTCTTCGACATCAACTGCTTCCACAACTGCTCGTTTCTACGCCGCTTCTCTTTTCTCCATTTCATGTCATATGTTTCGATGAGTGGTAAGGAACTCCACTTTATAAATTGCCTTCCCTCGAATTGGATAGATAATATGGTACTAAACCATATATGCATTGGAATTATAAGAAATTAGCTTCACACACATATAGGCCTAATTTCTAACAATCCTTCACCAATTCCAAAGCAAGTAGCAAAAAGATATTAAATATATTGTGCTAAAGTACTATTGATTATATCAATTTTTATATGTAAGTTTCGTATGGGTTGAATTTGCACATAGAATAACAAGATTCATTTTTCTGCAGCAGATAAATAAACTATGCCTTGAATTTATAGCTTTTCGTGGTCAGACTTCACTTGAAATCTCAACTAATACTAGGCTGCCAAAGAACCATGCCTAAACAGAGCGTTAAAAGGTCATGCTCCCTTATCTGCTCATGAGCTTTCTAGAGAATATCCATTCTTGTGAACTATGACCACACAATTAGCTTCAAGTAGGTGTATTCTTTCTAGCCATCTTGCACGCTAATATATTTTTCTCATTTCGACAATATAGTATATTAAGGCTTTATGCCAACATTCTATATAGTTAAGAATACTTTGTCTATTAGGACACAAGTACAATAAATATGTACTATTAGGACACAAGTACAATAAATACGTACTGTCTTGTTACAACTTGTTTTTTTTCATTGCCTAAGTCACAGGATCTCTGATCAAGAAGATATAGGTTACCATTGTGATGTAACACAAATAAGTCATTTCCATATCCATAGATGCAACAGAAATCGCTTTATGTGCTAACTCCTTTGTAAAAGGGTCTACCAGATTTTTCTCAGCATGAATATAAGTCACAATAAACACTCCGGAGTTCCTTAATTTTCTGACAGATTTAAGTCTACACTTCACATATATGGAGAACTTCATATTATCCTTAGTACTCATAACTTTAGCTAACACCGTTTGATTATCACAATCAGGAATGCCAGTATTGGTTTTCAACCAATGGCAAGTCCAACAGAAACTCTGTCAGCCATTCAGCCTCAACAGTGAATGTGTCAAGTGCTACAAGCTTTGCTTCCATGGTTGACCTTATCAGCATGGCGATAACTTGGCCAATATCACATTTATTTGCAAACTCTCTGGCAGGAGATAGTTGTATTGATTTAAATCACGTACATAGAGGTAGAGCTCATAAAGCTGCTCCATCAACGTCTGTTCCTCTACCATCTTGTAATTCAAGTAATTAACAGTAATAAAAGACTTATTCCTATTATCCCCTTCTAAATACTTTTCATTCAGTTCATCCCATAGTTTTTTTGCCTCCGTGAAGTTGACATAGACATCAAAAATCCGATTCAACAAGATAGCCAACAACCTAGCCAAAGTTGAGTGGTTCGTATCCTCCTAACGAGTTTTATCCTCGCCTTCCAAAGAAAGCTATAGAGGATCCAAGATGACCTAAAATAATTTAAGGTCAACCAACCACAGTTTTGTCTTAGTTTGCCAATGCTTAAAGTTTGCGTTGTCAAAGACATTCGGTTTAACAAAATCAGAGGATGAAGCCATTTCAACAAATATTATTTTTTGGATTGTTGGAAATTAAGCGGATTTAGCAATATTTCCATTTTAATTCTAATTATAATCAATCACAAGAAAGCATATATACAGTAAGTGAAAATGACATGAAAGTAAATGTATTACCTCTTAAAACAGATATACGATTTATATCATTAACGTATGGCTATATGCTTGATAAAACACACATGTGAGCATATAAAATCTGCATAATGCAAAATTTTAACATTTGATGTATTGCTCTTAGGTGAGGAGTTGCACAAGTTAAAAGAAACATAGCCTTCTACCACTCTTGTCAACTTTTCATGATCACAGTGACAATTTCTCGAAATTCTGCTAGTCTGACTTAAGCAAATATTACCTTAGTGTAGTATCAATGTCAAGAGCATGCAAAGATAACATATTCTGACTGAAACCAGTCACTAGCAACAGAGTAATACTACTACAGATAACTTATATGTTCAGCAACCATAGAATGAACATACATACATACACACACACACACAAAGGTATGTATGTATGTATGTATGTATGTATGTATGTATGTATGTATGTATGTATGTATGTATGTATGTATGTATGTATGTATGTATGTATGTATGTATGTATGTATGTATGTATGTATGTATTTTTAGCAAGATCTAACAACAACAGTATGTAATACTGAGCAAGAACGATAGCATAAGCAATTAACAGTGCTGCGAACTACACTCAACAGAGATAGTCAAGTAGTACATGAAAAATCACACTAGCAGAATAAGTCTTAACATGTCACTGTGATTTCATACTTGACAAAATTCTTCATTGAGCATTCACAAACCCACATTCCACCATGCAAACGTCCTCTCAGTGCTATATCTTATCACAAGTTTTAGAAATATCAACTAGCATGGTTGACAAATGCGCAATAAAAGGAGTAAAAGAGCAATCTCACAGAGCGGCAGCACTCCAAGCCATCGTGACGACCAAACAGGGGCTAGGCTCATCGGAGACGATGTACCAGAAAACCAATCACTAGTGAATACCAAAGAATCACCAAAGAGGCAATCGGAGATACAAAAGCCCTACTCCACATATAGAAACCCACCAAATTTGTGAAGCTGAGGTACAAGCCGATGTCGCACAAAGCCAACAGGAAGACAAGATGTCGTCGCAATCCACACGGTCGCAACTGAGCCGAAGAACTAGAAACTCACCACGCGTGAACGCACAGTCCAGCGAGTCAGATTCGTGAGCAGGAATCAAGAGGACCATTGCCTGGTGACCAAGCAAGCGTCACACCGCCGAGCTCTCCCACCACATCCCCAAGACCAAAAGGCCACTAAAGATCTAATATGTGGAATGAACTCTGCTCCTCTACCACACACACCCCAACTCCATCTCCAATCTTAAGCCGCGGAAGCTGAACCAATTGGAGAGAATCTGATGGCACCCACCACCGGAAGTCGAGGCTTTTGCCTAAAGAAGAGGAGATGAGAGGGGATAAGAAGGCATCGCCGGATCTGGATTCAGCCGAACAGCTACCACCCCTCTAATATCCTCCCCTTCTCTAAAATGTGAACCCCATGGGCATTTTCATTTTCTTTACCCGTAATGTGGTAAATTACAAAATGGCCCAACATACCTTTCTTCTTGACGTACACTAGGAAGGAGGAGAGGGGATCTCCAAACCATTGTCACAAAGAGATCCTTCATGTGGCGGCAATAAGATTTCTAGATAGCATTACCTGCGCGACCACTTGTCTTCTTCCTCGACATTGACTACTTCCATGCTCGCTCATTTCTACGCTGCTTCCCTTTTCTCGATCAACTCTACTATAACTTGTTTGTACGATCGATAAACTTTGTTATAATATTATTCTTATGTGTTTTATGAAGTACAATGAATTACCTGCTATTAGTTTTATTTATTGCATCATTAGTGTTTTACTGTATCTGTCTCCTATTAAAATTTAGAATTAAAATATTACTTATATTTCCACCATAGCTACTCGCCATACTTGATGCAGCCGAAGCAAAGCTTCCCTTGCATCTCATGAACAACTCTCTCGTGAAAGCTCGGGTCCAACGTGTCCACGAAAGTCTACATTTGCTTGTGCTTTCTATGGACTTGATCAGCTATGGCCTCGTGCCGAACCCGATGGCAACGGATGTTGGATTTTTTTAAAAACCCTAGATTGGTTTTATAGAAGTTTTTGTCTATCCTTTATTTCTTTATCTTATGAGGCTAGAGAGTAGGGACATATTTATAGACTCTATTTCTAGGTATTACAAAACAACCTACCTATTTTCCGGTACACCGTAAGACTCCTGAACCATGTTATCAACCACGATCAAACATGCCAGTTTTATGAGTCTAAAATATATTAATCCCTAGCACATGTGTAAGTCATGTGTTATGATCAGAGAGGTTACAAGATCAAATCCAAATTGATCATGTGGGTCAACAGCCTGCAGAGTCAATCATACAAAATAAACCCAGCTATTTCACCACACGAGTTAAATGTATACATGTATATTAAATTCTAGTAGACTCGATCTCAATAAATATATCTACCATATTCCAACACAGCTATCCTCTGTACCTCAAGTATCAATATATCAAGTTAAATTCCACATTAAATTATTTCATAACACTTGTATCAATAAAATGAATAATTTCATAGTAAGTTAAATAAACAGAAGCCATAATAAATATTAAACGTCACATAAAAATTCCGACAACAGCTAGTACCCTTCTCGTGGAGTGCTATCCTCGTTCTCCTTTGAGAGCTTGACAGATGTACAAAGCTTGACTAATTGATGGATCTGTTCGATAATAGCAGGCTTGCCATATATACAGAATGTACCGAAAACTGGTAGAATTTTTTGAGGAACCATTGTTGGCGAGTCTAATTTGATCGATTCCTCCTAGAAAAAAAGATGGATCAAACACATGTAATACAAGAAATAATAAATTGAACATAAGAGATGGAGAACTCCTTTTTCCTTTCTTTATTACTTTCTTCTCCAAAAAGACACTTTACAATGATTAGGACCTCCTATTTATAGACTAAGTGAAGTATACCTACCAATGGGCCAGGCTTGAAGGCCCATGCTTAGGCTTCCTAACACTCCTTCTTGGACACTCATCCGACATGTTTATACCTTATCAAAACTCAATAAAACCCAGTGGAAAATTTTTTTTGAGAAAAAGTATATAATACATGTTACGTTGTGTTGTATGAATTGTCTCATTAAATACCTTGACCGAGAAACTTTCGGAAAACTCGTCAAGAGAAGAAAAGTACGATTCACCCAATTTTATTTAATCTACAGGATTTATTCTTTGGGTACTCAATCTTCGTGATCAAGTTTTAATAATGAGTTAGAGAAAAATCTCCCCTTGAGTCCTGCACTTCTCTAAGTCTCATCATCCAATTCCACATATACATCTTTCAAAGTTTGATGCTGGAAATGACTTAGAAAATAAATCTGTAAGATTTTCACATGACTTAGTATGCAGTATCTTAATTTCATCCATATTTGCAATTCATAAGTATAGAAGAACTTAGGATTGATATGCTTTATAAGATGACTCTTCACGTAACCCGTCTGAACTAGTGCAGTACAAACTGCATTATCTTCATATCTAATTGTGAAGAGTTTGCACGATATTCAATCTACGTGACTGCTGGATGTGGTAAATCATTCGTTGGATCCCAGCACATTTTTGTTCAGCTTTGTGCAACGCTGTGATTTTTTAGTGGTTCGTTGAAGTCGATATAAGACTTTGCTTAGAAGATTTTCATAAAATTGCAATTCCACCACATACGAATACATAGCCTACTTGTGACCTAGCTGTATGCGGGTCTGATAGATACCCATCATCTATAAAGCCAGTCATATTTAGGTCTTGGTTCTTTCTGTAAAATAGTACAAGATCTTTGCTTCCTTAGAGGTATTGGAAGATATCATTTATTCCCTGCCAAAGTCCTTTGATATGTTCTGCACTATACCTTACTAATAGGTTTACGGTAAATGCAATGTACGGTCTAGTGCAGTTTGCTAAATACATAAGTATTCTTATTGCAAGTATAGGAATTTCGGTCCAAGGACTTCCCCCCTCTTCTCTAGGTCTGTACGGATCTTTGTCTTGCTGTAAAGATCTACCGATCATTGGTACTTTTGATGGGTACATCTTTTCAAAATCAAACATTTCTAACACCTTCTGGATGTATGCGGACTGATGTACTAATATTCCTTCTGGGACATGCTCAAGCTGCAAGCCTAGGCAATGTTTGGTTTTACCCAAATCTTTCATTTCGAATTCTGACTCTAGGTAAGAACTCATCTCCTTTATATCTTCCAAGGTTTTGATGATATTCAAATTTACATATGCTGAGATTATACAAAATCTATCCTGGGATCATCGTATAAATACACAGGGACAATCCTCATTGTTTCTGTAGCCTTTCTTGCATAGAAAGTTGATTAAGGGATTATACCACATCATGTCTAATTGCTTAAATCCATACAATGATTTTTTGAGTTTCATATTGTACAGGTTTCTATTCGCTCTATCTTGGTTTGGGACAGAGATACCTTCAGATACCTTCATATAAATATCCAAATCCAAATTTCTATAAAGGTATGTCGTTACCACATCTATCAATTTCGTTTCTAAATTCAGGTTTACTGCCATTGAGATTAAGTATCTCAAGATAATACCACTCATGACAGAGGAATAGATTTCTTGATAACCAACTCCTAGACATTGAGTGAAACCTTGTGCAACAAGTCTTGCTTTATATCTTATAACTTTATTTTTCTCATTCCTCTTCGAACAAATACCCACTTAGGCTCTACAGGGTGCATATGGGGAGGCGTGCAGCTTACAGGCCCAAACACCTCTCTTTTATTCAGATATAATAATTCAGTTTCTATTGCTTTCTTCCAATCTTCCCCATCTAATCTTTTTCTTATATTCAGTGAGTGATGCAGGCTTTTGATCAAGATCGATGATTGTGACAAATTTCTTTGCAAAATAAATATCAACATTGGTTGTTGTCCTACTCATGGATTCTCCTGTGTGCACATAGTTTATAGCTATTTCATCATGGGTTGATTCTTCTGGTGATTCTACTTGCTCACTGTTCCTTCCAGTTGCGAAGGCAAGTTCCTTTAGTTTTTCAGCTCCGATACGTGCGCACACATCCATACTGATTTCTCCCTCCATGGGAATATTCAAATTTGGTATGCTTTTCCTTGAAGATGTCATACCAGTACCAGGTCTCAACTAACACCCCTTCTGGTTCTAGGGAACTTCAGTGACTGGCTGTGTAAGTTTTTCTTATCCTTTTTCACCAGGCGTCTTCAGATGCTCGGGTTTGGAGGGGCCGGAGTTCTCATCCTTTTATTGTGAGGCTTCTGGATGGGATTAGGGATGCCTTTAATTTTCTTCGGTATTTCAACCCTCCAGTGCATTGCATGCAGACACATGCGACTTAGTAACGCTCTTGAAATTACTAAGGTGGTCAAGCTATTAATTTGCTAATGCTTGCAAATCAATGATTTTTTTGGACTTCTCTATTTACTTCACTAGTGCGCAGGTCATGTGCATAGATTTACGTAGCTTGCCACGTAATTTCCTGACATTTTGTATCAAGGGATTGATTTCATCCCCCTAATGTCGAAAAACTATTCTCATTAAATATACTATCAATGAAATGGCTAGTATGCAAATCTCCTATCATGGCATCTAAATGTTTGATTGTGGATACTGTCTCACAACTAAAGTATATCCCAGAGTTTCGGAGATGACCCATTGCAGTATGCTGTTGTGGAAGTATAGGTATATAAACTTTGCAACCAAACCTACAAAGATGAGAAAATTTTGGCGCTGACCCTTGCGCTAGTGGCATAGGTGAATGGATGTTATATGTCGATGGTCTAAAGTTGATGAGAGTTGCTGCATGCAGGACTACATGTCCCTAACATGTAGTTGGTAAATACAATTATGCAAAAGTGGTTAAGCAATAAATTTAATTTTCTTAATTAATGTTTCTGCTAGTCAATTCTGGGTAAAGACATACGGTACAGAATGCTCAACTTTAATTCCCATTGCCATGCAATACTCGTCAAATGCCTTTGAAGCAAATTCTCCGACATTGTTCATTTTGATGGTCTTTATATGATGATTAGAAAATTTATTTTTTAATTTGAATTATCTGCGAGATCAGTTTTACAAAACCATGGTTTCTCGTAGATAATAATCATACGTGCAACCATTTCGAGGAAGCATCGATGAGCACCACAAAATATTTAAATGGCCCTGACAGTGGCTGTATAGGACCGCAAATGTCTTCTTAGATGCGTTCTAGGAATGTAGGGACTTCATCCTTCACTTTCAGAGTAAAACGTCTAGTAATTAATTTCCCAGTGGCTCATGCGGGGCACACAAAATCTTCTTAATTCGAGAAATTCTTTACATGATATTATGTCCCTGTAAATTGTTAATTACATTTCTCATCATCCTATGGCCTGGATAGCCTAATCTATCATGCCAAAGATAGAAGGGTTCAAAATTTCTAAATATGATTTTCAGGGTAGTATAGCATGCGGGTGCCCTAATATTAGTGTAGTATAATCCAATCTCAAATGAAGGAAGTCTTTCTAATACCCTTTTTTCATTTGCTTCACGCTTTGTAATGAGGAGGTATTCTTTACTATACTCTTCTTCAGTTTTAACATGGAAACTGTTAGCACGAATATTCTTGAAACTGAGGAGAGTTCTAGTCAATTCTGGGTACAAGGTTTCTTGAAGACCAAAGTTATGCCCATCAGGAGTATAATTGTGGCTCTTCCTAAGTCGATTATAGAAGCATCGCTACCAGCGATTGTTGTAAGGCTACCAGCATTCTTGCTAATCGACTGAAAGAATTTTATCTCTCTGAAGATCGTATTCATTGTACCGCCATCAGCTAAGCACACTTCCTCCATAGAGCACTACAGGCGTTCTAATATAAAGTACTTTATTAATATGTAGTAGAGGGCAATCAACACATAAATAAAATTCTTCGAATATCAGAACATATCAAGTCATTATTAACTGAATAAATGAATGAATTATTCAATATCATCCAACCATCATAGGAAAAAAAAATATTTGAGTACCATCAATGCAAAATCTAACTTATTCTTTCCACACTTGAAATGAATGACAATTAAAGTCTAAATGCATTATTTGCATTAGACTGAATCCGCTAAGAAACCAGACACTTTGGTTTCTATCTTCTCAAGAGTGAGATACTCTTCCTGTGAAATCAAGGCAGCGACAGCTGCAATGTCAATAGGGGGAGCTGCTGCATGAGTAGAGTCAATCTCCATTGGTGGAAGCAGTTGTTGAGAACTCTCCCCTCAACGAAAGTAAAGTGGGTTTCATGCTACCCTTTTCCGCCCTTCTTTTTGGCCTAGATGGGGCCGACGATGTATTGTGACTCTTTACAGATCCGCGACCAGTGCCCCCACTTGCTACACTTGTAGCAAGTTTGGTCTTGCTGACCATAGTGTTTGTTGTCCCACTTTGGTTTGCTGGCCTTACTCTTTTATGGAGCATTTGACTTGTTTTTTTGGGGTTGTGGCTTTGCCCTTCCTTCCCCCTTTTCTTCATTATAGGCTTTTGCACCTTGTAGCTCCTAGCGTTGGCCTCATGGCCAGCAGAACTCCCAGGTGGCTGTACGACAAAATTCTTGCAGAGAACTTCATCCTGAACCTCTGCAACCTGCATAATATCGATCAATTCAGCATACTCCTTGCAGTTGTCTTGACGATAGTTGCATGCAAACTACACTGCATTAGGGTGGAACATGGATGGGGTCTTCTCAATATTCTGCTCATCTGTGACCTGTTTGCCATAGAGTTGAAGATTGGTATAAATTCTGTGTAGAGTAGATTTATACTCCCCAACCATATTGAAGTCAGCAAATCTGAGTCGGATCCACTCCTGCTCTGCCAGAGGAAGAATAGTGTACTTTAGCTTCTCGAACCGCTTCTTTAGTGCAGTCTATAAGACTAGCGCGCTCTTCTTTGCCATGTACTCATTATTGAGAGTGAGACAAAGGTGGTGCCTGAGGAAGTAAAGTGCCTGATCATTTTCCTTAGGTGTGGGTTTGGCATCTTTCGATACACCAATCCCAATGGCAGCGCGGAATTTCTTGGCTCCAAGTACAATCTCGACGTCGGAAGCCTAAGTCAAGTAGTTTTGGTTATGCTGAGCCAACTCCTCGAACTCCCGGTTCGTGATACCTGCCATCTACATGTACATGAAAGGAATATATAAATTTACTGTAGGCAAATATGCATGAAATAAATTGGACAATGGTACAAAAAGGTTCTCGTAAATTTCCAAAAATTTTCTATGCATTTTCTACAATTTTACTGCTGATTTCAGTGATTAAAGGCAACTTAAATAATTACAATTAATCAAAATAGTTAATAAATACAGAAAACATAGAAAGTAATAATAACAGTGCTAAACATACTTCAAATGCTAAAAACAATTCCAAATTTGAATTTCCAAGGCCCTTTTATGCTAAGATATGAATTTTCATTGAATTCTGCAATTTCTGAGGGATTATCTGCTAATTTTCAGTCCTGAGAAAATTTTCAGTAATTTATCGATTTTTAGGGTCATTTTGCAAAAATTCGGGCCCCTCTCCCCAACTAGGCCTCTCCCGGCACGGTCTTCGGCCCACGGCCTACTCCAGCCAAGTCAAAAGAGCAAGGTGCAGGGTTTCCCCTACACCTGTTCACTGCAGTGGCAACACATTCGGGCATGACACAGTAAGGCGGGCGGGGTCGATAGCGCAGCTGCGGGGGCCGACGGCCAAGGTAGGCGACTTTGTTGCTTCTTTATTGCCTATCAGTTTTGTTGGCATCTTCTGCGCCCTTTTGTGGAATATGTCAAGGTATTGAACTTTCCCATCATTCTTTGCATAATCCACTGTAACCACCTCTATGCACTTGGCTTACAATCCCTGTTCTAGGCAGGCAGGCATCTTGGATCTGAACCTTGTTAGTTTTTGTTTTGCTAAAACTACAACATCTCATAACTCGACTCAATCTACAGCCTTGCTTTTTAGATTGCTGAGTTTAAGACATTATGCCTACTGATATGTGTCACTCAGTTTTGTAACCATCTCTTGCAAGTAAAACAAGTGAAGATAAGGCCAGTTGGCAATACCCACAATGGTTGTGGTGTTCACTACAAGAGTCTTCAGGAGGAGGGCCAAGCGAAATGGCAGTGCTCTCTGCTCCTAGAACAAGGCCGATTGCTTGGCTGGCATCCCAGAACTTAGAACTAGGTTTGTAACCACCCAGCCATTCTGAACAATACTGCAATCTACACACTAAATTAAATAGGAAGTAGAGAAATGATGCACTGTAAAATATTTCTTTCGTCATTATTTTCACCATTTTTTTGTGAGGATGTAAATTAGGGGACAATTTCCAGGTTTGGGAGTTCTCCAGTCCCACTGTTGCCCAAGTGTGTATTCTAAAAAATATCTCCATTTCTGACTTTACATGGAAGCACAAATGCAAATGTAATTTTAAGCTTAGTTCTATTCATTATTTTGATCGTTACTATGAAGTGCAGTTTGAATGCTATGTGTCTTGTTCTATTTTTCAGATATATGCATGAAATTTTAGTTTGTTGGATAATCTGAGCACAGTCAGTTCACCTAAAATCGTGACACAAATAAGCAAGGTTAGCTCTGCTCGGATCATAACTAATGCTAGATTACGAGATTGATTCTTTGTATTTAAACTGTCTAGCTAATTGTATTATACACCATTTGCCACAAGTATATTTCTCCGAAGCTCTCAAGACAGAACAAAGGATCACAAAGTAATGTAGAGCAAAAGTTCTGCTTACGTTGGGAAACAAAATTCCAAAGTTCTTTTCTATAAAATAACAATATTTATACAAAGAGTATTATTCAAATAGGTGTGATCAGTCGTCTTCAACTTGTGATCAGTCGTCTTCAGCTTGCATAATATCTATTTACAAAAGAAGCTAGATGTATACGCAATATCCTACATGGGTATATTGCAAGAACTGAAATGTTAGGGAAAAATTGATGTCAATGTTCTGATATAATATAAACTAACAAAACACTAAAAATAACTCACATGTATTGATCATTTTTTTAGAGTGCATTCAAGTAGTATATTTTAGGAGCATAGGCATATTACATTATTACATGATTGATATATTATGTTATTTCAGCTAAAAAAGAGAAGAGAGAAGGGAAAATGATCATGCCAATACATAAGAGAAAGGTGGACCCATCCATTCAATATTAAGGCATTTTCCATTTCAATCTTGTATGTCTGGTAGTAATGTACTACACGGATATGAATGTTTCACATAAATTCTGAGAAAACCTATGTTCTAGTTACAGTTCATTGTTAGCAATTCCACAATGGTAATCCAGAAACATTTTCATGGTAATTGCGCCATGAACTATCTATTTGCAATCCATAACTTCTAGCCAAACATGGTGTGATATTGACCATAGTTTACTCTGTACTAATATAAAAGAGGAGTTTGTTCGTCGTCCTTCTCTCCTCACGCACACAACACGCTCCTTATGTCCTCACATATGCTGGCATGTATCATTCTCTTTTAGTGCTCTGTTATAACGTTAAGACATTTTACTAGTATGTATGTGTGTGGTGGGGCCGGGAGATCTGTCTCATAAAATACATACGTTACTCCCACGTGGCACATTACTCAAAGAAAATGAAGTTTTAGAATTCTCGTGCATGGCCTCAACTCTAAGAATGCAAGTTGTCTTTTCGGGATGGTTTGGCCAGGCTTCCGAGGTCGATCGAGCCGCCAGTGCGCTGTGGTAAGTTACCTAAATCATAAATGGCGTTAGTTGGTACGCACGCAAATCGGCCGGTTCGTGCATGCATGCCGCGGCCCAACATCAGTGCTGCGGCGCGCGGCCGAGGGTTGAGCACCACGGCTCGAACATGGCAGGGATTTATTTCACGCGGCGACGGGTGGGTGGACGGGTTGGGTTGGAAAATGGTTTCCATGTTCCGTTCTGTGTTTTCTTTTGTGTTTCCACACACATGAATCTCTTTCACTTCGTTGGATTGTATTTCTGGATCTACAGAAAGAGAATGGAGAGCAGCTGATGTACACCATGTGTCAGAGGAAACATGACAAAGGAACAGAAAAATCTTGTTCGTTGGGTTGGCTGCGTACATGGCCGGGTCACCAGTCGGTGGCTCGTGGCTCGCGGCTCGCGGCACGGTAGAGCACGTGCGCGCCAGTGCGGACAACGCCCACAATGCGGAGCTTTAATTGGCTCCCCGGCCAACACCTCACATGCCACGGCCAGCCGATTCGTTTATGGGGGGTCTCGCTTTCGATCCCGACGTCGCGGGACGGGACGGACCGGACAGTGCGGGCAGTGTGAGCGACTGTGTGAAACAACAGCCTCGTCAAACCATGCATTTGCGTGCGTGTGTTTACTGCTGTCGCTGCAGCGAGCGGTTGTGTGTCTCGGTGAGATGTACATTATCCATGGTGACTAGTGAGCTAGATCAGCTCTCCCTGTGTCAATTGTGTGGTTATAAAGCGTATTGGAAGTAAGTTGGGTGATGGCCATGTAGGCACGGATGCTAAATTGCTAAGGATCCGTTTGCTTTGCAGGAGTGAATTGGTCTCGTGGAATTAGCGCCCCGATTCTTGTGTTTGGTTGCCAAAGAAATCACAACATGAAAATGCGCCTCGTCGGAGTGGTGGCTAGAGAAAGAGATGGAGAGGAGAACCATCGAATGGATCTGGACATTAGGAATAGGGTTGTAAATAAGTCGAGCTTGAGCGAGCTGAGCCTGTTAGCACTACTACAGAATAAGTGATCATAGACGATTTAAAAACGTCATCACAGACGATTTCGTGAGTCATCTGAGTTTATAGGTCAGTAATAATATCAGATCATCACAAATGGTTTTCGAAAACCATCTGTGAATAATACTATCATAGACAGCTCTAATCAAAAACCGTCTGTGATACTCGCACATCACAGATGGTTCTAATTACCAACCGTCTGTGATGGACGAGTATCACAGACAGTTGGTAGCTAGAATCGTCTGTGATA
Source organism: Dendrocalamus latiflorus (assembly GCA_017311315.1). NCBI lineage: Eukaryota > Viridiplantae > Streptophyta > Magnoliopsida > Poales > Poaceae > Dendrocalamus > Dendrocalamus latiflorus. The sequence goes on along the minus strand of CM029670.1, from coordinate 12,675,530 downwards.
CTCACCCATCACAGACGGTTGGTAACTAGAACCGTCTATGATGTGCGAGTAGCACAGATGGTTTTTAGTTCGAGCCGTCTGTGATAGTCCTTCACAGACAGTTTATACCATAAAATCATCTACGATAGTCCATTCTATACCTAAATTTTTTTCTGTTTCTTAGCTAGCCTCAGAAAATGTTAGCTATACCCTTTGAAAATAAGCAAATACAACAACACATTCTATTTTCATTAAGACTAGAATCCACCATTACAACATCACAAGATAACGAGTAGGTTACCCATCTAACACAGTAAAAACATGGCAAGAACATATATCCTGATATTACGAACCCAACTCTTAAACATGGCAAGAATACATCCCCTAATCCTACGAACCCAACTCTTAAATATGTCAAGAACATGGAAGAAGCAGATATCCTAGCAGCGTGCGAGCTGGATGTCCTTGACTCCCACTATCGCAGGCACCGATTTGAGCATTATCTTGGTAGCCAGCTATTTCTGTGGTGCCTTGCCGCCCGAAGACTTGTGTGCCATCTAATTCATAAGAGCCATCAGGGTCGGGGTCGAGGAGGAGAATAGTGAGGAGGCTGGAGAGATTTTGAGCGCATGCAGTAGGTAGGAGATGGGTTCGAGTGAGTATTTATAGGGAAGAGAGAGACGGGAGTTGGAAAATTTTTAGCACGTGATCGGAGAGGTGGAGCTACGATCTGTGGGGTGGAGGTTGATGGGTTTTTATTGGATGCGATTAGATTGGGGAGGATCGACAGGCCCAGTGGTCAGGGACATAAGTATCACAAACGGTTTGAACCACAAATCGTCTGTGAAACATAACTATCGCAAATGGTTTGAACCATAAACCGTCTGTCATACAAACTTATCAAAGACAATATAATACATACATACATACACACACACACACACACATATATCGATGCAATGTAAACAACTAGTCTCAAAAGATGAAATAGCAAAATTATATATGGCTTATATGCTCGTTTGAAAGATTTCAATGAGATCTACAACTTTGCAGTTGAGGCGAACCCCAAATTCTGAAGGAAAGCTCAAAATTTTTGGCAAAAACAGAAACCGAAAACTTACAAGGCAAATTTGAGGCTAAAGATGGCTGATTTTGGGGTGCTAGAGGGCGATTGGAACAAGCAGGTCATTTTTTATTGGGCTCATCGTTAGCTCTCCAACGAGCCAACGAGTACAAGAACGTCGAAAATGAACATCGTATGCAAAAGTTATGCCTGTTTTACTAAAGGTATTTCGGAACGGAATCTTACTCGGACTCAGGCGGGAGATTATGCAATTTTAGATGATTGCAAGGTGGAAAACATATCACAGATAATTTTTAATGCAAACCATCTGTAATAACTTAATTATCATAAACGGTTTGTAATACAAACCATCTATAAAGTATCACAAACGGTTTAAATAAAAAACTGTATGTGATATTTAGCAATATCATAGATGGTTCTTGGTAAGAACCGTCTGTGATACTTCACCGATGATGCTCATTATGAATCATCTATAATATTATCTCTTCACGGACAGTTTTTTAGCATTGGCAGCAACACAGACGGTTTATAAACCTAAATCGTCTGTGATTACATTTAACACTGATGATTTTGGTGAACCATTTGTGATGAGGCATCTAATATATACCTTTTTGTAGTAGTGTAGGCTTGAGCTCAATACAAGCTCGAGCTGAGCCCAAGTGAGCCTAAGTTAAGGTTCGAGAAGCCAATCGAGCTCGGCATGACCAAAGCTCAAGTAAGCCTGGGGTCGACTAAAAAGGCTCGATAAATACATTTTAACATAATATTTTCTACAAAATATTAGCCAAAGCGCGAGGAAGCTCGAGCTCAGCTCAATCAAGAAAGCTTAGCAACTATGCGTTAACATAATATCTTGGACAAAAAGCTCGCCAAAGCCCTAGTTTGGCTCAAAAAAGCTTAGCATCGAGAACATTGAAAGGAATGTGTGGGAGAAATTAGGAAAGGGAAGTCGAGCCTTAACCATTGAGCTCGAGCTCGTTAGACTCACGAGCTTGGATCCAAGCTCGTGCTCGGGTCATTTGGAGCTCGAGTCAAGTTTAATCGAGCCTAAAGTGAGCCGAGCCTGAACTTTTTTTTTACAACCCTAGCTGAGAGTTGTGGTAACCAGATGCAAACCATCGGTGTGCGAGGAGTTCAAAATGCCATTGAAATTGAGGAAGAAGGGGGACGGCCACCGGAGATAGGGAAGAAGGATAGCTCCGGTGGTGGTCGACACCTTGACAAGAAATCCATCGGCGGTAATCGAGATCTTCGGTGGTGGCGACAGTATATGCCTCGATGGGAGATCCATCGGTGGCAATCTTTGACGGGGGCTCATCGCGGTCATAAATGCGAGCTCTAGTCATGGTGGCTATCGATGGGAGCTTCGGTGATGGTCATCAACGAGAGCTCTGGTGGTGGCAATCATTATTGGGTAGCTCACCGCGGTCATCAACAAGAGCTCAACAGTGGGGTGGTCCACACCTCTGCAGAGATGAAGAGTTGGAAGTTCTTGGTAGAGACTCAAGATCTCAATTGCAACTGATTCAGAGGGAAGGAGCTTTGAATTGTGGGTGGCACATTTTAGACGTGTTCCAATTCAATTGGAAATGAGCTCCACTTCCAATTCCAAAGGCATCGAAATAGCAGATATTTTTAAGGTACAATTCCAATTCCTAAATTCCCAACCCAATTCCAACATCCAAACTGTGTGTAATATATGGTCAAGCCTTGGTTTGGATTGTTTTGGCAAAATTGTGCGTATACTTTCATGGCCTTGTGAGAATGTAACGTCCCATTTTGGGACTTTGATGTTTGCTTGAAGGAAATTCAAAATTGAGTTCAAATTTCAAAAGGTGCAATTCAAATTTCAACCAAATTTTAAATTTTCAAAAATTCAAAACTCTCTTGGGCTTGGCCCAACCCATCCCTGCCTCTCCCCTTGGCCCACCTGGCTTTGGCCCTGCCCAGAAGGCCTTCCACCTAGCTCGGAATGGCCATGCCACTCCCAGCCGCGCCATGCATACCCAGCCCGCCTCCATTGCATCCGCGCTTGGCGCCACCTCCCCTGTGTGCCATTGCTCCCCTATAGTGCGCCACTACCTACCCCATGATAACCTCATGCTATGTTGTCCCTCGCCCGTGCCTAACCCTCCTCCCTCTCCCTCTCCTCTACACACAACTACCACTCCCACGCCGTGCCCGAGCTGTGTCAACTGCGCGTGTTTGCAATCCTCACCTTGCCATTGCCGTAAGCACTCCACCGCCCTTGGCCTCTACGCTCACCATCAAGGCACCCAATGCTACCCACCCTCTACTGGCTATGAAACCTATGTGTTGTCCTCCCTAAACCTCCAATTGTGCCATCATGCACTCAATCGCCTCCTAAAGCCCTCCACACTGTCATCTCCTTTGGCTTTGGCCATTCTGTCACCGTCGGCAAACAACTGCATCTCCATCCAATTGCTTGCATCTGGAGCAATGCATAAGGACCCGAAGATGACCTGAGCCACACCAAACCTCTTCTACCTCTCTAGCGTGCCCTCCGCACTGTCCACTTCGCCGCCAGGCCATCCTGCTCATCCCTGAGCACTACCGTTACTTTGGGTAGGTCTCTCTCCACCCGTAGATGCTCCCATAGCCCGAAATTAGCTTCTGGATCCATGTAGCGTTGTGGTGCCATGCTCTCTATTCCACTACCACTTGAGCTTGCCGTCAACCGCTCCGTGCTTCAAATCCAGCTGCACTGCCTCGCCTGGAGGTTCACGCCATGCTGAGGAACCCATTTTTGGCCTCACCTCCAACTATCGTCCTTCCTCTCACCGGCAACGAGCTTGCTCCTCTTCGGCGGGAAGACCATGACTGTAGCACTGTGATTAGCTTTTAAACATGTAACTAAGATTAAGTTAATGACCATCATTAGAAACCGTTAAACCATTCACATGTGGGCCCCGCTTTTAAATTAAGCCTCGGTTTGTATGACATGTGGGCCCCTAGCCCTTTTAAAAACCTTTTTAACCAGTTAATGAGTTGTAAGCCACTGACAAGTGCGTTCGTTCCACTGTGTCTATAGTGCATAGACCCCACATGTCAGTCTATAGGTTTTTTCTTTTAGAAAATAAATAAATAATATTTAAAATCCCATGGGCCCCTTCTGTTAGCCTTGTATTCTTTTTCAATAGAAAAATAACTCAAAATTTTAATTAAAATCATGGACCCCACCTGTGAATAAGAGAGTACTCCCTCATCTGTTAATTTTTGGATTATTATCATCCTAGATATAGGTAACTTTACTACACAATTCTTATCATCCTAGATACTTGATGGTAACTTTACTAGCTATAGGTTATACTTAAGCATCATGCTCAGTTTTGCAAAAGTACTTATGCAATAATTTGCCCTATCATCTTTTAATCATAAAACTTGTTTTGGGTAGTCATTGGAGGAAAATGACGGGTATATTTGAGATAACTTAGTTTTGTGCTTCTTCAAACCCTAAAAACTTGTTATTACATGTCTAGGTGGATGATATGATGGTTGATGCGGATATAGCACGAGAATTTATGGTTTTGTTGTAAGCACCGCCCAGATAACTTAAGGACTAAATCTTGTGATGACCTCCTAACATAAAATAATACAATCACAAGTCCATAATGTGTAACACCTGAGCTGGATTTGGCCGAGCCCGGCCCACGTATTGCCCTATAAGAGAGAGAGTGAGCCAGGGCGTGAAGCAAAAACCGAATTGCTCTTCTCCCCCATGCTCACTCGACTGCCGCTGCCCGCCCTGTGCTCACCAGGGCAGGCCGGGAGGGGAGAGCCGGCCAGCAGAGGGAAGAGAGGGGAGGGAGCCAGCCGACTGAGAAAAGGAAGAGAGGTAGGGGCAATCGGCTGAAGAAGAAATAAAAGAGCAGGAGGGCGGCCGAGCAAGGAGAGAAGAAAGAATAGAAGGGACCATCAGCGTGAAGGAAAAGGAAGAAGAAGAGGGGAGGAAAAGAAGGAGAAGAGGAGAAAAGAAAAAGAAGAGAGGAAGGAAAGGAGGAAGAAGAGGAAAGGAAAGTCTGACCCACTACCAAGTATATCAGATCTAGCTAAGGAAAAGAAGGTAGTGCCCCAATCCAGTCGTTCGAGGCTAGGGTAATGCCTCAAAAACCCTTATCCATGCTTATTTATCGAGTCATGCATAAATTAATGTGCCGATGGTTAGAATTGATGCATGTGATCATTTAGATATCGTTTATTAATATGAATGCTGGGATGGTGATATCGGTGTTACCACTATTGATCTGGTTGATCCATGGTGGGAGAGGGAAGAGCGAAGGAAGGGATGGAGCACTACTACAGAAATCCACATTACAGACGGTTCAGAAACGTCATCACAGACGGTTTTCTGAACCGTCTGAAATTATGGGTCAGTGATAATCCAAGTTATCACAGACGGTTTTCGAACCGTCTGTGATTATGCGATATCACAGACGGTTTTTTTATTAAAAAACGTCTGTGATTATCCGATATCACAGACGGTTTTTTATTAAAAACCGTCTGTGATATCGGATAATCACAGACGGTTTTTAATAAAAAATCGTCTGTGATATCGCATAATCACAGACGGTTTTTAATAAAAAACCGTCTGTGATATCGCATATTCACAGACGGTTTTTAATGAAAAACCGTCTGTGATACTCCTCCACCCCAGCAGAATCTATTTTTGTTTATAGCTAGCCTCAGGAAATGCTAGCCATGCCCTCTGAAACAAGCAGATAATCACAGACAAAAAACATACAATTCACACATCTCATTTCCTTTCAGATACATTTCACAGACATAAAACATCACATTGACATCGCACTTCATTTCACAAACATAAAACATGCATCTATTTCGCAAATCGATTAATTGAATTGAAATGTCCATTAACACATCTCATTTACAAAAGATGTGCACTGCATTTGCACTTAGTGATAAGATCAATAAGAAATCATGGTGCGCAGTAGAACCGTCCTCCTGGCGTTATGACTTGAGTCAGCAAAAAGTACGCCAACTCTCCTCGAATCCCTCCAAGAACAGGCTGTTTCAATGCAGTTGACGAGATGGACGCAGCCTGTCGATAGGAATATCAATGTGCGTATATATAACGTGTTAAGTATAAAGTAATTATGAGAAGAGTGACAAACCTTGCGATTGGTGAGCCTCGAGGAATCGAGGAGTAGTTCCATATGTTGGCAAACGTAGTATCCACATGTGTTGCCCGGCTCCTGCTGGTGACACTGCAAAAAATGGAATGTGTTAGTTCAAGAGGCATTAGTACCAACTGTTGCATAGGATTAATTAATGTGAAATAGCGAATACCTTAAAATCTCGAACATGTGTCAGCAAGCCTTTGGCCCCGCGCTTCGAGTCACCTCCCTTTTCAATGTAGGTGGCAAACGCCCTACGTAATTCGAAAAAGTTAACCTTAATCATTCGGAAGGAAAGAAAGTACAATGTAGATATGTATGGGGAATATGTGCTTATCTATCGATTACTTGGCTGAGAACTGTGAAGTCCATTTTATTCTTACTTAGGGAATCAAGGTAAAATACCTTGTTCCATTTTGGTACAATTACTACTAAAATCCAATGAAAGTTTTGAAGGAAGGGCATAAGTACATAATCCTTCTTGACGCAACCCAGCAGTCCTGCTGCAATGTACCTCTCGACGAGGGGTGTATCCTGGTCAATGGTTTGCTTGGCGACCAATTGTGGGTCGAAGAAACCAACTGATAAGTTGGATGATCTAGCTTTAATCAGCATGTGTCTATATATATACACACGAAAGCAAAAAATTAGATATGGCATTTATCGGTATGACATTAACGGAGACTGTGATTGTACACACTTACAGCGTCCAGCATCGAAGGATTGAGACATCAAGAGCGTTGAACGTGAACAGATCGAATAAATCCTCAAAGGCGACCACGAACATACACTCTTGAAGACTGTGGTGTAAATCATCCGACGTGAATTTGACAGTGATACTTGAGGTTCGTTCTCCCTCTGGCTTATTGGACTGCTGCATATACCACATGTGCAATTGCGTGCAACTATATGGTAGCTTTTCGAGGTATTTTTCCTCGAGCAACGGCTGACCAAGCACGAATTTGCGGGCCAAAGGTTGGTACGAAATATCATCATTGGTCTTCTTTGCTTTGCCCTTGCTGCTTCGGCTATAGGCCGACTTAACGGCAGTCGGCAGCAGCGGTGCAAGTTGCTCTGGCGAGAATAGGACCCGTGGAGATAGCACCGGTGCAGTATCCGGTGGTGGAACCGACTGGTCTTGTAATGGAGATGGCACCAGTGCAAGTTGCTCTGGCGAGAGTATGACCAGTGGAGATAGCACCGGTGCAGTATCCGGTGGTGGAACTGACTGGTGTTGTAATGGAGATGGAACCAGTGCATGTTGCTCTGGTCCTGCCACCGGTGAAGAAGACTCCAGGGAGATGTCGCTTTTGGGCCACTGGATGAATGTTCCGATGGCCTGTCCTAGAGTCATGATCTCGTCGTTGGGGGGCTTCGGTAGCGGGACCACCTCAAAATTGACATGCACACCATCCACATTAACTTTTGCGAAGCCTGGCGCTAAAGCTTGACCGTGCACCATGGCCCCGATACCAGACGAATATGCCTGGCCCCAAGCAGCGTACAAGGGAACGGAGCCATATCTCACTTGGAGCTTGCAATTCGTAGGCTCCTACATAACGATACAAAATTAGCTACTCGAATAGGCCTACCAATGGAGCAAGCATTCGAGAGGTAATAATTATTACCTGGATGTCGTCCACAGGAAATTTGGACTGGATTTGCGTCGGATTGGACGCGCAGCTACTCGGACGGTTGTGCGGGCTAGCTAGCGCAGCAGCGGCGGTGGCGGCCTGCTGACTTTCTGTCTGTTTCTGCACCTCATCTCTGATTATATCAGCCATCGAACCCAGTAGCTCCTCTTTAAGAGATGCCTTGATCTCTTCTCGTAGCTGTGCGTCACGCTCGCCTTTGTTTCTCTTCCTGCGCCGATACATGTCGGAGTCATCTTGGAAACCATGTTTCCATGGAACGTAAAGCCCAAGGCCTCTCGTACGGCCCGGGTGCTCCTTGTTTCCCAGGGCCACGGAGAGCATATCATTCTCCCTTGTTCCCTGGAATGATCCCTCCGTAGATTGAAAACTCAGCTCTTCCTGCAAGAGCACGACATGTCATTTCAATTCGTACGAAGTTGTGGAGTAATTACAAGCTATGTAGTTCGATCGATATCTTACCAGGCGCTGGGACACTTGCTGGTCTGCAGGGTTTCGAAAGGAGACTTCCCCCGATGTCATTGTAGATGACCTTGCTCTAAGCCAATTTCGAGCGCGGTCATCCGGGATATTGGAAAACGGCGGGGCGATGTCCTCTGCAGCTGCCAGCTCATCCTCCAACCTCCATTGCGGGATTTTACCCGCATACCCAGTTGTGCCAAGTCTGTGGGGGTGCGTGTTTTTTGCCTGGAGGGCCTTGTGCGCCAAACTTGTACTTTTGAACTCTTCGGTCGTTTTCATCGCCTTGAACTCTTCCCATTGTGGTTCCAGGAATGGGTATGTAGTCAAAGGCGTTTCGTCCGTCTCCACGTATTTCTTGACAAGCGTGCTCTTGAAGTTCTTCCATGCTTTGCACGCCGCTTGGTAGGTTTGTCGTTCCACAGCGTGTAAGTGTTCTTCTGGGAACTCGAACGATGCCAAAATTTCGGTCCACAGCTCACGTTTCCGAGTGTCAGGCACGTTCTTCCACGAATTGTATGTGATCTCAATTCGTTGTCGTGCAACTATTCCGACCATGGTTCGGAATGCGTTTACCGCTTGCTTAGGAAGGATAGGGACCCCAGCTGCGTTTACCGCTGTGATGGTCTGTCGGCTCTGAGGCTTCTTTGATATCCCTCTTCCTTGGCGTCTTGATGTTGGAGCGGACGCCTCCGGCGATGATGCTGAAGAATGCGCGGGTGACATGTTGCTCATTTTGTGGGTCTATTAAGATAAGATGAGAATGTAATCATATTGAATTGGAAGAGAGGAGTAGAGGGGAGGGGGAGAAGGGAGGGGGTGATATGGACATAGAGAGGGGGTGATGTGCCTATCTTAGCACCTACTTTAGTTGCTAATACTATAAACCAAATAATAGAATCAATAACAATCTCAATATGAATATGTGCTCTCAAATTGTAGGGTTGCACAAGAATAATCTTGGCCGTCCCGCTACTAAATCATATACTCTTCCTTGATTGGTTATGCCAAATAATGAATTCAGTCTTTTGAGCTCTAGATACAAACTCTACAATCTCAAGATCAAGATATATTCAGCATGCATATATTCAGACAGGAATATATGGAAGATTGTATATAACAGATAACAGCTATTAGAGCTCAAAGACCGAATGAACCAATCTATTAGAGCTCAATTTAATAACATGCAATAACTGTAAATCCCACAGGCAATCTCAGTATATGGAAGATTGTATATAACAGCTATTAGAGCTCAAAGACCGAATGAACCAATCTCAGTATATGAATTTATCATCATCGAGCAACTGTAAATCCCACAGGCAATCTCAGTATATGGAAGATTGTATATAACAGCTATTAGAGCTCAAAGACCGAATGAACCAATCTCAGTATATGAATTTATCATCATCGAGCAACTGTAAATCCCACAGGCATCAGTATGAAGTATCAAGCATCAACCCTAACACTCAGTATGAAGTATCAAGCATCAACCCTAAACCCTAACAGTAAGCATGAAGCTCGGGGAGGGATTTGATGACCTTAGGGTTTTGGTGACGAAGGAGGAGGCGGCGACGACGGAGGAGGAGGAGGAGGCGGCAGCGACGCAGGAGGAGGAGGCCCCGGGCTCGGGGAGGCGGCGGCGACGACGGAGGAGGAGGAGGAGGCGGCGGCGACGCAGGAGGAGGAGGCCCCGGGCTCGGGGAGGCGGCGACGACGATGGAGGAGGAGGAGGAGGCGGCGACGACGCAGGAGGAGGAGGCCCCGGGCTCGGGGAGGCGGCGGCGACGACGGGCTCGGGGAGGCGGCCGGCGACGACGGAGGAGGAGGAGGCGGCGGCGACGCAGGAGGAGGAGGCCCCGGGCTCGAGTGAGGCGGCGGCGAGGGCTCGGGGGAGGCAGATCGGGATTTAGATATTAGAATAACTGCATAATACACGGAAAACCCTAGACACGGGTATATATAGCGGATTATTACAGACGGTTCTAAACTTAGAACCGTCTGGGATATGACTATCACAGACGGTTCTAAGTTTAGAACCGTCTGTAATAAGCATACTATCTCAGATGGTTCTACGTTTAGAACCGTCTGAGATAGTAGGCTTATCACAGACGGTTCTAAACTTAGAACCGTCTGTGATATTCATATCACAGACGGTTCTAAGTTTAGAACCGTCTGTGATAAGACTGTGCCCAACTGTAGTCATTCATGATCAACAGCCAACCATCTGCATTCATGATCAACTACCTACCAGCTGCATTCATTTACACATTTTATCAGTCTGCATTCATTTTTGTCACACATTTTCACATACACATCTGAAAATTGACTACATCACACATTTTCACATATACATCTCAAAATTGACTACATCACACATTTTCACATATGCATCTCAAAATTGACTACATCACACATTTTCACATATGCATCTCAAAATTGACTACATCACACATTTTCACATATACATCTCAAAATTGACTACATCACACATTTTCACATATACATCTCAAAATTGACTACATCACACATTTTCACATATACATCTCAAAATTGACTACATCACACATTTTCACATATACATCTCAAAATTGACTACATCACACATTTTCACATATACATCTCAAAATTTTCACATATTTCCTTTAAAAATTAGCCCTTCATCATGATCAATGCGTACGTAACTAGTTTCGTCACGTTGTTGATCGTCGACCCTTATGCCATTTCCAAAAGGAGGTAACTCGTCAAATTGATTGTATTCCTCCTCGTCCACTACATTCTCCACTCCAACAATTCTCCTTTTTCCATGAAGAACTACATGGCGTTTCTTATTTGCCGGGTCGGTTACATAGAAAACTTGAAAAACTTGATTGGCGAGTACGAATGGTTCGTCTTTGTACCCGACACGTTGGAGGTCCACGGTCGTAACACCGTACTTGTCAACCTTCACCTGTGGGAGATGCACCCAACGGCAGCGAAATAAGGGGATTTTGAAAACCACATAGTCGAGCTCCCAAATCTCTTCTATGAAGCCATAGTACGAGTTTCTCGACCCATCGGTACTGAATGCATCTATGCGGACACCGCTGTTCTGGTTAGTGCTCTTGACATCCTGAGACTGCGTATAGAATGTGTACCCATTTATGTCATATCCTTGCCATGTCACAACTGTAAATGTCGGCCCTTTTGCCAACCATGTCAGCGTCTCACTCGGCGAGCTCCTAGCGATTTGCTCCTTCAACCATTGGTTGAACCAACGGTTGTGTTGCCTCATGATCCAAACATCCGGCCGCTCCGGATTCTGTTGCCGAAGCACATCCTTGTGCTGGTCCACATAAGGGGCCACTTCAGTCATGTGTTGCAACACCGTGAAATGGGCTTGAGTATACGTGTCCATATCTGGAGTGATTGCTTTCCTTCTGATAGTTCCGAGACCCTTCAGCCTCCACTCATGACGAGATTGAGGGACACCTATCGGTTGAATCTGAGCCATATAATCGACACAAAACTCAATGACCTCTTCGCTTGCATAACCTTCGACGATGCTGCCCTCCGGCCGAGAACGATTCCGTACGTAGGACTTGAGAATTCCCATGAACCTCTCAAATGGGTACATGCTACGTAGGAATACGGGCCCGCACATTTTTATCTCCCACACAACGTGAACAATGAGATGGACCATGATATCGAAAAACGAAGGAGGGAAATACATTTCAAGGTGACATAGAGTCATCACCACCTCGTCCTGCAGAGCATCTAGTCCTTCGGGATCGATGACCTTCTGAGCAATTGTGTTAAAGAAATAACATAGCCTCATGATTGTCTCTCGGACTTTGATCGGCAAAATATTTCTAATTGCAATAGGGAGCATCTGTGTCATCAGCACATGACAATCATGAGACTTCATGCCATTTAACTTCAAATCTTGCATCGAAACAAGTTTCTTCACGTTGCCGGAGTAACCAGACGGAACTTTGACACCATACAAGCACTGGCACAGTTCTGTTTTCTCAGCCTTGGACAGAGTGTAACACGCAGGGGGAAGGTACGTTCGTCCATTATCAGTGTGTGTCGGTGCTAACTCAGGCCTGATGTCCATGTCAGCCAAGTCAAGCCGTGCGTTGACGCCGTCCTTTGTTTTATCACGGATGTTCAGTAAGAGACCAATCAAGCTGTCACACACATTCTTTTCTACGTGCATGACGTCGATGCAGTGCCGAACATCTAGGTACTCCCAATAAGGTAAGTCCCAAAATATTAATCTCTTCTTCCAGGTGTTCTTCTCATGAGCCCTCAATTTACGTCCCTTTCCGAGGACAACATCTAAATCCTTAACCATATCATAAACCTCGTGTCCCCTTAAATGCCTTGGAGCTGAACCGTCTTCCTTCTCTCCGTCAAATTGTTGCTTCATCTTGCGGTATGGGTGAGCCCTCCGAAGGAACCGGCGGTGACGCATGTAGACGGTTTTGCGTGAGTGTCTCAGCCACACACTCTCGGTACCATCTAAACAGTGAGTACAAGTTTTGGCACCTTTTGTACTATGGCCTGATAGGTTACCAAGGGCAGGATAATCATTTATGGTGCAGAACAATAAGGAGCGCAGAGTGAAGTTCTCTCGTTTGTATGTATCCCATACCTGTACCCCTTCGTTCCACAGTACTTTTAGATCTTCCACCAACGGTGCTAGGAACACATCGATATCATTCCCAGGTTGTTTTGGCCCTTGAATAAGTATCGACAGCAAAATGTACTTTCGCTTCATACACAACCAAGGAGGAAAGTTATAGATGCAGAGAGTCATGGGCCATGTGCTGTGTCGGCTGCTCATGCTACTGAAAGGATTCATTCCATCTGTACTCAGTCCAAACCTTATATTCCTTGGTTCTGCACCGAACTCTGCAAAACTCCTATCGATGTTTCTCCACTGCGCGGAATCAGCAAGGTGTCTTATCATTCCATCCTTCTTGCGCTCCTCCGAGTGCCAACGCAGCAGTTTTGCCTCCTTTGGATTTGCAAAAAACCTTTTCAAACGGGGAATTATAGGAAAATACCATGCCACCTTAGCAGGAGGTCCTTTCTTCGCCTCTGTTCCCTCGCCATCATCTGATTGATTGTTACGTTTGTATCGGGATGCGTTGCACACCGGACATACATGCATGTTTGCATACTCTTTACGGTAGAGGATACAGTCGTTCGGGCATGCATGTATTCTTTCTACTTCCATTCCCAACGGACAAAGAACCTTCTTGGCTTTATACGTGGTTTTAGGCAACTCATTTCCCTCCGGAAGCATGTCCGCTAAAAGACCTAGCAGCGCCGTGAAACTCTTGTCGGACCAACCGTTGCTTGCCTTCAATTTCAACAGTTCAAGCACGGCCGACAACCTCGTGTACTTGCAGCTCGTGTACAAAGGTTTCTCTGAGTCCTCCATCAAGCCACGGAATTTAACATACTCTCTCTCATCATAGTTCTCTTCTACATCGCGAAGCATCTGATTCAGATTATCATCGTGCAACCTATCCGAATCCGAGCCACAATCGACATCAACCGGCGGCATGTCATTCACTTCACCGGCGATGTCATCCGGGGGCATATCATTCACTTCGCCGGCGATGTCATCCGGGGGCATATCATTCACTTCACCGACGATGTCATCCGACGGCATATGATCATTCACTTCGCCATGACTGGTCCAACACGTATAATCTTTTTTGAATCCCCTCCGAATCAAGTGCGCTACAATTTGCCCTCGGTTCTTAAACATCTTCAAATTCTCGCAGTCAGTGCATGGACAGCACATATATTCCACCCCCTTATTCAACATATCCTCCTCGGCGGCTCTTATAAAAGCAGAAACGCCATTAATGTACTCTTCACTCACACGGCTCGCGGCATACATCCAGCTTCGGTCCTACGTTACGTACATATATAACAACTTAGTATTAAAATCTAGATTAACTAATTATAACTACATATATACGGGCCACATTTATTATATTGAGACTTAATTTGCTAGCTCAATTCATATTACAAACACAACAACTATTATATAACCAACAATTTTGCAAATTAACCATCTTCAATAACCACTAATGAATTACTTAGACCTAAATTGTAATGCAATTAAAGAAAAAATAAATTACATTACTAACCATATCTAGAGCAACCAGGAAAGACTGAATATTCAAAGCTCAATCTCTGCCTCTTCCCACCAAATTAACTGGCCTGAAATCGCCTAGCTTCCTCCCGAGTGAAAAAGTGCGCAGCGGTGGATAGATCTGGATCGAAATGAAGACAGATGCGGTCTGAGCAGCGCAATAAATGCCTTAGCCATTATCACAGACGGTTTTTACCTAAAAACCGTCTGTGAATTATCACAGACGGTTTTTTATTACAAACCGTCTGTGATAACTAGCTTATCACAGACGGTTTTATATTAAAAACCGTCTGTGATAATCTGGGATTATCACAGACGGTTTTTAATACAGACCGTATGTGATACTTCGGTAATAACCGCCTGTGATAATCCATTTTCCCGCCACAAATACCACAGACGGCCTCCTAATTACAACCGTCTGTAATAGTGTTCATCAGAGACGGTTTCACAAAACCGTCTGTGATGAGGCGTCTACTATGAGGCTTTCTGTAGTAGTGGAGGGAGATTAAGCGTGTAGAATTTGATCCGCGAGTGTAAATGACGAAATCATTAAATGTTCAGACTGGTTAAGCATCAGGACAATGAGAAGTTGCCTGGTGGGACAGGGTTTGATTATGTTGGTTGGGCGTTAGAGTGATGTCATTTGCTCATATATGAATGTATAGCATTAGCAATGAATTGAAATGTTTAATGCTTGTTCAGGTGGCGGCTCTAGTCTGGTGCCGTCCACACACCATCCGGTAGGTTAACAGACAAGTGCATGGTAGAACAGTGAACTATGTAAATATTTGTTATTTGTGTTTCCATGCTATGATTTATAGTATTTATGAGATAATGTATAAGCTACAGTTACAGATGCATTGCATGGTATTGCATTGCATGAAAGTAATAGAGAAAGTGATATAGTTACAGAGAGTTATGAGTTTACAGTTACAGACGTGATTTACAGTTCACAGTTATAGAATTGATTTACAGTCTACAGACATGGAATGGGTTTACAGTTTATAGTTACAGATTTGATTTACAATTCATAGTCATAGAATTGATTTATAGTTTACAGACATGGAATTGATTTACAGTTTACTGTCATAGAGTTGATTTACAGCTTATAGTCCATGAAATCGATTAAATTGCTAAAGTGATATTACTGTTTTATCATGTGCTTGTTGAGTCTCCAGACTCACCCTTGCTCTGTTGTTGTTTTTAGGTGAATGATGCCGACATACATGGAATGGGAATAGTCCTTTTAGCACTGCACATATGAAATAACAGCTTAGCCTTACACTGAGTTTTTATGTTTAATCTAATGTTAAGTCCTTTGTGGCTTGCCATTTGGTTTAATTTGCTTGTGAGCCATGGAGGGGGTCTCCATGGTCATGGAGCTCAGGGTTTTGTTTATATTCCAGTTATGTGCAATATAAAGTTAGTTGGCTTACTGCTAATATAATATATTTGTATGTTGGTTGCTCCCACTTGAGATGGTAAATGTGTGTGGTGGTAGCATCTTGGGCCCTGTGGATGGCCGGGTTGTTACATAATGGGTACGACCTGGCTAACTAATTTGCATCCATCAGTGTGGGTGTCGAGACCCGAATTTGCAAATTCGGACTCTCTGTGTATACTGCACTAGTCCAGGATCACGCTAGTGCACACAGCCAAACATAGAGGTAAACATCACCACAATCTCGATATTAAATAAGGGGAAACTCAAATTATTCATTAATAACCAAAAGTGAGACGTTATGGTCAAGCTTACAATCTCAATAGCCATAGGGGCTTAACAAAACTTAGCAGCGGAAAATCCAAAATAAACGTAGTGGCCAATCGACATGCCCACGGGCAATCGAGTGGGGAGCGAAGCCTAGAAAGCGTAGTCGTCGAAGTACTCGCCTCCTGGAACCTCCTGCTGGTAGCACTCCTCATCCTCAACTGAGCAACATAGGCGTAAAGCCGTGAGTACATTGGTACTCAGCAAGCCGTTTGTAACAAATGATGCAATATAGTATGCAAGGCTTACCAATGGAAGGCTGAAAGGTTAATTTGCATAAACAGCATTTGAAATTACCATAAATAGATTGAAGGCGAATTTGTAAATAAGACAATAATGAATAATCAAAGGAATAGAAGTAAACTACTTATGGACCTCCCATCCACAAGCCAAACCAACAGTGAATTTACTATCCACTGACCAGCTACAAAGTTTTCCAAGAGTAACTATACCTCGTGTGAAATCACCGAGCATTGTCCATAACCGAGGACGCGGCTATTCGAATAGTTTTACACTCTGCAGATGTTGCACAACTGTACCCACACGATGTGATTAGCCTCAGCTTAAGGTAATCACAACAAGGCTTTTACAATGATCCATCTCAACCCGATCCCACTCGCTAAGGTTTCGCCGTCAAGTAGGGTAACCCCCTAGTCGGTAATTGCCCCCTCTTGCGCCACAACAACATCAGTAGTGAAACCCAAGTTGAGACTTCACAAATTATTATGCCAGGTCTATCCCATACTAGACATGTGGTTTGCACGGTACAGCTCAGATCAATGGCGCACAAAGTTAAGTCCTTAAGTAATACCCAGGCAAAACATCCACATCCCTGAAGTGTTAACCACACTTCTCCCCTTTACTGCACGATCATTCGCCCGAGTGAAAACCAAATTTGTATAACCAACACCAATGACACTACCCATGCCATGGCAACAAGTTTTATAACCGTGGTTAACCACCACATTCAAGTATATCATTAAGTCAAGATTAGTTAACCACATGTGATGATAAACCCAACGTACTAGTGATAAGCATGGCTAAGCAATTAAACGCACAACCCATGTGACAACTAATATTGCATCACTAAGTAATTTCCCATTCTATGGTGACAATGGAATCAGGGCACTCAAATTATCAAGGAGGGAAATAACCAATTGGGACGATAACTACCAATACAAGGGTTTTATAATAAAGTAGCAATGCATGATAATTTAAAGCAACATAATACATAATAGATTTGAAAACTGGGTTCAACATGATCAAAGGACACGACTTGCCTTGGCCTTGCTCAGTTGATGGCTCTTGATCTTCAAATCCAACTTCCGCTCCTTCGAACGCGTGATCTAACGAGAGAGAACGCCAATTGAAACACAAATAAAATCAAATAAAATTCAAATGAACTCCAAAAATTCTCAAACTTGAACCAAAAGATAGAGCTCAGTTTTAGATGAATTTAGGAAAAAGAATCGGGTCAATCGGAGCTAGGACGAAGGAGAACGGGCTCTGGGAAGTTTTAATTCAGAGAAAAAGAGACAGACGGGTAGTCGTTACGACCACAAAGGATCCCTACGACCACGCAGAGAAATTACGACCACGAAGAACCTTACGACCACGAAGAACTTTACGACCACGAAGAACTTTATGACCACGAAGAACTTTACGACTACGACCACGAAGAACTTTACGACTACGACCACAAACCAATCTACGACTACGACTACACTAGGAAACTTACGACTACGACCACAGAGAACAATCTACGACTACGACCACAAACCAATCTACGACTACGACTACACTAGGAAACTTACGACTACGACCACAGGGAACAATCTACGACTACGACCACAAACCAATCTACGACTACGACTACACTAGGAAACTTACGACTACGACCACAGAGAACAATCTACGACTACGACCACACGGGCGGCTACGACTGCACAGCGGCTACGACTACTCAGGCAGACTTACGACCATGAAGTCGTTTACGACCACATGATCAAACTTACCGGTGGCTTTACGACTTACGACTAAGGCTCTATAACGTAGTCGTAGAACCTTACGACCACACGGGTCTACGACACACGGATCTACGACCACGGATGGCGGCGGGATCTGGTCGGCGGTGACTAGGGACGGTGGCGGGACTTACCGACGACGGCGGATCGGCGAAGGCGAAACGACGGCGAGGACGACACGACCTCGGGCTCCGGCACGACCACGGCAGCGGCTACGCGTACGACCACAGCGGCGGGCGGCACGACTTCGGTTTGCGGCTCAACTCGGAGGCGAGGCTTGACTTGGGACGAGGGAGACACCAGGGGTTCGGGCCCTTTTATACCCGGTCGTAGAGGTGTCCTGGTCGGCCACGAGTACGAGTCCGGGTGGGAAACGACCTGAGAGTCCTACTCGTATACGAGTACGACTTGCTAAAAGCGGGCGGCTGCGATGCGGGGGCGGGGTTCTGGATGGCTGACACGCGGCGGGGGCGGAAGCGGTTGCGGCTCGACCGACTGGTTTTTCTTTTTCTTTTTCTTTTTCCGGAAATTCAAACAAATACTTTTGAGCTCTAGAAAATAGCAAATAAATCCAGAAACATCACATAAAATGCCAGAAAAACTCTTGAGGCTCAGGGAACTCAAATAAAATACTTTTGGCATAATTCAATGTTTAACTTAATCATATTAAATCCTTTTAATTCATAAAAATTCATTTAAGCTTTAATTAATTCCAGAAAAATTCAAATGGTGAATTTTATTTCGAAAGCTTCAAAAAGGCTCTGAAATTCAGGATGTTACAAACCTCCCCCCTTAAACGGAATCTCGACCCCGAGATTCTGGCTCTCTAAGGAATAGGTTTGGAAACTCCGCTCTAAGATCCTTCTCGCTCTCCCAGGTTGCTTCCTCCTCGGAATGGTTGCTCCATTGAACCTTGCAAAAGCGAACTGTCCTTCTTCTGGTTACACGCTCTGCCACTTCCAAAATTTTTATAGGATGTTCTTTATAAGACAGATCCTCCTGAAGATGCACCGCCTCTACGGGCACTGCTTCCTCTGGCACTCTCAAGCACTTCTTTAGTTGAGATACATGGAAAACATCATGGATCCCGCTCAAGGTGTTTGGTAATTCCAGCTGGTATGCAACCTCTCCTTTGCGCTTTAAAATTTTAAATGGCCCCACATACCTTGGCGCTAGCTTTCCCTTCATTTGAAATCTCTTAACACCTTTGAAGGGTGTGATCCTGAGATACACATAGTCATTTGGCTCAAAACTTAAATCTCTTCGACGAGTATCAGCATAATTCTTCTGTCTGGCTTGGGCTGCCTTTAGCCTTTCTTGAATCAAACGCACTTTCTCTTCTGCTTCCTGAAGACATTCTGGCCCGAAGATTTGACTCTCCCCCGTCTCTTTCCAATTGAGAGGGGTTCTACATTTTCTGCCATACAGGGCTTCAAACGGTGACATCTGTAGACTAGTCTGGTAACTGTTATTGTAGGAGAACTCCGCAAAAGGTAAACAACTAACCCATTTAGCTCCGTGATCCAATGCACAAGCTCTTAACATATCCTCCAGGATTTGATTCACACGCTCCGTCTGACCATCAGTTTGCGGATGATATGCTGTACTGAAGTTCAAGTGAGTACCCATTGCCTCGTGAAAGCTATTCCAAAATCGTGAAGTAAACTGCGACCCACGATCCGATACTATCCTCTTGGGCACCCCATGAAGACTCACAATCCTGGACATGTATAACTCGGCCAATTTATCACCAGAATAAGTTGTTTTGACCGGAAGAAAGTGAGCGACCTTTGTTAGTCGATCCACAATTACCCATATTGAGTCGTAGCCCTCTTTAGTCTTGGGTAAGCCTGTAATAAAGTCCATTCCCACATCTTCCCACTTCCATTCAGGAATCTTCAAGGGTTGCAGCAAACCTGCTGGTCTTTGATGTTCAGCCTTCACTCTTTGGCACACATCGCAAAGTGCTACATACTCGGCTATCTCGCGCTTCATACATGGCCACCAATATTTGTCTTTAATATCCTGGTACATCTTGGTACTGCCGGGATGGATTGAATATAAGGACTCATGCGCTTCCTTAAGTAATAACTTCTTCAGTTCCCTCTTGTTTGGTACGCACAAACGCGTCTTATACCACATGATTCCCTGATCGTCCTCCACAAAGCCGGGTGCTTTGCCTTCCTTTAAACCTTCTTTGATTCTCTGGATATTTTCATCCCCTGGTTGCTTGTGACGAATCTGACTATCCAGGGTCGGCTGCAAGTCCAAGGTAGCTAACATCCCTTCCTCAACCAACTCCAAACTAAGCTTCTGAAATTCCTCGTGTAGAGCTAGTTGGTTTTCCTTGACCATCTCTGTATTGCAATACACCTTTCTACTCAACGCGTCTGCCACTACATTGGCTTTTCCTGGATGATAATGGATTCCGATGTCATAATCCTTTATTAATTCCAACCATCTTCTTTGTCTTAGGTTGAGCTCCGATTGTGTGAAAATATATTTCAGGCTCTTATGATCCGTGTAGATCTCACTTCGGTTACCCATTAAATAGTGACGCCAAATTTTCAGGGCATGCACAACTGCTGCCAACTCCAAGTCATACGTGGGGTAGTTCTCTTCGTGTGGTCTCAGCTGGCGTGATGCATAAGCCACCACCCTCTTGTCCTGCATCAACACACACCCCAAACCTTTGCGGGATGCATCACAGTAGATCTCAAAGTCCTTCTTGATGTCGGGTAGAATTAGTACTGGCGCTGTTGTCAGACTTTCTTTTAACTTCCGAAAACTCTTTTCGCATTCTGGCGTCCATTCAAACTTCTTTTCCTTCTTTAATAGTTGGGTGAGAGGTCGAGCTACACTGGAGAATCCTTCAATGAATCTACGATAATAACCTGCCATTCCCAGGAAGCTTCTGACCTGGGTCACTGACGTGGGTGCCTTCCAAGTAAGCACATCATGTACTTTACCTGCGTCAACGGACACTCCTTCTGCTGTCAACACATGACCCAAAAAGGCAACTTCCTTCATCCAAAATTCACACTTGTTGAACTTGGCATATAACTTATGTTCCCGCAATCTCTGCAATACCAACCTCAAATGCTCTTCGTGCTCCTCCTCATTCTTGGAGTAGATCAGGATGTCATCGATAAACACAACGACGAACTTGTCCAAGTAATCCATGAACACTTTGTTCATCAGGTACATAAAATAGGCTGGGGCATTGGTTAAGCCAAAGGACATCACGGTGAACTCATACAATCCATAACGAGTTGAGAAGGCTGTCTTGGGTATGTCCTCTGGTCGAATCCTCATTTGGTGATATCCCGACCTCAAATCAATCTTGGAGAACACTCCAGCTCCTTTTAACTGATCAAACAAATCATCAATTCGGGGCAAAGGATACTTGTTCTTGATGGTAACTTCATTGAGAGCTCGGTAATCCACACACATCCGCTGGCTACCATCCTTCTTCTTGACGAACAGTACCGGTGCTCCCCACGGAGAGGTACTAGGTCTGACATATCCTTTATCCAACAATTCTTGTATTTGCTTCTTCAATTCTGCTAACTCATTGGCGGGCATTCGGTAAGGTCTCTTGGAAATCGGTGATGTGCCTGGTGCTAACTCAATTGCGAACTCCACTTCTCTTTTTGGTGGCATCCCAGGGAGATCATCAGGAAAAACATCTGGATATTCTCTGGCAACTGGCACTTCATTTAGGGCAATCCCTTTACTTTGGCATACCATCACTTTTTCTGGCTGCTTCATATCGGCCTCAAATCTCACTTTGCTTCCATCGGGACCGTCCAAGGTGACTGCTCGGCTTCCACATTCCAACACTGCTTGATGTTTCTTGAGCCAATCCATACCCAGAATTACGTCCAAAGACTGGATATTCAGCACAACCAAATCCGCGGAGAACTCTACTCCTTGGATGGCTATCCTAACCTTGGGGCATCCTAGGTTTGTACTCATCTCAGAGCCTGGGGATTGAACCAATAAAATGGAACCAAGTGCAACGACTTCCAACTTATGCTTTAGAGCAAAACTCCGGGAAACAAACGAATGTGAAGCTCCAGAATCGAACAAAACTGTGGCAGGAACTGAGTTTACTTGAAACTTACCGATCACAACATCTGGTGCTGCTTGAGCCTCCTCCATGGTGACATGGTTCACCTGGCCGCGCATCACGGTCTGCGATCCTCTGCTGGGTTGACTTGATGTTTGCGGTGCTCCACGTCCTGACCCTGCTGCGGGAGTCTGATCTGGTGTAGAGCCCAAGTTGAAACGAACTGGTGTCAAGGCTTGATTCTGCGGGCATTTGTTGGCATAATGTCCCGTTTCATGGCATTTGAAACAGGGAACTGCTGTCATGGGCTTGGTGATCCTCTGCTGTTGGCTTCCAACTGGAATTGGCCTTGGTCCTGATGAGAACTGGCGAGGAGCTGGTGCAGGTGTTTTGAATCCTGACTGCTGTGGAACACGAGTGGGCTGAAATGTACTGAAGCGGGTCCTCTGAGCCTGGTGCATCTGTGATCCTTGCTGCATCATCCTCCGCTTGCGGGATTCCTCTAACTCACGACGACTCTCCTCAATGAGCATCGCTTTGTCCACCATGTTTTGAAAGCTGGCGTAGTCATTTCCCACCACTTGAACTTTCAGACCGGGGTTTAGTCCTTTCTTGAACCTCTTTTGACGGACATCATCTGTAGCGACATCCTCCGGGGCATAACGGGCTAGCTGGGTGAATTTATTGAGATACTCACTCACTGACATGTTCTTCTGCTGTAACTCCCGAAATTCCTCCTTCTTCATCTCAATCACTCCGTCCAAAACATGGGCATGACGGAAAGCTGCGGCGAACTCCGCCCAAGTGATGCTATCTTGATCTTCATGAGCAGCACAGTAGTTTTCCCACCATTCAACTGCAGTGCCTTCTAGCTGGTGGGCGGCATACAAAACCTTCTCGCGGTCTGTACACTGGGCAAGATTAAGCTTCTTTTCTGTTGAGCGCATCCAGTCATCGGCTTCCAAAGGCTCCGAAGATCGTGAATAAGTGGGTGGCCTTGTTCTCATGAATTCTGCAAATTTAGACTGTTGACGAACTGGTTGGGGCATTGCCATTTCTGGATTTTGCCGATTCATCATTGCGTTCATATTCTGCATCATGGTATTCATTAGTTGGGTCTGGGCAGCCATGAACTGACTCAAGGTCGGATCTAAACCAGCCGGATTCGCATGCTGCTCTGGAGTTGCTTGGTTTCCATTACTGCCTTCCGGATCTTGGTTCATTTGACCGCGTCCTGCGGAGCTCCGGGTGTCAACCATTTCTGCTCTGTTCTGAAGGAAAAGACCATTTGTTGAGAACTGACTCTTCAAGGCTCAATAGGTAAGAGGGAAAAGCAAAGGTAAGTGGTAAACTCGTCTAAGGGGGTAACTAATGGCAATCCTAAAACTAAGCAAACACTTAGCCGAAAAGGCTAACAAAAGAAGCAATAAACTCCACAAAAAGATTTTGACATGACTGCATCGTAATGCTAGAAGCAAAACTGCAGCTCACATCACACCCAACGGCAAATAAGAAGCAAGACGATCTATACGATGCTAAAAACTATAACAGGGTTCAAATCTAATGGCTTCTAATCTTCACGGAAATCTTCAGTCTTCTCTAGACATATTGGGCGCTTCCTTGATCCAAACTTCACAGCACAGCTTGAAGAATTCCACGCCAATCTTCACTTGGGTTAGGGGAGACTCGAGACATCTAAGGACATTATAGGGATAAGAAGTCAACTTGAATTTTGAAAACAATGTTTCAGAGGAGACAAGGAGCAAGAATCCTAAGAATGAGGTAAGAATCAAGAATTACTAGACAATCATTTGGTTGATTTGTTTTAGAAAATAAAATTTGAAAACTTCGCTAATTCGACCAGTCTATCTAGGGCTTCGTCCTGCAGTCGATTTGGCTCTGATACCATCTCTGTCGAGACCCGAATTTGCAAATCCGGACTCTCTGTGTATACTGCACTAGTCCAGGATCACGCTAGTGCACACAGTCAAACATAGAGGTAAACATCACCACAATCTCGATATTAAATAAGGGGAAACTCAAATTATTCATTAATAACCAAAAGTGAGACCTTATGGTCAAGCTTACAATCTCAATAGCCATAGGGGCTTAACAAAACTTAGCAGCGGAAAATCCAAAATAAACGTAGTGGCCAATCGACATGCCCACGGGCAATCGAGTGGGGAGCGAAGCCTAGAACGCGTAGTCGTCGAAGTACTCGCCTCCTGGAACCTCCTGCTGGTAGCACTCCTCATCCTCAACTGAGCAACATAGGCGTAAAGCCGTGAGTACATTGGTACTCAGCAAGCCGTTTGTAACAAATGATGCAATATAGTATGCAAGGCTTACCAATGGAAGGCTGAAAGGTTAATTTGCATAAACAGCATTTGAAATTACCATAAATAGATTGAAGGCGAATTTGTAAATAAGACAATAATGAATAATCAAAGGAATAGAAGTAAACTACTTATGGACCTCCCATCCACAAGCCAAACCAACAGTGAATTTACTATCCACTGACCAGCTACAAAGTTTTCCAAGAGTAACTATACCTCGTGTGAAATCACCGAGCATTGTCCATAACCGAGGACGCGGCTATTCGAATAGTTTTACACTCTGCAGAGGTTGCACAACTGTACCCACACGATGTGATTAGCCTCAGCTTAAGGTAATCACAACAAGGCTTTTACAATGATCCATCTCAACCCGATCCCACTCGCTAAGGTTTCGCCGTCGAGTAGGGTAACCCCCTAGTCGGTAATTGCCCCCTCTTGCGCCACAACAACATCAGTAGTGAAACCCAAGTTGAGACTTCACAAATTATTATGCCAGGTCTATCCCATACTAGACATGTGGTTTGCACGGTACAGCTCAGATCAATGGCGCACAAAGTTAAGTCCTTAAGTAATACCCAGGCGAAACATCCACATCCCTGAAGTGTTAACCACACTTCTCCCCTTTACTGCACGATCATTCGCCCGAGTGAAAACCAAATTTGTATAACCAACACCAATGACACTACCCATGCCATGGCAACAAGTTTTATAACCGTGGTTAACCACCACATTCAAGTATATCATTAAGTCAAGATTAGTTAACCACATGTGATGATAAACCCAACGTACTAGTGATAAGCATGGCTAAGCAATTAAACGCACAACCCATGTGACAACTAATATTGCATCACTAAGTAATTTCCCATTCTATGGTGACAATGGAATCAGGGCACTCAAATTATCAAGGAGGGAAATAACCAATTGGGACGATAACTACCAATACAAGGGTTTTATAATAAAGTAGCAATGCATGATAATTTAAAGCAACATAATACATAATAGATTTGAAAACTGGGTTCAACATGATCAAAGGACACGACTTGCCTTGGCCTTGCTCAGTTGACGGCTCTTGATCTTCAAATCCAACTTCCGCTCCTTCGAACGCGTGATCTAACGAGAGAGAACGCCAATCGAAACACAAATAAAATCAAATAAAATTCAAATGAACTCCAAAAATTCTCAAACTTGAACCAAAAGATAGAGCTCAGTTTTAGATGAATTTAGGAAAAAGAATCGGGTCAATCGGAGCTAGGACGAAGGAGAACGGGCTCTGGGAAGTTTTAATTCAGAGAAAAAGAGACAGACGGGTAGTCGTTACGACCACAAAGGATCCCTACGACCACGCAGAGAAATTACGACCACGAAGAACCTTACGACCACGAAGAACTTTATGACCACGAAGAACTTTACGACCACGAAGAACTTTACGACTACGACCACGAAGAACTTTACGACTACGACCACAAACCAATCTACGACTACGACTACACTAGGAAACTTACGACTACGACCACAGAGAACAATCTACGACTACGACCACAAACCAATCTACGACTACGACTACACTAGGAAACTTACGACTACGACCACAGGGAACAATCTACGACTACGACCACAAACCAATCTACGACTACGACTACACTAGGAAACTTACGACTACGACCACAGAGAACAATCTACGACTACGACCACACGGGCGGCTACGACTGCACAGCGGCTACGACTACTCAGGCAGACTTACGATCATGAAGTCGTTTACGACCACATGATCGAACTTACCGGTGGCTTTACGACTTACGACTAAGGCTCTACAACGTAGTCGTAGAACCTTACGACCACATGGGTCTACGACACACGGATCTACGACCACGGATCTACGACCACGGATGGCGGCGGGATCTGGTCGGCGGTGACTAGGGACGGTGGCGGGACTTACCGACGACGGCGGATCGGCGAAGGCGAAACGACGGCGAGGACGACACGACCTCGGGCTCCGGCACGACCACGGCAGCGGCTACGCGTACGACCACAGCGGCGGGCGGCACGACTTCGGTTTGCGGCTCAACTCGGAGGCGAGGCTTGACTTGGGACGAGGGAGACACCAGGGGTTCGGGCCCTTTTATACCCGGTCGTAGAGGTGTCCTGGTCGGCCACGAGTACGAGTCCGGGTGGGAAACGACCTGAGAGTCCTACTCGTATACGAGTACGACTTGCTAAAAGCGGGCGGCTGCGATGCGGGGGCGGGGTTCTGGATGGCTGACACACGGCGGGGGCGGAAGCGGTTGCGGCTCGACCGACTGGTTTTTCTTTTTCTTTTTCTTTTTCCGGAAATTCAAATAAATACTTTTGAGCTCTAGAAAATAGCAAATAAATCCAGAAACATCACATAAAATGCCAGAAAAACTCTTGAGGCTCAGGGAACTCAAATAAAATACTTTTGGCATAATTCAATGTTTAACTTAATCATATTAAATCCTTTTAATTCATAAAAATTTCATTTAAGCTTTAATTAATTCCAGAAAAATTCAAATGGTGAATTTTATTTCGAAAGCTTCAAAAAGGCTCTGAAATTCAGGATGTTACAGCGGGTTGCACCATTGAGTGACCCACGAGTCGTATCGCTAGTGTAAGGCATCGTGGACACAGGTCATGTCGCTGGTGTAAGCCGTTGTGTAGCGCAAGAATGGATCTGGGTATGGTGGACTAACCTCACTCAGATAAAATCTTAGCGGTTATAACTCACACTGAGAGATGCATTGTAAAATTATTGTAGTGATCTTCTTGATTCACATGTCCAGGAAAATGTGTGAGATATAACAGGTTGATTATCTCTTGTAGGTAAAGTGTACGACCTCTGCAGAGTGAAAACCATTCAAACAGTCATGCCCATGGTCAAGGGCGGGCATGGAAATTTACTCGAGTTAGTTTCTATTTCAAAAACTTTGTGAATGGAATGAAAACTCGTCGGGTGAATGTAACCCTAAATTTGACTTTCCCTGAGTGAATGTAACCCAATGATGATAATAGGTGGATATAACTCTACTAGTAAAAACTAGCATATAGTGGATATAACTATGTACCAGGTGAATAGAACCTGCAACATTATAAATATTGCACGCTTTTACCCTCTTTAATAAAAAATATGGTTTGATTAAAATGCTAAGTCATAGGAATTTCTAATTATTGTAGTTTTGAAATGCTAACTTTATAGCAAATAAAAGAATCTGAGCCTACCATTGTTAAATCTTGCATGTATACTATTGCATTCTGTGTGTGGGCTCGCGGAGCACTGTTACTTGTGCTCACCCTCCCTCACAAAATTTTTCAGAACCTGTGGACCAAGGATATTACGCGTACTATGACGTTCCAGAAGCTGATGGTGAAGAAGATGGCAGATATTAAGATAGTTTCTAGTAGTCTAGGTCTTACCCCACTCTTACTGACTAAGTTGGTGACTACGTGCATAAATATTATCCAGATCATTAGTTAATATCGGTCGCACACAACCTACCCCAGTTGCTTGTCTGTGGTGAGATGTGCCCTTCCCTTTTGCTTCCGCTTCCGTATTTTGTAATGTATCCTTTTGGCCTGATCGGCCTATTGTAAACTTAGTCCGATGTGGTTTATTTAAACTCTAATGTTATAATATTAATGTATATTATGGTTTACATTATGTATGAAATGATGCAGTGGTGTATTCTATGAACATTATCTACTGATTTAGATAATAATGCAGTGGTTTCACAGAGTATTCTGAATTGCTAGATTTGGATGTAACAGGGAACATGCTTGCTTTGCATTGGATTCACTGGAACAAGCTTTCATGATGTACCCAGCTTTAAAGCTTGCGAATAAGACAGACGGTTCCGTCACATGGTGCAACACAGGATTGTTGATCCTGACTTGGCTAAAGGACACACCTTTCGGTGGTGTAGATCAACTGATCAGGAGCTGTATTCTATACATCTGCGCGCCAGTATCAGTATGATTAGCTCGGGACGTTTCGTTGTAAAACCTGTGTGTAGCCCTACCTTGACCTTCTGGGCTATTTTCAACGGGAATTTAAATCAGTCAGAAGAAGTGGAAACCGGATTGTGTTTAGTTTTGGAAGTGTCGGTCTGGTCTAGACAACAATTACTCTATCCAGCACGAACAATGTCTCAGGGGTAGCACCCTTAGGCTAGAGAAAACGTCTGACGCTCTATGGACGTTTGGTCAATTTCACTCATGTGACAAGAAATGCGTGTGAATCACTCTAATTTGCTACATTGGCCAAATGGTACCATGGTAGCCTAGATGTACATCCCACAATTGTTCATTCGTGATCTTGGTAGCCTGTATATATAGATACACTCTTTACTTTAATTTACCTCCGAGCTATGCGTCTATTTTCTTTTCCAAAAGACAAACAATCCATTATATAATTAATTCACGAACACTAAAAATACATTAAAAAAAGAACATTTACGAGAACAAAGCACATGGGAGCAGCGTTTTCCAATTGGAACCGAGCATCTCCAGTTGGTCTCCACCATCGGAGAATTCACGTACAGCATGCACGCAGCGCGGCGAGCACCGAGCACAGAAAGCTGCGCGCTTTTTGTGCTTTACATGCAAAATGTCGCGTGGACGTGACGTGCGTGCGCATGCATGCATATACATCCCACGAGCCGCGAGACCGGCTGGCACTCTAGCTATGCGGGCACACCGCGTGCTACCGCGCACCGCACGCACGCACCCAGTACGATCCTTCCTTCCGGCCGAAGGATCGACCGCCGCGCGCCCACATCCCATGGTCCAACCGAGGCGTATGATGGATACAGCATGAAAACGAATAATCAGAAAGAGCAAAGGTGCGGAGACGCGTGCATGTCGGCTGGATTCTTTTTTTGTTTTGATTTTGGTTTATTATTTTCTGATATAGTAATTAGTTTTTAAGCGGTGTGTTTTTTCAAGACGAGGTCTACAGGTAGATTGTAGTAGATATTGTACTGAACTCAGGTATACCGGCTAAAATCATATGCAACTGTTTTCCCCTACGTATTGTTTCTCACTAATAGCTATAATTTAAAACCATAAGCTAAAAGTCAAAACCGCAGCTCAAAACAACCCACCCATCAACAAGTAGCATATGCATACAACAACTTGATGTTGTTGGGAATCGAGGTGGCCTTAATACCCACACACCAATGAGGATCTAATAATCTATACACATGCTACACCAACTATCCCAAGTTAGTTAGTCTTTCCGGGCGACTGAGCTGCTTATATCAAATCACAATTAACAAACACTAAGTATTAGATGTTGGAGCTGAGGGGCCTCTGTGTAATTTTTGAATTTCAGTTGCCTTTAAACCAAATTGAGTCCGGTGGGACCTGTCTACCATAGAAAGGGAGAGAGATAGGAAGAGACTGGCTTATCCATTCCATGGAGGGGTGATTCATGGATTGGAGACCGATTCCTTGGCTTCTCTCTCGTCGGCAGCTGCGGCAAACTGACATGGCTCCTTCCCTCTATAAATTGATGGGTTTCTCACCGAAGAGAGTAGATCGAAGGCTTACCTCTCACTCCACATTCCATCCTGTACCAGTTGATAGCTTCCTCTACTTGCTATTGGCCTAGCGGTGGCAGTAGCAACGATCGGGCGTGAGCTTGCTTCCCTTCTGCAACCCGTGACCCTAGTTGGGATCTCAGTGGAAGGCGGAGGTGAGGGAATCGGCAAAGATAGAGGACTGTTTGAGTCTTGATTGACAAATGTAGTCCTCTTCTTCTCCGTTGCGATCTGGTGGTGTTCTTTGATTGTAGTCAAGCTTGGCTATGATTTGGTTGGAACATTGTTTTGTTGTGTACCTAGCCCGTGTTCACTCCATTATTGTCTTGTGCGGTGATTTCTGGACCTTGATTCCACTTTGGTTCCCTCCTATTATGGATTTGGGCATTGTATCTCTATGAACCACACCGTGGGATTGTGGCGATGATAGGTTTCCTATAATAGCATCTTCCACGACGTGCCTTGCCATGTTCATCTTCTTGGTGGCTTTGAGTGCCATCCCCTCTATGAGTTGCTTCCTGTTGAACCTTAGTTCGGTTATCTTCGCACAGCGTGCCATACTTTGAAAGTTGTAATATGTTCTTGCATTGTGTGATTGTGCATGATCTATTGTGGGATTAAACGTATGCTCAATGAGGATGATCTGTCTTAATGAGATCAGTGTGATAGTTGACGTGTTTTGCTAGTTCATGTGGTATTCTATTCTTTTTAAAGCATTGATTAGTGCTGGAGTACTCTGTTCTTTACCAAGACATTGAACTGTTTATTTTCATATCCTATACCCGTTAATTTATTGTGTAGTATTTGCAATTGGAATTAATTGGTACTGTTACTTCCTTTTAACATTGTGGTAATATTAGAATTCAAGTCTAGTAGAATACTTAAAGTGTCACACTGATTGATAATAAATCTTAACAATTGTGCGTATGAAGGCCTTGTTCTAAAACAAGAGTAGGCCAACATATGAGAGCTAAATACATACAATTTGAGTAATATGATGATTATTTATTCTCTTATGTTTAACATGTTGAGTATAATTTCACTTTGAGATGACATGGAAAAGAGTTATGTAATTGCATACATTTTACTAGTGTACACGTCATTTGTTTATTGTTGGAATTATGCTTTCATATTCATAATTAAATATGAAATTATTAATTTAAAACCGCATTTTTGCAACACTAGAAGTACAGCTGCCTGTGGGAGACAACAATTACAAGGCGGGATAACTCAACTCTTTATTGCACCACTAACTTTACAACAAGATACTGACACTTCTCTTATGGCAACCTATCTCTACCTCTCTTCTCTACTCATGCCATCCTACTCAACGATGGCATGGTGGCATATGTGGTAGCTTATCCATGGCACCCTAGCGACTCATGGTGGCTCATGAGGCTCATATGGTTAGGGGTGGATGGCACCCCTTATTTATACAAACCCGTTAGATTATTAGCAAATAGCAATATCCTATCCCTACGACCACAAAATATCTCAACTCTACAAACATCCCTACAAATACCTAGCTCTAGATAATTTTATACTTTGCCATGAAGCATGCTAGTTAATTTGTTCTAGAGCATTCCTAGAAAAACCTCTGACTCTTGCTAATTTGAGAATTCTCTAGAACCTTAGGATGGCATACATTGCACTAATTCTTAACATATACACTGCTTCCTTCCTTGATGTACACAACAGGGAGTTTGGGGAAAAGAAGAGAGGAAGATATTCGAGAAAGAGAGGGAGAGAAGGATCCATCTAGGTACAATGTAGTGCCAGTGTGGCTAGAAAGTAATGGACGCAGAGATTCTTGATCTATATGCATGGTTTGAGCGCTGTACTTGTACAAATTGGAAATATTTGGATTACTTATGGGCGTTTGGCGTCGTTGGAAGGTGATACAAATGTTAGATGACTTAAGTATGCTAGTACAGTGCTTGCTAGTAGTTTAAAATAGGCCAATTAATTGTACACTAACAAACCCTCCCTTTTCAACTAAGCTCTCTTGCAGCCACTTCAAAAGGGAAAAAAGGCCAACCATAGACAAACGATGGGTCATATCAGTTATCACCCTTATCCTTTTCAAACTGATTAGCTAGGATTAGCCTAAGAACTAGTAATTAAACAACCAACAGCCACACCTGAAGAGTAGCTGTTCAAATACTAGAGGGGAGCAAGCTTCCAAAGCCACCTACGAGTAGGCCTGCTAATGGTTTAGAGCCTACCCACTCCCAACCCAGCCCACAACACCAAACTCCACTTTGCCAACCCAATTCGCATCCCCTATGACCCAACCCAAACCAACCCACATCACACCTCAACCCAACCCAAACCAAACCAAACCATTTTCCTAATATGGGTTCAATCCACTTTCCCAACCCATTTTAACCCACTCTCCTAAGCAGCTCTACTTCTTCCTCGCACTCATGACCGTCGTCCCCTTCCTCTCCTATATCCTTATTCCCCGATCTCATCCTCCCCTCCTCCCTGTTTCATCGCTGGACCCGATCTCCCCATCTACCGCCACCCCACCGCACCAACCAACCTCTCCTTGTGGCTTGTCATGCTGAATCCGTCCATTGCCACACCGGCATCTCGCCGTCCCCCACCATGCTGGTGTCGGCTCTGTTCGCCCTACGCACTTCTTCCTCAATGATGACACCGTCCCCTCCTCCATTGCCCCAAAGTCGACACCACCTCACTGGTTCACGGCTAAACAGATGGTGCATGGTGAGCCCTTCTTGGCCACCATCCCACTCATTGTTGTCATGCACGCAAAGTATGGCAACAAGTGGGCCACTATCGTGCACCTCCTCAATGGCCGTATTGATAGCTCGGTCAGCAAGTGGTCCGAGTTTGGGTGGGGGCATGGTGATTAGGATCTTGGACACGGTGATATTGCCTAACGACCCATCGTTTAGCGAGCACGGCCACAAGCAACTTCGTGGAGAATGCCAACATTTGGGGCAACATGAATGGCATGACCTTCATGATGGTGTCGTACTCGTACCTGGCGATATACAAGGTGTGCACACACAACCGTTGCTCCATCATGGACATCATCGCTGGGCTGGACACCGCCATGAAGGATGGCATCGACGTGCCACCCTTCTCCATCAGTGCATCTTCCGGCACGTAGTTCAACTATGACCCCATCACCATCACCACGTTCAAGGCCTGGAGCACGGGGGGCACCATGAGCTGCACAGCAGGCAACGCTGGCCCAGGGCCTGATACAGTCAGCAACGACGTCCCACGGATGCTACCGTCGCAATTGGCACGATGGACCGTGCGATACACACCACCATGAGGCTTGGCAACGCGACGAGTTCAATGATGAATCTCTATTCCAGCTAGGGAACAACTCCACCGCGAACCCACTCATGGATGCTCATTGTCACAATTGGCATGATGGACCATGCGATATACACCACCATGAGGCTTGGCAATGGCGACGAGTTCAACGATGAATCTCTGTTCCAGCTAGGGAACAACTTCGCCGCAAACCCGCTCCTGCTCGTGTACCCCGATGTCAATGACTCCGAGACAAGTCGCTATTATAGTGTGCTACGTGGCGTCGAGGTGAGCGGCAAGGTAGTGCTCTGTGAGAGCAGGGGCCTAAACGGTCGCATTGAGGCTGGCCAAACCGTGGC
This sequence comes from Dendrocalamus latiflorus, assembly GCA_017311315.1. Lineage (NCBI taxonomy): Eukaryota > Viridiplantae > Streptophyta > Magnoliopsida > Poales > Poaceae > Dendrocalamus > Dendrocalamus latiflorus. The sequence continues at coordinate 12,641,638 of CM029670.1, read as the reverse complement.
GGTGTACGACGTGTGGGCATGATCGTGATGAACAAAGCAGCCAAGGGGTACACCACCTTCACCGACACGCACATGCTCTCGACATCGCACATGAGCTACGATGCTGGGACCAAGATTATGTCCTACACGAACTTTGGTGCCAGCGCAGTTGCCTGCAAAGCGATAGTGCGTGGCCGCTAATGGCGGCCCTCTTGTGGAGAATCTGGAGCACTGGGCACCTCTGCCAAGCCCACCCATGTTCACGTGGACAACAACAGCCAATGGTGCTACGTCCACGGTGAGGAGGAGGTGGTGACAACAGGTAAGAAGCGTCACCGAGAGAACCAGCGACTAGGTAGCTTGTTTGTCTATTGCAAACCCATATGGAACCCATGGTTTCAGTCCATACAGAACCATAAATATTCAACCTAAATCAACCCAAATCAAACCACTTTACAAGCAAATCTGGCCCATCCAGCAGCAAGACACACCAAACTGTTTTCTATCACAGACTTCACAGAAACAGTGGCCAGTTGGGTGTACTCTTCAAAACACCTTGTCCAAACTATACTCCAAAGACCGTCATGCATGATCGCTTCTTCTCCCATGGTCTCTCACCAATGGGAGGGCTCAGGTGCAGGGGCCTCTGCAGGGCGTCTAGATTCGCGACACGTGGCAAAAAAATCAAAAAAATATTTTTTTAAGTACTTAAAACAATATTTTTATTAAAAAAGTGTTTTTTAAGTATCCAAAAAATACGTTTAAAAAATTTTAAGTATTTTTTTTGGATTTTTAAGTATTTTTTTATTTTACCATGTGTCGCGAATCTAGACGCTCCGCTACCACGTGTCGCAAATCTAGGCGCCCTGAGGCTCTGCACCTGAGCCGCTCCCCTCACCAATCGGAACGAGTTCCTCTGACGTAACGTCAGAGTGACGTTGGGTCACTGCGCGTGGCCCCCGCGTCGCGTGGGGCCCACGCGTCAGTGACCCGGCGTAACGTCAGAGGATCTCAATTCCTCACCAATCACCGTCTTTCCTTCTATTCTTCAATTAGTGCGAAAAGAGCGGCTGAACACTTCTATAAACCCACCAGTCCACGCCCCAGGCAGAGCGCGCACCCACACAGCCACACTCACTAGCTAAGCTAGCTAGTGCAAGCCATGGCGTCGGCGTCTCCGAGCTCCATAGCGCGGCTCGTCGTCGTCCTTTCCCTCGGCGTCCTCCTCCTCCTCCGCACCAATGCGCACCCGCTGACCCCTTCGCCGTCGCGGCAGCCGGCGAGGCCGCCGGCCCCCAAGCCTCCGGGGGCGACGGGCATTTCGCCCGCGCTCGTCTCCACGCTGCGCAAGACGCTGGACGCGATCAAGAACGTCGCGTCCATCATCTCGTCGTTCCCCATCGGCGGCATCCCAGGTGGCGGCGACCTCCGGCTCTCCTCCGCCATCGCCGACTGCCTCGACCTGCTCGACCTCTCCTCCGACGAGCTGTCGTGGTCGATGTCCACCACCTCGCCGGCCTCCCGCCCCGCCAACGCAGGGGCCGGCGCCCCCGGCACCGCCCGCCTCGGCACCGGCGACGCCCACTCCGACCTCCTGTCCTGGCTGAGCGGCGCGCTTGGGAACCAGGACACCTGCAAGGAGGGCCTGGACGAGACCGGCTCCGTGCTCGGCTCGCTCGTCGCCACCGGCCTCCAGGCCGTCACGTCGCTCCTCACCGACGGCCTCGGCCAGGTCGCCGCCGGCGAAGCCTCGATCTCGTCGTCCGGCGTCATCAGCAACCGGCGCGGCCTCCTCGAGGGGGCCCCGCATTGGCTGGGTCCCAGGGAGCGCCGGCTTCTGCAGATGCCGGTGGGGCCCGGGGGCATGGCGGTGGACGCCGTGGTGGCGCAGGACGGGAGCGGCAACTACACGACGGTGACCGCGGCCGTGGACGCAGCGCCGACGGAGAGCGCGGCCCGGTACGTGATCTATGTGAAGAAAGGCGTGTACAACGAGACGGTGGACGTCCAGAAGAAGAAGTGGAACCTGATGCTGGTCGGTGACGGCATGGGCGTGACGGTCATCTCCGGCCACCGGAACTACGTCGACGGCTACACCACGTACCGCAGCGCTACCGTCGGTGAGTGCATCAACTTCTCTTGAGATTGTCCGAATCAGTTTAAACGTACGTAGAGTTCACGACTTAGTATTCTTTACGTTAGTTTGGACCGTTTGATCGACATCCACAGCCATCTGATCCTAGTTCATAGATACAATGGAGGAGTAGATCATGTGGTCAACGAGTCCACAAGTGCATGGTCAATGTCAAACTCCAGTACGAACGAACTGCACTGCACTCTGTTTTCTGCATGCTAGTGTTAACCTTACCTCCTACCACACCAGCTAGGCTTTGCTAAGCTTAAAGTCCCGCTTGTTTAGCTTTCGACTTATTTTTTACTATTTCTAACTTTCATCTTTTTCTGATTTTTTAGATTTTTTGAGCTTTTTTGCTAGTTTTTTTTCTATATTCGTTTGAATTATACGTATTAAGCTAACCTGTTTTTTCTACTTTTAAATTTTTAAAATTTAATTATGTCAAATAAGTCATCATCAGCTACATTGTAATTTCAATCAGCTACAGTGAAAATTTAGCCATAAGCCCTAAAAAATAAGCCCAACTGAGAACACTATAAGGCTTTGTGAAACTCCAATGTTGTTTTTTTCTTCTGATTTTTAGCTTTTTTTTAGTTTTTTTTACCTTTTTTCCTTTTACATCATTTGAGATGATATAATCTACTTTTTTTTAATTTAATTACGTTGAAAAAACTAATATTAGTTACAGTGAAAAAACCGAAAACCTCCAAAAAGCTAAAATAAACCTAATTAGAAGCCGACATATTTCAAGTTGCTTCTGGCTTAAGGCCCTATTGGTATTAGCTTCTAAAAGCTATTTTTTATTTTTATACATATCTAGTTTTTAAACAGAGTATCTTTTTAAAATGTGATATACTAGTTAATTGTAGTATATGCTGTAGTGACTTCATTTGTATCGATCAAAATCGCACGTCCGTGTCTCTTCCTCTATAAACTTCTCTAAGCTAAAACTATTTATAAACTAAAACTAAAAATCAAAATAAAAAATAATATAAACGAATCCTAAATGAACCGAAAACTAATATAAAGCAGAAAATTAAACCGTTTGGAACGGATCCAAATCACCCAGGCCCATGGGGCAGCAAACATGGGCTAGTGCAGTGGTATGACTTGATGCAGTGCCGCATTATTACTGTTTTTTTGCGTGCATCTTAAAGCAGATAATTATTATCCACTGTTCCTGTGTCTCACTTCTGGCGGAGGTGTGCAAGTGGCTAGCAGCTGGAAGCCTCTAGGAAGATGCATGTCAGTCTCCGTGCATTGGCCGTGCAGTAGTGCAGCACATTCAAGTCCTACCACTTTCCTCTCGATCGATCGATCGATCGCCATAACGCAACATGCAGACACAGCATCTGGTGGTTGCCATTCAAAAGCGAATTTAATGGTTGCCATTCAGAAGCGAATTTAATGAACATATCGTAGACGATGGTATCCATGGGCTAGCTGCTCACCATGGGCTCTTGCCAAGCTCTACCGACGTGAACGTACGAGATTTTATTGTGGTTTGCCTAGTGCCCATCAATTTTATTCCAAGCTCCACTGGAGGTGCATTTTGCCCCGTTCGATCCTTTCAGTTTTTCCATCGGGGTTTGATTTTGATTTTCTTCGATAATCGTTATTTATTATATTAGTAAGTTATAGTAAAAAATATAAGTTGCAGTAAAAAGCACGTCTTTATAGGACGTGAGTCGCAAGAATTTGTGCGCTGCACGGCATGATTTTTTTTGCCACAAAGGGCGCTACCACTAGCACGTATAACGCGTTTTTCACGACTGGCACGTAGGCACGTAGCTAGGGCTGGCAATCGTGGTGCTGCCGTACATTTGCATGGCCCATTCCGGAAAAATAAAATCGTAGCTAGGACATGGAAAGGACGCATGCAGCGGCTGCTGGGGAAGAGCACGTCGTTTTCCTTCGTTTTCTTTTTACGCGTAACCAAAAAGATCGGGCGCACCGGCACACACAGGGGGGTCACCGACACAGCAAGGAGTCGACTGGCGCTGAACTGCTGGCAAGGGCCTATGGTTTTTTTTAAAAAAAATTAAATTTTAGCTGTTTATGATAGAAATTATAGAGAGAGATATTCATTTGCAATTTTGTTTGATAAGATATTAAGTTTTTAACATGTACTACAATTAACTTGTAGATCCCGTCTTGAAAAAATACTCCGTTTGAAAGTTAGGTACTGTAGCATAACCTAAAAGACGCTTTTAGAAACCGTTAAAGAATAGGCCCAAAGAGTGTTCTTTTATATTGTAATTTATAATTTTTATCTATAATTTATTAGTGTAAATAAATAATAATTATCGAAAAAATCAAAGATTGTGGCCTAAGGATTAAAAAAAGACGTTGCGAGAGCTGCAGCGTCTCAAGAATCCGTATCTTTTGCTTCTGGCCACCCATGTCCAGGCTACGCAGGGGCGGATCCATAGGGTATACCGGGTGGGCCACGGCATACCCTGGGGCCAGCCGAACTTAGCACTGCAAGCACCCTGTCTCGTCAATCCTCCCCTCCTGCGTACGCAGAGATAGGCAGAACATCGTTGTGAATACAATTGGATCAAAATTAACCCAAAAGAGGAAGAGGTCGGGAGGCTACGAGGCGAGAAGTATGAGGTTATTATACCGAGAGGGGGGCGGCGGTCGTCGAGGGCGACCCATTCGCCGGATTTGGGGTCAGGGGCGGACCCATAGGGTATGCCGGGTGGGCCACGACATACCCTGGGGCCAGCCGAACTTAGCACTGCAAGCACCCTGTCTCGTCAATCCTCCCCTCCTGCGTACGCAGAGATAGGTAGAACATCGTTGTGAATACAATTGGATCAAAACTAACCCAAAAGAGGAAGAGGTCGGGAGGCTACGAGGCGAGAAGTATGAGGTTATTATACCGAGAGGGGGGCAGCGGTCGTCGAGGGCGACCCATTCGCCGGATTTGGGGTCCTTCCAGATGACGAGGTCACGGTTGAGGAGCTGGAACGGGGTGGGGAGGCAGGGGTCGAGGTCCTCGACGAGGGAGAGGGGGTACCAGTGATCCCTCCACACAAACTTCTCGCCGGACTCCGACGACGACGTGCTCGGCTCCGCCTCGTCAGGGACGGACGGCGGCGCGGCCACGCGCAGGCGGGTGCGAGGACGGCGGAGATGGCGGGAGACCGGGAGCGCGGGGAGGGAGGGGAGACTCGGCCGGTGCAGCGGCGGCAGCGGCCTCGGGGAGAGAGAGAGGAGGGAGAGCGTCGGAATTGTTACGGGCATCTTCTTCGGTTCGCTTGAAGTGGAGAGCTGAGAAGAGAGATCCGGAGCAACGATGGCAAGTATGAGGTTGCGTGGAGTAACCATGGAGGTTGCGCGACGGCAGGGGACGGCAGAAGCAGGGACAAGTGTACATGAGCAAGCATAACGTTTTGCGGTGGTTCATGAGAATGACACAAACCGATCTCATGAGAATCCATCCATTGGTTGCAAATGAAAACTAACTTACATCCGAAAACTAATTCGCTAGTGTACTATGTCTTTGACACAAAAACCAGCAGCCAAATTTAGAGAGCTTCGAATTTTCTCGAGCTGAGAAGTGAGATCTGGTTTACCGAACTGGCAAATGGTTTTACCGATTTACATATGAAAATTTTGGTGCGGCATACCCTTTGGTAAAATTCTGGATCCGCCACTGAGGCTACGGATCAGCATGTCATTTGCATATCTTGCTTTCTCGGATTGGGGTCCAGTCGATCGGCCACTTTGATGAAGCCGTGCAGCTTCCATTGCTTGCTTATCAGCAGCTGACCGGTGTGCCAAGCTCCGGTCTAGTTCGTGGTAGTTTCTGACTGATCAACGCCTGCAATTAATCAAGTGGGCAGTGTTTGATCAACGGGCTTTAAAACAACCTCCTCAGTCTGGTCTGGTACTCCAGTGGTTGATAAATGATCAGGAGTTTGTACATAAGGAGTAACACATTATAACAAGCATAAATGATCAGGAGTTTGTACATAAGGAGTAGCACATTATAACAAGCTTGTTAATTAGTTGTTGCATGATCGAATTGATTAACGTCATTGTCTGATAGGCGGCAAGTGCTGTGACTGGCTCGGCCATATGATCTGTGGGCCCTTAGTTTCCCGATCCGGGCGAGCCTCACCTGTCTCACTGCCCTGTACTCAAGGGGCACGAACAGTTGCAAATCACATGCATGGAGACATATTTTTGACCTGCCGACTAATGTAGTTACTGATCAGTGGCCAATCCACTCAAATCATTCGATACAGTAACAGCAGTAAGTTACTGGTAGCAATTATACTAGACGTAGTAATCTTTTTTCTTTCCTGACCTGCTGGCGCGTGCGTGCATGCAGCTGTGAACGGCAAGGGGTTCATCGCGCGGGACCTGACGTTCGAGAACTCGGCGGGGCCGGCGAAGCACCAGGCGGTGGCGCTGCGGTGCGACTCGGACCTCTCCGTCTTCTACCGCTGCGCCTTCGAGGGGTACCAGGACACGCTCTACGCGCACTCGCTCCGCCAGTTCTACCGCGACTGCCGCGTCACCGGCACCGTCGACTTCGTCTTCGGCAACGCCGCCGCCGTCTTCCAGAACTGCCTCCTCCTCGCCCGCCTCCCGCTGCCCGACCAGAAGAACTCCGTCACCGCGCAGGGCCGCCTCGACGCCAACATGACCACCGGCTTCGCCTTCCAGTTCTGCAACGTCTCCGCCCACGACGACCTCCTCCGCGCACAGGGCAGTAACCACACCGGCGTCGCCGCCGCGACGCAGACGTACCTCGGCCGGCCGTGGAAGCAGTACTCACGGGTGGTGTTCATGCAGTCGTACATCGGCGCCGTGGCGCGCCCCGAGGGGTGGCTCGCGTGGGATGGAGATTTCGCGCTCGACACGCTGTACTACGGGGAGTACATGAACACGGGGCCCGGTGCCGGCGTCGGCGGGAGGGTCAGGTGGCCCGGGTACCACGTGATGACGAGCCCCGCGCAGGCCAGCAACTTCACCGTGGCGCAGTTCATCGAGGGCAACATGTGGTTGCCGCCCACCGGCGTCAAGTTCACGGCCGGACTCACGTCTTGAATCTTGCCATGCATCTTGATGATTGATGTGATGAGGGGTATAGAACTATCGTGGTAGTACAATACGTATTATGCGTGCGAAATATAAGAAACAAATGGTGTATAATCTTTTGGGGATTATTAGCTGTTTAATTGGTGGTTCCTAAATGGAATAAGGGAGGCATTTGATTTTCTTTGCACGTTTGTGTTTCGTTTTGTTCTTCAATTACTCTGCGTTGAGAGTGTACAAGATACTAGTACATGCATGGCGTTCACAAGTAAAACTTAGGCCCTGTTTGGATACGCTTATCTGAGAATCGATTTTAATCTGATCATGATTTTCTGATAAGTCGCGATCTGAAGAATCTGCAGTCTGAAGAATCGTCGCGGTGGAAGAAACGACCCCTCGGGCTCGCGGTACAGGATTTTAGATTCTCAGTGCAAATGCCGATCTTTCCCACCACGGCGGTTGAAAGAATCGAAAAATAATCAAAGCGTTTGGGTGGGATTCTCGCTTAATTCTACCCAGAATCGGATTTTAAGCGTATCCAAACAGGGCCTAACAATAGTTTGCGTTTCAATTCTTCACAGTTCAGATGACTGTGATATACTCCACCAGGTTACGCAGATTATGAGTTAGCCTAGAGGAGTTTATAGCAAAAACTAGCTTAATGTCTGTGTTTTGTTACAGATCAAAAAATAATATTACTCTAGCATGTCGAGTGTACATACAGAACATGACCTGAGTGGTCTCTTAGATTTACGCCATGAACAAACAACACTAAACTATATGAACATGATGTTGTTCCTAGTTTTTATACTATGTATGGGCCATGTTCTTTTAGGCTGTGGCTTATAGGTTTTATCTGCGCTTTTCGAAACGACAGTGAATAGCGGAGACATACATGAACAAATCCTACGGTTTTGAACTCAAGAAGCTGTTTGAAGAATCCATTTTTTTAAAAAAAAACACTCCGCTGCATAGCATTCCATCCTGTTGTGAATGGAGAACATTCCATGATCAAATTGCCATGTATGCACATGCATGCATGCATGAGCACCACATGTGGCAGGGGAAAGATAAATGAAGCGGAATGAAATTTTAGTCCAGAAAAAATAATGTTTTTGAGGGGGTTGGTTTTGGAGTATTTAAGAGTGGTATCAAAATTGCAACATAAATAATATAGAATGATATATCGTTATTTACCAATTTGATGGTAGAGCATCTAACCGTTCGATACCATCGACGTCACACAAATCTTTGTAGCAATCAGACACACTCTTCTTGCTATATCTTAATCCCCACTCCCCTCCCCTCCCGACACTCCCATCTCATTCCCAATTCCCTAGTTAGACTGTGGGTGTAGTGATTGGTGGCAGACGACATGCATGTGCATCGAGCAGGGCACGACAAGTAGTGGCCTCTGGCAACGAGCGAAGAGAGGGGCCACTACAGTGGCAGACAGGGAGCAAAGCATGCAGGAGCTGAGAGCCTACGAAGGGCACTCCAGCACCACACCATGCTTCATCTCCCTTGGTCTTTCCACTAAGATCGACCTTCCTCTTCCTTTAAGATCACTTCTAAGCTCAGGTTTCTCTTACCTAAACCCTATTTTGCAATTCCCATCCTGATGAGCTTAATGCCTCAATACAATTATTTTGTTTCATTCATGTCCCTCACATTTGCACATAGTATTTGTTCTACCCACCAAGTGTTTGTTAAAATATGTAGCTAAGACATGCAATGCTCTGGTAGCCTAATTTTCAAAGAAATGTTTTGTTCTTCCTTTTTACAATTTTGCTACTTTTTGCATTGTTAAATTATGAGGAATTTCAACAGACTAAGATTTTGTTTCAATTAATGACCCATTTTGATGATCACTACCACTTTGATGCCATGCTTTGACCACTAAAATCAAAATGGTTCCATTCATTTTGTGTAGAAACGTGGACCATGTGTCGATGACAATTTTTGTGCCTATAGGTGTTTGATGAAATGTTCGTCCTAATTCTAAGAGCCCTTTCCCATTTATTTTTGTGTAGAAATGTGGACCATATGTTGATGGTATTTCTTGTTTGTATAATATGCTAAGGGCTTCCCTGACGTGATGTTGTTTCTCTGAAAGATACTAATGGTGGGGTAAATAGTGTTATCAACAATTACTACAAATTGTAGTGTAGGAGGCCACTACCAATGTTGTGGGTGTTCAAAAGGAGGCTGCTGTAGTGATGTTTGATGTTCAAGTAGCAATGCATGCTCACAATACGCCTCAGAATTGCAATGAGTTTTTTTGTGAGACTTGTGGCATAGAATCTAAAATTAATATGCCCCTCATCTATTCGATGAAATGCCAATGTAAGATTTTGTTTGAGTTCCATATATGAAACTTAAAACATACCAGCATTTGGCCCAAAAAAAAGGAGGAGAAACTTACCCACAACACAGAAGTGTTTAGTGATACTGCTTTCTTGAGTGATATGTTTGGTAAATAATTGTTAAATGATTATGTATAAATATGTAATTTCAGAAGAATTGGAATGTGCAAGTTTGTGAATATTATTTATGCACACCGTACTAGGTTTCATTACTAAGTTCCATGTTGTTCATTACTAAGACTGAATTTCATGAAGTTTTTTGTAGCAGCTCCATAAAGTTAAATTCCAAGTTTTGTGAAACTTCACAACTAAGTCTCAATATTTTATTTTGTAAACTGTTCGAATTTCATAAGGTATTATGAGTTCTTAGCATTTTTCATGAGCTTTCACGACTAGGTTTTCAGATAGATTACTGAGGTTTCATGTCTAAGTTTCATCAAGTTTTAAGATATTTCATGACTAAGTTTCATGAGATTTCAAGACTGACTTGAAGTTTTTTGTAGTGAATTCATGAAGTTAAAAGTTTTTTTTGTAGCAGATTCATGAAGTTGAACTCCAAATTTCATGAGGTTTTATAGAGTTTTAGAAGGTTTCATGACTAAGTTTCATGAAGTTTCACGACTAAATTTTATGGTGTTTCATTAAGTTTCAGGAGGTTTCATGCCTAAATTGACTAAGTTTCATGGTGTTTCATGAGGTTTCATAAAGTTTTTTTGTAGCGGATTCACGAAGTTGAAAGTTTTTTTATGCGGTTTTATAAATTTTATGAGATTTCATGACTAAGTTTCATGGTGTTTCATTAAGTTTCATAAAGTTTTAGGAGGTTTAATAGCTAAGTTAACTAAGTTTTATAAGGTTTTATATCTAAGTTTCATGATGTTTCATGAGATTTTAAAGTTTTTTGTAACAGATTCATGAAGTTGAAAGTTTTTTTATAACGGATTCATGTAGTTGAACTCCAAGTTTTACGAGATTACATAAAGTTTCAGGAGGTATCATGACTAAGTGTTATGAAATTTTATGAGGTTTTATTACTAAGTTTCATGGTATTTTATTAAGTTTTATAAAGTTTTAAGAGGTTTAATGTCTAAGTTGACTAAATTTTATAAGATTTTATGTCAAAGTTTCATAGTATTTCATGAAACCTTAGGAGGTTTTATGCCTAAATTGACTAAGTTTCATGAGATTCTATGACTAAATTTCATGATGTTTTCAGGAGATTCCATGATTAGGTTTTATGATGTTTTTTGTGGATTCATGACTAAGTTTCATGAAGTTTGAAAAAATTGAAACTTGTATCAAAAAGTTTCATGAAGTTTCAAAACTAAAACATGAAGTTTGTAAGGTTTTAAAATCGAATCTTGTGGTTTCAAACTGAAACTTCATGTTTCAGGAAGTTTCAAAACTGGAACTTGAGGTTTCAAAAGTGCATCTTGTGGTTTCAAAATCAAAACTTCAAGTTTCATGAGGTTTCATAATCGAAGCTCATCGTTTCAAAAAAGTTTCAAGTAGAAATCCGAATAAGTATCACATATGTTTAAAGATGTCTCAATAATATTTATATAATTTCATAGAATTTCAAGATGTTTCAATAGCGGATTTACACAATTTCAAATAAAGCTTAAGATATAAATATAATTGATGTCATTCTGTGGCAACAAAAAGCTAACTAACAACTACTTGAGCTTATCATTCCATAAGGAGGTAGCTCACAATCCTTGTCCATGACCAAAAACCCCTGCATAGAAACCATGTGGAGGAATTAGCAACTGTCTATGCATCATGCATCGAGAACAATTCTTTATATAAATGAATCTCAATGTTTTCTACTCCAAAATCGTTGCAAGCATTTCACCACATTATTCCAAAAGCCACCAAAGTGTATGTAAAGCGATTGTATAAACAAAACCTTCATGAATAAACCTTCCATGCATTTTATCAAGCACATTATGTGCAATAACCATGAAACTGCAGCTAGGCCTAGAAAGCAAAACTTGGAGGGCTAACAAGTTTTAGTGCCAGGAATGGTCAGAGATGAGGGTTCTAGCTCCTGCCCATGTGAAAAAGGACAGCGATGAGGACTATTAGTAACCTTTGCTCGTGATGCATGTGGATTATGAAGTTGGCTTGTGGAGAAGGACGGCAACAAGGTTTTGCGCGTGATGGAGGATGGCGACAAGGTCCGCAAGCAGAGGGGCCAGATACGTGGTGTTACGTGCATGTGCGGAGTATGGTAGAGGAGGCCAGCAATGTCTAACCTACTCCCATGTGCGCACCCGAGAAAACTGGTGAGGAGGTTGATGAGATGCATAAATCGAGCGGGAGCAGGTTGATGAGGATGACTTACGTGATGGGCTTGACAAGTCATCCGATTAAAGAGGAATCAATGACTCACGTGATGGGCTTGGCAAGTCATCCGATTAAAGAGGAATCGACAACCAGATTCTATTCTGTTGCTCATGTGGTGGGCGGTATAGCATGCTGTAGCCAAGTCCAAATCGTAAAGGACGATCGATCTGGGTGGCCCACCTGAAAGCAGCTTTCATGGAGCCCCTACGCTGCATGTACCCTACCAAATGATGCCCTAAAATAGTTCATCAAAATTGGGTTACTTACCGATGGTCTCATCTCTCATGACTGATGAATATTAGCACATTTTTCGTCGATGGTTAGAGTTTCTTGAAATTATCAGCACCATGGTTTTCCTCCTCTATTATTTCCTCTCCACGATATTTTTCAAAAACAAAAGCTAAAATGTTTCAGAGAAATAATTATTAGCACATTTGGCTAGGAGGATTGCATATTGTGCTATCATTTAACTATGCCATAGACATGCAACCTAAGAAGGGATTGTTGTTCTAAAAAATGAGAAAAAGAATCAAAATGACAGCATAAATTCTCTATCCTATCTTGCACGGGAGTTGCCACGATTAAATAGATCCTCTTGCTCTTATGTAGTTATGTTTTGTGCTAGATCTGAATTAGGTTTCATGAACATCTCTGGGAGGCCGCCTTCATTCACCCATAAGAGGTTAGAATCGATCCATGTAGAGATGAGTACATCACACTATTTGATTGTAGTGTCCCTGTGTAAAATTGGATACAGTGTACACCGCCAATTATTCCGCTACATTATACATCACCAATTGAAGTACATGCTGGACTGCTGGTTCCATGACCAAAACACCATTAACTTTTATGATTTAATTTGGTAAGGAACATTCAGTATGTTTTCAGAAGATAGTAATGAACTATAAACTAAACATCATTGATGTGGGAATTAGAGAATGTGAAGCAGATTGAAAATGTATGTCTCAACCAATTTGTGTTAGCCCTGATAAAAAAATTTCTGGGCATCCTTGTGTTGTTTTAATTCCGAAAATTAATTTCTTGATGTGTCAAGAATTAACATTTTGGCCACTCCAGTGGTTATTAGGGAAATTTATGCATTAATAATTAAGTTTGGATCCTGCATGTTGGGAAACAAAAAGGAAGCCTCGTAAAAAAGGGTAAGAAGGCAAATAGTAAGAGGTGCTTTCTAATTGGAAAATTCTACGCTTTCCTAACAACGAATTATACAACTCCCCATGCATGTGTTGTTCCCAATTGTATGGTGTAGATTGGCCCCTTAACTCATTTTATTCGGGATCTATGCTTATGTCTTTTGGGGGAGATAGAAAGCAATTTTCTTACTTTTCAATTGACAATGCACCGATTACATTCTCTGTATTGCAGGCAGTTGTACACAATCTAATGGTGGAACCATTGCTTTGGATTGGTTGCTAGCATCTGATTTGGAGGGTATGAGGCTCATAAATTGTGTAAAAATTTAAATTGTATGTCATATATGGTGATGTTTGACCTTTTTGGCTATATTATAGATGCAGATGGGATCATTTCTAAAGATGCTTCAACACCCTTTGTAGTTGTGGTCTCTCAGTTAACTAGAGATATGTTTTACTGATAGGATATCATTTTATTTTAAGCAATTGTGAGCTTTGGTAAGGTCAATCCTGAACTGAAGGAAAAGGTTGAACAGAACGGCTTGTCCATCTATTCGTGGGACGAGTTTTTGCAACTGGTAAGATTCTCACTTTTTGAGCCAACTCGAAAGGAATAACTATTTTGCTAAAGTAATACTATTGAAGTGCTAATCTATTAAAGGCATTATGTCTTTTTCTATCTCAACTCTATATATAATTTTAAGGATAACCTTGTGAACAATATAATTTGATGGTCATCTAATACTCAAATGACTAACTTCTATCTATTTTAACTACAGGGAGGTGAAGAGAAGTATGAACTTCCTCCAAAGAAAAATGATGGCATATGCACAATAATGTACACCAGTGGAACAACAGGTGATCCTAAGGGAGTTTTAATCTCTAACAGTGGAATTATTACCATTGTCTTGGTAGGATACAAATTTATGATGTTGCGCTTCAGTAGGAATTTTATGAAGGTTTGTCTCCGGCCTTAATATTTCTTGGCATTTGCATAGGGACTCACTAGCGTGTGTATGGTGTGTGTACGTATCTTCCTTGTAATTACAAAAAAAATCTACATGCTAAGAGCATCTCCAAGAGATACTCTATATGGCTCTTAATATTTAAATTTTAGAGTTGAAGGGTAAAGCGTAGCTCCAACAGATTCCCAAATAGACTCCCAAAAATAGAACACACCCAAAAAATGGGCTCTCGCTCTCTACTTATAGAGGATGATCTAGGCTCCCAATACTGTTTTTCTGGTTTAGGGTATCTGTTGGAGGGAATGATTATTTTGGGACCTTATATCGTGATTAGGATCTGTAAAAAGAGATTTAGGGTGTGAATTTATTGGGCATCTCTTGGAGATGCTCTAAGTAATTTGAAGCACGGGTATTAAGCTAGCACATGGGAAAGGGGAAAAGACAATAAAAGTAGAAGAACAAGTGAAGGAAAGCCACCAAAACGCCCCTTACACGCACTTAAGAAAAATAGTGGCAACAAGAAAAGCAAACAACAAAAAAGAGCAAAACAAAAGCAATACAATCAAAAAAGTTAGTAGGAGATCTAAACTTTAAGCGTGCACGACGCAACACATTGTAAAACGGAAAATGAGGTTTAATAAAAAAAAAACACCAGAGCATAAAATTTCTAACAATATACGCCTGAAACAATTGTTTTATTCGTATAAAGGTAAACCACGCTACAGTCTGGACTTTTAAAAGAATACTTAGCGGGTGCTCGTTTTGGGTTATATGCCAGAGTTTATAGCTTATTTGATACTACTTGCGTTTTTTTGCACTATAACTGATACTAGATTTTTCAAAGTAATTAAATTTTAAAAAGAAAAAAGAAAAAATATGTTATATTATCATGGATAATGCAAAAGAATAAGACATGAAAAAAGAGAAAGGAAAAAAGCTAAAAAAATAAAACTAGAAAAAAATAAAATTTAGAAGCTATAAATTAAAAACTTAAGCCAAAATGAGTAAACTGTACTACAAAGACCACCAAATCATCTATTGTACACACTCTAGAAAAGCCAATGTCACGAAGAAAAGAAAATAACAAAGAGGTGAGGAAAGCAAAATAATGCGTACAAAAAAGATTAGCTGTGATCCTCATCCTTAATCATGTATGGCGCAACATGTTGTAAAAAGAAAATTAGGTTTACTCATAAACACCCGAGCATGAGTCGCATGATAGAAACGAACAAAAGTTTTTAATAAGAAACGTGCGAAGCAACTGAATTACTGGCTGAAAGAAAACCCATAATAAAGGCTAGAAAGTGCAAGCCAGTGGAAGAAAAATGGTGACAGTAAACTATCATCCAGGGTCTATTTCGCACACCTGAGGTAGCCCGTGGCGGCATAAGCCTTTTGGATAAACATTTTAAATTCTAGCTGTTCATTAAAACGAAGAGAGAGACATTCGATTTTGATTGATATAGATAAATTCAATATAATATTCACTACAATTGATTTATAAATTTGTTTTAAAAAATACACCGTTTGAAAGTTAGTTATATAGTATAAAATGAAAGCTATAAATTCATAAGAACCCAGATAATACGAAAAAGTAGTGGGAAAAAGAAGAAATAAAAAAAGAAAGAAGAAGAAAATACCAAATCCAAGCCAGAAAAAGATTTTAAAAAAAGAGACGCGTCAGTTAATCAACGATTCAATCTCCCTTCCCTTTCTATCCATCCCTCCCCCGTGAATCCGCACCCTCCAGTCCAGACTCCCGTGCTCCACTGGCGCCCTTCTGGAACCCTCACGCCTCCTAATCCCAACCAAAATTATCTATCTTTCGGCAAGCCAAATCACTTCCCCTCCCGCGAATCCTGGTTGCTCCCGTTCGATCCAGCGCCTTCGAATTCGCGGTGAGCTTGGGGTTCTCCTGGCCAATTCGGCCGACGAGTTGCTGTCGCTTGAAGCGATCTGATCTTGGGGGCGGGTTGCCTCGGGGAGGTGGGAGCTCTTTTGGGCTCGGAAGCGGCGGGAGTCATGCGGATTGAGGCGTCGCCGGATTGAGCATGAGGGGTTGGGCTGTTGCTGGTGGCGGCGGCGGTGGTGCGCGTGGCGTTGTGGATGATGGGATCACCGGAGGGGCGGCTCGTGGATATGTTTGGAGCGGTGAAGTCGTGGATGCCGCGGCGGGGTGAGCACTCGCCGCCGCCGCTTGCGCCGCGGCAGACTTCTGCTGCTGCGGCGGGGTCGCCGGCGCCGCAGCTGCAGCCGCATGATTTGTCGAGGGACTTCTGGATGCCGGACCAGAGCTGCCGTGTTTGCTACGACTGCGACGCGCAGTTCACCATCCTGAACCGGCGCCACCACTGCCGACACTGCGGCCGCGTGTTCTGCGCCCGGTGCACGGCCAACTCCGTGCCGCGCGCGCCGGGGGACGCCGCGCGGGAGGACGTTGAGTGGATCAGGGTCTGCAACTACTGCTTCAAGCGCTGGCTGGAGGAGGAGGCGGCCGCGCGGAGGGACGTGGCGCGGTCGTCGAGCCCGGTGCTGAGCGCGTCGCCGTCGGCTGCGAGCGTCGGGAGCGACAAATCGAGCTCGACCGGGCGTAGCAGCGCGGGGACGAACGGCCAGATGTCGTCTTACGCGGATGTCAGCTACACGGAATTTGCATCCGTGCCGGCCGACGGCCAGGGCGACGGTTGTCCGGAGAAGCAGCAAGCTGTGATGGAGCCTGCTGGGGGCGTGGTGCCTGCGGCTTATGTGGACAACCCGTCTGATCCATTCAACTTTTGCTTGAATAGGTATGCCTTTTTGGGTTTCGTGCTTTGTTCGTTAAGAAAATGAAATATAACTTTTTACAATGTCATCGACAAAGAAAGATTATTTGCATTGATTGGCCGATTAGTAATCTGAGCCCATACTTCTGAGATTCTGTTATGTGTTGTGTTAGATTTGGGTAAAGGCTTTGGACAAGATCTAGTTACTTAATTTGCCATAATATTTTTCCTTAGGGATAGACTATTGCACATGCGACTGAAATTTTTTTTATTTTTCAGTCACCTAAAGTTGCATTTTGAATCACCTGAAGTTGCACATGTTTTTTTGGAGGGAGGCTGCAATTTTAGTTGATTGAGAGTGCAATTTCAGGTCACCTGAAGTTGCACTCTGAATCATCTAAAGTTGCAGCTGTTTTTTTTGAGGGGGCTGTAATTTTAGTTCATTGAGAGTGCAATTTCAGGTGACTAAAACATAAAAAAATTTCAGTCGCTTGTGCAATAGCAAAACTGTTTTCCTTATGGGTGCTTGGACTAAGCAAGTCCCAGTGCTTGAACTTTTTGGACATTTTAATTGGAGAGCTTGCCCACTAACATCACTTTTGGTGCACGCCTAAATGGAGCTGCTATCTTGTTTGAACAAATACTAGCTCAAATTTTAAGTCCAGTTGTTTGTTAGCGATCCATATGGGGTTCATTGTAGTGCGCCACCAAACTAGTGTCAATTATGTGCCTCCTGGAGTTCGTATCCAATTATTCATGGTAGTGTCATATAAGCATACAAAAATTCATAATCTGTTGACTGCTGGTTAACCAACGAAGGGTGATTGTAATCAGTTACTGTTAATCATCAACCCTGGACCAAGTAGAAGATGAAAGGTGCTGATTGAGATATCACCATTTCATTACTTCTTTTTTTTTTCTTATCAATAATTTGCATGGTGTGATGAATTTGTTGCAACTCAATATGGTGGCATTCCGGTTTGCTTGCGCTGCTCTGTCGTGATACCAGCTTTAACAACATGTTTGACACTTGATAGAATCTTTTTCGTGCTCATTGACTTAAATTTGCAACTTGCTATTGCTCCTCTGCCAAAAAACCAAATCATAGCACTGTCGCAAGCAACAGTGAGAAGGCTTGTTGTAATCATATTATTTTGTTCATTTTTCAATAAAATGTGCTTATTCTGCAGAAGAAACAGTTATTTAGCTGGATGCCATGAAGTTAAATTTTTTTTTTAAGCACTCCAGCTCTTGCATTAGTTTACTTATTTTTCAAGCTTTATTCTTTGGAAAATATTGTGCAGAGGAATCAACAAATAAAACAAAGACTAAATTGCAAGTTGCATTCTTGATTCGTGTGACTAATCCAGCATTTATTTTGTGCTAGGAGCGATGATGAAGATGATGACTATGCAGCTTTCCATTCAGATTCGAAAGTACAACAGTTACAAAATTCCGATGAATACTATGGACCTATGTGTTTTGATGGTCATCAAGTTGACTGTAGTGATGATGCAAAAGAATCTGTATCCCCAAGGCAAGATACAACAACCTTTGTCGATTCTGTGGGAATAGATAAGATTGGAGATCACAGCATCGATAATAGTGAGGAGTGCAATGCTCGATCTTCTTCCTTGTATAGCATGGAAATGCTAGAAAATGAACCTGTGGACTTTGAAAACAATTGCTCACTTTGGCTACCTCCTGAACCTGAGGATGAAGAGGATGACCATGATGGTGCTCTATGTGATGATGATGAGGGGGAGGATGCCACAGGAGAGTGGGGATATCTGCGCTCAAACAGCTTTGGCAGTGGACACTGTCGAAGTAGAGATAAATCAGCTGAGGAACACAAGAAAGCCATGAAAAACATTGTTGATGGACATTTTCGAGCATTGGTTGCTCAACTTCTTCAGGCTGAAAAGGTACCATTGGCTGATATAACTGGCAAAGAGAGTTGGCTAGATATAGTTACTTCTTTGTCTTGGGAAGCTGCATCCCTTCTGAAACCAGATACCAGCAAAGGAGGACGGATGGACCCTGGTGGCTATGTGAAGGTGAAATGCTTGGCTTGTGGTAGTCCGAGTGACAGGTAAACAAATTCACTGTTCCATCTTCCATGGTATCACATTCACATAGTCTGATGATTTTACATTTATACACTTTTGAATATTCATTTGCCTTCTGGTTTATGCAATGCTAATATGAATATCACAGTGTTTTATAATTTAAATGTCCTATGATGCTACTGGTTGGCAACCTTTTTTTTCTCAAGTTATAGCGCCTTTGAATTTCATAGTTTCTTTCTTTTCCTTGCATTTCTTTAGTGTTCCAGGTAAGAACTTATTTGTTTTATGAAACTTCTTCATTTCCAGTTTTGTTGTAAGAGGAGTTGTTTGTAAGAAGAATGTTGCTCATCGACGTATGGCATCAAAAAAAGAAAAGCCACGAATCCTAATTCTTGGTGGTGCACTTGAATATCAGCGTGTTTCGAATTTGCTTTCAAGTTTTGATACTTTACTGCAGCAGGTATTACCCATGAATCTCTTTTCATGCATATGCTGTAAAACCAAAGCGCACTGTCAGGGTGTGGTATAGATTGAGGGTTGCTGTTAATTATGCACTGTCATGCCTTTTTTGACTCCAGGAAACAGATTATTTGAAAATGGCAGTTGCAAAGATCAAAGCGCACCAACCAAGTGTTGTATTGGTAGAGAAATCTGTGTCTCGTCATGCTCAGGATTTATTTCTGGATAAAAACATTTCACTTGTTCTGAATATAAAAAAGCCACTTCTGGAAAGGATATCCCGGTGCACTGGTGCTCATATAGTTCCCTCAATTGATTATTTGTCATCCCAAAAGCTTGGGCATTGCGACTTATTCCATGTGGAGAAGTATGTTGAAGAGCATGGGACTGCTGGAGAAGGTGGGAAGAAAATGCTGAAGACCCTTATGTTTTTTGAAGGCTGTCCAAAGCCATTGGGTTGTACAGTAAGTGTTCAGTTGTTGACTCAATTATGATCTCTTCTCTTTTGATACACGCTGCAGCTCCATCGCGTTGTCTATTTAATTACTACAGTCTACAAAGCACGCTTTTTCCAAAGTATGTCCCCTTTTTTTCTACTTATATTTGAATATTCTCCTAAAATATAAGAATGGAAAGAAGAAACTCTTAAACAATGATGGAAGAATTCAATTCAAGGTGGAGCCTGAAATATTTTACATTGAAAAGGTTGTTTATTAATTAATGTGCAATACTGCAAGGAATTTGTGACCTATCAAGTTACTACTGCATGGAAATCAATGATCCATAATTCCATAATAGTACTTTATGAATGAATACAGAATAAAAACGAGGCAAATGGCACGTGTCTAACTATGTCTAATTCTGTAGATCTTGCTCAAAGGAGCTAATGGTGATGAGCTGAAAAAAGTGAAGCATGTTGTGCAATATGGAGTCTTCGCAGCCTATCACTTGGCTCTTGAAACATCTTTTCTTGTGGATGAAGGTGCAACCCTTCCAGAACTTCCTCTCAAGTCACCAATTATTGTTGCTTTGCCGGATAAACCTTCAAGTGCTGATAGATCCATTTCGACAATACCTATTTTACAAATGCCCACTGCTTCATCACCAAACAATAGCATTCAAGCACTTGATATGGAAAAGGATGATTTGACATTTAATGGTTTTAGAATAATAGACCAAACAGTAGCAGCATGCTCTCCTGAGAACAAAAGCTGTGAAAGATTGGGAGTTGGTTCTACCCAAACGACTTCTGTTCAAATAAATAACCATAACGGAAACATTGCCTGTTTGCTGGGTATGGTCCCTCGATCATCTATTGATCCCTTGGTTCAGCAGTCAAGAATTTCATTTTGTCATTGTCCTGCTTGTACTAGAAATGTAGGTAGCAAAATGAAGTTTGAAGAACTTCAGCCTGAAACAACTAGACATGCACCGGTTAATGACTTTGGTGCATTGCCTTCTCATCCTGCAAATTTGGTGTCTATTGAGAGCAATCATTCATTTGCCCATAATTCTGAGATTGGTGACAAGATAGCAGCTAAGCCGTCTGAGATTGGTGACAAGATAGCAGCTAAGCCGTCTGTTTCCCTCAATGTACAAATTTCTCATGATGACGACAGTTCAAAGGATGATTCAGTAGTAAAAAAGGATGAAATTCCAGCATCTCCTGCTGACAACCAGAGTATATTGGTTTCTCTGTCGTCTCGATGTGTTTGGAAAGGAACTGTCTGTGAGCGACCACACCTTCTTCGCATAAAATATTATGGCAACTTTGACAAACCTTTAGGCAGATTTCTGCGTGACAAGCTATTTGATCAGGTTAGATTTAGGTCTTTCATGAAGTATATTTATTCCTGATCTAAAAAAATAAAGTATATTTGTTTTAAAATTTTATATTCTTCTTAACTTTATATTTGTTTTAAATTTTTATATTCTTCTTAACTTTCACATTTTGCTTCAGAGAAACCATTGTCTCTCTTGTGAGCTGCCACCGGAGGCCCATGTTTATTGCTATGTTCACCCCCAAGGCAGTTTAACAATATCAGTGAGAAAGCTTATAATGAAGTTGCCTGGTGAACATGATGGTAAAATCTGGATGTGGCATAGATGCTTGCGCTGTCCTCGGATTAATGGCCTCCCCCCAGCAACTAAAAGAGTAGTGATGTCTGATGCTGCCTGGGGCTTATCTTTTGGTAAATTTTTGGAACTTAGTTTTTCAAATCATGCAGCAGCAAGTAGGGTGGCCAGCTGTGGTCATTCTCTTCACAGGGATTGCCTTCGTTTTTACGGGTATATCCTCATCTCTTTTCTATTTTAGCAAATTGGTAAAGACCTTGTCACCTTGCCTTACATGTTTGTATTTCAGTTTCGGTGAAATGGTTGCTTGTTTCCGATATGCATCAATCAAGGTTCACTCTGTGTATTTGCCACCACCAAAACTTGATTTCACATCCCAGCATCAAGAATGGGTAGAGCAAGAAGCAAACGAGGTAGTATGTGTAGTGTTATGAGCTTATGTGATATTTTCTGGCTGATGCTAATAGTCAATTATTCAGGTGGTTGACTCAGCTGAACTTCTGTTCACTGAAGTGCTGAATGCACTCCACCAAATTTCAGAAAGAAGGCCAATTACAGGTTCTTTTGATGGCAACATCAAGATCCTTGAGTTAAGAAGAAACATTATGGAGCTGGAAGATATCCTGCAAGCAGAGAAGGCTGACTTTACGGTAAAGTTGTTTTACTTTCTCTATTTAATGTTTCATTAAGAAACCGTTGTCCCGCTTAAGCTCTGTACAAAAAGAAAAGCTCCACTTAAAGTGGTATTCTGATTATTGGAGCATTCACCTTCAGGAGTCATTAAAGAATCTACTGGAAAAGGAGATCAGAAAGGGGCAGCCATTTATTGATATTCTTGATGTTAACAAGCTAAGGAGGCAGCTACTGTTTCTGTGTTATTTATGGGATCAGCGGCTAATTTTTATAGCAACTTCAGGTGGCAAGTACTGCGATGCACTAGGAGGTTTACAGGTTGGAAGTAGGAATTCTGACTTGAACGATAGATTAGTTGATACTAATGCAACCACAAAATTAGAGAAGAGCTCAAAGGGCACCGAAGTTCATTCAAATGCTAAGGAAGGATCCTTAAAACAGAGTTCAAGCCCACTTCATACTGACAAAGGGCTGAACCAGCCTGATCAATCTAATGAAAATAGCTTGCGAAATGTTGCAGAGTTTAATGGTACTGATGATACAATAGCCAAAATCAATCATTCTAACAGCGCAGATGTTAAGGATCACCTGGATCATCAAGAATCCAATGTTGGTGTTCGAAGGGTTTTTTCTGATGGCCAGTTCCCAGTAACTAGTGATATTTCAGACACGTTGGATGCAAAATGGAGAGGTGAGAATGGACCTGTTCCTGATGCAAGCATGGTGAAGCCACTGGCTGTGCTAGAAGGTACAGCTGTCGATGTTAAAAATCAAGCTAAGGCAGTACCATCCCATACTTCTTTATCTGTCAGGTCTGGGGATACACTAGACGACTTATTGAGCTGGCTTAAAATGCCATACATGACATTCTATAATTCCTTAAACACAAACTCTGGTACAGCACCGAGATTCGGGACCTTGGCTGACTACAATCCTGTATACATTTCACTGTTCCGCGAGTTATCACAGCAAGGTGGAGCAAGACTTTTTCTGCCAACTGGAGCTAATGATGTTGTCACCCCAGTATTTGATGACGAGCCAACTAGTATTATTTCTTATGCACTTGTTTCACCCATGTACCGTTTTCAAATGTCGGATGAGAGCAGCAAAAATAAAGACAGTGCAGATTCTTCACTTCCGTTGCCTGTATATGATTCAGGAAATTTTAATCCGTTTCATTTATTTGAGGATTTTGGATCCTCTGATGATTTTGCTTTGCCAATATCTGGAAGTAGAGGGTCCTTTGTCCCTGATCTAGTGCACTTGAGAGTTTCTTTTGAAGATGGTAGGCCACTTGAGAAAGTTAAATACACTGTGACATGCTATTATGCAAAAAGCTTTGAAGCGCTCAGAAGGTCTTGTTGTCCATCTGAGCTTGATTTTTTAAGATCCATCAGTCGATGCAAGAAATGGGGAGCACAAGGTGGCAAAAGCAATGTGTACTTTGCAAAATCTTTGGATGATAGATTTATTATAAAGCAGGTCACAAAGACCGAGCTTGAATCATTCCTGAAGTTTGGCTTAGATTATTTTAAATATTTGTCAGAGTCCATAAGCACCGGAAGCCCTACATGCCTAGCAAAGATTTTGGGAATCTATCAGGTAACCTTCTTCAGCCTTCTGTTTTATATTTTGATCTGCAGTACACTTTAATTCTGAGAAAGAAACTTACATTTATCTATTGATTTAAGAGAAATCTTAACATTATTTGAATAATTGTTGGTTTCTATTAATTAGACCTTGGTCGAAAACATAGCTGTGTGCTATCGGGTGACAAATTCTGGTCTAGTTTTGTAAAGTATGTTATATGTCTACCTGAAAATAACTTGATTTGATCCAGTCTGTGTTTCGTTCAACATTCCTTAGGAAATCTTGCAACCTACAAGTGGGTGTTTGCAGGAAGTGTTGCAACTTTGGATCTGGTCTTCACTCTCTCAAAAGCCCTCTCAGATGTGCAATAACCACAATTTATATAGTCATAGCCAGGGATCAAAAAACCGGAACCGGGACAAATCCCGGCCGCCGGGCGGTACCGGTAACCGGCCGGTTACCGCCCGGTAACCGGAAATCCCGGATTCTAACCGGTCAAAATTCGTCAAATGTTTTTTTTGGGCGGGGCGGGAGAAGACCGGTAACCGGCCGGTTACCGGTTTTACCGGTGAGAAAACCGGAAAAACCGGTGAGAGGGGTTTGGCTAATCCGGTTGTTGATTCAATTGAGATTTTTTGAACTTTGATGTTGAAGTGATTTCTCAATCTATTGTTTCCTGGTAGATGAGTAGATCCTTGGCCCCTGTCTATTTGTGCTTCATAACTCTTGATTGATTGGGCAATCTTAGAGAAGTGGTTCATTTTTCAAGAACTCACTTGGGAACCATTTTTGAGTTTGGTTTGTGGTGGAAATGTTTGGAGTTTGCTTTTTTTTGGCATCTTGGCTCTTTTGAATTCTAATACACAAGAATGAAATCAGAGGCTGCCATTGTTCAGGAACTTGAGAGGACCAAAGTAACACAACTCTCATCTAGTCTTTACAATCTAAAGATGAACTGGTGATGCATATAGAAAATGAAATCAGAGGCTTGCAAAATGGTCTGAGATCTACTGAAGAATGCATATAGAAAATGAAATCAGAGCTGCTGCTGCTTGCCTGCTGCTCGCTCGTGCTGGCTGGCTGCTGGCTGCTCGCTGCTGCTGGGATTTTTTGAATTTTGAATTCCGGCCGGGATTTTCCTTCCCGGTCACTCCCGGGAATTCCGGTAACCGGCGGTTACCGGCCGGTAACCGCCGGTAATCCGAACCATGGTCATAGCATTCCTCTTGCTGTTTTTTTTTCTTGAATAGTCTTGCTGAATATCTGACAGGTGCATTTTTCACTTTGACACTTGCTAATACTGAAAAGGCTATGCTTTTGCTTAGGTTACAATTAAGCATCTGAAGGGTGGGAAGGAGTCGAAAATGGATTTGCTTGTGATGGAAAATCTTTTATTTGGACGGAATATTACGAGGCTTTATGATCTCAAGGGATCTTCAAGGTCAAGGTATAATGCAGACTCCAGCAACAACAAGGTCCTTCTTGACCAGAACCTAATTGAGGCGATGCCAACGTCACCAATTTTTGTTGGGAACAAGGCAAAACGGCTTCTGGAAAGAGCTGTTTGGAATGATACTTCTTTTCTAGCAGTAAGTTCAGATGCCAACAATGAGAATTATCTATTTCATGCATGAATTCCTTGTGTTCATAAAGATTTACAGAGAATGTGAGACATGTCAGGGTTATTTTTAAAGTTCTAGTAGGATAATCTTCACTTTGATCTATACATCTAAAGTTGGCTGCTTAAAATACCTAACAGGATGGTCATTGCTGTGGCAGTTTCCTTTCTTCGCTCTTTCCCATTTAGTCCTCTTTTGGCAGATTTTTTGTTCATGAATTGCCACTTGCCAGTCATCCTAAGGTTGTTGTGAGAGGGATACTGATATTCAATTTAAGCTATAAGATCATATATTATGCCTTTGACTTTCCCAATACGAAGAGAATCATATCTGGTTGCTAAATATTTGTCAGGATGTGTAAAGATGGTAACTTCTGATCAACCTTCATAGCATCTTCATGCTTTGCCTTGACTCTTGAATTATGTTACCACAACACAGTCCCATGAATGAATTATACTTTTGGACCTTAGGCAAATAACACAGTACTATCCTGTGCGTTGCAATCATTCTTGCTTTGAAAATAATTCATGCCATGATGAGCTGGTTGAATACAACATGTGAATGCTAATTGAACCTAATGCTTATGAGTCATTCTTGAGTCTTGATTCGGATGTTTGGCTGTAGCACCTGAAGCTAATGTTTATAAGTTCCTAGCAGGCATGCAGTGTTAAATGCAATACTTCCCACTATTGTAATTGTGGTATCTTTTAAGTTTTCTGGTGTTTTGGTTGGCTTTTGCTGTATTTCTTTTTCTTCAACTCTGTCAGGATTTATGACAAAACACCGATAGGGTTTATTGTAGACCGGTAGGCAATAGGTCTATATAGAGATACGACATGTATAAGAGATATTGAAATGCAATATGGGACTAATACCAAACTAATCCTAAATTCTAATATATATATATATATATATATATATATATATATATATATATATATATATATATATATATATATATATATATATATATATATATATATATATATATATATATATATACACATTAACAAAATCCTGTTTTCTTTCAGGGAATTGATGTAATGGATTATTCCTTGCTTGTGGGTGTTGATGAGGAGAAACATGAACTGGTCCTGGGAATAATTGATTTTATGAGGCAGTATACATGGGACAAGCACCTTGAAACATGGGTCAAATCTTCTGGCATTCTTGGTGGGCCAAAGAATGCCTCTCCTACTGTAATCTCACCAATGCAGTACAAGAAGCGGTTTAGGAAAGCCATGTCTGCTTATTTTATTGTGATTCCTGAGCAATGGATGCCTGCAATAATAAACCCGAGCAAATCATCATCAGATATTTGCCAAGAAGATTCTCAAAATGCTTCACAAGAGTAATATGATTTTCTGTGCATTATGCTGTACAGAGGGTGCCGGATTTGGTCCTACCCCAATCATGAAAAGTGCTAAGCTGATTAATCTGGCTACTCCAGGTGGCCGCGAGGTGATCTTCAGACTGGATCGTGTATTCTCCTGTGCTCATTTGCACAGATCCGATTGCACTCAATTGAGTCCCATCTCAAGAATCATCGGATGTGTATATTCTTGTAACTGTAATTATGCCTTATTTTTTTGGTCTTTGGTCTATACATCATTTTAAAGTGTCGTCACTTCTCGGCCGTTTTCATTTCATTTTGGTTGGATGTAAAGAACAAGAAGT
Organism: Dendrocalamus latiflorus; assembly: GCA_017311315.1. Taxonomy (NCBI): domain Eukaryota; kingdom Viridiplantae; phylum Streptophyta; class Magnoliopsida; order Poales; family Poaceae; genus Dendrocalamus; species Dendrocalamus latiflorus. The sequence goes on along the minus strand of CM029670.1, from coordinate 12,614,751 downwards.
GCGGCAATTTTTTAAGTGGCAATTGTATACTAGATTCTGCTATTTATTTTGGGGGGGGGGGGGGGGGGGGTATTGCCGTCTACAATAACAAAATAAAAGTTCAAGTTCATGCAGATGCCCGAGTTCCAAATTCTTCTGTCAGAAGTAACAACTAATGCCTTGGAATTACAAGTAGAATTTGCCGTGTGTTGAAACTTTCTTTCGGTGTCCTACTAATGGTTCTCTACCGTCCTGTTCTAGAACACTAAGATGTCCATATGCCCAATTTTTTTGTACGATTAATTCATTTTTTATTCAAAATTACAGAAACATACCCATGGGAATTTTTTTTACAAAAATAGATTCCAGTCGCCTACCCATTGAGCGACTAGAGCTAATCGCCCAACCAGAAGGCGATACGTGGGTAGGTTGGTAACGGTTGAGTGAGTTATTGCTGTCGTCCGAGCGTTGGGCGACTGGATTGCAGTTAGGGGTGGAAAACAGTAACGGATAATTCGTTTTATCCGATATTCGTATTCGGGAAAACGTGAATGTGATAAGCAAAAATTCGTATTCGAAAATGTTCGTATTCGTATTCGACAATATTCGTATCCGTATTTGAAAATATTCGTATTCGCATTCGTATTCGTATTCGTATTCGAGAACATTCGTATTCGTATTCGAGAATATTCGTATTCGTATTCGTATTCGAGAATATTCATATTCGTATTTGTATTCGAGAACATTCGTATTTGTATTCGTATTACCGGGCGTCCGGACCCATGGCGCAGTGGCACAGGCCGATTTGGCGGGCACTAAAGCCTAAAGGCGGGAGTCACGCGCACGGGAGTGGGACGGCGGGAGTCACGCGCAGGCGCGCGACGCGGGACGGCGGGAGTCGCAGCTCGGTCGGAGTCGGACACATTCGGTCAACCGTCACACTAATCAGTAATCACTCTCACTCCTGACTTCCTCAGGCTCTCCGCTCTTAGCCGCTGCAGCCGGCCGTCTGCGCGCGCATCCAGGTCCCGTGCCCTAGCGCCGCCGCCGCCTCCCGATCCCCTTCCACACGCCGCCGCCGCCTCCCCTCGCTCCTCGCGTCCGTTTCTCTCGCGGTCTCGCCCTCCTCGATTCCATATTTTTCTTGCGGTCTCACCGTCTCAGGCCTCAGCCGAGAGTTGGCGTCTTGGCGACTGGCGAGTGGCGACTGCCTGGCGACGGCGAGTCCCGAGAGTGGCGACTACTGGTACACTCCAGTCCTCAATCCTCATTTGATCATTTCGCTCAAGTGTCTTGATTTCTGTTGTTGTTGCTTGAATGGTGCTGATAATACATCTATTTGCTGATAATCAAATCAGTGTTTACACTTCTTGCCTCTGGCATATGTGATATGTTCAGTTTGGGTTGTTGATTTATACTTTCCTAAGTTGCTTAATGACTGTCTAAAGTAATCCTTGCCACCTGTTCTGTTTACTAATATTAACCAAGTTTTTTCAACTGTAATTTACATTGATTCGACACAGATGTTATCACTCTTTAAGTGGCCTGAAACACTCGAGAGTGAGACTGATTTTATCTACAGTGAGTAAAAACATCTATTCTTATTCTGGATTTCTCACTTCAGATTTTAAATTATTTAATAGGTGCTTCATCCATTGGGACTTCTATTAATGCACTGTTCATTGCAAACTTTGCTTCAGTAGTTGGTAAACAATCCAATCAGTATTTTGACTCTGAAGAGTCTGATCCAGAGGTAATATTTTACTGTTTCTTGAAGCTTACATTATTCCAGTCAATTGCTGGTCCTTTTTACCATTCTTCACGGATATAATCATTTCCAATGTTCCTTGATTTTCCTAGTGGGGTTGCTGGACTGCAGGGCATGAGCTAAAGAAGCCATCAATCAGTCTGTTATTTCCAACAATTGACAGGATAAAAGACAGGGCTTGTGGAATTCAGTTGTGCAGACATTTGCTTTCTCTACGTGAGGTGAATTTCTCTTTTCATAACTTCAGTTATTTGAATATTTTAACAATAAGAGAGCTCATGATATATTTGCATTATATTTGAGTGCTTACCTAGTCACTTTCCTTGGAGTAAGGCTGCATATTAATCTGGGATGCTTAGTTCAGTGGATTCTGCAGTTATGCACAATGAAATAGGCAGCGTATATTTCTCTAGTTAGAGAAGCAAGTGCTAAGAATATCGACAATTTATAGAATATCCTTGTACAGCAGCTATACTGCAGTGGGAATCTCTTCCATTCATCGCCATTCCTTGTTCGAAACTTAGTAGCATATTTGTCAAATAAAATCATTCAAGCAACTAGAATTACAATGTCAAATAAAATCATTCAAGCAACTAGAATTACAATGTCAAATAAAATCATTCAAGCAACTAGAATTACAATGTCAAATAAAATCATTCAAGCAACTAGAAGTACACTCCAGCACATATGATCAAACAAACAACTTGAATTTGTTTTTCTTATAGGTTACAATGGCATCTGCAACTAGTGGCGGCGCTTCCATGCATGGGAAGGTTCAAAGTATTGTTAGTGAGAATTTTGCAGCAGAGACAGAGGGTGGTTCTGGTTCTGGTAGTGGTAGAACAGTACAAGGTGTGGCCAAGAAAATCCAGGAATGAAAGGAAAAGAGGTTAACATCAAAAATTTGGAATCACTTCACACGGAGTTTTGTTGATGTGAGGGAGGGTGACAAGGTTGTCAAGAAAAAGATGGCAGAATGCCACTACTGCAAGATTGTTCTTTCTGCTGACAGTAGTAAAGGTACGACACGTCTATGGAATCATTACAATGCAAAACATAATGAGCAATCACAACTTAATGTGACAAAATTAGGAGGGGATGTCAATTTAGATGCTTGGAAGTATGATGAGGAACTTAGTGTACATAAATATCATCTTGCTATTGTCATGCATGAATATCCATTCATCTTCTCTGAGCATGAATACACAAATGACTTCATTAAATCATTGTGCCCTACATTTCCTATGAAATGTCGCAAGACTACTAAGACAAGGATAATGGATATTTTTGTGAAAGAGAAGCAAAAACTTTTTCAACAATTTTCCTCTCTTACCTGCCGATTTAGCTGCACAATGGATATGTGGACTTCAAATCAAACCAAGGGGTACCTATGTGTCACTTGTCATTGGATTGATGATGATTGGAAAATTCAGAAACGAATTATAAACTTCATGCATCTTGAGGGAAAACATTCAGGGGTAAATTTGAGCACTGCATTTATGGCAAAAATGGCGGGATGGAACATTGAGCATAAGTTATTTGCTTTGACCTTGGATAATGCGTCTTCAAATGATGTTTGTGTGAAGACTGTCATTTCTACCCTTGAAAATCATGATTCTCTACTTTGCCATGACAAGTTCTTTCATGTGCGTTGTGCTGCTCATATTATTAATCTTGTTGCGAGGGATGGTGTGAACACAATTTCAAGTGTTATAAATAACATTCGCTCATCAGTTCTAGTTGCCAAGAGCTCTACTATGCAATGGGAGATATTTCTAAAGCAAGCAGAAGATTTGGGATTATATACAAAAAAGGGTCTTGCTCTTGATGTGTCTACTAGGTGGAATTCAACCTATTTAATGTTAGCAGATGCCCTTCACTATAAAAAAAAGTTTTTCAAAGGCTTGTATTGTTGTATCCAGAGAAGTATAGTCGTCATGCTCCTTCTAGAGAAGATTGGGAAAAAGCGAGTGTGTTATGCATGTGCTTGAAGATCTTTCTTAATGTTACTAAGCTTCTCTCAGGCTCTTACTATCTAACTGCAAACTTGTTCTTTGTTGAATTTAGTGAAATTAACATCCAACTTATTGAGTGGACTAAAGGCAGTGATGGATTTATTGTTGCCATGGCAAAAGCTATGCAGGATAAATTTAATAAGTACTGGGAAATGAGCAATATTGCTCTAGCAGTTGCATGCTTTTTAGATCCTCGCTACAAGATGAAGGTGGTTGAATTTTACTATGAATTGATGTGTGACAACTCTGGAACTAAGGAGATAGATGAATTTAGGAAGGTTGTTAAGGAACCATTTGATTCTTATGCATCCCTTTACACTAATCCTGCAATGAGCATTATGCATCCTCCTGGTAGAGCTCATCACTATATGGATCCTGATGATGAACCAAAAAAGAGAAAATTGGATGCTTTTCTAAATGATATTTGTGAAGTACACCAAGAGCAATCTGAAATGGATAAATATTGCAGTGAGCCATTGTTGAGATGGCCTAAAGATGAACACTTTGACATTTTGTCGTGGTGGAAGACTCAGGGTGTGAAGTATCCTATCCTTGCTCGTCTTGCAAGGGATGTTTTGGCTATTCCTGCCTCAACAGTTGCATCAGAATCTGCCTTTAGTACTGGAGGAAGAGTTATTGACAAATACCGTAGTCGTTTGGACCCTGAAGTTGTTGAGGGCCTCATTTGCACCAAGGATTGGATAAGAGCATCTAGAAAAGGTAAACAAATAAAAATATGCAAAGAATGTTTGGCTGAACCAGTACTAATTTATCTTTGTCCATTTAATTCAGATCAAAGTGAGGTAGCATCAATTCGTGAAGATTTAGATATTTCAGAAATAAATGACAAAGTCGAACAAGATGAAGGTATATATATGAATATATCATATATAGAATTACAGATAGAATCATAAAAGTTTATTATGTTGCATGCTCAATTATTGGTTATTAATTTATTATGTTGCACGTGGCTATAGCAGCGCTACAGGGGATGGCAATGACATGGATGTGGAAGAAAATTAGAGCTCATTCTGATTGTCATGATGCTTTGAAATGTGTTTGATTTTGTGAGCTTTGAAATTAGAGCTCTTTTTCACTTGTTTGCTTTTTTATCTACTATGTGATATTTGGTGTCAAGTGTCATGAACAATTGATCTATGTGATATAGTCCTACTCAGGGTCTTCCATTGTCAAAATTGTTTTTCCCTAGCAATTTTGTTGATTCTCACTATGCTTGATTGAATTACTTGGTATATTGCAATTTAGTTGCTCTATTCAAGCTCTATAACATCTGTATATTGATAAAAATAATTGCACAGTAGAACTTGATTTCTTTAGAGCTATCATACCTTCAGTTAGGCAATTCCCTATGCATCTCTTTCTTCATTGGTGAGTGTATACCATTTCATGCTTCATTTTTGTGATGCGAACACTCCAAGGAGAAATTCTCTTGTTGAAGTGAGGCAACATGGGAGGTCGACCAGGGCAAGGTGTCTGTGAACGCCTATTTCGACGCCGGGGATTTCACATAACAAAGCTTTGGCAAACAAAAATTATGCAGGTAGTGATTCTGTGACAGACCAGATGTTAATTAATCAAGAAGTCTATTTTGCATGCCAACATTATGTCCTGGTTTGGTCATCAATATGTACTTCTGAGTTGCACAACAGCTTTTAGCAGGGCCTAGAATTTTCATCTACTACTTTATGATTTTTATAGTGCAACTCCATTTTCGTTTGGTATCATTACCAACTAGTTGGGTTATTTGCAGGCTGCAGACACAGATATTTCAGCTCTAGTTGAAATTGAGAAAAATAGCCGACATCGCTTTGAGTTCTTCATGGATCTTGTTGGGGATCAGCCTGTCTGCGCACGCACAGCCTGGGCATACATGAGATCTGGCGGTCGCATTTCACATGCTTTGTCTGTTTATAGCTGTCAGCCTCGCCAGCCCAATCAGGTTCCTTTCATCCTTTGTGTTCTCTTAAATTTCTAAAAGCAATAATATAATGATGGGAACAGTATTTATTCAGAGAACTTTCAGGTGAAGAAAATATTTGAGTTTCTTAAAGATGGGTTTCATGAAGTCAGCAGCTCCCTCGATTTGTCCTTCGATGATGAATTGATGATTCTGTTGCTGATGAAAAAATTCCCTTCCTGGCATACCTAGCTAGTTTTTTGAAAGAGAATAAGTCCAACCCTTGTGAGCCACCAGCTGGATGTATAAACTTCCGGAATCGTGTTGCTAGTTTTATGAAGAGCTACCACCACCGCACCACATCCCATTAACTCCTGATGTAAGTCTTGGTGTATATTGCCTTTACAATTATGTTCGCTTACTAGAAATCCTTAAGATCTAGCCATTCTATACTTCTTACTTATGCTTCATACGATGCTCATTTTTTCTTTTGTGGTGTACTAGAACGTTGTTGTATACTTGTATTCCCTTCCTGTGCTGTGGCAATAGAAAATGCTCTTCGATTGTTCTCGCCGGCGCTTGCAATTGTTGATGAAGAACATCTGACCGTGACCACACACTTGCCCAAGCAATGGTTAACATCTTTAGCAATCGAGGTACGTTGATTGCTGACTGATGGATATTGGCATATTGCTGCACTTTTCCAGTTTAATTTCTTTTTCCTGAACTTCCTGCTTATTACTAATCGGAAAACCCGCTAAATTCAAAATTTGACATTTGATGAAATTTGAAATGTCAAAATTTGAATTTAAAACCGCTAATCGGAAAAACCGCTAAATTCAAAATTTGACATTTGATGAAATTTGAAATGTCAAAATATGAATTTAAAACCGCTAATCAGAAAAACCGCTAAATTCAAAATTTGACATTTGATGAAATTTGAAATGTCAAATTTTGAATTTAAAACCGCTAATCGGAAAAACTGGTCGATTACGTCATTTGTAGTCGTAGGAGGATATTCGTATTCGACCGAATTAAGCATATATCCGATTCGAATTCGTATTCGTTACGACATTCGATTCGTATTCGTATTCGAGAATGTTCGAATTCGTATCCGTATCCATTTTAAAAACATGAATTCGTATTTGAGACTATTCGACCGTATCCGATCCGTTTCCACCCTAATTGCAGTCGCCGCACGGTTGGGCGACAGCACTTCCAGTCGCCCAACGCCCGGTAGACAGAGGGGTTAAAAGCTAACAGCACGCTCGGCTGCGGCCGCCGCCGCTCATTTGGTTATCGTTCGGTGACGCGAGAAAGGAGAGGAGAAAGGAGAGAAGAGGAGGAAGGAGGGGAAGAAGAGGAGGGGGCGAAGAGAAGAGGGTAAGATATTCAGATTCAGGTATTTTTCTTAGTATATTGTATTTGCAGTATGTTTGTATGAAATATTATTGGTAGTAAAAATTGTAGATGTAGAAAATTTAGTATGAAAATTTTAGTACAATTTTTACTATAGAAATTTTAGTACAGAATTTTTTAGTATAGAATTTTTTAGTATAGAAATTTTACTATAGAAATTTTAGTATAGAAATTTATAGTATAGAATTTTTTAGTACAGAAATTTTAGTATAGAAAATTTGTAGTATACATTTTTTTAGTATGGAACATTTTCAGTATCAAAATTTTAGTATATAAAATTTGTAGTATACATTTTTTAGTATGGAACATTTTTAGTATAGAGATTTTAGTACAATTTTTAGTCTATAAATTTTTGTATAGAAAATGTGTAGTATACAATTTTTAGTATAGAAAATTTAGTTAACGTAATTATAGGAAATTAGCAGGCGTAGAAACAGAGAGGAGACGAAGAAGCAACCGTAGGTGTAGATCTAGATACACATAGTTAAATATTTGTTATACTAATTTATTAAACATGTAGTTTTACAAAATTAACAGCATGTGTACGAAATTGTAGTTTAGAAATCTCATTCACCGTAATGTACAAATTGCAGGTATGGCGCGTGACTGGCAGTATCCCTTGTTGGACGAGCACGTGAACCGCGTGCATCGCGCTTCCCGTCGTGTGCCGCCACTGGGGAGCGCGGATGAGCCGGCTGAGCTGGGAGTGGTCTGGACACGCACACCTCGCATGGCCTGGAGACTTGACCCCCGTTGGACAGCCAGGTTTGCACTTCGCCAGCGTTTTAGTGCTGCCATAAGAACGTTCCGTGCTAACCTTCACTATGTTTGTAGGCTGCGGGATGCTGGGCTAATCCCTCTTGCCCGGATGGTGCAGGCCACGAACGAGGATGGACCCGCCTTGGCCACGGGCAGGGACGAGGCCGTGGAGCGATCACGACGCTCCCCATTTGACCGTTCCCTGCTGACGGCTTTGGTGGACCATTGGCGGCCTGAGACGCACACTTTCCACCTCTCATTCGGGGAGATGACGCCGACCCAGCAGGATGTGTCCCTGCTTTTTGGCCTTCCGATCGCGGGAGGCGCTGCCTTCCTACTAGAGGCCACGATCGAGTGGTGTGCTGACCTGTTCGGCAGATTCGAGGGGGGTCCTTCCACCAGGTGACGTGGGTGAGTACCACATCTTCCCAGCATGTCAGACCCACGTGCTGTCGCTGAGGTGGCTCGCACAGTTCCAGGTACATGGTCTTTACAATTGATCGTGTCGTCGAAGCTCTTATTTGCATTATTACGTACTAATAACATCTTGTTTGCATTCAGGTGGAGCGGATAGACCCAGAGGCGGACGATCACCAGGTCTCGCGCCACTTGGAGGCGTACTTGCTGTGGCTGTTTGGTTGGGTGCTCTTCACCAGCAGCCATGGCAACAGCGTCGACGCGTGCCTCATTGCTCATGCTAGGGCGATCGCGGACGGCGAGGCCCCCAGGTCAGCTGGGGATCGGTTGCACTTGCCGCGACCTACCGTGGCCTATGCGATGCGTGCGGGAGGTTCAAGGCAAACTCGGTCCTTACGTGTTATCCCCTACTGTTGCAGCTGTGGTCATTCGAGCGCTTCAGCCTCAGACGACCTTTGCTAGACGACATTGGTCCGTACGGGCCCGAGATGTATCCGGGGGGAGACGTCGACCGGCCAACGATGGGTTCTCTTTGGTGTCGTCGACGGGTAAGTCATATGTCAATTAGTTATTTCCTTTGTACTAATGACGGTCGTACGTAACACCTATTCGTCCTTGCAGGTGCAGTTCGCACATGTGCAGGTCATGTGGGTGTATCTGCCCTTTGTTGAGCAGATCGACCGCCTCACGGCCGACGACGTGCGCTACAAGCCGTACTCACATGCGACATTGATGGACCATGCTCCCGATGGGTTGTCGACCTTCTACTGGCGCGACCGGGCTTTTTGGCTGATGCGCCGGAAGCTCGTCTACGACATCTACGTGGAGGACTACTTGCCTCAGCGAGTGATGCGGTAGTTTGGTCTACGCCAGGCTGTCCCGGTACCAATCGACCTGTACTGCCGCCTCCTGTGCACGTGTGAGTGCCCACTTCTTATAAAATTGTATATACTTACTATTCCGTTGGAAATTACTAACGAAGTGGTCCTACAAATAGGCACTCTAGAAAGGGATTGAAACGCGGCACGAACTGGACGATGAAGATGCAGAGGTGGATTGCGCAGTGGGACGGTGCGCTTGATGACGTGGTTGAGGAGGACTACCCCTACGACAGCACGGAGTACCTGCGCTGGTACCAGGGCCGGACATGTACGAGGCTTGTACATGTCGTGGACCCACCCCCCGCACACCTTGCCGCTCCGACAGACACGTATCCCGCGCACCTCGCGTGGGACGCGCACATCGCAGTACGTTACACGTATTTTCGAACATTCCCTAATGGCAATGCTACCTTGGATAATTAACCATTTTATGTCTTTTTCCTTCAGTCTGACGTGGGTGTTTCGATCGTCACGGAGACCGAGAGTATGCTGCATAGGCTTGTCACAGGCACCGAGGTGGGCCACGAGGAGCACATCAGCGCGTACCGTCGTTTCAAGGAGTGGGGTACACGTGTCGTGCACCTGCTGTCCTGCACGAGGCTACCAGCGGCCTCCACGCCCAGCACACAGACGGCTCGGCCATCGGTGCCGCCCCGACCGGCGTGGCACTACTCTGGAGGCTCTACGTGGGCATGTCCTACAGCACCTCACTCGGACGAGGTTGGAGGATCTGCCTGGGGACGGCCTCGTACATCGCCAGGGTAGATGTTCTCGCGTCCTTCATTGTAGGATCAAGGATACCGACTAGAGGGAGATGAATTGGAGGTTTTTAAAATTTTCTTTTCTTCTAAATAAATTTCTACAATCTCAATATAGCAAGAATGTAAAGCACTTAAGCGTACACTGTTGTGGCTACAGACCAAACAGAGAGAGAGATGGTAGTGGAGAGTGAGGGAGATGAGTAATGGCTTGGGTCTTCCCCATGGCCTGTATTCCATATATATACATACATGGGGAGTGCTTTTACAATTATACCCTTACAGTTGATCATCCCCTTCAGGGGCGTTTATGTCATCACACATGGCCTATCCTAGGCCTTACAACCTCCTATCAGGCCTGCTGGGTTTAGGTGGGGGGCACCCCTACAACAGGAGCTTCTCATGGAGAAGGGCTTCACAGGGCCGAAACCATGTTGCCGAGTCCTTTGGCCCCCTCCGTCCCCGCGGCCTGTGAATATTTCTGAACTTGAGCAGGGGCTGCGGCCGTGGCCTAAGTAGACGCGCGCGTTCCGTCCCCTACCCTTCGAACGGGTGGCAGCGGAGCTGGCGCCTAGCCGAAGTAGACGCGCGCGCTCCGTCCCCTACCCTTCGAACGGGTGGCAGCGGAGCTGGCGCCTAGCCGAAGTAGACGCGCGCGCTCCGTCCGCTACCCTTCGAATGCGTGGCAGCGGAGCTGGCGCCTTGTCGAAGTAGACGCGCGCGCTCCGTCCCCTATTCTTCGAACGGGTGGCAGCGGAGCTGACGCCTAGTCGAAGTAGACGCGCGCGCTCCGTCCCCTACCCTTTGAATGGGTGGTAGCGGAGCTGGCGCCTAGTCGAAGTAGACGCGCGCGCTCCGTCCCCTACCCTTCGAACGGGTGGCAGCGGAGCTGGCGCCTTGTCGAAGCAGACGCGCGCGCTCCGTCCCCTACCCTTCGAACGGGTGGCAGCGGAGCTGGCGCCTAGTCGAAGTAGACGCGTGCGCTCCGTCCCCTGCCCTTCGAACGGGTGGCAGCGGAGCTGGCGCCTAGTCGAAGTAGACGCGCGCGCTCCGTCCCCCGCGGGCGTGGCCGGGGCTGTCGGGGCGGGGTTTGAACTTTTTGGCTCCGGGGTCCATGTTGGGGGCGGGGCCAGAACCGTGGGCAATGCGGTAGTGAAGGCGGGTATTGTGAAGGCGGCTTTCCCGCGTTTCGCCACTGCCACGGCCTCGCTTCTTGATAGTGCGCTTTAAATGACGGCTGGAATCGCGCCGACGCCTGGCCTGTCAGAGGGCAGGCTGTCGCGTTATGCAGTCTGCTTCCGCGTGGGTGAGGCACGCGGCGGCCTGCGACTGGCGCGCCGTGGGATGTGAGCGGTTACGTGCGCGTGGCTGTTCGCTGCTTCCCAGGGAGGCGGGACGCGTGTCGAGCGCGTGCAGGGGTTGTGCGCTGCCTGGCCACCTACCCGGTGCGCCCCTCCAGGTACCGACGGTTCTTCTTTCCAGATCGTGCGTATTCGAACCGCTGGGGTTCTGGCCTAACTGCGCCTTCTGGCCGTGGGGGAGGCGAGCGGGCTTTATAAGGTGCCCTCACCGGGACGGGAGCACTTTTGTCCCGCTTGCCGCTTAGTTCTGGTTTATTCCGTGCCGGTAGTAGCGCGATTTCCTGCCTTGGTTTCTTTTACCTTGCCTTTAGGAGACAATGGCCAGCCATGGCGACGCGCCTCGCCCTCCCAGCGGTGGCTCCTTCCCTTCTGGGGATCACAAGCTGGTGCTGCGTGGGCGCTCACATGCCGACAGGCGATGGGACGCCATGGAGTACTCGGGGGGCTGGTGTTCCCGTGTGTTGGGAAAGAGCCGCGTGACCGAGGAGACGCTGCAGCGGCTTGTTCGTGACGGGAAGATCGAGGATCGAGATGGGGCTCGCCTACCCCGTCGCAACGAAACGGAGCCGAAGCCCCAGGAGACAGAGACGATCGTCTTCGTCGCGTTCTTTGACGCCGGCCTTCGCATGCCCTCAAAGATGTTTGTGGGCGAAGTCTTGCGGGCCTATGGGTTGGAGTTAGCGCAGCTGGCGCCGAGCGTAATAGTCCGCCTGGCTGTCTTCTCCTGGGCGACGCGGATGGAGGGCCGGTGTCCCAGCGTGAGCCTGTTCGCCACCCTACACGACGCCTGCTGCCGCCCCAAGAAGGCTGGAGATGGAGCTATTTCCAATTTTGGCAGTGTGGACTTCGTGTTGCGATCGTCTTGCACGACGCTGTTCCCCGCGGTGGCCGCCATGGGGAAGTGGGAGTCCGGCTGGACGCGGTGGTGGTTTTATTACCACGTGACCGGCCCGAGTGGCCTACTATGCCGAGGCGGGCCCATTTCGTTCAATACCGCGCCGAGTGTGAAGCCGGAGGCCGACGATACGCAGAGACTCTGGAGACTTGTCGGCGTCGCCCGCCGGCTAAGTATGCGCGACTTGGCCGAAGAGTTCACGATGTACGGGGTGGCGCCGCTGTCTTCCCGGTGGAGATACACGGGCCGGGGCGATGACCGAGCGGACGGGATCTGCCCGCCAGTGTCCCGCCTGCCTCCGCCCGCTGCCCCTTGTAAGTTGTCTAGAGTGCCGCAGGCATCGCTTGGCGTATCCGCACTTGTTCTCGCGTCATCGCCCTGCTGTCTCTTGTGCAGTGGCTCGGCTAGAAGACGCGGAGCGCGCGACTGAGGTGTTCCTCGGCCCATACACACTTGAGGAGCACAAGCTACGTGAGGCCGCGATCCAAACGGCGAAGCCAGGGCGGGTGAACCGCACATGCGAAGCTTTGGGTATCGCTGTGCCGGAACGCCCGATACCAACGGAGATTCCCGCAGGGACTTCGGGTCATCATGGCGGTGGCGGCCGTGCAGACGCCTCGTCTTCGTGGCGTTGGGCTCGCTCCGATGCTGCCATACTCAGCCTGCCAGCCGCCTCGGCCGCTGGTGCTGCTGGGGCAGGACGCTCGACCGGTGACGCGCCTGGCCGGACCAGTTCGGCGAGGTGCGCCGCCTTGATTCCGCCGGTCGCCCTATCCGGAGACGCTGCTGAACGTACGGGTGCGGCCATCACTAGGCCGGAGCCCGTCAACCCGGAAAGGAACGTTACGCCTGACGAGAGGGCCGTGGCCGCTGGTGCTGCTACCACCAGGGACACGTCCGGCGCGGCGGAGACCGAAGGTGGAGTAGGAGCTGCGGCTGCTGATGTCACGGAGGAATCGCCCTCGGCTCCTCAGCCGAAACGCCCTCGGATGCAGTCTCCCCCGCCTCCGAAGGGTCGCTACAACGTTGCAGGCCCCATGCTTGGGATTGTGGCACCCGATGTCACCGAGGGGGTCTCGCATCCGACCACCGAGGCGCTCCCGCCGCAATTGGTGGCCGAACAGACACCACCCCCTGTTGCGGTGAGGGGGGCAGAAGGTAAGCGTGGCTCCCTGTCTCCGCTCGACTTCGCGAAACTCTCTCCGATCTGCTCGCTCATTCCGTCAGCATCAGGCGAGACGACGTCTCCCGGACGCAGTGAAGGATCGAGCAACGGGGGAGTGCGCGAAGTCCAAAACCTTGTACAGGGTGTCGCGCCGGTATCTGCCGCTGTCGAAGCGGTCGAAGCCTCCACAGCCCTCGACGCGGTGGGGTCCGAACCCGTCCTGTCCAACTACCTCCCGCGACTGGAGATACTCCGCGCGCTCACCGTGGCCGCGGAACGCGCCAGTGGCAGCCTTGATCGGCGGATGCTATCGTCATGCGAGGGAGACCACCTAACGCTGGCGCTGCGGGCCTCGGAAATAAGGGTGAGTACCTGTGCCGCGCATTTTGTATGGCGCTACTGGGCGCCTGGTGACTTATATTACTGCTTTCATACGCTTGTCATCAGCGACGCGCTAGACGAGACCCGCATCCGGGAGCGGAGGACCCTAGAAGCCAGGCTTCGCGAAGCGGATGACGCTCATGTGACAAAAGACGACGAGCTCCGCGCGCTGGAGGGCGCCTTGTCATCCCTACAAGTCGAGGCCGAGGAAGCCAAACGCGCCGCTGCAGAGGAACGCGCCTCCTTCCTGCAGCAGATTGCCGCCTTGGAGGGGGAGAAGGCCCAGCTGACCGAGACGCTTGCAGGGAAGGGCCGCGCCTTGGACGACGCGTCCGCGTCCGCCTGGGGGGCCATGGAGTCTCTGAACCGGGCCCTCCGTGATCTGAGCGTTGACGTGCCCGACGCCACCCACGGGCCGGAGGACCTGATGGAGACGCTCGGGTTGATCGAGGAGGGTGCGGGCGTCGCGCTCCGCAGCGCCAAGACCTTCGGGGAGCACTGCGGCTATCTCGGCGCGTGCCTTGCCCTCGACATGCTCCACACCCGTGGGTGTAGGCATATGCAGGAGCTGGCAAACCCTCACCTGGATCTTCCTGGCCGGCCGGAGGCGCTGTCGGATGCTATTCGCTCCATCGAGCCTAGCCTCCGGAACTTCCACCGGCGGATTTGGAGTCGCGTCGGGTAGGATGCGGCGAGGGTTGCAGTACAGCAAACGCTGCGCGGGGGAGGGGACTTCCTCCGTTGGCTCGAAGAGGTTTCCCGAGGCCCTGGCGGCGGCACGGGCCCCCCGGCGCCGCGGAGGGGGGTTCGCGCTTGCGCGCCCATACCTGTAATCATTTGACCTCATATTTTTGCGATGGGACGATGCCCCATTTATTCCTAATGCTGTGAGCTGTGTTTTGGGCCGACGACGCCTGATTTATAGCCCGTAGACTGTCGCGTGCGGAGGCGAACCTCGACGCTACGTCTTATTTATAGTCCGCGGACTCTCGCGTGCGGAGGTGAACCTCGACGCTACGCCTTATTTAGAGTTCGTAGACTGGTGCGTGCGGTAGCTGAGCTCGACGCTACGTCTTATTTATAGTCAGCGGACTCTCGCGTGCGGAGGTGAACCTCGACGCCACGTCTTATTTATAGTCCGTAGACTGGTGCGTGCGGAAGCTGAGCTCAACGCTACGTCTTATTTATAGTCCGCGGACTCTCGCGTGCGGAGGTGAACCTCGACGCTACGTCTTATTTATAGTCCGTAGACTCTCGCGTGCGGACAGGCGATGATACTTTTGGAAACATCGATCTTTATTGAACTCCCGTTTGCGCGGGCGATCACCGTACAAGGAGGGGCTGATGCCATTATAACCTTTGTCCCGCTTCTAGGCGTAATATCGCCGCAGCTTGTCCGCATTCCATGTGTGGCGGAGAGTTTGCCCCTCCAGCGTGGCGAGGCGGTACGCTCCCTTCTGTAGTGCTTCAGCCACAATGTATGGGCCTTCCCACTTGGACTCCAGCTTGCCAACGGTCTCCGCATGAAGTGCCGTTCTAAGGACGAGATCCCCGGCCTTGAACCTTCGCGGATACACGGGCCGGTCTCGGGTACGTACTGTCTGTCGTGCGTACTTTTCGACGTGTTGGGCTGCGCTCGATCGTGCCCCGTCGAGGAGGTCCAAGGACACGCGACGCTCTTCATCGGGCGCTTGGACGAGGACCCTCCGCGATCCAGCCTTGATTTCTTCAGCGTGACCGCCTCGTCGCCGAAAAGAAGCTTGAAGGGCGTGAACCCTGTCGGGCGTGTTACCGTTGTGCGCAGAGACCAGAGGACGCTGTGAAGCTCGCTCGGCCACCTACCCTTCGGCAACCCGACTAGGCGTTTTTTGACGACGGCGGAGATGGCACCGTTCGCCCTTTCGACTGCTCCGTTGGACTGGGGGTGCCCAACCGAGGCGAACCGAATCGTGATGCCCATGTCGCCGCAGAACTCCTTGAATGGGGCGGCGTCAAACTGCAGGCCGTTGTCGACGGTGAGTTCCCTGGGCACGCCGAAGCGACATATGATGTTCTGCCAGAGGAAACGCTGCATGGCCGCTGAGGTTATCTTGGATAGGGCTACCGCCTCCGGCCACCTGGAAAAGTATTCCAGGGCGACTACCACGAACCGCAGGTCTCCTGGGGCTCGGGGGAGCGGTCCCACGATGTCGACGCCCCAGCGTGCCAACGGCCACACCGGGTGAATAGGATTGAGGTTCGTCGGGGGCCGGCGGATGATGCGCCCCATCCACTGGCACCCCTGGCATCGACGCACGAGGTCCTGGGCGTCATTGATGGCAGTCGGCCAGTAAAAGCCTTGCCTGAACGCTTTGCTGACCAAGGACCTCGGCGCGAGGTGAGATCCACAGGCCCCCGCGTGGGTCTCCTCGAGGAGCTTTTTTCCTTCTTCGCGGGAGAGGCAGCGCAGGAGTGGTGCACAGACTCCCTGCTTGTAGAGCGTGCCTTCAAACACCTGGAAGGATCTGGCACGGTGCTGCAGGCGCCGGAGCTCGGCGTGGTCTTCTGGCTCGGCGATGCCCTGCAGGAAATTAAAGATGGGCTCTCGCTAGTCGCCTTGCTGGGCGACGTGGTGAACAAGGGCTGCATCCCGGTTGTCCTGCGCAATGGCCGCCTGCGGCAAAACTTCGTAAAACGCCTCGCCAGGGGGTGGCAGCTGCTGGCTGGCCGCCTTCGCGAGAGCGTCGGCCTGCTCATTTTTCGCGCGAGGGATGGCTTTGACCGTGATGCCCAAGAAATGTCTTTCCCTTGCTCTTACGGTGGCGAGGTATTTAGCCAGCTTGGGGTCCTTGGCTTGATATGACTTGTCTACATGGCCGGCCACCAAACGCGAGTCCGCGCGGACGAGCACTCGCCGCGCACCGATTGCCTTGAGCTTGGTCAGGCCGAAGAGTAGCGCTTCATACTCCGCTGTGTTGTTGGTGGCCAGAAACGCGAGGTGCGCCGAGTACGATAGGCGCTGCCCCTCGGGTGTGACAATTACCGCGCCCACGCCCGCGCCCGCAACGCCGTAGGCGCCATCGACGGTGAGGGTCCAGACCGGGTCGTCGTGCTTTTGAGCGGGCTGAGCCGCCGGGGTCCATTCTGCGAGGAAGTCGGCGAGGACTTGAGATTTGATTGCCGTCCTTGAGGCGTATGTCAGGGAAAACGGGGCGAGCTCGGCAGCCCACTTGCCGATGCGCCCTGTGGATTCCTTGTTGTGCAGCATCTCCGCCAGTGGGAATGAGGAAGGCACTGTGATTGGATGGGCCAAAAAAATAGTGCCGGAGCTTCCTGGAAGCCATGACCAACGCGTAAGCAAGCTTTTCAAGCTCTGTATATCTCGTCTTGGCGCCTTGAAGGGCTTCAGAGACGAAGTATGCAGGCCGTTGTACGACGCCTTCCTCTAAGACGAGGACGGCACTGACCGCTGTGGCTGAGGCGGCCAGGTAGAGCAGGAGGGGAGCCTCTTGATAAGAACATGAACCCTATGGATACAACCATATTTGCTCTACTTGTTGTTACAATTACAAGAGCTCCTACGCATCACTTAAATTATGAGGTGAGCTCATTTCAAAAAGATTTTACTTTATTTGATAAAGAACTTATGATATTACATAATGAGAGTTTGTTGCGTTTGTTATCATATACCAAGATTTATGATCAAGATCATGCAATACGTGATGCTACACCTATGTTAAAACCGAGGACGGTTTTCTGTCAAGAAGGGGAGGATGATGAGGACATCACTTCTTCGGATACATACAACACTCCTCCACTTGACATTCAAGGACCAATCACTAGAGCTCGCGCCCGACAATTGAATTTACAGGTGAGCTCGTTCCTAAGTACTTCCTTTTGTTCATTTGAGAATAGATTGCTACCTAATGATTTAATTATGATTAGGAACCATGGAGAGGACTTGGAAGTACATGGAGAAGGGCTACAAGGCGCACAAGTCCAGCAAGGGCGGTCGAATCATGTTGGAGGTCCAACAAACCGACTTCGAATCCAACTCGGAGTCCAGGACCAGGCCGCACTAAAACGGACGCCCAGATCGCATCCGGACTCCGTTTTGGACGTTCTACATATGTATGGAAAGCTGAGAAGACCACCTTTCCAATGGCTTTGGTCCCATGTCAAAATTCCTTCTGAGTCAATGGGAATCGTCGAAACAAGTGGGCGTTCAGAATCTGTCAGGGTGCTGCGTCACCGTCTTTTGGGCCGGTCGGCTTTGTATCGTGTTGGAGCCCATTAGGGGCGCGTCCAGGGGTTTTGCTTAGATTAATCTGTCTTTGAACAGTTTCGCCGTTCATCGGTTTGTGAGACCCCAACTTGTGAACTTAATATTTATTCGCAATTTCAGATTGCATCTTGTACTCTCTTGCTTGTGTTCTCGATTCGCTTGCAGGAGATAGCCTTCTTGGCGAGGTCAATCGTGTTCGGCACGGTTGATAACCAACGGAGCAGTGGTGTAGTGATTGCGAGGGGTTCGATCTGTTTTGGTCGGAGCCTTTGGATCATCAACGTCGAGATCTCCACAATCGACTTATCAGTACCTCTCGGAAGATTGGGCCATCGTCACATCAGTTGGTATCAGAGCAACGGTTGCCCGTGAGGTAATTCTTGTATCCCTAGTTAGTAGATTGGTTTTTATTTCCTATAGCCCAGAAAAAATTGCCCTACAAAAAGAGTCAATTTCGCTGTCCAAACCCCGTTGTGCCTTTCAATCTGTTAGTTTTGGTTTGCTAAATTGAATTTGTGTCCGTCATAGCATTGTCTAGTTGCTGGTCATATCTTTGTTCCATTAAAAATCCAAACAAAAGAAAAATTCCCCACCCAAACCCTAATTTCCAATTTCGGCTGATTTCGCCTTTCTCTGCAGCCGCCACTAAAAACGCCATATCTTTTGATTCCGAGATTATTTGTGAGTGGGACCACCACCATTAGATTCAAAAATCCCTTATCCATCTATCTGTAAAATTCCACGTCATTCCAACAAGGCAGTTAAGAGATATCTGCGGTGGAAGTTGACCTAAAATTCCAGATTGAATCTGCAACAGTCAGCACTTGTGAATTTTGTGCGAATTTTTCGGTCGGTTTCCAGAACTTGGCCCCAAAACAAAAGTTATAGCAAAAGCCGTCAGAAAACAGAGAAAAAAAGAATCATTGAAAAAAAGGCAACTGACAAAAAGTTACGGCTAAAATACCAACGTACTGTCCAGTGGACAGAAATCTTCAGTTTTCAGTTTTGGGTCAGTCCTTGTGCTCTTCAATTCCAAATTGCGTCGGATTGAATTATCTTGTATTTATCACTCCTACACATTGCCATACACTTATTTTTAGGCTAAGTGCTAGATACGAACTATAATTCAATTCTATGTAATTCTGAAATTAACTGATTGTTCTCCATTGCTACCATATTGTGCCTTCCAAGCTACACCTACTCTTGATCAGAACAGATTCCCTCTTGCAATCGTACCCACGCTCGACATGGTATCACGAACCAGCCACCGGTTGTACCACCTGCTGCATTGGTAAGAACACTTGTAAGAGTGTGGTAAGACGCTTGAGAATGTGTGATTCCACCTTCCACCACCTAGTAGTTGATAGGGATAATATCTTTGTGTTGTCTTTTGTTTTCTACTAACCATGACAGGTGAGTCGTCTGATGATCAAGAGTGTGTTTTAAAGGGAGAGTTCATGAAGCTCTTGGATGAACCACGCATCGATAGGAAGCTTCAAGCTTCGATGGATACATTTCAGCGCTCCATCGATTCCATCAATGAGAGTATTACAACGCTCACTACACACCTTGAAAGAATGGTGAATCGACCGCCAAACAATGGACGCGAGTATGATCACTATGCAGGCCAAGATCTCGAGGAGGGAGATGATAATGAGACACAAAACCGCGACGCCAGTGCTTCATTTGCTGCCCAAGATGCACGCCCACGACACCGCCTACATCAAAACCGTCACGGTATGGGAGGTAATAATTTTCAGCACCACAATGATCGTTCTAATCATGACCTATTTGCTAAAGTCAAGTTTACCATTCCATCTTTTTCTGGTCTTTATGATGCTAAAATATATCTTGATTGGGAGATGACGGTAGAGCAGAAGTTTAATTCTCACTTGGTTCCTGAGCAACATAGAGTTAGACAAGCTACTAGTGAGTTTAAGGACTTTGCTATTATCTGGTGAATGATCTGGGTACCATGCGCTTACAACCTGATACATGGGAGCGGTTAAAAGAAGATATGCGTGCTAGATTTGTTCCTCCTGCTTTTAAACATGAAATGCATAAGAAATTGCAGTGCTTAGACCAAGGTAATAAATCTGTTGAGGAATATTATCAAGAACTACAAGTAGGCATGTTGCGTTGTAATGTTGTAGAAGATGAGGAGGATAAGATTTGTCGTTTTTACGGGGGGTTACGGCGTGAAATTCAGGACATTGTTTATTATAAAGATTTTACTACTGTCAACCAGTTGTTCCAGCTTGCTATGCTTGCAGAAAAAGAATCGCAGGGTAGGCAACAAAGGACAAGGAGCAACTTTGGAGGTACATCTACATCGAGATCAACGCCTGGGCAAGCCAAGATAGCCCCACCTCCTATTTGTCGAGCTGCTGCCCCCTCTGTGAGTAGGGCGCGTTCAGCAGCACCGTCGCCACCATCACGCACACCCGAGATGAGCAAATCTACTAGTGTGCAAGCACCAGCACAGAGCTCTTCATCGGTTGCTTCCACGGGCCGTACGACGGGCATTGTGTGCCACCGTTGTAAAGGGATGGGTCACGTCATGAGCGATTGCACAAGTCAGCGGGTGTACATTGCGACAGAAGATGGTGGTTATGTAAGTGCTAGTGATGTTGAGGATGAATATGCTTTTGTAGCTAACCTTGCAGTTGAGAACCATGCCGAAGAGGAGCATAAGCTGATTGATACACTAACCCCATTGGTTGAGAATGAAGATAAAGAGATGGATGCACTTACATCATCTGAGGAGAGCCAAAAAGGTAAAGAACATGGTGCTATCATCGCTCACAGTACTGATTTGGTGCTACAACAAGACATAGAGCAACCTTGTGAGTATATACCTGCTGTAGTACAATCTTTTGATATTCCTTGTGTTGACTTAAATGAACCATGTGCTGATCTAAATTCTCATAATTTTGCACATGTCGAATTAGTAACACATAAAGAAGTTTTGACTAGAATTTCTCCTGCTAATTCATTGTGTTACATCATGTTGAATCTACCTATGAAATTGTCACATGCTATGGAAAAAGTTTCTGAACTTACATGTTCGAAATTCTTGTTTAGTGCCTACACCCTTGGATATAAGTTTAATTTGATTGGAGATTATGATGTGGAAAATCAATTTCTTGTATATCGAATATGCATAACTTGTGATCACATGGATGAATTGAAACTTGCTATTTGGAACAACAACTCTTGTATGCTGAATCATGTTCAATGTGAGAGGGAAGTAAAATTTAGTACTCATCCAATGCCTATGTGTTCATCTCTTTTTGCACCATCTAGTATGGACAAACTGAATAAAGATGATGAATTATGGCAGAACATACAAATCTCTTCACCCTGGCTAGATGAATTTACTATTGTTCGATTGAGATACGATTATATGGATGAACTTTGCTTGATTCCAAAGGTTGTAGTTTTGTCCATATATGCAACCACTACAAGTTTACAAAATCAAAGATTTGAATTGCATAAATGCTTCACTTACATTTGCAAAACAAGTTGCAATAATTACTGTGTGAGAAATTTTGAATTGCTCATTAACATATATGATTACTCTTGGGTTAATAATACAATGAGCTTTTATGATCATTGTTGTTTTATAACATTAATTGTGCAACAACGAAGAACTGTTAAAACGGATGACATATACATATACCATGCATACACCTTGGCTTCTTTGTTACCATATTTTCAGCTTATCAAAAGCCGAGGACGGCTTTGTTTGCAAGAAGGGGAGGATGATAAGAACATGAACCCTATGGATACAACCATATTTGCTCTACTTGTTGTTACAATTACAAGAGCTCCTACGCATCACTTAAATTATGAGGTGAGCTCATTTCAAAAAGATTTTACTTTATTTGATAAAGAACTTATGATATTACATAATGAGAGTTTGTTGCGTTTGTTATCATATACCAAGATTTATGATCAAGATCATGCAATACGTGATGCTACACCTATGTTAAAACCGAGGACGGTTTTCTGTCAAGAAGGGGAGGATGATGAGGACATCACTTCTTCGGATACATACAACACTCCTCCACTTGACATTCAAGGACCAATCACTAGAGCTCGCGCCCGACAATTGAATTTACAGGTGAGCTCGTTCCTAAGTACTTCCTTTTGTTCATTTGAGAATAGATTGCTACCTAATGATTTAATTATGATTAGGAACCATGGAGAGGACTTGGAAGTACATGGAGAAGGGCTACAAGGCGCACAAGTCCAGGAAGGGCGGTCGAATCATGTTGGAGGTCCAACTCAAACCGACTTCGAATCCAACTCGGAGTCCAGGACCAGGCCGCACTAAAACGGACGCCCAGATCGCATCCGGACTCCGTTTTGGACGTTCTACATATGTATGGAAAGCTGAGAAGACCACCTTTCCAATGGCTTTGGTCCCATGTCAAAATTCCTTCTGAGTCAATGGGAATCGTCGAAACAAGTGGGCGTTCAGAATCTGTCAGGGTGCTGCGTCACCGTCTTTTGGGCCGGTCGGCTTTGTATCGTGTTGGAGCCCATTAGGGGCGCGTCCAGGGGTTTTGCTTAGATTAATCTGTCTTTGAACAGTTTCGCCGTTCATCGGTTTGTGAGACCCCAACTTGTGAACTTAATATTTATTCGCAATTTCAGATTGCATCTTGTACTCTCTTGCTTGTGTTCTCGATTCGCTTGCAGGAGATAGCCTTCTTGGCGAGGTCAATTGTGTTCGGCACGGTTGATAACCAACGGAGCAGTGGTGTAGTGATTGCGAGGGGTTCGATCTGCTTTGGTCGGAGCCTTTGGATCATCAACGTCGAGATCTCCACAATCGACTTATCAGTACCTCTCAGAAGATTGGGCCATCGTCACATCACCTCTGGTGCTGGGGCGACCAGAGTGGGGAGACTCGCCAAGTGCTTCTTGAGCGCGTTGAAGGCCTCCGCACAGTCACCGTCCCAACGAAATCCGTCGCACCCGTGGAGTGTCCTAAAGAATGGCAAACCGCGCTCCGCCGCCCTGGATAGGAAGCGGCTCAAGGCTGCCATGCGGCCCGCCAGCCTCTGGACTTCCCTCGTCGTCTTGGGCGGCTCCATACCTAAGATAGCGTCGACTTTATCAGGGTTCGCCTGGATGCCCCGCCCGGACACGAGGAATCCCAGGAGTTTGCTCGCCTGCACGCCGAAGATGTACTTGTCGGGGTTGAGCTTGATGCCGGCTTTCCTGAGGTTGTCGAAGGTCTCCTGCAGGTCCCGGCCATGCAAAGCGAGCTGCCGGGTTTTGACTACCACGTCATCGACGTAGGCCTCGACGTTCCTCCCGAGCTGGGCGGCCAGAGCAATGGCGACGAGGCGGGTAAAGGTAGCGTCCGCGTTCTTCAAGCCAAAGGGCATCCTGATGAAACAGAAGGTGCCGATTGGTGTGATGAAGCTAGTCTTGCTCTCGTCGTCGTCCGCCATGTATACCTGATGGTAACCGAAGTAGGCATCTAAGAAACTCATTAGTTCGCACCCCGCAGTGGCGTCGACCAATTGATCGATGCGCGGCAAGGGGTAATTGTCCTTTGGGCACGCCTTGTTGAGCGCCGTAAAATCGATGCACATACGCCAGGCCCCGCTAGCCTTCTTGACCAATACTGGGTTGGCGAGCCACTCTGGGTGGTGGACCTCGCGGATGACCCCGGCTCGAAGAAGCTTTGCCACCTCCACCTTGGCCGCCTGCTGCCGATCCATGGACATGCGGCGAAGTTTTTGCTTGACCGGCTTGGCGTCGGAGCGGACGGCCAAACGGTGCTCGATTATGGCGCGGTCCACGCCCTTGATATCTTCTGGGGACCATGCAAAGATGTCGGTGTTGTTTCGAAGCACCTGGAGCAAATCTTGCTCGACCTCTGGGGAAAGCCCCTCACCAATAGACACAAACTGCCCCTCCGCCTGGAGCGGCACCCGTTTGACTCCGCCCTCGGGCCGAGGCTTAGGCGTCCATCCCGAGGCGGAGGGCGCGTCGCCCGGCACGTCCGGTAGGGCGTGCACCGGGCGATGCAGATCCTGGCCGCCGACTTCAATGCGCCTGGCCAGGTCTTGGTCGCCGAAGACGGTGATGACACCCTCCAGGCCCGGGAGCTTCATACATAAGAAGGCGTGGTGTGGGACCGCCTCGAAGGAGTTGATGGCGGGATCATGATGAGGGAACTCCACGCCCCTAGCGTCATTCACGGTGAAGGTGATGTTGCGGGGCGGCAG
Source organism: Dendrocalamus latiflorus (assembly GCA_017311315.1). Classification (NCBI taxonomy): domain Eukaryota; kingdom Viridiplantae; phylum Streptophyta; class Magnoliopsida; order Poales; family Poaceae; genus Dendrocalamus; species Dendrocalamus latiflorus. The sequence goes on along the minus strand of CM029670.1, from coordinate 12,590,520 downwards.
CCACGATTGCGGCTGCTCCACGGGGGCCCCTGATAAGGAGCCTCCGGTGACGGCGTTGACGGCGCGGCCCCGTGCGTCCTTTATGGCTTGCGAGGGGCTGCCCCTCGGATGCCGCTCCTGGACCTCGGCCGGGAGCCGAAGGGGCGAGTCCCGGGGTACGGCCATCGCCCATTGCAACTCCACAACCGCGGCGCACGTCTTCGTGTAGTGATTACCATAACCGTGCACCTCACACCATTTTCCGTAATAGAGTTGCTCTTGCTCCGCCCAGGGTCGCCCATTGCGGCCGAGGTCGCCTTCGGGACCTCGAAGGGCATTCTTGATGACGAAGGTATGGCGGGCCTTTTGCGGTCTACGCTGGTGACGCCGGGGCTTGCGTCCGCTCTTTGGAGAGCCTTCCAGCTCCCCGGTGGTGTTGCTCCCAGGGGGGTCCTCCCGGGGCTGTCGACGGCGGGCCTGCTTCGAAGGGTCACCGCCCAGCCCCTCATCATATGTTGAGCGCGTCGCTTGAGCAAGATCGAGGGTGGAAGTGTTGCGTCTCCGCGCATCTTCCTTAGCCCGCGCGTATCCCTCCATCTTGTCGAAGAGCTCTGCCCTTTCCGGCGTGGGCTCTGGCTTGGCCACTGGCGCGGCCTGCTGGCTTCGAGCCGCTTGCATGTCACGGACAGCTCCGCGAAGGTCCCCTAGCTCCCGCTGGAACGCGTTGAGGGCCGCCAGTAGCGCGCTTTCTACTGCCGGCGCAGGCGGGGCCGCCGATGCGCCCCGCGGGCGAGTCGGCGCGGTGCCGACGGCGGGGTCGGTCGTCGCGGTGCCGATGGCGGGGTCGGTCGTCGCGGTGCCGATGGCGGGGTCGGTCGTTGCGGCGCGAGCGTCGACGTCCTCGACTGCTGCGACCACACCACCACCCGCGCCTGCGGCGGCCGACGTCGAGCTCACGCGACGCCCCGCCCCAGCCGTCTTCTTTCCCTCCGCCGCCGTCGTCGAAGCCTTTTCCGGTGCCATCCTCCTTTAAACTTCAGGCTTACTCCCGTCCTCCCCACGGACGACGCCAACTGTTGTGGCTACAGACCAAACAGAGAGAGAGATGGTAGTGGAGAGTGAGGGAGATGAGTAATGGCTTGGGTCTTCCCCATGGCCTGTATTCCATATATATACATACATGGGGAGTGCTTTTACAATTATACCCTTACAGTTGATCATCCCCTTCAGGGGCGTTTATGTCATCACACATGGCCTATCCTAGGCCTTACAACCTCCTATCAGGCCTGCTGGGTTTAGGTGGGGGCCACCCCTACAACATACACAATTCTAGTCAAGAGAAAAACAATACTAGCTCTATATCAAGCAAATGATCACAATAATACTAATAAATAAGAGCTAGAAGAAAATATGAGAGAGATGTATACAACCGATGTTTTACCGAGGTGTTCAGAAACTTGCCGGTTTCCTCTAATCCACGTTGAGGTTAGCCCGAACAAATTGGACTGGCTCCACAAATTAAGCCGAAACACCTCGAGTTCACTAAAGGTAGCTCTTCCCCACTCCGGGTAGGTGAGCTCTAACCTTCACATGAACGCCGGGTTTTCTCACAAACTCCTTTGAGAAGATCACCGATCCAACTCCACCCAATCGTCCAGGTGCACGGCAAGCACTAAGAGTAAAAAATCAGGGCTTCACTTGAATGCAAACAAGTGCCAAAGGATCAACTAATGAATGCAATGCACTTTTTGCTCAACCACCTCAAATTGAATGCTCAAGAGAGAAAAGAGGTGTAGAATGAATGCTCTATACTCAAAAAAATGTTCAATGAGTCTCTTCTCACTGTCCTCGAGCAGTGATACGGGTATTTATACTCCTCACCAACCAAAACTAGCCGTTTGAAACAAATTTCAGAAAAATTCAGGGCAAGCGGAACTACCGCCGGCCAAAGGCCATTAGTTCCGCTCCACCTCTGGCGCCGCAAAACGGCTATGTCAGAGGCTCTGCAGTAGCCGTTGGAAAGTCAGTGCGGTACTACCGCCGTTATAAATTCTGGTACTACCGCTCTGCGGTAGTTCCGCAAAGTCGGCGCGGTACTACCGCTTGGGCTGGACCCCAACTTAGCCCTCTTTGGAAAAAAGGCTCCGCTCATCCTCCAGAGCTTCCGGGCTCTGGAAGTACCGCTCTATATTGCGAAACTACTGCACCCAACGGTAGTTCCGGCGTTAAAATCGCCGGTATTTTCGATCCCGCGAAATCTCAGGTGCACCTGGAGGGTGCTTTCTGAAAAAAAGGCTATGCTCGAACTTCGGAGCTTTCCGTCGCCGGTAGTACCGATTTTGCCTGCGGAACTTCCGCTCTGCGGTAGTTCCGACGTTGAAAACTGCGGTACTACCGCTCTTCCAGACAGAGCACAGATTTGACTTTTAAAATAGATTTTTAAAGAATGCATGCTCCTAGTTTGATCCCAATGGCACATGAATTTTGCTTATCAAGCTACTTGCCATGATCCCTCTTTTGGTACGATTATTTAGCCTATAATCCGGTCTTCCACATTTTCTCCTAAGATCAGTAAAAGTAAAAAGGGATTCTATTCTAAGTATACCTTTGTCTTGAGCCATTTTTGGTCTTCACATTGATCCTTTAGCTTGCATCTTGTCAACCACATATAGACTTAACCTTTAAACACTCATTAAACACGTTAGTCCCATATTCACATAAATTCATTAATTACCAAAACCATTTTTAGGGGCCTAGATGCTTTCATCCATACATCCCTGGCTTACCCACACAGGGGGTGTACTTGACATCGTACGCCCCTCCTCCAGGCGCGATGGCGCCAACTGAGGGTACATATCGTACGATCTCCATTTTATCACAATGCTTTACATCTGAAACTAATGATATTACTTTTGCAGGTCTTTTCCCGTCCGAGCACCGGTACGGCCCCTCTGCGAGCCCGGACGATCTGGACCAGTACTTCTCCGAGTGGGTCAGACAGTCGTCTGGGTCTGCACCTCCTGACACAGCACTAGAGGTTCCCTCCGGCAGTGCCCTCCCCGGTGCACCAGAGGGCACACAGCCAGAGGTGCAGCTGACTCCACCAGCTCAGAGGCGGGTGCGACACGCTCATGATTATTTTACTTTCTCGGAGTGTCGTAATCCGTTGCAGCAGAGGACGGCCAAGCGGGGCCGTACAGGTGGACACGGGCGTGTAGCCGATGCAGGCCAGGGTGGCGACTGAGGGTAGTCCTCATTGTACACCATTGTTTCATGTATTGCTTACATTTGTTATTTACGATGTGAACATTTTGGTACAGTGCCGTGCTTACTTGTACTCCTCGTTACCTACTCGATGCACGCTCCAAACGAATAGTGAACTTCAATGATGGCAACTGCATGAAGATTCTCAGTAACATCAAAATATCACTTACCATTGTATGTATCGATCGTTCTACGGTCAATCGTTCCTAAAAAAATTTTCCAAAATTTTTTACGCACCTACAACATACAATGAACATAAACTTTTATTACAACTCTAGCAGATTTTTTACCAGTTTAAAATTATAAAATTGACAAAATTTAAAACATTCACAGGGGATTGAGTGCAGTCGCCCCTCATTGAGCGACTGCATGAAAGTCACCCAACGGGGGCGGGGGGGGGGGGGGGGGGGCGACTGGATGCAATCGTTCGAGGGTAGGCGACCGGTACTCTATCGGCCCCTGGTTGGGCGATAGGCTCCAGTCGCCCCCTATTGGGCGACTGAGCCTATTTTTGTAAAAAAAAATTCCGCGGGTATATTTATGTAATTTCGAATAAAATATGGATTATTCGTACAAAAAATTATCTATATGCCTACATATTTGATCAGAGTGCAGACTAACCATGAAATTTGCATTAGAGGTTTTATAAACTTACTTAGATTCCTTCACTTTAATTTTAGATTGGCAAAATCCTAACCTACATAAGTGACAAATGTGTCGCTCATGTTCTTCTAGGTGACAGAATCCTCTTTTGGTTTGGTGACAGAATATGGTGTCTAGGTTGTGAAAATCATGATCCTACTTGTACGATCCTAAGATCTCACAAACACCATTATGACATAATCTTGAGTTACTGGCCCTGATCAACTCGGCTTCGGCTTCTGGCTTCTGGCTTATTTTTCACTATTCATAAGTTTTGTCTTTTTCTGAACTTTTGGCTTTTTGTTGAGCTTTTTTGCCGGTTCTTTTTTTCCCGTATTTGTTTGTATTATACGTAATGGGCTAACATATTTTTTTATTTTTAAATTTTTTTAAATTTAATTATGCTAAATAAGCCTCTGTCAGCTACAGTGCTTTTTTCAGCCAGCTACAGTATTTTTAGCCATAAGCCACGAGCTTTTCAGCCGAACCGATCACCACCATAATTGGTAAGATTGTGGTATATATAGAATCATAGGACTCTTTAAGTTGGATGGTAAGTGCTAGGTAGTCAATAGTTTAGACATTTAGATCTAGAGGGTTGAGATAATAAATATTAATTTGATTATTTTTCTTTTACTTTTTTAGTGTAAGATGGTCAGCTACCAGTGCTAGCAAAAAAAAAATACTAAACCTAAAAAGGAAGTGTGTCATGGAGGCTGGTTTGACTCTAGCGAGAAGCACGGAAGGGAGACAATGATTGCTTCATTATTTGAGGAGGAGCGATTTGCATATTGAAGAATCATTTGGTGGGCGTGATTTAGTGTGAAATCTTGTGAAAAAAGTTTGGACTAATATTTGAGAGGATTTTTTTGAAGCATTTGGGGACTACAGTAAATGAGAGTGTCCACACTTATTAGTCAAAATAGGTGTCAAATGGCTAACTAAATACTAAGATCACTTGTGAAATACATTTAAAATACCTTTTTTTACAGCATTGGGTAAGATTTTAGATTCTCCGATTCCATTCTATGATATGATCCTACCTAAGTCTAATTTAATAATCCATCAGTTCAAATTATCCTATATCCACCCAACAATTACCTGCTCCACAGTCATAACCTTAACTACGTCCACACCACAATATACACCCAGAAATACACCATCATAAAAACATGCGCACCAGATTAACTCTCCTCCATTCTCTCTCCTTACTCAACCATATCCGACGGTCATCCTTCGATGGATCTGCAGTACCCCTCCACCCCGCGCCCCCGCTCCACCTGCGCTGCCCCTCCCTCCGCCTCCCCCGCGCCTCCTCCGCTCCCTCCGCCTCCCCCGCGCCTCCCCCTCCTCCCCCACGCCTCCCCCGCGCCTCCCCCTCCTCCCCCGCGCCTCCCCTCCCTCCGCCTCCCCCCATCCTCCACCGCGCCTCACCTCCCTCCGCCTCCCCCCTTCCTCCCCCATCTCCGCCGTGCGACCCGGACCTGGACGACGACGCCTCTCCTCTACAGCGCCGGGCCCCCCTCAGCGCCGAGGACGAGGAGGTGGGCAACGAGGACCTCAGCCTCGAGATCGTCGCGCGGGCGTGGCGACGCGAGGCGGCGGGCGGCCGCCCCGGGTTGGCCGACCTGCTGTCGCTGTCCTCCAGCGAGGAGGTCGACGAGGACGCCGTGGTGGAGCTCGGCGAGGCGGACACCAGGAGGAAGCAGAAGAAGAATCGGCGCAAGGCGAAGAAGAAGCATCGGAAGGAGGCGCCGGACGCGGCAGCCGCCGCCGAGAAGGAGGAGGTACGCGTGGTTTTTATACACAAACTCTCTCTATCTTCTACGCAGAAAAGGGTTCTCTGTATTAACTGATTGTTATACTCCAACAGAGATGCTCCAGCGCAGTTCTCGAAAAGCTAGGAACAAAACAAGTCCACAAGAACACACGAGGCACCACCCGCCTTTTCCCCACCGAGCTGATCAATCAATCGCGAAAAGATGAGCCCTTGGAGCCAGATTTCACGTGCCTTCCCACCTTGAGTTGTTCCAATCCCAAAGATCCTGACTTTCTTTTGTTGGTTTTAAAATTAAATAGTTCCTTTTTTCCCTGATCGAGCTGTCGTATATCGTACTGTTTCTTTCCCCTTTCTTGAGCTCGTAATCTTCTTGGGTATTTGAATATTTTCCCTTCGGTTATCGAGTCCAAAGATCCTACCTTTCTTGCCGTTCTCTCCTTCCTGTTTCAGTTCTTGAATCCAAAATTGTCCTTGTTTCTATGTTTTTTTTGAACGGGGTCCTTTTCTTGATTTGCTTATTGGGAACTGGGATAATGGCGGCAGTCGCGGTGGCAATGGCGGGGCAGGTGGTGGCGGACCTCCGGGAGAAGTGCGCAACGCCAGCACCACTGCTGCGCGATTTGGCGTCGACGATGGCCGACGAGATGGGAGCGGGCCTGGAGAAGGAGGGTGGGAGCAGGGTCAAAATGCTCCTCTCCTACGTCGATAAGCTCCCCACTGGGTTAGTCCATACGCAGTTCTCGCGTCTTGTGCTTTGTGTGATCAGAGGAAGCTCTGGTCTCTTGATTCTTGTTTTTTGATTATTTAAATAACAGTAGAAGAAAAACAAAATATTTCTAGGAGCACCTATTGAGCTTTTCGTTCATGCTGTCTGAAAAATCATTCTCTTTAAACAGGTCATTTCTTGTGATCATTGTCATCTTATTAAGGAAAAATTAACAATATGCTGTTTATGTTGATTTTATCGATGTAGATGCTTACATCAGAGACTATGGTCATATGATATTATAATTGAGCATAATAAAATAAGGGCGCCTGTTAATGGAATGACCAGAATAAGATGACCATTCGACTGAACTCATGGATGTGGATGTATGGGTCATTACAAAATAGAAATACCAACTCCTTACTGTGTCGACAGCATTAAAGTATGATCCATTCATGTGGTATTTTATCGGGCTTCAGGTTAGCTGATGGTGAAGATTGCAGATTTCAATGGGCAAATTTACGTTTAACCTCTGCACACCATTAGAATTATTAGGCTGCTTACTTTTATGATACTCAATTTAGGAGAGAGGAAGGATTGTTTTATGGATTGGACCTAGGAGGAACAAATTTCCGCGTCTTGAAGGTGCAGCTGGGTGGCAATGAGAAGCATGTTGTTAACCGTGAGTCCAGAGAAGTCACCATTCCACCACATTTGATGTCAGGGAGCTCTTCTGTAAGTATATATGTTCGGAATTTAGTTACTATGTGAGATTTAGATTTGATGTTATTCATTATCCACTTTTCAGGATCTGTTTAGTTTCATTGCATCTGAATTAGGCAAGTTCGTTGCTGATGAAGAAAAGGGTACTAACTTATCAAACGGGAAGATTCGAGAACTTGGATTCACATTTTCTTTCCCAGTGAGGCAGCGGTCTGTTGCATCGGGTACCCTTGTCAAGTGGACCAAAGCATTTTCTATTGATGATGCTGTAAGATTTCCTTGTGCTCACAAATTCGATATATCTCTGTACATTATGCAACGTAAAATTGATAATGCCAACATTACAGCTGTTTAAAACCCATATTGTCATTTCAGTCTAGCCACAATGGAAAACGAAATTTCTTAAATTATTTGAGTAACTATGTTTTGTCAGATACTACACATCCAAAATCAAATAGCTTGACTGTTTATAGTTGCATCTTCCATCCAATTAACATTTCTCTGAAATCAGGTAGGTGAAGATGTAGTGGCTGCACTGCAAACTGCTATGGAGAAGCAAGGTCTGGACATGCATGTGGCTGCATTGGTGAGCTCTTCCGCAGTGGCTCCGCGCAGCCCACGGTCGAGGGCTCCATTGGCGCGCTCCACGGCGCCGGCGCCGATGTGTTTATATGCTCTGTACATACACTCTTTGTTTATATGCTGCTTCTGAGTAATATTTTTGCCATGTTACTGTATTCCATTTCTTGAAGAGCAAACTTAACTATGGAACTGTTTTACTCAGGTGAGAATTGCACGCATATTCAACACATATGGCCCTCGTATGTGTTTAGATGATGGCCGAGTCATTAGCAACTTTGTTGCACAGGTTTGTCTCAACTCATGATTCTGATTCTTAGGAAAAGGAATATCATAAAAGTTCAGCATTACTTAATATTGGCAGCACCTCATTTCCACATCTCGAAATGCAACAGTGAGGAAAGAGGCAGAAAATGATGTAATATCTGCCAAACAAGAGGTTCATACTGTGCTTGTGCTTGTTCAATGTATTGTGTGTTATGCATACTCATTTTTATCTTCTTTTCTTTTGTTTGCAGAGTATTCCCAAAGTCAATACTGGATCTTCAAGAGTTAGCCAATTGACTTCTTTGCCACAAACAAAGGATTCATCATTGTCTAATAGTAAAGTCTCAGCAGATACTGATTTTGGCATTTTTGATCTGGCAAAATTTTCCAAGAAAAATGCTCTGCCATGTGATGTATGCATGCAATATGAGACTGTATTGAACCGAATTTTTGTCTGCTCCAGCTGCAAGGTGCTTTGTATTTCACTGTTTCTCCCATGTTGCACTTCAACAAACTATTAACTCTACATGTTTAGCAGGCTGCTGTCCACTTAGATTGCTACAAGAGTCTAACGAATTCCACAGGCCCCTGGAAGTGCGAATTTTGCCAAGAGATGCCATCGGAGGATGTTATCTCTGGTAGTCAATCAGATTGCAATGGTACAAAATCACGCTTGGTGCAATGTAGTTTGTGCCATGGCACATCTGGTGCTTTTAGAAAGACTGCAAAGGGGCAATGGGTTCATGCTTTTTGTGCTGAGGTACTTTGATTGGCATCTTTATTTTTTATATTGCTGCTTTCTGTAGCTTATCTACATACTTAAATTTGTCAAAATTCCGTAGTGGCTGTTGGAGGGTACGTTCAGAAGGGGACAATATAATGCAGTAGATGGACTGGTACTAATCTCTTACCAGCATCGCACATGCTAAGAATTTTCACATTTTCATATTTAGAAATAAATAGGTCGTATTCCATAATTTTATTTCATTGTTTATATGATGATACCACCAGAAGCCATCTTCATTATAATTTCATGTGATTATTCTTATTATAATATTCTGACTATTCAATCTATCCAAGGAGAGCCTTCTTAAGGATAAAGACACATGCTCTATCTGCCACCACAATGTAAATGTTGGCACATGCTTGAAGGTTTGAACTTCTATATTATCCTTTGTACCTTCTAATCTATAACTGAAAGACAAACCAATACAATCTTACAAGTTTTTTCGTTCAATTATGCAGTGCAGCACTGTAGACTGTCAACTTACTTTCCATCCTGCATGTGCTAGAGATGCTGGTCTTTACATGAATACCAAAACTTTTGGTAGTATGTTGCGGCATAAAGCATATTGTGGCAAGCACAGTATTGAACAAAGAAAGGTAAAGTTGCTTTTATTTGTTTAGAGGGAGATTAATTTCTTTGCTCTATACCTAAAACACGAGAGAGAGTGTGTTACACTCCTTTTATAGAGAAACAGATGGAACTTGGTAATTTGGAACATCAACATGTGATAGGGCGGCTGGTTTTTGTTTTGGCAAGATTTAGGCAATCTTTCCTGTAGTCCTGTAGTACATACACTCTTTGTTTATATGCTGCTTCTGAGTAATATTTTTGCCATGTTACTGTATTCCATTTCTTGAAGAGCAAACTTAACTATGGAACTGTTTTACTCAGGTGAGAATTGCACGCATATTCAACACATATGGCCCTCGTATGTGTTTAGATGATGGCCGAGTCATTAGCAACTTTGTTGCACAGGTTTGTCTCAACTCATGATTCTGATTCTTAGGAAAAGGAATATCATAAAAGTTCAGCATTACTTAATATTGGCAGCACCTCATTTCCAGGCTTTGCGGAAACAACCAATGACGGTTTATGGTGATGGAAAACAAAAATCCATATGTCGCCGATCCGCTCCGCCCTCGCTCCTCCTCCGCCTCCGTCTCCCCCGCTACGCGTCCGCGCGGTGCGGGGCGCGCACGCGGTGGACGCGGTGCGGCGGGGCGGCGGCGCGGACGAGACGGACGCGGCGGACCCGCCTCCGCGCGGTGCGGGGCGCGCACGCAGTGGATGCGGCGCGGCGGCGCGGTGCGGTGGGCCGGACGAGACGGATGCGGCGGACCCGCGTCCGCGAGGTGCGGGGCGCGCACGCGGTGGACGCGGTGCGGCGGCGCGGTGCGGCGGGGAGGACGCGGCGCGGCGGGGCGGACGAGACGCGGCGGACCCGCGTCCACATGGTGCGGGGCGTGCACGCAGTGGACGCGGCGCGGCGGCGCGGTGCGGCGGGGAGGAACCCAATTATCCAAACAAAACATATATGGCCATTCAAAAATTGGCTTTGAAAGCAGGGAACAAAACATGTATAGCCATTCAAAAATTCGTTTGGTTGATTTCGTGTGCATCCCTAAAATACCGCCGTGGCGTTAGCACGGACACTATACTAGTATCTCTAATACGATTCAAGATGATGATTTTGATAACCTTAGCCCAAGTAACATGTAATTAAACAAATTCGATTATTGGGAATATACTAGTTACTTGCTCGTACGTTGCAACGAAATTTATTGAATATACAGGGAATCATGTTATGAAAGAGCGCTACTTTGATCAGTTAAAAAGTGAAGAATGATAAGAAGTTGAGAATAGAGCGGTTCAAGGAGAATGGATGTACCACCACCAACTCATTTTTATTATAATAGTAATGATATGTGATAACGGAGACAATTAGATAAATTTTCATCGCAAATTCTTCGTTTGACGGTAGATGTCGCAATGTACCACTGATCCATTTGTCATCATTGTGAGTTTGTGATGATGCATTATGGATGTTAAGCGGGATCAAAACTAGATATCTATCACCGCAGGTACATATTTGGCCTCTGAGCTTACCAAAGAATAAACTAACTCCTTACTTCCAATTTTCCATAACCCAATAATAAATTCTTAGTTGACTCTTTATAAATTACAACTGTACATTACCCAGGGAGCAAACGAGAAGGTTGGACGCGACGCGGCGACGCGGTTCGTTCCTGACTGCGACCGCGAAATCTGAATCCAACTCGGGCTCGCACCACCCGCGCCGTTTCTTACTACCACGTATACGGCATTGCACCCTGCACGCGCACGTACGCGCGAGGAAACCGCAAGAAGGCGAGGCGGGGCGAAGGGAAGCGTGGCGACGATGGCGGCGGCGGAGGGCAGCGGCGAGGGGGGCAGGGCGGACTTCAAGAAGACGCCGTGGACGGAGGAGGAGGACGAGTTGCTGCGGCAGGGGGTGCGCGAACACGGGCGGCAGAACTGGGCGGAGATCGCGCTGGCGCTGCCCGGGCGCGGCTCCAAGTCGTGCCGGCTGCGGTGGTGCCAGCACCTGTCGCCGGAGCTGGTCAGCCGGCCCTTTACGCCCGAGGAGGACGAGTGCATCGTCCAGCAGCAGCGCGTGCACGGCAACAAGTGGGCCACCATCGCGCGGTACCTCCCCGGGCGCTCCGACAACGCCGTCAAGAACCGGTGGAACTCCGCGCTCCGCAAGCAGCAGGGCGCAGACGACCAGGCCGCCCCGGTGTACCTCGAGCTGTTCCCCTTGGGGGCCGGGGGCCTGAAGGAGGGAGCGCCCGATTCGGTGGAGGAGGAGGATGCGGCGACCGGCCTGACGCTGGGCTTGCCGGGGCTGAGCCAGGCGGCGCTGGCGCTGAGCCTGTGGCCCGTGTAACCAAGCCAAGCCGGCGAGATCGATCAAAGCCGTGGCTACGTTTTGGCGTCGTGCCGTGGACTCCGCGAGATCGATCGTTTTGTCGCTGGCGGGGATGCATGCATGCATGCATTGTACTGAACTCCGCATGGCGTGAAAATTTAATTTGTACCACCAGTACCAGCGTAGTTTCAAACGTCGGTAGATTCTCTCTTTTTCCCCCCGAAAAGTTTAGGGCTTTTTTGGGGATTAGGGCTACGACTAATTGTCGATTTGGTATCGGTTTTCATATCGATCGTCCATGTGTTCGTTGTTTTCTTTGCACTTGTTGGTAGTTAAACAAGGTCATATATATTTGCATTGAGGTCAACTGTCACCAACAAACCGCTCTTTTTAGGTCCCGCTCGTTTCGGTTTCAGTTTTTGGCTTCTGACTTATTTTTTACTATTCATAAATTTCGTCTTTTCTTGAACTTTTGGCTTTTTGCCATTTTTTTCTCGTATTCATTTGCGTTGTCCGTGATGAGCCAGCATATTTTTTCTATTTTTATTTTTTTAAATTTAATTACACAAAATAAGTCACCTTTAGTTACAGTAAAATTTCAATCGTTACAGTGCAATTTCAGCCATAAGCTTCAACTTTTTAGCCCAACCGAGCGGGGCCTAAGGCTGAATCACGTTTCATCTCTTTTTTCGATTACATGAAAGACGAACACTAGTGCACGCAACACTACACGCACATACTATATGAACATGCATATGAGTATGTCCCCTTAACACATGTCTAGGTGAGGAGATCATTTCAACGAAGAGTTCGATTAATTTTCTTCCCTCCTCGCCCTGCTTCAAGTTCCCTATGTGCCAGAATTAAAGCATCTTGTTGTTGCCCCCCCCCCCCCCCCCCCCCAATGAGCTTCTCTTCCACACACCAATCTCTCAAATTTATTAGCGTGCGTAGCGTTGAGAGGCACTTTTTTGATGACCCATATCTGTTAGACAAGTTAGAACACATGAGTTTTAGCAATTTCATGGAATGTATGGGAATAATACGACTCAAGAAGAGCACATGAACAAGAGATAAGAACGTGCAATCCCCCTGTTTGGATAAGAAGGAAATAGCCTAACCCCTTCGCATTGACAGGAAAAATGTACCGAAATCCCTCCCAATTCGAAGGAATTAGACATGATCCCCACCATCTCATCAAGCATATAATGAACTAAAAATCTCTAGCCGATCTGCTATTTACCTTTCTTGATTTCGAGTTATTGGCCTACATTTATAAAAAAAAATGTGCCCGAACTTACCAAATTAACAACTGAGCAGCCCGTATGTGGGGGCTAAGGCCACCGGTCCGGCCCATATGGGTGCATCGCATGGACCGGTGTAGAGGCCCACTAGGTCCGATAAACCTCCGTACATGGGCCACTCAACCCGTGAATATTGGGCCGAGTAAGCTGCCACTTAGACTTCCTCCCCCCCTCTCTCTCTCTCAAAAAAAAAAAAAACCTTACTCTCATCACCTGTTCCTCTTGGCATTCTCCTTCCTCCGTTTCCCTCCCCTTGACGCGAGCCACGCCGGTGACGTCCATGGCGACGACGGCGTCCTCCCTGCCCGAGTCGAAAGCCGCCACCAAGAGCTACAAATTGGCATCCGGGTGGGACAAGGTCGGTCCCCACCTCCGCGGCCCCCTCGTCGGGCGGGTGCGATCAACGGTTTGGTGGATCTGATCTGAGGTACTGTTTATTTCCCTTTTCTGTTGCAGAAGGCGCCGCTCACGGAGCAGCAGAATGCCGCGATCGCCGCGCTCTCGCACGCCGTGGCCGAGCGGCCTTTCCCGGCCAATCTGGTGAGACGAGCCGCATCTCAGAATTGTATGCTTGTTCGTACTACGGGTCGTTACTTGAGATTGCAAGCGTTGTGATCTCGTGGGTGGCACCGTAATTTGGTTTACTTTGTGCTTTCCTATGCTTTGGCTGCACTGGAACCCCGTCAATTTGGTTTTTATTTGAAGGATCAGTGATATATATATTTCATCAGTAGTAATAGAGCTTACATACTTGGCAGTGCACGGGTTTGGTGAATTTATAGTTTTTTTTTGTTGCGATTATTGTGACATTATTAGTTCATGCGTCTCTATCTAGCTAGTATTAGATTTGTGACGATGTTTGAAATTTTATCTGGGTGTCAAATGGGTTTAAGTGTGTGCATTTGCCCTTGGGGTGTAATCTCATTGTATGGCTGCTTGTAACTCGATAGTAGGGTGTACTCTCTGTACACACACACGCATCCATTTTTTATTTTCCCTTTTTTGGGTTTAGGTTAGTAGTGGATGCATTGCATTGGCATCGAGGTCGTTTAAAATGTATTTGTGGGTGTTATATCAGGAAGATGGAGGTGCGGTTGTGCCAGAAAAAGAGTCTGATTTGGAGGAGGCGGGTGCAATGGATGCGGTCTTGGTGAATACACATCAGGTTGGTTTTCATTATCTCCTTAGCTTTTGTATAACTATAATGCCTGATGATGTACCACTTGTATTGATTGATTAGAGAATTTTGGAGTCGCATTTTTGCCTTTTCCATATGCTGTATGTTCAATCTTAAATTGTTTTAGGTAAAAGGTAACATATTTCTGCACATTGAGCTAATACTTTTGTTATCACCTGTAGTTCTACAAATGGTTTGCCGAATTGGAATCAGCTATGAAATCTGAGGTTTGTGCATAGTCTATTCTTCAATTAGTGATGGACAACTTGCGATGACTTAGTGAGTTCTCACCTCTAGTTTTTTGGCAGACGGAGGAAAAGTATCGTCTCTATGAGAGTAAATTAGAGGAACGTGTTAACACTTGCGATGGTATCCTTCAACAGGTATGCTTACAAATCCTTCTGTCGGTTTATGTTGAAGAAATTTTATAAGGAACATATGCATCCTTATCCTTTCAGTTTAACCTTAAGTACCTCCATTCAGGTGGATGACACACTGAACTTATTTGAAGAACTACAATCCTTGCACTCGAGTGTTTCCATAAAGACGAAAACTTTGCATGATGCCTGCGACCAACTTGTATGCTAACTCATTCTTGTGGTTACTTTTTGACTTCTTTTTTGGAATTAACTATTCATAGTGAAATTTCCACTTATGCTTACAAATTTCCACTATTCTTTAAGAGTGTCGTCAATATCATCAAAATTTGACAGATTATGTGCCGTGTATGCCTCTTGCCTTATGGTCAGCAGCTTGAGTCTCATGTTAATGATCTGATTATTAGGATATTTTGTAGCACTCCTTACTGTATCAACCAAGATATCTTTTTTTTACAAAAAGTTACAAAATCCATTAATTCATTGATATTTTGAAAATTTGATTGTAAGGGGACTCTTGATATGCAGTTTCTGCATTGATCCTTAATTCCTTATGGAGTATTATGCATAAAATTCACATTATGAATTATGCAATTAATATAAACTGTTATATTTTTTTAACTACGTGGCTGAGGATGGCGTAGGGACTCAATCCAAATTAGGTTGTTGGCAAAGGCCTCTAGGTAGGCATAGTTTTCTGACACTGGATAGAAAATTTAGAAAACAAACTAAAAGATTGTGTTGTGGGGGTGGCCTAGCCCTAAAAGACCGGGCCTTGCAGCAGCCCAGTAGTATATGCCCAATAGTATGAAAGGATGCACCAATGTATCTCTACCTTTTGTAATTATTAAGGGGTTCCCATCCACTCTACTCATGTATATAAGCCCCCAAGAGGGGTATGAGGAGGCCAGATCCACCCATTTTACATACAAGCTTTCTCTCCCGTCGTCAGCTCTCTCTAACTTTACCTCCTCCCATAGAGAAAGGGGTACTCTGTACTCATTGTTGTGCTCATGTTACAATAACTGGCGCCGTCTGTGGGGACTGCGCAAGAGAGGGCTCTAGAAAGCAATGACAACCAAGCGAAAGAGAGGTACGGTGGCAACGGCTGTCGAGTGCAGCATGCGGCGGTTGGTGGTCGAAGGCCCTCCACTCCATGGCAACGTTGCCTGGTGCCGTGGGCAGTGAGTGGTCAGCGCCAACGCGAGAAGCTAGCTCTGACGCCAATATTGGCACGACGGTCACCAAAGCCACCAGCACTGGCACGACTGTCAACCACGGCGCTCGCGCTGGTATAACTGTCGACCGCGATGCCCGCGTCGGCATGGCCGTCAACCTCGACGTGCCATCATCACGACACTAGGGAGTCGGCCTCTGTGCGCAATGCCATATCCGGAGATTCTTATCACCATCATCACGACACTAGGGAGTCACGACCACGATGGTGACTACCTTGTGGTCGTAGACGCCCATCTAACCTCCTCATGGTCGCGAATTCGTCCGACCACATCATGGTCGTAGATGCCCGTCTGACGGATGGAGCGCGCGCTTTAGGGCTTCGTCCTGCCACCGCCTTCGTCGGCGACTCGGTGTCAGTCCGAGGGGTGGGAGACGGAGCGCGCGCATCAAGTCTTCGTCCCACCGCCGACTTTGTCGACGCTCGTCCGAAGGGTGGGGGATGGAGCGCGCGCACTTCAAGTCCTCGACCCGCTGCCGACTTCGTCGTTGCCCACGACCACCTCGTGGTCGAGACTAGACTTCGTCGACACGTTCGACCGCTTCGGGGTCGAGACTAGACTTCGTCCGCGCGACCTCTGTGCGCCGGCTCAGCCCCTGTCGGAAGATGCCACGACCACATCAGGTTCAGTGAAAAAGCCTTGCTCCGGGAGGTTTACAACGTCCACACCCCCAAGGGTTTGGGGCTACCAACTATATCAACTTGCCCATTGGCACTTGCGTGCTTGTTGCCAAGGGACGGGGGGTTGGGCCAATTGGTCATGTCAGCTCGCCCCTTGGGATCTCCGCGCTTACTGTCGAGGGAATATTGTTGTGAGGGTGGCCCATCCCCAAACGACTGGGCCTTGCAGCAAGCCCAGTAGTATAGGCCAAGTAGTATAAAGGAATGTACCAATGTACCTCTACCTTTTGTAATTATTAAGGGGTAGGATGGAAATATCCTACCCCACTCATGTATATAAGTCCCCAAGAGGGGTATGAGGAGGCCAGATTCACCCATTTTACATACAAACTCTCTCTCCTGTCGTTAGTTCTCTCTAGCTTTACCTCCTCCTATAAAGAAAGGGGTACACTGTACCCACTGTTATGCTCATGTTACAATAGTTTGTCTTTTGTTTTTGAGTGACTATATTCTCATCTAACAAAAATGCTTCATATCACATACTAGATGTAGGCGTAACTTTTCTTTTTAACTATCTTGGTTGTTTTGTCGTAAAAGTCTGATTTTATTGCAACTTTGCCATCGTGCGTGCTGGTTCCTCTTCTGATTTTTTGCTTTAGAGTTTCAGTCAATGAACTATCATTTCTAATTCTAATGCAGTTGGTGGAGAAACAAAGGCTCATTGAGTTCGCTGACGCACTTCGAAGTAGGTTAAACTACTTTGATGAATTGGAAAATGTAAGGTTTGGCATCCCTAGTTTGTCTCTTGAAAATGACTACTTCATTAAAATATTTGATCGAACCGATTCTTTTTCAACAATTTCTTCAGTTCACACGAGAACACCCTTTACCAAACTTACTGAATCCTGTCATACACCAATTTTGAAACTTAACTAATGAATTTATGTGAAAGCTTACATAATCAATAAACTTTCCAATGTTTCTGCTACTACTATGTTAATGTTTGCATCTATGCTCATTTGTTAGCCTGAGTGATTGATTTGTATGGACCCCTGTGTCTCATTTGTGCAAAAAAGTGAATTGTCATTTGGTGGTTCGAAGAATATATTAATATGATTTAACTTCTATGGATGTTCTTAAATCTGAATTGTGTGCCTTTCATTTCGTGCCATCATCTTGTGATTAATTCTGTAATGTACATGCTGATGACTACTTTTTAAGGCCCTGCTGATTGGTACTGTTAAGCATATTCCATAGCTGTGAGATCTAGAACATTTCTGGTTGCTGACCACACTTCACCACCAAGGCACCAACCAAGCATTTTCGAATTTATTTATCCAAATAGTGACATCCAGACATTATCTCTAGTGTTGCCGACATGTGAATCTTTTGAATCATGTTCCATTTCTGTTTGAATAAGCTGATAAATACTTATTTCCATTTTTCAGGTCTCAACTAGCTTTTATTCTCAAAATATGAACATTGGAAATGAACAGTTTCTCCCACTGTTGAAACGGCTTGATGATTGTATCTTGTAAGCAGTTGTTGCATAATAATGCTGTGTTTAGTTTACTGTGCTGAGATTTATGGAGCTCATGCAGTATCCTGTTTTGGTGGATATAGATATGTTGAAAATAATCCACAATATGCTGAATCTGCTGTTTACTTGGTCAAGTTTCGCCAACTTCAGGTTAAAGGACTACTTGTGATGCGAACTACTCAACTACATTTATAGTTGTAATGAATTAGAGCACCTAACCTGATATTATGTGCTTTTTGTATTGCAGTCTCGGGCATTAGGTGTGATTCGGTCACACATCCTGTCAATACTGAAAGCAGCTTCAGCCCAGGTGATTTTCAGTTGCATTTGGTAGGTAAAAGTGATGTAACTAATGATTGCTGGACAATAACTTGACTTGTTTGCAGGTTCAAGCTGCAATTCGAGGCAGTGGATCTGGCAAAAATGTTGTTACAGAGGGTGTGGAAGCATCTCTTATCTATGTTCGTTTTAAGGCAGCAGCTGGAGAGGTATAATTTTTCATTAAATGATTTATAGTTTATAGAAAAGTTTAAACCAACTATAGATACTTGCTTTTATATCAAGCAAGCTTTAGAAGTATCTCACAGTTGTAATTCTGTTGCTTCTGATTCTTGTTTTCCAGCTAAAACCGATCTTAGGTGAGATTGAAAGTAGATCTTCTAGGAAAGAATACACACAGGTTCTTTCAGAATGCCATAGTTTGTTTTGTGAGCAGAGGCTGTACTTGGTAAGTTGAAACGGTATTTAACTTTGCTCTCTGTTTTTACCTCAACTTGGTTATTTCCATCACTTTTGATATTACTTCTAGATACGAGGCATGGTGCAGCAACGAATTGCTGAGTTTGCTAGAAAAGAGGCCTTGCCTTCTTTAACAAGGTCTGGATGTGCCTATTTGATGGAGGTAACTCTAATCTTCCTATTTATTTCATTTGTGCAGTGAAATATTTTTTTGGTGTTTATGTTTAGAAAGTAACAACTTACAATTATATGTAATAGCATACTGAAAAGTAGAGGAAATTGAGCATCATGCTTTGTATATCCGGTGGCCTAATATTATGTGTTCACACCTTCGCATATGAAATGTGTTAAATAGTAAGTTGTTCGACTTACTGTGCATGCTGAGTAGGATGCACTTATATTTTATCTAAGCTTGAGTCGTTCTTGCGGTTCGATTTTCTTCATTGTTGTAATACTTGTACCATTTTAAATTCTAGAAAAAATGTTTTACTAGTTTTCCTTTTGCTTCTCAGGCATGCCAGTTTGAGCACCAGCTTTTTGGTCACTTCTTCCCAGCATCCGCATCAGATGTTTCAAGTATTGCCCCATTAATGGACCCATTGTAAGCTTATTTTGTTCCCTCTTTGTTCTGTTAATGCAATATGTGTACATGCTGGCAATCTTACATGTTACAAGTGATTTATTTGTGCAATTCACCAAACTTAACTTGATAATCACAAAACTAGACTCATGGGATTTCTTGTGTAGTGTGCATACTTCTTTTTTAATGAGAACAATAGGGAAGAGCCCTACTGAAATAATATAATTACAACAAGAAAAGGGTCCGCAGGATCTAAAAATAAGGCACATGCTCTATCCAACATAATCTGAGACAACTGAACATATGCAATACTTCCTACAAGGATTAACTTGAAGATCAACATCAACTAATACTCTCCCTTGCCTTCTTAAGTGAGCTTTATGGCGCATCAAAAAAACTGTCACATTGTTACGTGCGTGGTTACTGTAGCACGCGTGTTCTGTTCACCGTGGTTACTATAGCACGTGTGTACTGTTCACCCACGATTGGTTTCCTTCCTTAAGGATTAGATTGATTTGGTTAGTTTGGAAGCTTATTTTTGGTTAATTTGTTTCTTTAAGTTAGAGATTATTTTTTAGAGGTCGAGTTATCCTTATAAAAGAGACATCATGTATCTATTATTATCAAGTAATGAATAACGAAGAATGTATTCCTAAGTGGCTAAGTCTCCGATTCTTAGCTCTGGTCTCTCCCCTAGACCGGCTACTCTAGATCCGTTCTTTTTCCTAACCGGTGCCCTCCTTCTAGCGCCGTTCTACCTCAAGTCGTCATCGTCCGACCTCTTTCCGACGGATGTTTATCCTGTGATGAACTAAGGGTCATGACAATTGGTATTAGAGCCAACACTTTTTTTTTCTCGAACACGCAGGAGAGCTGCGCATCATTATATTAAGAAGAAAAAAAAGGGAAGAGCCCTTACAAAACACACACACCCACCCACACCAGGTCCTTCAAAACCAAAAACCAACACGCGCCTATTACAAAAGAGCCCGACCACGACCTAGTTTGGCACCAAGGCAAGAAGGTATGAAATACCTTTAGCCCCGGCCAAACCCCAGAAATGTAGTTCCTCACCAGCGAGCTGTAAAGCTCTAAACAGGTTAGGAGGCACTCCATCAAAAACACAATTGTTGCGATGCTTCCAAAGGGTCCAAGCGCCAAGGATGACAACAGAATTGAGGCCTTGCTTAGTCTGCTCCTCGGTCTCTCCTAGAATCTTCTCCCACCAGTCATCAAAAGATGTTTCTGCTAGCTGCGGAGCAAGGGATTGCATACCAAAATTATGCAGCAATCTAAACCAAAACTCTCTAGCAAAAATACAGGACAGTAGCAGATGGCTGATGGTTTCTTCCTCTTGGTCACAATGGGGACATCTTTCTGGATGAGACAGTCCTCTCTTAGCAAGACGATCAGCTGTCCAGCACCTATCATGTGCTACCAGCCACATGAAAAACTTGCATTTACTTGGAGCCCAGGATTTCCATATTCTTTTCCAAGGCCGAAAAATGACAGTGCCCTGAAGGAGGCCACTATAAGCTGATTGCGCAGAATACAAACCATTTGAGGAGAGTCTCCAAATATGGGAATCCTCAACTCCAGGCTGCAAGCATACTTCTCTGAATATATCCCAAAGGCCAAAGAACTCAGAAATGACACCCACGGTGATAGCCCCTTGGATATCAGAGACCCAAGCATTATTAGTGAGGGCTTCAAAAACTGTCCTCCTGTTAGCTTTCCTTTTAGAAACCAAGGCGAAAACTTGGGGTGCAAGATCAGCAACCCTCTATCCAAGAATCCAGCGATCTGTCCAAAACAAGGTTTTTTGACCATCCCCGACCTCATATACAACAGCTATGGAGAAAAAGGCCTCGACACATGGATGGACTTGAACATGAAAAAATGTCCATGGACGACTAGGATCCGTTTTTTTCAGCCATAGCCATCTTACTCGAAGCGCCCATCCAAGGTTCTGAAGATTAGAGATGCCAAGTCCACCAAGCTCACGAGGAAGACACACTTTGGTCCAAGCTACAAGGCAGTGACCTCCCTTCGCATCCTTTCTTCCTCTCCACAAGAATCCTCTTCTGATCCTGTCAATAGCCTTGATTGCCCAAAGTGGAAGGTCAATGGCCATACAAAGATAAACTAGCAATGAGGTAAGCACGGACTGAACCAGAATTCGTCGTCCCTCTTTGGTCAACAAATCCGCTTTCCAACTAGGCAACCGGTCAGCAACTCGATCAATAAAGGGCTGCAATTGTGCTCTTGTCAATTTTCTCAAGGAGAGTGGAACACCAAGATACTTGCATGGGAAGTCAAGTAATTCACACGGGAGGTGATGCTGTATGGCAGCCAAGTCATTCTCTGTACACTGTATGGGATAAACACTGCTCTTTTGAACATTTGTTCTCAGCCCAGAAGCATCACCAAACAAATCTAGCAGCTTAAGAGATAAATCTATGTCACTGGCCAAAGGGCGCAGGAAAAGGACAACATCATCAGCATAGAGAGAGATTCTGTGGTGTAGAGCCAACACTATGGCTTTTGCTACCGAATTATCCCTGCTAGACAACCTAATGGAGCGGATGACAATGATGTTTGTTAGAGTACAATGTATTTGGTAGGTTAGAGTCCATTAGGGATTACCCTTGTACCATCTTGCCCTCCAAGTCTTGTACCTCTATATATACGGCCCAAGGGGCTCAATGCAATACATCCTATTCCACCCAACTCCTGTCTTCCTACATGGTATCAGAGCTCTAGGTTTAGCTCCTAACCCTAGCCGCCGCTCACTTCCGCACAGCGCGCCCCCGGGGAGATCTATCTCCACCGGGGGCAGCGCCACCGTTTTAGGCGCCGGATCCTATTGATCCGGCCGCCGCCGTCGTTGTCGTCACGCAGCAGGCAGCAGATCGGGCCTCCCTCGTCGCGTTCCCCAGGCTCGTCGGGCCGTCGCCGTCACCCCTTCCGGATCTTCGTCGCCCCGTCCTGCGCCGCCGTGGTGGCGGCCGGGCTTGGCCGCGCTCCGACCCTGAGCCGCCATGGTGGCGGCCAGGCCAGGACGCGCGCCATCTGGAGGCGGCGGCGGTCGACGAAGAAGGCGACGGAGAGGACGTCCTTGTCGTGGCCGACGAACCGGCGGGTGGTGACGCCGGTGGAGAGGTCCCAGAGGCGAAGCTCTCTGCGACGTGCGCGACCTCCAGATCGCCCCGGCCTCCCCACGCCAGATCAGGCTTCCCCGCCACCGGATCCGTCCAGATCCGGCCGGCCGCCGCCGGCCCCCCTCTCCGTCGCCTTCTTCGTCGACTTGTCCGGTCTCCGTTGGATCTTCCCCAGCCGGACGCCGCCCTCACGCCACCGGATCCGTCCAGATCCGGCCGGCCGCCGCCGGCCCCCCTCTCCGCCGGATCCTCTTCTCCGGTCTCCGTTGGATCCGCCCACACGCCCCGCCGCACGGATCTGTCGGAGGAGCCGGGACCCGAGCCGTCGCCCGAGGGTAGTCGCCTCTCCACTCGCTCCGGGGAGGAGGCGTCCGGCTGCGGCCGCGCGGATCCGCTTCCATCGCCGCGATCCGGGTCCCGGGGAGGCGGAGATTTGGGAGTTGCGGAATCGGGGAGTCGGGAGCAGAGGAGAGAATGAACGATGTGAGGGGGGAGCGGATTCTTCTGGTGCGCTCTCGCCCGCTCGGTCTCTTCCCTCGTGAAGCTTCACCGGTCTCCTCTGGCTATTTGACCGGACCGGCTCGCAGCGTCGTTTTTGGGTGTTCTCTTGAGTGCTGCTGCTGTATCTTTTCCTTTTTTCCCGATCGCTGATCGGGGTTGAGTCGCCCACCGCCCGTCGACCTCGCACGAATCTACTCCGACATCGGCGTCGACTACACCGGCCTCTACCTCTTCGACTGTGCGGCCAGGCCGGGCACGCGATGTCGAGGGGACGCCTTCGCGCGTCGCGTCTCGGTCATCCCGTCCGCACGTCTTCATCGCCGGTTCGTCATCGCCACCACAGATCGGGACGCCTCCACCGACTTCTTCCATCGTCGTCCCGCCTCGCGTGTACTCGGTCTGATCAGCCGATTGTGCGCGATCCACCCGGCTCCCGTGACGTTCGTCGTCGAGTACTACGCGCATCTTCTCCGAGCAAAAGGGCTACTGCTGTGTCGCCTCCTCGGGCCGCAGCACCACCGCACGTGTGTCCCCTCGCCGTTGCATCTACATCGCCGTCCCCTGTGCATCGACGACTGTGCTGCGCAACCTCTTGTGCGCCATTTGTCTGCACATGGTCTTCGTCATACTGATCGGGCCTTCCTCGCCGACATCGAGCGCTACCGCCGCCGCCGTACCTTGCGTCAGGACTGCTCGCCTTCGCGCCAGAGCGTCCGCCCGGACTGCTCGCCTTCGGGTAGAAGCGTCCGCTCCCGCACTGCTCCTTCTTCGTCCAGCACAACCACGCCTGGTTGGGGCCCTCTACCTTGTACGTCCGGTATTGGCAACACCGGTGCGTGCTTTCATCCCCGACGCGTTGCCGGGTCTGGCAAACCTGGCACACGCCTCGGCTCTGGCGGCTTGACTGCATCGACTTCGGCATCGACCCTCCCGCTCCCGTCCGGTCTGCCTCGATTGCATCGCCGTTTTTCGTCCACATCCTCGACGGCCCTGATTGCGTCGACCTCGGCATCGCCCCCCTTCCACGACGACTGCCTCGACGCGTCTCCGTCATCACCATGGCGCCACTTTTGCGCCCGCGGCTACATGAGCGACCGCCTCGACATCGGTAACCCGACCACGACTACGTCGACCACGGCCATCTTCAGCACGGCGTCCTCGACCACGACTCCTCCGCCCTCGCACTCGGCTACCTCGACATCGGCACAAAGGGCTACCACCTTGCTTGAGCTACTCGTCGGTTTCTGCTCCAGTCACAATATACGCGCCGCATCGACGGTTATGACTGCGGGGGGATGTTAGCTCTTCGACTTCTTCTTCAGTCTCACCGTCTGCGACGCTCCCGTTGTGACTGCGGGGGGATGTTAGAGTACAATGTATTTGGTAGGTTAGAGTCCATTAGGGATTACCCTTGTACCATCTTGCCCTCCAAGTCTTGTACCTCTATATATACCGCCCAAGGGGCTCAATGCAATACATCCTATTCCACCCAACTCCTGTCTTCCTACAATGTTGAAGATCATACACCAACAGATTCACCCACCTCTATCGGAGGAGTTTGTCACCCTATATTACAGCTCGAGGACGAGTTGTTTCACCGGGAGGAATGTAATGTTACGTGCGTGGTTACTGTAGCACGCATGTACTGTTCACGGTGGTTACTGTAGCACACATGTACTGTTCAACCGCGATTAGTTTCTTTCCTTAAGGATTAGATTGATTTGGTTAGTTTGGAAGTTTATGTTCAGTTAGTTTGTTTCTTTAAATTAGAAATTAGTTTTTAAAGGTCAAGTCGAGTTATCCCTATAAAAGGGACATCATGTATCTATTATCATCAAGTAATGAATAATGAAGAAGCATTTCCAAGCACTGTTATTACGTCGCGCGACTAGTTGCGACTAATTGTCGGTTAGTCGACAAGTCGGCATACAGGCACCGGCTAGTGTTGTCGACTCGACTAGCTGTGCTAGTCGTTCGACTTGCTGACTAGTCAGCGACTAGCCGCGATTAGTCGGCCAGCGCGAGTCGAACGTCTAATTGGCCCAATGTTAGCGATGCTGTCGGGAGAGGACATATATTACAAGAGAGGGGAAGAAGACATACAGATGCAATCGAAACTCGGCTCCCCCACTCCCCACGACACCACCGGGAGAGGGGAACCCTAGCCCATCGCCGCCCCCGTCCACGACGTTGACGTTGCCCGCTGCCACCTCCTCAACCCTCCCCGAGCTCCTCCTACCTTCCCGTGGGTGCTGGGCAGCCTTGTTGCTGCAGCCGGTCGGTACGGCCCAACGCACGATCAGATGTGTTCAACCAGCGATGGAATCATGGAGGCATGGAGCAATTCCTCCCCAGCCCCTAGCATCCTAGGCGACCTCACTGTCGCAGCCCTGGAGAGGGAGTCACCACTAGTAGTGTACCTCTACCACCCCTTGCAAGAAGCAGATCAAGGCAGGTGCTGCTCTGTTCTTCATCCGTTTGATGCTTTGTTCTTCCTCCCATTTAGTCTCCCATCTTTTTCCTTTATTTTGCTGCTCTGTTCCAGATATTGATCCTAGTTTTTTTTTTCTGTTTTGCTGCTCGGTTCCCTCATTCCTTCTATCAGACTCAGTTTTGATGCTTTCTTCTAAACCAAGTTCCAGGTATTCTTCCTCTGTGAGCCTAGGTAGCAGCAGCAAGTAGTAGTAGTGGTAGAAGGCAGTTAGTAGTAGAAGCAACAGGCAAGTAGTAGTAGACTAGTTGACGACTAGTCGGGATTAGTCGCAAGTCGCAACTAATCTCCAAGTCGGTAGCATTACGACTCGACTCGACTTTACGATTTAATAACCTTGTTACCAAGTTCCCGATTCTTAGCTTCGGTCTCTTCCATAGACTGGGTACTTTAGATTTGTTCCTTTTCCTAACTGGTGCCCTCCTTCTCCTAATGTCGTTCTACAAGTCGTCGTCATCCGACCTCTCTCCGACGGATGTTTATCCCGTTATGAATTAAGATTCATGACACACATAAGTATTGAAAGCAGATATTCAACTGTTATAAACTCAACTGTAGTGTGCATACTTGTTAAGTTTTAATTAAGATGATTAACTGAATTGCTTTTCCATCCAGGTGCACATACTTGTATGACACTCTAAGGCCTAGACTGATATATGAAGGAAACATTGATTCTCTCTGTGAACTCGTTGACATTCTGAAGGTTGAAATGCTAGGAGAACAATTGAGTAGACGTGGTGAATCAGTAGTCGGGCTCCGTCCAATATTGCAAAGGATACTTGCAGATGTTCATGAGCGGTTGGCATTTTGTGCTCGGACTCATATTCGTGAGGAGGTACTATTTCAAATATGTCTTTCTTCGAAAAGTGACTTCGTTTTATCACAGTTAGCATGCTGTTGTTTCTGTGCCTAGCACATATTTCCATCATTTGTTTTCATATGTAGAGCAAGCGTGGCTCCTTAAAATGTTCAGGTCAGCTGTCATGTGGACTTATGTTGAGTTTGTTGTAGAACCTGCAATGCCCTGAGTGAAAACTTGATAATTAAAGGGGCCACTTTAAATAACACAATAATCATTTGAACTTCGTGGTTTCCATTTTGGTCATCCGTATGAAGATGATTATGCACATGTGAGCCTCTGCATGTGTTGCATGGGTAATGGTGAGGGAAATGGTTTGGTTGTTGTGTTGTTTCAAGTTGTAAAGATCAGCATATATGTTGATTGAGCTCTTCTCTGGACAGTGAGCATATTTACAGCTGTTCTTCAGGGTTGCACTTGAAGCTTCCCCGAGTTTAAGTAACATCTAGACAAGCTTAAGCCCTATTTGTAATTAGACCCCATGATTCGTCTGCAGCTTATGGGCATATCTGGCTTGTGTACAAGCCTGAGACCCTCCAAACAAGGCTGAAATGGACTGGATATGATGCTGACTGACGGTTAAGGCTGATTCAAAGGATTAAAAGGCAATCTTCCAAAATTAAAGCGGAAGAAACATGATCATCAGATCAGAGTTGATGTGATAGCACGCTCATTTTTTTTTCTTTTGAAGTAACTGTATGCCATGTTTACATTTTTGCCCTTTCGTTTATTGTCCTGTCAGAAGGAAGTAGTTATTTCATTCCATTGTTTAAAACAAGTTTAAACCTTTTGTTTTGAGTTGAAGCGGTTATTGTTTAATTTATTGCAACTCTTTTGCTTAATCTTTATCGTCTCACTTGTTTTTTCAGATTGCAAACTTCCGCCCTTCTGATGAAGATCTGGATTATCCTGGAAAGCTTGAGAGATCCGTAGATACAACTTCAAGTGCTAATGTTAGTTTTCTTCTTATTTCAATAAAAAAATGGTTATTTCCTATTTAACTCCTTATGGTCCTACACATTCAATAAGATCCTGTACTAGAATCTGGCTATCTAATAGTCATGCTTGCATGTTCTTGTATATATTGTATCCGAGTCATCTGACACAGATTTGCTTGCGTAAGATGACACTTTCAGTTTACAGGTAGATTTTGGACTTTCTTCTCTCCCTTCTCATGTATGCCGATATCGCCTTTTTGCATGATGGTTGCTTCTGATGTTAAGAAAGCACGTAGTGCTTATTACTGAATTAAGTTAATAACGAATATGAGAAGACATCTAGATCTAGTTGAGACATGATAATTAATTTTATTGCTTATGTTTCAATCTGTAGGTTAGTGACAACTCGGACATATGTGTGACATGGTATAGACCATTGGAGAAAACAGTGTCGTGCCTATCAAAGCTATATCACTGCTTAGAACCTTCAGTTTTTACTGGATTAGCCCAGGTATTGGACCTCTCAAAGCTTAAGGCTTAAGATAATATCTCTTGTTAATTCTTCTTTTATTGCTTGATGACCTGGTCATTCAACTTTAATTGTTACAGGAAGCTGTAGAAGTTTGCTCAACTTCTCTTCAGGTCCCCTCTCTTCTTTTTCTTATTGTCCATGAGACCTAAAGAACATGCTATTTGCAGTTTCTGTATTATGCTACATTGTTTGTTATGCTTAGCAACAAACTGTTGATCCTGTGAACAGAATGCAAGCAAGCTCATTGCAAAGAAAGCAACCCCAATGGATGGGCAGCTTTTCCTAATTAAGCACCTGCTAATTTTAAGGGAACAGGTGGCCATACAACTATCTAGTATCTCCTCTTGATATTTCATTTCATACATTAATCCATCTGGCAACTCATATGGTGCTTTGCATATTTTCAGATTGCTCCATTTGATATTGAGTTCTCTGTCACACATAAGGAGCTGGATTTCTCCCATTTGCTGGTATGTGCAACTTTAACCTTTGCATATGGAGTATTTATTGTGTATCCCTTATCCCCTTGCATATTCATGGGGACTTTTGTACATGAAGCCTGATGCTTGCAGGAGTACTGTTCATGTTCTGGATTACATTTGCTTTCATTATAATATTATATATACTCCGTTGATGCTTGTTTGCCAAAATTGTTTCTCATGTTTACTTTTTTAATTTTATGTTCACCTATATGCATGCAAAGATAGTTCTAATGTCAAAACTAAACTTTTACTAGGTCATCTGATACATGACATAAAAAAAGCTGGTGTTTTTTATGGCTCTCATCAGCATAAAATCAAATTAGCTGCTATGTTTGATTCCTTGCATTTGATATTTGTGGTAAGACCATAAGAGTTATTACCAAGTAGGTGTCTCTGAGTTGGTGGCAATTTTTTGTTAATATTTTCTTGCACCCTTGTGATAAATGGCCTTGTTTCCATTTGTTGTCTCTCTCCAACTGAATGAAATGTTGTGAAAGATGTTTTTTCTTTTCCTTGTTGCTTTCATTGGTAGTAGATTACAAATTAGGGGCAGATGATCTCCCACTAGTTGGGCCCAACAGACAAAAAATGTCTATTGTGCTCCATCAAGTTGGTCAGCAGAACTTGGAACCAAATGTTGCTGCCCCTATAAGTTATTTGTTGGCCAGAGCAATTAAGATTCACTTACATCCTAGTCTTTTTGAGAGAAAACTTAAATCCTAGTTGTATATGGTGTTTTCAAAATCTATTCTGCATTTCTACATTCTCTTTCCATCTAACTTGTAGTGAAGCTCAGGTAGACTTGTTTCTTGAATCTTGATTAACCTTTTGGACAGTCTAATTTTACTTTGATTTAATTATGTGAAAATTCCACAGGTCCAAAGCTTTTGTGGTTATCATTTAATTATTCTTGGGCTCTTATCATACAGAATTTAAATATCATGTGGATGGATCATATCTGATAGCTAACTACAAATCGTATGTTTCTTTTGCAGGATCACTTAAGAAGGATTCTTAGGGGCCAGGTCTCATTATTTGATTGGTCAAGGTCAACATCACTTGCTAGGTCCTTTTCTCCCCGTGTGCTGGAGAACCAAATTGATACCAGAAAAGTAAGTAACTTGAACTGATAGATTTTGCTTTTTAGCCTAAAAGTTTATGGGAAAATGTTTATGTTACTTTCTCATTAGTTGCTACTAGAAAGTTGGCATTCCATATTGTGAAAATTGAAAACAAATGGTGCAGATGTGCATGTATTTGTGCATGCAGTAGGACCTTGCACGTGCAACTTGACATGTCCTGAAGTTGTCGATACTTGCTAAATAATGGCTAAAACAGGGCAATACTCCAACGTGATTGTTTTGTCATTGGCTAGTTGCTCACATCCTCTTTCAGTTTTCTTGATTTCAGCTAATTTCCCTACTACTGCTCTTTTATTTCAGGAACTGGAGAAAAGCCTCAAATCTACTTGTGAAGAGTTTATAATGTCTATCACTAAATTAGTAGTGGACCCAATGCTTTCTTTTGTTACTAAGGTATGGTCATGGAAACTTAGCCCCCTTTCAAGTGAAAAAAGGGCCAAAGCCTTTGTGGCTTGCATTTTATTTTGCTGTAATAAACGTAGTTTGCCGAACTGTTATTTTGTGTTGTGATTTGTGACTATCCCAATCCCTAGTATTAGTTAGGCCATGATTTTATACCAAGCAGTCAAGCCAATATGCAAGATGGATAACCAAATTCTACTGGAAAAATCAATGTTACAGAGTAGTAGGCTATACTCTAATGTGTATGTAACATGATTGTCTCATTTTCTGGCAGGTAACTGCTGTCAAAGTTGCACTGTCCTCGGGTAGCCAGGGTCAGAAGTTGGATTCTGTTCTAGCAAAACCCCTTAAGACACAAGCATTTGCTTCTCCTGATAAAGTTGCAGAGCTGGTTCAAAAGGTATATGTCAAATTGTTAATACGAAGTAAGTTACTACCATGCTGCTTTTCCATATGTTACACAAAAATTCCTTCTGCCTGAAGCAGGTTGGGACTGCTATTCAACAAGATTTGCCCAAAGTACTGACTAAGATGAGGTTGTATTTGCAAAATCCATCTACACGATTGATTTTATTCAAACCCATCAAGTAAGGATCTACATCCCAGAGCACCCATAAACCCTCTATTTTGTTTTCCCTTCTTACTTTGTAATGAATTCCCTGGCATTACTTTTTAATGCAATAATAATGTTTGATTTTGTTATAGACGTGGGCCTTGGGCCAGTTGGGTTATTATTAGGAATTAGAGATTGGGTTCTATTTGAATAAGAGATTGGTTTCCTTGTATTAGAGATAGAGTTAGAGATATGATTGGAATTAGATCCGATCTGCTAGGGGGAGCCATCTATATAAAGGGGCTACCGCATGCTATTGGAATCAAGCAGAGTAATAATAAAGTCTCCCCGTCTAAAGTCTCCTCTCTCTCCCTACGCCGACTCCATCCGGCCATCTTCTTGGTGGTGTTTACCCGTTATGAACTAAGATTCATAACAGATTGGTATCAGAGCAGTCGATCCCTTCCCACGACTTCTGCTACCATGGTTTATGTGATTCGCCCTACTGCCGAGTCGTTAGCCATGCTAAAAGCTAGCGTCAACGAGATGACCAGCATCAACAAGGAGATGACGGACAGCCTTCTCAACATACAGGCCATCCTTGAGAGGATGGATAATCGGTGGAAGGAGCAACAAGAAACAAAGAGCAAGACACAGGATCATCCAACATCAGATCTTCAACAAGAAGAACCACGGCCACAGCCTTCACCAGAGCTTCCTCTAACCCTCGGCAGATCGCCAGATCCCGACCACATCGCCGCAACATCCCCTCTGCCTACTCCGCCCAGCACTTCACCCGCCGTCGCCTGGCGTCTACTGCCGCCACCGCTGTCGGAGTCGTCGCTCCCGGTCGCGGTTAGCTTCCGCCGCCTGGTCCGCCTCCGCTTCGTCAGTCGCCGCCCGCTCCGCCGCCTGATCCGGACAGATCGGCGCCTCCAAGTGTCGATTTGTCGTCGCTGGGCTACTGCTCTGCCGGTCGCCGCTTTTCGTCGCTGCCTGCTCCGCCTCGGCTTCCGAGCTGCTCAACCGGGTCGGCCACCTCGTCAGATCCGCCGTCAACCGGGTCGTGGCCGCCTAAGCCGACGCCCGAGTGGCCGGCCGATTCGCCTCCGCCTGCGCCGACGCCATCCGCGGGGCCGTCTCCGCCCGTATTGCCGCCGTCGGCCGAGCCGTCTCCAGCCACCGCCGCCGCCGCGCGGTCCGTCGAGGCCGAGCCGTCGCCGCCGCAGGCCGGGCTTCCTCCGCCGTGTCGCAACCGCCGCCGCCTGATCCGCCTTCGACGGTGTCGCAGCCACGCCGCCGGAGCCGCCATCGCCGCCGATCTGCGCCGGCCGCCGCTCTCCGCCGCCGTCGCCCCCGGATCCGCCGCCCCTTCAGGCACCGCGTCTGACCGAGGCGCTTTCAAGTTCGACCGATGCGTTCGGCCGTGGGAGTTGCGGTCGGTTTTAAAACCGACCGGTTAGGTTAAGTTAGGGCCAAAAAAAAACCCCCCTTTTGCAGGCATTCTATTTCCGAAGGCGTTACACTTCGTCTAGCTTTGCTCCGCGTGGATCTGGTCGTCCGTCTCCATCCGCTGCAGCACTCTGCCACCGTTCGTCTTCTACATCGGCATCAACGGTCTCCCATTGACCGCCGTTTAGCAGCTCGAGGACAAGCTACTTGTCCGGGAGGGGTGTAATGTTATAGACGTGGGCCTTGGGCCAGTTGGGTTATTATTAGGAATTAGAGATTGGGTTCTATTTGAATAAGAGATTGGTTTCCTTGTATTAGAGATAGAGTTAGAGATATGATTGGAATTAGATCCGATCTGCTAGGGGGAGCCATCTATATAAAGGGGCTACCGCATGCTATTGGAATCAAGCAGAGTAATAATAAAGTCTTCCCCGTCTAAAGTCTCCTCTCTCTCCCTACGCCGACTCCATCCGGCCATCTTCTTGGTGGTGTTTACCCGTTATGAACTAAGGTTCATAACAGATTTGGCCGAAGTCAGCAGCCAACATAAGTTTTTGCTTTGACAAATCATATAAAGATATAATTGACATAAATCCTGACCCCTGAACCATATGGTAAATTGGTATGTAACCAGTCCTGGTCTGGAAATATGGTCATGACTCATGAGCTGTAACCAGTTAGTTACTTATTACCCATTTCTAACCTGAGGCGTCATTCTGGGTGTATATATACAAACTTGTAGCTGTCTAGCTGGACTTCTTGAAGCGTGGGAACTCCAATGCTCGAGGGGAAATATCCACTTACTAGTATTTCTACCGCGATAAATTTTGCTGAAGCCCCTATTAGTTGAGCAGATTTTATCTAGTACGCTATTTTCACAAATTGATGTACTTTTTTACACCATTATCAATCACGGTACTGTTTACTTGTGTGCATCATTCGGACTATTTTGTTCGGAGTTCCTAGTTGACTAGTTCAGTGAATATAATGTTAGCACTCACCACTCAGCACACCTGATGAATGCTGTGGTCGGTGGAAGCTAAAGTTTGGAAAGTGCTATGATGTGCTTCTGTAGTTTTGTAATAAATTAGTATAACAAAGTGAAGCTGTACTTCTAAAAACATTAATCTCAAATGGATTGAGACTAACTGAATACAAAACTAACCTTTATTTCTAAACTTTAAATATGTTATACTAATATCTATGCCAACAATACTTATTATATATTGGTCAAGCACTTATGTACTAGTAAAAGTTTTTTTTTGTTCTGTATATTTATTCTTATTCCTTTCCTCTTTGTCCCAGGACAAATATAGTTGAGGCTCATATACAGCTACAATCCCTTCTGAAGTCAGAATACTCAGCTGACGAAATTCAATCTATCGGTATGTTGTCTATACCTGAGCTGCAGTCTCAGCTCGACAGCCTTTTGTAGCCCGTATCCAGATGCACCTCTACCTTACGTTCGGTTTTGAGATAGTAATGATGTTCTCTGAAGTCTCAGAAGTAAATGAACTCTATTGTTCTACCAAAGTGATGTTGTAAGTTTTTTTCCCCCTGTTTTGAAAGGATATGTAACCACAAATATGACATGGACCATGGTGTGCGGCTAATGCACGGTGTTGGTGTGTTATCCTACCAGTTCGATCATTCTGATGTACTCCTATATCCCTTCACGATTTTGGTATATATTGAACAGGAATTTTCTCAGGGCATAAATCTTATTTACTTTTGCGGCGGAACTTGTACTCAGGGGAGCAACCTACCCTACTCGCGACGAAGGCACATAGGGTGAATTCTTTTATGCTGATAGCTTATGGCTTAAATATTTGAATTCTAGCTGTTCATGAGATGTAGTACGTATAGGAAAATAGTCACATGTGATTTTGGCCGGTATAGCTGAACTTAGTACACTTTTTACTACAATCTTTCTATTGATCTCACTTTAAAAAACACACCGTTTAAAAGCTATTTACTGTAGACAGTATGAGCATAAACCAACGAGAAGCTGGTTCGAACTTAGCCATAATGTCCCATTAGACGCTCTAACCTTGAACTGTTCACGTATTTGGCCATATAGTATTTTTTTTCAATTTAGATCTACGAACAGAAGTTTTTACCAAAATAGTCTCCGTCCTAAGCTCTAAAGGCGTGGTAGATGACACATATCACCTGCCACACCCTCTTTGCTAGGCATACCTGGTGGCGTGTAGGAGGCAACGGGTGGGTGTGGTAGCATGTGGGGCAGGGCGCCACTGAGCCGGCATTGCTTGGCAGCAACCTACTAAGCCACAATTACTCAGTAGGTAGCTACTGAGTGTCGGTGGCTTGGTAACAGCCTGGGAATCACTGGTGCGCTGTGGGCAGCACGTAGGCAGCGACCGAGGATTCATAGGTGGTGCGGTTTGGCCTCTCGCGAGAGGAAATCCCGCAGGTAATGACACAATGCGGCAATGGGATGTTAGATTCTCGTTTTATTCGCGCGTTAATTATATTGCCTCTCAGGCGCGTATAAAACGCGAACCGTGGTCGATTTGCTGTTGAGCAAGAGTGCAACGAGGGAGAAGAAAAGAAAATAGAGATTTCTTGCTGAGCAAGAGCGCAGCGAGGGAGTGCAGCTGTAATCCTTCGCAGTTGGAAGCATTATGGAGCCGGTGAATACCTTTGGAAAAGTATGCTTCATTTGCATGCGAGCAACGCACTTAATATATTGTTAGCATTTCATTAGCGTAATGTGGTTTTGTAATGTGGAATGAGCTAGGTAGCCATGTTTAGTTGACGGATATGTTTTTGCATGTAGCCATGTTTATTTATTGAAAATAGCTGCAAAAATATAAGACAAAAAATAGATAAAATAATTTTATGCATGTTCGCACGTATATATCTATTGGTCTCATGCGATTGCAAAAAACTATAGAAAATGATGGATTGGTATACACTGTGCATACCTAATTAATGTTGTAATTAGTGTTAATCGTATTTAATTAGCACTAATTGCAATTAATTAGTACCAATCATAACAAATTAGTATTAGTGTGCATTTAATCATAGCAGCAAACTAGCGCAAGAAGAAAATTACAATTTAGAAAATATGTATGTATATATGCGGCGTGATTATTCTAGGTTATGGTCAGTTGTATTTAGCACCATTTGACACCAACATATTATTTCATGTACCACAGGGAGTGGCTACTGGTGGTGGTCTCGGGGGTGGTACGTTGCTAGACCCATCCTGGGATGTCCAACATTGCTGTTGAGCGTGGTCGAGCGATAAAGGACCAGCCCCTTTTGTTCTTCGGGAACCTCGGGAGGACTGACCTCTCGACAATCGGTACATTCCAGTTCTGTAGCGGTCGGGTTGCTTCCCATGGCAAGGATGATGCATATTGGGCGGTTGTTTGCACTGGACTCGCCGCTTCTGTTGGTACTCATTGACCTATGGAGTCATGAGACCCACACATTTCATTTTCGGTGGGGGAGATGACCATCACCCTATAAGATGTTGCGTACCTCACTGGTCTGCTAATACGGGGTTATCCCATGGTTTCACCTGTTAATCACTCAACTGGAAGGTACGTATGCTACACCAGTTTGGTCATCCCATTCCGGATAAGTTCTCTGGAGTGCTACATTTGCGGCTGCTGCGGTATAAGCCCCAACAGACGCACCTGCATATGTCGTGAGATCCCACCTAGTGGCTTACTTGCTTTTCATGTTCAGATGGATCATGTTTCCTACAACTCAGGGAGATTAGGTGTACCCCAGTTATATCCACACCGCGGTGTCCCTAGTCGAAGCCAAGCCTCAAGATGTCTCGATGTATAGCTAGGGCTCGGCTGTTCTATGTGTGACCTATATGACTTTATGCCACAGCTCATAGTGTGCCACTGGCATGCTAAACCTTGCTGATTGCTACATCTTATTGCAACTATGGTCATAGGAGCACTAACCTATTGGCTAGCTGTACTTTCAGGTGCGGGTGCAGCCTACCAGTTAGAGGTGTACTTCTAAGGTGCAGACGATGATGACAATCTAGTAGACGATTCTACTATGGGTACTCGTTGGACTGCCAGCGAGCTAGAATGGTCTAAGGAGATGCCACGATGAGCGTATCCAGATTTCCACAACGCGTTCGAGACCTTGTACGAGGATATCGTTATGTGGACAGTGTGGACCGTAGAGTTCATCTATGAGATAGCTCTTTTTCGGACTGTCAAAGCAATGTGAGCAGGACAGGGAGTACTGGCTCACGACCTGCCACCTCGTCTTCTCCCATATGGTGGAGCCGTACACCCCCAACGAGTCATGAGACAGTTCGGGCTTCACCAGCAAGTGCCACTCGTAAATGCTTTGTACCCATTGTAGCAGTCCTAAATAGAATTTGTCCTAGTACAAAAAGCATATGTTTTTAGTCATCTTAAATCAAAGCATGGGGTTTTTTTTACAAATTTTCACAGGTATTCACCTAGTTACAAAAACACGTGTTTTTTACTAGCCTCTCCTGTCCCCCTATCCACACGCGCCAACTGAGCCACCGGTGCTCGGCAACTGCCTACTGAGCAGTGGTGTCTCAACAGGCTGCTGCCGAGCAGTGCTGGCTCGGCAGCGCCCTGGCCCCACGTCTGTTGCGCCCGTCTATCGCCTCCTATGTGCCAGCGTCCTACCACGTGCCACCTGGCCTACCGAGCAAGGGGAGCACGGCAGGTAGTATGTGTTATCTACCATACCTTCCGAGCTTAGAGAGAAGACTATTTTTGCACAAAAAAAAAGGTTTTTAGAGCCAAAATTAAAAAAAAATTGCTATAGTACCCAATACGTGAACAAGTCCCTAATCTTAGTTCCCTTGCACAAGTTACTGAAATTTTGCCGTCCAAAGGGCGACATTATTCTCGTGTTGAGGTCAGTCAGGACTCAGGACAGAGTACAATACTATGCTTGATACGATGTTCACACTGGGGAGCAATGCTGGAGGTGGCTCCATTTTGTCAAAAAAAAGTGACGGGCCGCTTCCATGCAGGTTTGTAGCATGTGATTGTTCTGTCTGGTGAAGTGCCGATGAGCATCGCAATAGCGGCCGGCATGTACATAAACCGCGTTGCAACCTCGAGCTAGCTTGGGCGATCGGCGTTGGTCGCCACCGATGCATGCGAGCGAGGGAGAGCAGCCGCACGTTGTAGCCGGGGCGCAGAGCGCGATCTTTGTCATGTTCTTTTTATTACTGCAGTTGATGATTTTTACTTATAACTATAGATTTGATAAATAGTCCTAATAGAACTCATTCATAAAAACCAAATAGAACTCATTCATAAAAACCAAGTGAAAAGCCGAAAATACCGAGCCCATCCGTTCCGTTCCTACGCGACTTGACCCTTCGCCTGTCGTAATCCATGCCCCTCCCTTTTTAGCACGAGACTCGTTAGGTTGTTTCGTATATCAGTTAAATTCGTATATGAATGTCTTTATCTTCATACTCTCTCTTACGAACAATCAGAATTCAAAAATTTAAGTTATAAACTATAAATCACATAAAAAACACACCTTAATCAGAAAAAGGGAATCTTATTCCTCTCTCCAGTTCCCTTCATTCAGCTGGAGACCCGATGGAGGGAATAGCTAGGGATAGATCCAATACGTTGGATTAGATGTGACGTGGGGTGACCTATGTGGTGTGGAACTATTCACATAACGAATAGTCATTTTTGGATAATTTGGATCCTCAAACTTCGTTTTTATAAATTTAGCTTTTTTTCTTATATCTACCGAGCTAGAAGAACTCAGCATGTACATATCAAGCCAAAGTTGCTCGATAGGTGTCTACTAAGCTATTAGAGTTTGGCAGTAGGTGTTGCCGAACAACCCCTTCAGTAGCAAATTATTCCTTGTGATTAGCGTTAATTAAATATTTTTAGTACTAATTAAATCCTATTAGCACTAACTAAATCATACACACTAATTGAATTGTCCTGCAACCTACCGAGTTAGGGGAGCTCACGTCTATCGAACTCTCTAACTTGGCAGAGTAGCTTGACCGATAGATCTAAAAAGAGAGTTAGATTTCTAAAAATGAGTACTACGATTAAATTTAAATAAAATAGCTACAACTCTATTTGTGTGAACACGCCATGTGGTGTGCAATGTACTTGGCTCGCATTATAGATATTTCCCGTGAGCATATGCCTGGACCACCTACGTTATTGCAGCAATGAGAAGAAATGATAATTTAAAGAAATAGAGCAATGAGATGAAATGAAATGGCTTGATGGATACTGCCGGAAAAGGTGACTGGCTGGTGGCCCCACAGAATAGAACCAGCGACATGCACGCGCGTGCCCTGAAGAACAAACTACAGGCACGACGAAGCCGAAGCCTTGCTTGGTAAGAACGCACCAAGCATCCAATCCAGGTCGCCCTCGGTGTAACAAGACCAAGGGAAATTTTGTGGGAAAAGTTGCAAATCTGTCATTCAGAAAATGTAGGATTTGCTTGTGTATGCATGTTGTCATTGCAAAACCAGTCCAAGGGCATGGTCAAATTAGCAAAGGTCAATATGAACATCCAGTTTCTCGAAACAATTTCTTCATTCCTTCTACTTTCATCTCACGCATGTATCTTTTCTTCACTTTTCTTACTACTCGTGTCATCCTTCTAAAAAATATTTCTTTTAGCTACTACTATTTATTTTCAACTAAAAAACATCAGTGACAACTAAAAACTATCAGCTACAGTCAGTATGGACACTCTAACTCTCTCACGGAGAAGAACTCAGTCTGCTCAGTTTATATATTTTTATCGAGGTTTGTCTGCAATTTCACCAATTTATTGTGATTAGTTGCGATTGGGATTTAGGTACCCGTGACCTGCCAAATTCATGATCCAAAGAGGAGCTCCTGTGACATGAAAAGACACAAAATCGACATCAATAGGGTGAGGGCCAATAAATTTTAGGGTCTGTTCTTTTTTACTGCAGTTTGTGACTTTTGGCTGCAGCTTATGACTTTTAGGCTGTTTGTGCGAGAGA
Organism: Dendrocalamus latiflorus; assembly: GCA_017311315.1. Lineage (NCBI taxonomy): Eukaryota > Viridiplantae > Streptophyta > Magnoliopsida > Poales > Poaceae > Dendrocalamus > Dendrocalamus latiflorus. The sequence goes on along the minus strand of CM029670.1, from coordinate 12,551,780 downwards.
TTACAGAGTAACAGAAACTCACGTGCGGTTTTTAACGACATAAATGAAGTCAGTAAAGTATATACTACAATTAACTAGTAGACTCTATCTTAAAAATATACTCTGTTTAAAAGCTAGTTACTATAGAAAAGTCGAAAATCAGCTTTTAGAAGCTGAAAAGAACAGAGCCTTAGTCTAACCCAGTCAGATATTTGGTTGTTCATATTTCAACTGAATGCTTACAGATATTTTTACATATTTACTTTGTCCTTATGGTTTGATGTCATAGCAGAAGCAAAACTGCATTCATGCTATACTAGCAAATAGAGAACTGATTTCTGGCTTGACAAGCTGGGTTTTTTCGGCTTGGTGTTTATGCCTTTTAGTTTTTGCTATAGTAACTAGCTTTTAAACAGTATATCTTTTTAAGGCGGGGTCTACAAGTTGATAGTAGTGCATACTGTATTGACTTGAATTTTTTGGACTTCACTACTACAGAAAACCTAATATTAGACGCCAAATCACAGACGGTTTTGTGAAACCGTCTGTGATGTACACTATTACAAACGATTTTAATTTGGAGGCGGTCTGTGGTATTTGTGGCGGAAAAAAGGAGTATCACATACGGTCCTTACCGTTGAACCGTACGTGATATTCCAATATCACAGACGGTTTTATAATAAAAACCGTCTGTAATATTCCAGATTATCACATACGGTTTTTATTATAAAACCGTCTGTGATATTGGAATATCACAGACGATTTTTATTATAACCGTCTGTGATATTCCAGATTATCACAGACGGTTTTATAATAAAAACCGTCTGTATACGTTTCCCGCCTTGCAATCCCTCAAAATTTCATATTTTCCCGCTTAAGTCCAAGTATGATTCAGTTTTGAGACAACTTCAGTAAAACCGGCATAACTTTTGCATACGGTGTCCGTTTTCGACGTTCTTGTACTCGTTGGAAAGCTAACGACGAGCTCGATCCAAAAAAAAATGACCAACTCACGCCTACCACCCTCCAAGACCCCAAAAATCGGCCATTTTTGGATCTAAACCTGCATCGCAAGTTTTTGGTTTCTGTTTTTGCCCTTTTTCTTAGTCTTCCTTTCGGAATTTGGATTTTTCTTCAACTGAAAAGTTGTAGATCGCATCGAAACCTTTCAAATGAGTATATATAAGCTATATAAAACTTTGCTATTTTATCTTTTCAGACTAGTTGTTTATATTGCATCGGTATATAAAATTTTGTTCTCTAATTCACAGACGGTTCTATATATAGAATCGTCTGTGATATTCATTCATCACAGACGGTTCTGTTTGTGTTCTATATATAGAACCGTCTGTGATAATCTGTCCTCGATCCTCCTCAACCCAATCCTAGCCAATAGAAATCCACCAATCCTCATCCCACGGATCGTAGCTCCGCCTCTCTGTTCCCGCGCCAAAAATTTCGAACTCCCGCCGCTCACTCCCTCTCCCTTCCCTATAAATATAACCAAAACCCAGCCTCCTTGCTGGTCTCCTCTTCCTTGCTGTCCTCCTCCTTGCTGGTCTCCTCTTCCTTGCTGTCCTCCTCCTCCTTGCAGATGACGCACAAGTCTACGGGAGACAAGACACCGCAGAAGCAACTAGCTCATGCCAACCGTGCAGACGCTCAATCAACGTCGACGATGGTGGGCGTCAAAGACATCCAGCTCATGCGTTGCATCAGGGGCGAGAAGGCATAGAGGGTCTTTGCTTTTTCTTTGTTCTTGTTATGTAACCTGCTCGTTGTTTTGGGATATTGTAATGGTAGGCTCTAATCTTAATAAAAATGGATGTTTTATGTTTGTGAAATGAATTGAGATGTGAATTGGATGTATACATGTACATGTTGATCTGCTTGTTTCAGAGGGCATGGCTAGCATTTCCTGAGGCTAGCCAATAAACAGAAATAGGTTTAGGAGTAGAAGGGAATATTACAGACGGTTTTTAACTAAAAACCATCTGTGATTATAACTATTACAGACGGTTTTTAATTAAAAACCGTCTGTGATATTTGCACCACAGACGGTTCGAAAATGTCTGTGATGACCTCGTATTATCACTGACCCATAAATTCAGACGGTTCACAAAACCGTCTGTGATGATGTTTTTGGACCGTCTGTGATGGCCTTTTCTGTAGTAGTGCTTGCTGCTTGTGACTTTTGGCTTTTGCTATAGTAACTAGATTTCAAACAGTGCGTCTTTTCAAGGTGGGGTTTACAAGTTGTAATATGCACTATACTGACTTCAACTATACTGGCCAAAATTATATACGACTCTCTTTCTTTATACTCTCTTGCAAGCAGCTAGAATTTAAAAGTTATAAATCAAAAGTCATAAGTCATAACCAAAAAACCCACAGTATTCGAAATGAGCCTAGCTAGTGTTCTGTTTGGGAAAACAAACTTTGTTAGATGCTTAGTTACATCTAGCTGGCTACCAATTGGTAACAAACGAGCTAGTTAGGGTTGGTAAACGAGTTTGTTTATGGCTGAGGTAATTTTTGCAAAGTAATTAACATATGGACGATGTTCACTTTGGCTGATTTTTTGCTAAAAATCTAGCACCTAACTGTAACAATTTTTTGGTTCAAAGAACACCCAAGTTTTCCTTGAATCGGACAAGTGACACCGGTTCTATTAGTTGTACTAGTGATGATTAAGGACACGCAGCACCTTATTCTCTACTTGTTTTTTAGACTTATTCTCCACTTATTGACTTATTGTTGATCACATGAACTACTCCTGCACTGCAATCTGAACTTAAATTGGTGAACAAAGGTTCATGTTTACCTGTAAAGTCATGGTCTCTCTATTTGTAACAATTGGCTGAACAGGTGAAGCCGTGAAAGCCGTAGCATCCACTTGGAGGCACGACGTTCTTGAGTTGCCTTTGTTTCTACTGTTAAGCACAGAGACCCAATACAAAAAGTAAAGAACACAAAAAAAAAGGATGAGAAAGATCCATGCATGTGTTACAACTTTTTTAACCTTGGTGTCACAGCATTTTTCTAATTGAACTAAACAAACATACAATGCAATGATGCAACTGATCTCCTTTAACTCGAAGCATGTAGCTAGTGGCCTATGATTTACTGCAAGGCTGCATGATCCACACATGTAAGACTGTAAGTACAAGAGTTTGGCATCCTGCGTCGAGGCCAAAAGAAAAGAGGAAGATTCTTCACGGACATGCGCTTTCGGAATCCTCGCTATTGCGTTGCTCTTTTTGTCGCCGAGAAACATTGTTGCAGCACTGCACTCACACACACAGCAAATTAAATAAATCAGCACTATAATCATCTTAAAAATTGCATGTATTAATCTTCTATAGAGTTGCGGTACACCTCAGAGTTACTCGATCAATTAGCTAATCTCACTGAAAAGGGTTAACTCGGTTATCGTTGTTTAACTGTAAAGTTTACTGCTACATCTCTATGAGTTAAATGTTAGTGGCGATGCCAGCTCAGCGTGGGAGCCCAAACAGAGCTGGCCATACTGCAGTAGCCTGACAGAACATCAAGTAATCATGATCTAGATGTCACTATATAATAATAGGACTCAAACGGAGCTGCTCGCCGGCGAGCCCGGGCAGCCATCCGAGGTCGCCGGGCTGTGGCTTCACCCTGAGTTCAACAAGCTGTTCTAATTGGACTCGAGCTAGAATCAATTAAGCTCAAATTGAACCAAGGTCAAGCTAGCCCACCCTTGGAACTCAACTGCTAGATTAGGCCCGAGCCCGGCTTGTTGACACCCTTGGTTGTACATGCATGCATACCTTGGTTAACATTGTTTTCCTCGAGGATTGTGCATGTAACGAAGAGTAAAGACCAAATAGTTCATTTGACATGTAGGAGGTACGACGATGATTGCGAACCATGCAACCTTATGCGTGATCACAGCATTTTCTCTCTCAAGGCTGTCACCATAAGACTTCCCCAGTAGGACCAATTATAACCAGCATGTGCACTGGTACAAGCATCTTTCTGTTCTACATAGACCATTGTACTTACAGGAAATAAGACGACAGGAGTTGTGTTTCCTCATCATTGTAGCTAGCTGCATGGCATGCATAGTCAATTATTTGGAGGCCAACATCAGAAATAGGAAAAGCCTTGCACATCTTACATCTACGATGTTCATGCATGGGTGCATCTTTTCCTTTCTTTCTCCTCAGTCATTTCCCATTGGACTTAGATTTAATCAATCTAGAATCTTCTATAAAATTACCGTACTATTATTTGGATCAGTAGATAGTTCTCACAGATACATCACTAAATCATTTTATACATAACATGAATATACATTGTATTAACATTACATATCAGAGTTTAAATAGACCACATCGGGTCAAGTTTATAATAGGGCCGATTAGGCTAAATAGATACATTACATAAGGCAGATGCGGAAGCAACAACAAAAGAGGAAAACATATCTTGCCACAGGCAAGAGATTGACTGGGGTAAGAGTCTAGAATACTAGAGACTATCATAATCTCTTTTATCTTCTTATCCATCAACTCCTGGGGTGTTATAGTACACGTAGTGACTTTGATCCACAGGTTCTGAGATATTTAGTGAGTGAGGGTGAGCACAAACAACAGAACTTCATGAGTTAACATATAAAATGTAGTATTACACATGCAAGGTTCAACAAAGATAAACTCAAGTTCTTTTATTTACTTAAGACATTGATTGAATTAGCATAATAAGAAATTCCTATGACTTAGTATTTTTGTTAAACCATATTTTTATTAAAGAGAGTAAAAGTGTGCAATATTAATAGAAGTACAGGTTTTATCCACCTGTTACATTGTTCCATTCACCATACGCTAGTTTTTACTACTAAGATTACATCCACCCATTATCATCACTGGGTTATATCCACCTAGAGCAAATCAAAATCAAGGTTACATCCATCTGACGACTTTTTCATCCCACCCACAAAGGTTTTTTTTTGAAATACATGCTAACTCGAGTAAATTTCTATGCCCGCCCTTGGCCGTGGACATGGCTAGCTGTTTGAACAGTTTACACTCTGTAGAGGTTGTACACTTTACCCACAAGAGATAATCAACTTGTTATATTTCACATATTTTTTTGGACGTGTGCATCAAGAAGATCACAACAAGACCTTTACAATGCATCACCTAGTGTAAGTTACACTCGCTAAGATTTTATCTTAGTGAGGTTATGTTTTTATCTTAATGAGGTTATGTCCACCACATCAAAACCTATAGCTAGTATGGTTACCATTATAGTTTCTAGGGTGACAAGAATTATGTGATTCATGTGTTCAAAGAATGGTGTAATAATAATACAATATTGAATAGACATGTATCTATAACCTTAAGTCGAACATATATATGCAAAACAAATAAAAGCATGCATTTTGATAATTTAAACGAATATAATTTTCATAGAAATATAGGTTCAATATGATCAAAGTATTGACTCGTCGGGCTCACAAGTGGGTTGGTCTTGAAAGTTTGACTCGGCTTGAACTGCTGCTCTTTCATATCCTCGTATTTTATTCAGACAATCGCAATGAAAAGCAAAGAAATATATGAATAAATAAATAAATTAGAATAAAAATTCAGATAAACTTTAAATTGAATGATTTCATTACCATTGGATAGATCTTAAATTTAAATGAATTTATATACAAGTTTCATTAATTTTGGTGTTAAAATGACTGAGAATAGGCTCTCTAAAGTTGAAATTAGGATTAAATCTAAAAATAAACAGAGAAGAGAGAGTACTCTCACACTGATAGGTGAGGTCCACCAAAATTAATTTTATTTTTGATTTATTTCTTAATTGGAAAAGATCACAGAGACTAGCAGGTGGGGCCCACAAGTTTTAATTTATTTTTGAATTAATTTACTAAAGGAAAATGGCTCAAGGGGCTGACATATGGGTCATTCCTTGTAGAGAACAGTGAAATAGGGCCCAGTCAATGGCTCTTAAACATTTAACCGGTTTAAATTGGATTTTTAAATGGGCAGGGGCCCACATGTCATAGAGTGAACAATTAACTTAATGAGATGGGGCTTGCACATTAGCGAGGGGTTTAACAAATTAAGCATGGTCGTTAATTAATTATGCATCCTAATTCTAATGATAGGTGAACAGTGCTTCTCCTTCCCGTCGAGAAGAGCGATGCTTGTCACACGCGAGAGGAGCCACGGCGACTGACGAGGAGGGCAAAATGGGTTGCTTGTCTCGGACCGCACCTCTAGGCGAGGCAGCATGACCTAATTTGGCGTGCGAGGTGGCTGACAGTGAAACACGGGTGCACGGCAACGCAGCGACCGATGGCACCAAAAGCTAATTAGATGCTAGGGGAGCATCTCACGACTAGGAGGACCTCACCAGCAGTGAAGGTGGGGCTCGGGGAGGTGTAGAGTGTTTTGGTGGCATGGACGGTGGCGGTAGAGAGGAGGACGATGAGGGTAGCTCGTTGGAAGGGTTGAAGAAGGTCGGTGTCGCTCGGGATGGCATTAGTGCTTCCACGCGATGCTCCTAGCACGATGAATCGGGCGAAGACGCAAAGAATCGGTAATGGCGTCGGCGACGGGAATTTGGCCAGAGCTAAGGAAGAAAGAGGTGTGGGAAGCTCTAGGTGGCAATTGGAGCAGAGGGGGAGCAATTGAGGGTAGGTCGAGAAGATTTGGAGGCTTTATAGCTGAGGAGGGGGAAGATGGCCATTGGGGCGGCATTAATGCCATGCGGAGGCTAAGGGCAGCAGTGCCAACGTGTAGCACAGCATAGTGCAAGGAGGCAAAGCCAACATACGGTGTGGGGAGGGGGCGCAATGATCGGGCACGAAGAAGCTAGGCACATGGTGCAGATGCGAAGTAGGAGTAGCGGGCACAACAGGGAGAAGAGGGAGAGGGAGAGGAAGAGGGGAGGAGGGTTAGGCAAGGTCGGCACTAAATTAGCAAGCATAAGGGCGCATAGGGGATAGGACAGACGGCACTGTAGCGGCACAGTGCTAGGTAGCGTTGTCGCGTGCGCAGTGGGCACGGGCTAGGAGCGCGCACGACACCGGCAGTGTGTGTGCAGGGCACGCACGGCAAGGGGAGGGAGCGGCATGGACTGGCGTGGGCCAGGCCAAAGGCCAGGTGGGTCGAAAGGGAGGGAAAAGATGGGTTAGGCTTGGCCAAACCGAGGCTTGGGTTTGGATTTTTTTGAAATTTGAAAAGAATTTGAGTTTGAACTTTTGATTTGAATTCAAATTGGCAAATTTTTACTCAAGCACTTTGATCTCCCAAAAATGGGATGTTACACCTCCGGCACTTGAAGCATCAGTCTAGAGGGCTTTTGTGAGGGGCATTTGTAACCATGCAAGCATTTGATCTTGCTTTCTGGATGCTTTACAATACTAGCCACGTAGGCGTGGCGCCACGCCACGCCAGCCACCGTGTGGATCGAAGCAAAAGAGACGACAATTCGCAGGTAGTTTCATAAAAAAATCGAGAAAAAAATCGAGGACCCGTGTGCAATTTCGGAAAAACAAAAGGACTTTTTTGGAAAAATTCGAGGACTTGTAAGGACCTGTACGTAAGTAAATAAGGACCTATACGCAATTTCGGAAACCCGCCGGGCGCAATCCAAAAATTTTTCCAAAGAAAAAACTTGCAAGGACCTATCCGCGAGAAAAAAGGACCTTTACGCAATTTTCAGAAAACCGGAGGGAATTGCCTCCCCCGGCCGTACGCGAAAACGGGCGACACGCGCCGGCCGGGGGGAGCGAGGGGGCGACGTGGCCTCGCTGCCTGCCCCGGAAGCCCACCTCTAATACTTCGGTGACGATTTCTTACTTCAAAATTCAGATCTTGAAATTTGATAGCTATAATTAGAGAAGTTAATTTTCCTGGTGGAGGAATTTTTTTTCAGGAATACATAGGAGAATTGCACATCTTTTCATTGATCGAGGAATCAGTAAGGAGGAAATGCTAGCTCTTAAAAAATGTCTCTACAAAATATAATGAGTAGTGGATGGAACACATACGCAAGACTACTATAATTCATTTGTTTCTTCATGTATCAACAGTTTTGATTTCGTGCACATTATCAAAAACAGTTTAGTAGGTCCGTTTAGAATATATCCCGAGAGCTTTCGCATCTCCGGTTGCCCAGCTATTGCTTTGCATGGTTAGCAACACCAAGGATTCCTTGTGAGCTTTATCTCAGAGGAAAAAAAGAAAAAAAATTATATGCAAGCATGATTGGTATATATATATAGAACATATATAGATCTACTCACTCACAATTCATATGGCATTACACTCATTGATGCGAGCTTGCATGTAAGCAAATCTAGGGATACAATTGGACATACAGGTAACACAGTACGCTCCATCTTGATCTTCAAAAAAAAAACTCCATCTTGAAAGGAAAATCGTGCTCAAGTTTGTGTACTATCTGTTTAATTTTCGTGAAAGACCCACAATTATTGTAATTTCTCTTTTTTGTACTTACTTGCACGTTAGTGGGGAACAGGTTATGTGAAGACCAAATACCATTTTTCTAGCTGAAATATTGTTGGATCGAAAACGGCGACAGAGGGGGGGTGAATGTCGTCTTTAAAAATTTTCCGCCCCAAAGTATTCACGAGAATCTCAACTCAACAAAGAAATGAATTTGTCACGGCAAGGGAACTGAAGAAATTCATTGCCATGGCAAAGAAACAGCAATAAAGTTGTCACGACAGAGGATCAGCAAGATTTGCTACCACGGCAAGGAAATTAGCTGCCACGGCAAGCATACCGGATCAAAGTGCTGCCACGGCAGCTGCTGGCCGAGAAGAACTGCTGCCAAACAGCAGTAACCAGCTGGAAACCAAAACCTGCTCTGAACTGAAAAGTTTCAGCTAGAAACGGTATCAATTTCAGCAAACCGAAAAACTGAGAATTTGCATGTAAAACTATGAAAATGGTGGAATCTTTCCATACTTTTCGGCACAAAGCAACTCCAAAACATACTAAATAGCAAGAGGTCCTGGGAGAACAAAGAAATTAAACAAAAGACCAACAATTTCAGATTTTCACAGAAATCTGAAATTTTACCGAGCTGACCCAAAAATCAAATTACTCCCCAACCTTTGATCCTTTGGCTATGAAACTTTGAGAATAGCTAAAAGATAGCCTCTGGACTCTATGTTTCAAATTTCAAGCCATCTCGCAAAGGGAATTCAGAATAGCATCCAAACCCTAGAATGAGCAAAAACTGAACAGGAACAGCTCAAAATCCAAATTGCTATCTCTTCACTGATTCCTTGGCCATGAAATTTTGGGACTACCTAGTAAATAACCTCTGGACTCTCCATGTCAAATTTCAAGCCATCTAGCGAAGGGAATCAAGAGTTTCTCCTAAAACCTAGAAACTGAAATCATGAACAGAGGGAGGCCAAAACTTAAAATTGAAATTAAAGCGAAGATTGCTCTTGGGAAACTCGATCAAATGATCTTGAGGCCCTATCCCATCGCTGAGCAACCCATTTTGCACCTCCACAGCAAGAACCAACTCAAAACTCAAAAAACTAAAAAATCAATCAAAGAGGCATCGAAGGCCAAAAACACCAGAGAAGCACGATCTCAAACAAAAGCCATCTTGGATTGATAAAGAGGAAGAGAGATACATGATTACAAGAAGTATCAGCTCATACAATCTCTACAACCCCATACATGCTTGGAATGATCAAGAACTCTCCATCCTTTCAAGAACAGAGCTCGCACATAGAAGACATCGAAGGGGACACAGTCAACAGCCTTCCTGTCTCTCCCACCAACTAAAGACTAAAGCCAAAAATAACCCTCTAAAGCCTATTTTGACTAAAGTAAACCCTAGAATCCATAAGGGGGTATGCAGCCATCAACATCTATTTATAGCCCTTGGCTAACGGGTTTCCAACCCGTTACGCCCGCTGGATCCAACGGAGCCCGCTCCCGCTTGTGCAGCCTCGCGAAATTACCGATTCGCCCCTCCTGCACCTTCCGGGAAGCATCCGCGCTCCTTGTCGTCCACGACTCACAACCACATCGAATCTCAGCCGTCTTCGACACATCCGACCGTTCTGACCTCGACACCGCCTGTGTCTAGTCCGGTCACCTCGTGTCTCACCACGACTCCGCCTCGACGTCCTGCAGTCACACAGACAAGAAACACGTCAAATAGCACCGCTCGATACATGAAAGCGTAAATAGCATAAACACATCATACTTACCTATGATGAAGTCCAAACCTGTCGAATCATCGGAATATGCATCCTAATCCCACACGACCAAGTTTTGACCAAGTCCGACCGAGCCCGATTGCACCCCGCAACGTCAAGGTCCGAACCCCTCAAACCAAACTCGACTCTCCTAAACCGATGTCAATTACTCATCATAAGCATGGGATGACCTCCACATGGTCTCTCAAATATTAACAAGCTGTTAAAGTATAAGTGAATTGTCCGTATTTCCTCATCAACTTAAGCTTTTGGTAGACTTGTTAGTGTATGTAATTTAATATGATATTAGAGCTAAGAGATCTTGAGTTCAAGACCCGGTTTGTGAAATTAAAAAAATGCAGTCCATTTCTATTCCACGTCTTAGACCTGTGAGAGCTTACATATGAAGGGGATTGTTAAAGTATAAGTAAATTGACCACTTGATGTAATCTCATTTCTCTAATAACGTAAGTGATCACTACAATATTCTCATTTCACATAATACATTTTTTCTTTTTTCACACTTCATTAACCTTTTTTCATGAAGTATTTGTCCATCTTCTGTGCCCTTTCAAAAAGGTTTCGCTTGTGGTTTAGTAAAGAAAAGAGAGCTCAAAAGAGAAGTGTGAAGGGTCACAATATCTAATATATATTTGTTTATCAGTGCAACTGTCCAAGACAATATTTGGTCTTCCACAAGAAATTCAAGAAAAGCAAAGGCATGGTTGAGTAAATCAAAACAGAGAAATGCTATAAAACGCTATACACATATCCGTTTCCGACGATACAGCAAACGGTCATTCGATCCCACGCATCCAACGTCTCGCGTGACTCCTCTCCCTCACGACTCAGTACAACCCTTCTCCCTTGCGCAGCTCATCCAACTCAACACAACTTTCCCCACCTCTCTCTCCCACAATGGTAAGTCACTGGTCAATTTGCTGCAGATAGCGACAAATCTCACCACTGACCATCACTTGGAACTTTTGACGAAATATGAAACTCGTTGAAACTTTGATAAAATATGAAACTTTTTGACAACTACACCGTTGGAGAGCACTTCCAATAGTATAGCATTGGGTAGTAGCTTCCATCAAAATATCATAAGGGAAACCTAAAATGGTGAAAAGAGAATGAAATCGTAGCCGATTGGGCCAACGTATTCAATACGGGCATGCTTGTACATATCGTTTGTACCGTTCACATCTTTTCAGAATTAATGCTTTCAACATCTCAAAAAAGATTTAATACTTTCAAAAATACTACACCGCAGCCAATTATGTGACAACGCCGTGACTTTTATTTGAGATTTTAATGTCAAACGGTATTTATGTTTATGTTAATGTTTACAAGGAATATTGGTGCAAGTATATATACATAGACTATTGCTCTTACATTATTCTCACATAATTTGCAGTTGGTTAGGCGAAAAGGAGTTACTGTACTGTCTTCGACGCGGTTGCTCCAGACATTTTCGGCTGGAACTCCCTTAACGTAAAATTTTTGCTTTTTAGCCCAAAATTTAAAAGTTTTTTTAAATATAGACCCCTGAAGAAAAGATTTGCAAAAATAGACCCTTACCACGGCGCCAAAGCATATGGCACCCAGGGTACATATCATACTGCCATATGCTTTGGCGCCGTGCGTGGACACATAGGATCCACGGTGGCACAGAACGGCGCCAAAGCACATGGCGTCGTGCCATATATACACGGCGCTAACGGCCGTGGCGCCGTTGCCTGCGACTTAAGCCCGAGCGCAGCCCCCGGCCCCCACCACCCCTCACTCCACTCCTCTGTTCAAACAGACCGAGCACAAAGAACATCTGCCGCCGCCCCTCTCTCCCCCTCCAAATCCACCTCAATCCATCGATTTTTCTCGCGATTTTGTTTCCAAACCGAGCAAGCAAGGTGAGTTCCCTCTCCTCCCTTGATTTTTTTTCCAGTAGATATGGATTATTTGAGGTACATTTCGTGGGGCAAGATTTGAAACCCTAGATGAAATTAGTTGGATTTGGCTCGGTTTTAGGTTGAATTCGCAATAGATATGCGTAATGTATTAGTAGTAATGTGTATAGATTCGTTTTTAGGGTTTAAATTAATTGGATTAGGGTTTGATTTGGGTAACTAGCTAACCTAGGGTTAGACACGAGAAAAATTATAAATCTTATTCATTTTGCATTTTAGGTTGTCATGGGCTTCATTCATTTGCCACCTCCACCCGGTGTTCCCGTGCTGATGTGTTATTGCGGCGATCCTTGCAAGGTCGAAAGGTCGGATGATCCGGATACATATAGGCAGAGGTACTGGATGTGCGCCAACTGGGCGTTCGATCCGCCACGTGCCGCCGTTGTCCTCGGCAAGATGGTATGTTGTATTGTCGATTCATCGACTTGGTATTAATTCTGTTGGTTTAACGAATGCGTACATTTGCAGGAGCCTCCACCGCTTTGTGATTTTGAGCAGTGGATCGACACTGCGATCGTTGAGGATGACAAGGAATACCTTAACGCCACTAAGAAGTGAGATGAAGAAAGAAAGGAGAGGTGGGAAAGGGAGAAGAAGCATGAGGAGGCCGCGAAGGAACACCACGAGGAGGAGCGTAGGAGGGCCGCGGCAAGGCACAAGGGTGAAAGGTAGAAAAAGCTAGAGAGAGCGCGATGTGCCAAGGCAGCTCTTGAGGAGCACCCTGGTGCTCAGAGGAAGGGGAAGTGGCCTCGATGCACTCAGTAGATTATTGCTATGTATATGTAATGTTTGATGTATGCGGACGTATGTATTTTCTGAGAATTTATAAACTATGTATGTGGACTATGTATGTATGTGGACGTATGCACTCAGTATGTTATTTTGGGTTGTGCTTATTCATTTGGTGAATGTCAATTAGTATTGTTTGTGCGAATGGAACGAAACAACTAAGTCGAGCTTGCAGTTTTAATGCAAGTGCAGTAATCACAGTGCGAAACACCCTGGCGCCGTTTGTAAGTAGCACGGCGCCAAACACACTGGCGCCGAGATATTGAACTACGGCGCATGAAACTTTGGCGCCATATCCTGGCGCCAAAAGTCCTGGCGTCGCAAGTCAATACCTCGGCGCCAGTGTGTTTGGCGCCGTGCTACGCAAACCTACAGAAAAAACAGCAATGACCTGTCTGTTTTTCTGCGTATACAAAACACATGCACATACACACATATACATACATTCACATATAAAACACATACGCATAACTCTCAATAAAGTCTAGATGCATATATTCACATATAAATCTCAAATCATACATACATACATATATGCACATATACACATATAAAATACACATAGACATACATATATGCACTGCCACCTCTCCTCCATCCTCTTCACCTCTTCTTCCTTTCAATCCGAACACCTCGACCGGCCACCGCCTCTGCCTTCCATTCTAGCAAGCTTTGGTGCCTCCACCCCAACCCTCAGCCCCGTCGGGTGTCCCACCTCCCGCCACAGTGGCCTGTACCGCCGTCGGTGCCACAACTGGTCAACTGCCCCTGCACTGACGCCGACCTCTTCCACTATCGATGGCCCTCTCACCGCCTCGCCATCTCTTCCCTCATGCCACTGTCTCCACCCCGTGCACCCTAAGTCATCATGCGGCGTCAGTGTGCCACTCGCCGCCGCCCTCCTCTATGCCTACGGCGCCCCTCCCTCTTTCTATAGTTAGCCCCATTGAATATAAATTCTAACGGGTGAAACCTTGCCCTAAATCGTCGTCGTCGAAGTCGAAGAAAACGACAAACCGCTGTCCAGAGCATGAATCTTCAAAGAGATCACAAGGTCAGAAATTCGGGTAAATTCACTAAAATTTTCATGTGACAGATTTTTAGCACATCCGTTAAATTAATTATCTTGCGAGAAGACACCGCAGCTCAGTTTCTCGCCTGCCTCGATCCCTACCAGATCAAATCGTCCGATTTCAATCGGACGGACCAACCGCATGCTCGCATCAGTTGCACTGACGACAGAGGATACGGATCCCATCAACAAAACGACAGCCCCGCGGACACTGTGACCCGAACGCGATTAAGGCACTGTTTGAATCCCTCCATCTAAAGTTTAGTTACTAAAGTTTAGATCTAAAGTCTCCAAACAGGTGGTCTAAAGTTAGATCTAAACTTTAACTAACCCCTAAAAAACACTTTAGACCATTAGTCCACCAAAGTGAACTAAAGTGGTCTAAAGTTTTGGGTTCTTAGGCACAAAGACGTGTTTACCCATGCATGTTGGTCTCTCACCTCCCATTTAATGGCTGACGCACGAAACGAGGAGAGGTAGTATGGTCTTTTTAAAACTTTAGTCCTATCCATTAGTACAGGATCCAAACAGGACATTCGACTAAAGTTTAGTGGCTAAAGTTTAGCCAACTAAAGTTTAGTCCAAAACTTTAGACAACTAACTTTATACCATGGGATCCAAACAGGGCCTAAGCCCCAAAGATTTTCTTCTATTGAGTCATGTAGATGCAGCAGTGATCTAGAAACCTTTTGTGGACGTCAAGTGGTTTTAAATAGGGATCCATCACTCCTCTCCCCTTCACCCACCCCCCTCAATCCCTCGCCCCTCTCTCCTACGCTACACGCGGCGCCTATAGCGGGCATAAAGTGGTCACCACCTCAAGTGGGGGTGTCCGCTCCCACAGTCCCACCTCCGGTCCACCACAGCCATGCTTCCAAGAAGCCAAAGCATCTTCCATCTCGGGGAGGAGGGTGGCGCTCAGTACCACCGCGGCAGCCTCGTCGGGGCGGCCATGGTCGGCGGCGGCGGAAGGCGGGTGCGCGAGCGCCTCGTCGTCGGTCTCCAGATCCTCGTGCACCATCAGCACGGCGCTCACCACGGCCGGCACGCGCACGCGGCGAATATAGTCTTGAAGCAGATGGTCAGGCCGCCGCGCGCCGCCGCCGCCGCCGCAGGGCGCCGCGCCGTTTCTTGCAGCTTCCTCAAGGCCTGCTCCCTGTGCCGGAGGGAGCTCAGCCCTAACGAGGACGTCTACATGTATAGGTACCAATCGAGCCTAGCTAACAATTAACAACCTGATACACATGACGCCACAAGCTAGCTAGTCCTGATGATCCATGCATGTGTCTGATGAACTTTGCGTATGTGCTGCATGTATGTGTGCGTATACGTGCACCGGGATATGCGGACGAGCAGAGGTGACCAAGGGTTTTGCAGCGAGGAGTGCCGGTGGCAGCAGATCCTCGTGGACGAGGCGCGGGAGGGCGAGGCGGTCAGCAAGGAGCGGCGCGGGCTGGCTCACCACCACAGCCCCCACCACACGCCCATCCGAGGCAGGCCGAGGAAGACGCTAGCCGTAGCGTAGCCGGCTGGCGGTGTTAGAAATAATCTTGTTTACTTTGTTTCTTAGACGCGTCTATATACATGTACGAATCCGTGTGGTTGTATGAGACGAGTTGATCTCTGTGTCTTAGATGTCTCCGTGTCTTAGTCAATGTACCGAGTATATAAGTAGAGGGAGGTAAGCTTGTAAAGGAGCAAGTCGAGAAGAAAAGAAAAGGACAACAAGAGAGCAATCGATTGTGATCAGAAGTTGAGGTGAAGAGAGAATATAGAAAAGCAGAGTGCTTTTACGCCCCCGGAATATGGACTTGTGTTCTTAGCTCGTATTATCACCACCATACACTACTACAGAAAAGGTCATCACAGACGGTTCGAAAACGTCATCACAGACGGTTTTGTGAGCCGTCTGTATTTATGGGTCAGTGATAATTGAAGGTCATCACAGACGGTTTTCGAACCGTCTGTGATTATGGGCTATCACAGACGGTTTTTGAGTAAAAACCGTCTGTGATAGCTGATAATCACAGAAGGTTTTTAGTTAAAAACCGTCGGTGATACTGATTATCACAGAAACCGTCTGTGATACTGATTATCACAGACGGTGTTTGAGTAAAAACCGTCTGTGATAGCTGATAATCACATACGGTTTTTAGTTAAAAACCGTCTGTGATACTGACGGTGACGCATGTAGACGGTTTTGCGTGAGTGTCTCAGCCACACACTCTCGGTACCATCTAAACAGTGAGTACAAGCTTTGGCACCTTTTGTACTATGGCCCGTTAGGTTACCAAGGGCAGGATAATCATTTATGGTGCAGAATAATAAAGAGCGCAGAGTGAAGTTCTCTCGTTTGTATGCATCCCATACCTGTACCCCTTCGTTCCATAGTACTTTTAGATCTTCCACCAACGGTGCTAGGAACACATCGAGATCATTCCCAGGTTGTTTTGGCCCTTGGATATGTATCGACAGCAAAATGTACTTTCGCTTCATACACAACCAAGGAGGAAGGTTATAGATGCAGAGAGTCACGGGCCATGTGCTATGTCGGCTGCTCATGCTACTGAAAGGATTCATTCCATCTGTACTCAGTCCAAACCTTATATTCCTTGGTTCTGCACCGAACTCTGCAAAACTCCTATCGATGTTTCTCCACTGCGCGGAATCAGCAAGGTGTCTTATCATTCCATCCTTCTTGCGCTCCTCCGAGTGCCAACGCAGCAGTTTTGCCTCCTTTGGATTTGCAAAAAACCTTTTCAAACGGGGAATTATAGGAAAATACCATGTCACCTTAGCAGGAGGTCCTTTCTTCGCCTCTGTTCCCTCGCCATCATCTGATTGATTGTTACGTTTGTATCGGGATGCGTTGCACACCGGACATACATGCATGTTTGCATACTCTTTACGGTAGAGGATACAGTCGTTCGGGCATGCATGTATTCTTTCTACTTCCATTCCCAATGGACAAAAAACCTTCTTAGCTTTATACGTGGTTTTAGACAACTCATTTCCCTCCGAAAGCATGTCCGCTAAAAGACCTAGCAGCGCTGTGAAACTCTTGTCAGACCAACCGTTGCTTGCCTTTAATTTCAACAGTTCAAGCACGGCCGACAACCTCGTGTACTTGCAGCCCGTGTACAAAGGTTTCTCTGAGTCCTCCATCAAGCCACGGAATTTAACATACTCTCTCTCATCATAGTTCTCTTCTACATCGCGAAGCATCTGATCCAAATTATCATCGTGCAACCTATCCGAATCCGAGCCACAATCGACATCAGCCGGCGGTATGTCATTCAGTTCACCGGCAATGTCATCCGGGGGCATATCATTCACTTCACCGGCGATGTCATCCGGCGGCATATGATCATTCACTTCGCCATGACTGGTCCAACACGTATAATCCTTTTTGAAACCCCTCCGAATCAAGTGCGATTCAATTTACCCTCGGTTCTTAAACATCTTCAAATTCTCGCAGTCAGTGCATGGACAGCACATATATTCCACCCCCTTATTCAACATATCCTTCTCGGCAGCTCTTATAAAAGCAGAAACGCCATTAATGTACTCTTCACTCACACGGCTCGCGGCATACATCCAGCTTCGGTCCTACGTTACGTACATATATAACAACTTAGTATTAAAATCTAGATTAACTAATTATAACTACATATATACCGGCCACATTTTTTATATTGAGATTTAATTTGCTAGCTCAATTCATATTACAAACACAACAGCTATTATATAACCAATAATTTTGCAAATTAACCATCTTCAATAACCACTCATGGATTACTTAGACCTAAATTGTAATGCAATTAAAGAAAAAATAAATTTCATTACTAACCATATCTAGAGCAACCAGGAAAGTCTGAATCTTTCAAAGCTCAATCTCTGCCTCTTCCCACCAAATTAACTGGCCTGAAATCGCCTAGCTTCCTCCCGAGTGAAAAAGTGCGCAGCAGTGGCTAGATCTGGATCGAAATGAAGACAGATGCGGTCTGAGCAGCGCAATAAATGCCTTAGCCATTATCACAGACGGTTTTTAACTAAAAACCGTCTGTGAATTATCACAGACGATTTTTAATTACAAACCGTCTGTGATAACAAGCTTATCACAGACGGTTTTTAATTAAAAACCGTCTGTGATAATCTGGGATTATCACAGACGGTTTTTTATACAGACCGTCTGTGATACAAAAGTATCACAGACGGTTCATCGGTAATAACCGTCTGTGATAATCCATTTTCCCGCCACAAAAACCACAGACGGCCTCCAAATTACAACCGTCTGTAATAGTGCTCATCAGAGACGGTTTCACAAAACCGTCTGTGATGATGCGTCTACTATTAACATTTCTGTAGTAGTGATACTCAAAGGCAAGAGGAGCAAAGGAGCTGCGCATGGGAAGTACTTGTACTCAAAGTATTGAGTACCGAGTACTCGGGAAGTGTTCAAAGTTGACGAGCGGAGGAGTTCCTGGTTGAAGTTGAGCATGGTCGTAACGAGTTTGAAGACGTGGTCATTACGAGTATGACCTGGAAGGTGTGGTCGTTACGAGGACATACTGATCATAACAAGGCTACGAGTACGAGCAGATCGAGAAGATGCAGTTGTAAACCGGAGTGGTCGTAACTTGGTTATGAGTATGTGCACAGCAGAGAAGGAGTGGTCGAAACCACAGACAACGTGGTCATAAACATCAACTAGGCCAAAAGTGGTATCAGAGCCTAAGGGGACAAAACGATGGTCGGCAACCCTGCTGATTCGAAGAAGTTAGGAGCACTTGTCAAGGTCATGGGCAACGAGATCGATCCATCGAAGACAGGCATAGTCGTCAAGCCGATGGTAAGAAGCGTCTCAATCCCGATCCAATACCCGATATTGAGCAAAACGAATTACGACATATGGGCCATCAAGATAAATATAATCTTGCATTCACTTGGGGTATGGTCAGCGATCGAAGGTGGAGATGAAGATGGTGACAAGGATCAAGGCGCAATTGTGGCTATCTCGCAAGCAGTGTCGGACGATGTGATGATGTTGATCATCGAGAAGGAGACAACAAAAAAGGCCTAGAATGCACTCAGGGAGATGCAAGTAGGCGAGGATCACGTCAAGAAGTCACGTGCTCAAGTGCTCAAACAACAACTGAGCAAGTTGCAGATGGGATACTCGAAGACGATCACCGAGTACTCCATGAAACTCACCACGCTGGTGGGTGAGATCTGTTCGCTCGGTGCAAAGCTAGAAGAGAGCGATGTTGTCAAAAAAAATTGATCAGTTTGGTCCCAGATTGATTCCTCCAGATTATTGGAATGATCGAACAATTCGGTGATGTCGCAGCAATATCACTCACGGAGGTGATCAATCGTCTCAGAACCTTCGAGGAAGGACTCGAGGGTTGACGACACTCGAAGGATGAAGGAGAGAAGCCGCTCCTTACCCAAACCAAGTGGGAAGTGAGGAATTGAAGACAAAGAAGGAGGGCTTTAGCAGTGCTGAGAGGGGAGGACGTCACGAGAATGGTTGGGGACGCGATCATGGACAAGGCGGTGGTGAAAGATTCCGTGATAAGTCACATATCAAGTGCTTTGAATGTAATGAATATGAGCACTACACGTTAGAGTGATGCAGCCACATAAAGTGTTTCAACTGCGATAAGTACAGTCACTATGTTTCGGACAGTCGAAGCAAGAAGGACGAGGAGGTAAACCTCACCAAAGTGGAGAAGGATGATGAGCCAGCACTACTTCTTTCCTTATGTATCGAAGAGACATCAGGCATGGCAATCTTGAACGACAAGAACAAGTTCCTAAACTACGCACGGAGGAAGGCAACAACAATTACACTGATTGGTGATACCTAGACAATGGAGCCTGCAATCACATGACAGGTGGTCGCTCAATGTTCCATGAGCTTGATGAAAAGATTTTGGGCAAAATTAAGTTTGGCAATGGCTCCACAGATGAGATAAAGGGCAAAGTATCGATGTTGTTGCAATGCAAGAACGACGATCAAAAGTTGGTGTCTGAAATTTATTTTATACAGAGATTGTGCAACAATATACTCAATCTTGGGCAGAAGACAGAAGAAGGATGTAGGTGATGCTACAGGATGAGTTTTTGCGTGTCTATGCAAAGAACAATGATTGTTGATAAAAGTAAAAAGATCTCCAAATCGGATGTACAAGATTTCCTTGAAAACTTGTAATCGGCTTGTCTGAAGAGCAGCCTAGAGGAGCCAGGCGGCAGCAAAGAGCAAGCTCGAGAGGGTAGTTAGCATGACGAGTCCCAAGGGATAACTATGCCAAGCACAGAAGCCAACGGCTCGAGTCAACATCGTGGATTCCATGCACAGGGGTGCGCATGGAGAGCAGGTTAGACGCATAGGGGGTGCGTAGACGCTCGAAAGGTTTCAACCATGCAGGGCACAGGAGGCGTCGCAAGCTGTCCCAAGTGTCCAGAGAAGATATGAGTATTAGAAGAGTTTTGAATAACCGGAAGCTTTCAAGTGCAAAGTCAAAAGCGTGCGGTCGAATTTCGAGTTCAAGTGTGCAGTCAGAAGCATTCAAGTGCTACCGGTCGAAAGCTCCGAGTGGTGTGGTCGAAGGATCAGAGTATGCAGCGGTCAGAGGTTCTAGAGCACGGAGTGGTCGGATGTTGTGTGGTTGAAACCAACAGTGGTGTCGGTACACATCACTAGGACTAGCGGGTCCCACTGAAGGAAAAGGTTAGTGCATCCCTGCGGGAGACAGAGTAAAAGAAAATTTTCAAGTAAGGAAAATTTTTGTTGTAGATGGTAGAGGAAGGTCCCACGAGCATGCTGCAATCTCATGCTCGAAAGGAAGATGTGACCCACGGCGCTTGTAGAGGAAGAGCGGGCAAGCGTGATGCCAGCACAGCAGCAGTGGAAGATGAAGAGCGCATAGTGGCAGCCAGAGCATTAGGAGCAAGAAGTCAACGAGAGTACCAGGTGTGGAAGAGTAGTATAAAGTGGTCAAGCAAGTACTCCAACCCAGGCAAACGTGCAAGGGAGGACAAGTTTAGTCTAGGTGTGTGATGCGGCAACCATCAAATTGTGCGAGGCTCAGGATGGAGCAAGCACACACGGTAGGGCAGTGATGGCCAAGGATGGAACGATGCACGAGAGTGCAGGTAAAAAGGAAGAAATAGAAGAAAAAAGAGAAGAACGGTGTGGTTAAAATGAAGAAACAAGATTAAGGGGGGTGATTGTTGAAAATAATTTTGTTTCCTTTGTTTCTTAGACGAGTCGAGTCGATGTCTCCGTGTCTTAGTCAATGTACTGAGTATATAAGTAGAGGGAGGTAGGCTTGTAAAGGAGCAAGTCGAGAAGAAAAGAAAAACCAACAAGAGAGCGATCGGTTGTGATCGGAAGTTGAGGAGGAAGAGAGAATACAAAAAAGTGGAGTGCTTTTGCGCCCCGGAATATCGACTTGTGTTCTTGGCTTGTTTTCGTGTTATCACCGCTATACTCGAAGGCAAGAGAAGCTGCGCATCGGAAGTACTCGTACTCAGGAAGCGTTTGAAGTTTACGAGCGGAGGAGTTCATGGTTGAAGTTGAGTGTGGTCGTAACGAGCTTAAAGGTGTGGTCGTTACGAGTAAGATCTGGAAAGCGTGGTCGTTACGAGGTTACGAGTACGAGCAGATCGGGAAGACGCAGTCGTAAACCGGAGTTATCGTAACTCGGTTACAAGTACGTGTACAGCAGAGGAGTGGTCGAAACCACAGACAACATGGTCGTAAACAACGACTGAGCCAACAGGCAGTAGCTAGTGCAAGCCAGCCAACACAATAGCAGCCAAGGATATATCATGGAGTTTATATGAGAGGAGTACTAGGCTGCTATCTACTACTTTTGAGAGGTGGCTGGACAAGTCAATAATAATCAATAGAGGTGCATGTGTGCATGCATGCAGTGGAGATGATAATGAGAGATGAGAGGAAAGAATTGGGGTAGTTTTTTTTTTTTTGCATGTTGCAATTAATCCTGAACGAGGATCTATGTAACTTGCTCTTGTTTCTACACATCCATTTGATTTTAGATGGATGGAAGAAAGTGAAGAGAGAACAAGAGGAGATGGTGCATGTATCTGATTCTGATGCTATGTGATTTGTTAGGTTTCACTCAGTTGTGTCCAACGTGCGACCGGGAATAGATTCTGAACACTAGTAGTTAAAATGATGCCGAATTAATTTGATACCTGGCTAAAAGAATTGAGGAATAATCAGTTTGCAGTTAGAAGGATGCGGTTGCATCGAACAACTTGCTAGCAAGAATCAATGCATAGGCGCAAATGCGTATGGCATCTCCTACATATGTTCACCAAATATGAATGAATGATACGGAATTAGAAAAAACTAGAACGGCGAGTAGGCCAGCCAGGAATGCCTTATCCGTGACCGTGAGGCCACCAGTATAGTACATATCTGGTGAGGTGTCAGCCCGGTGTCAAATCAGTTCCAGCTCTCGTCCGTTACTCTTTCGAGTGAGTTGCTGATGCCCGGACATTCGGTCTGAATGTTAGCTCTATACAATCGGTTACAATATTTTTTATCTTCTATATAATATTTCTCGAGTATATATACAACAAAAATTGATAAGAATATCAATATTACACATATAAAATCAAAATATTATAGATATGAAATTAAAATATTGCATTCATATATATAACAGTTCAATTACGGTAGAAATCATACGATATTCCCCTAGTTCGAAACAGGGCATAATTATAGTCTTCTTCCCGAGCCCAAATTCGTATAGAGATGTATGTGGATGATCTTGTCGTATAATCTCTCTTCTCTGCCAAACAAATGGGCCAGATCTATAATGTGCACACGTTGACAGCCCACGAGAGCTCACAGGTATATTTACTCCTGTAAAGCGGAAGGCCAGCAGCCCACAGCCCGAGAATTCATCCGCAACATCCGCAGTTATTCACTCATCGCTACATCCGCTGTTCATTCACTCATCGCTCATCACCCTAAGATTATATCTAAAAAAAATCTACCGTTTAAGACAACTTCAAGATTCCTGCTTGCTCTCCAAGTAGTAATCCATACTCATGCCCGTTAAGCCTGAGCCGTAGCGGCTCCATTCGTTTCAGCCTTTCAGGTTCATCTTTTAATTTCTATCTTCTAATTTTTTTTATTTTCACCTTTTTTTTAGCTTTTTAGTTTTTAGGTTTTTTGCCTTTTCTTCTTTTTTTCGGTGCTCCTTTATATTGTCTATAATATGCTAACTTGTTTTTTGTTTTTATTTTTAAATTTAATTGCGCCAAAAGCCACCAGTAGCTACAGTGCAAAATAATCCATAAGCCACAAAAAAACACAAATGAGCAAAGGCTTTGTTTGGAAGGCCTATTCCTGATCAGGATCCACATGATTGGGTTGTGATTTTAGTTACAGTGCAAAATAACCTGCCACAGAAAAACTCAAATGAGCAGATATTAGGCCTTATTTAGGAGGCCCATTCCCATCCAGTATACACATGAATAGGTTGAGATTTTAGTTTAAAATTCTGACCTATCTATATGGATCTCGATTGAGAATGGATCTTCTAAACAAGGCCTAAAATACTTTTAGCTCTTAAACCTTTGCAATTCATAGTACATGTCATCGATTATTATATTGATTCTCTTTATGATGACAAATCGATACATCATTTCTAAAAAAGAAGAAGAAAACGCTTGTAATAAGATTCATATTCTTGTACATGTCAGTTCCAGCTAGGAGAAGGTTATGTTTTTTTCAACTTATGATTTATAACTTATGACTTATGGCTCTCGTTGAATAAATAAATAAATAAATAGATTGACTTCTCTGTTGCATTTTTAAAGTAGCTTATTGAGATAACTTTTTCAAAATGATTTATCGGCATTCAGTTAATTCATACAAATGCATACCCTAAATTCAAAAACTATCAACTATAACAATAAATTATTAGCCATAGAAAAAGGAACG
Organism: Dendrocalamus latiflorus; assembly: GCA_017311315.1. Taxonomy (NCBI): domain Eukaryota; kingdom Viridiplantae; phylum Streptophyta; class Magnoliopsida; order Poales; family Poaceae; genus Dendrocalamus; species Dendrocalamus latiflorus. The sequence goes on along the minus strand of CM029670.1, from coordinate 12,527,733 downwards.
CACTTTGACATATGAACAAAGGTGAACAGACGAGACATGAACCGATATCAAATAGGACGGGTCTCCTGTAACAACATGGCGCGCGTGCACCTGACATTGTACTTGAGCCCTTACAAACGCAGCTTTTTTTAATCAGATACCGTAACCTACTAGCCCTCTTGTAGTAAGTCCGTTTCCGAGTTGGACGCAGGCTTGCTCGAGCCTACAATGCACGCATACACGTACGTGCGCGTTACCACCTGCCCACGTCTCCCAAACCCCTAGCACGCCCGTAGCCCTTCCCTGCAAACATCATCCCCCGAGCAACGATGGCAGCACGCGCTTTCCTCTCGTCCCGGCTCGCCGGCCAGCTCGCGGCGGCAAGTAGCTGCGGCCGCCGGCCGTACGGTGTAGCGGCGGTGGCGCGGCAAGAACCTGCCGCCGACGGCACGGCGAGGGTGTCGGCGGAGGCCCCCAGGAAGGAGTTCTTCTGGATGAGGGACCCCAAGACGGGCTGCTGGATGCCGGAGAACCACTTCGACAACGTCGACGCCGCCGACCTCCGGGCGCGGCTGCTCTTCTCCAAGAAAGACTGATGAGATCGACGGCGAGGCTTCCGAAGAGTTTAGATGAGATGAATCGTTAAGACGCATGCACGCACGAGTCTTTGAAGTGTTGGTCGATCTGCTAGCTAGCTAGTTCGTTGTTTTCCAAGCATGCTAGCTAGTCATTAGATGATGGCGAGATAGTGTTGGTCGAGATGATTCTCTCTTTCCTTTTCTTCTTGAGAAAGAAACGCCATGGTGGATTAACCATCCATCTACAACGTTTGTGAGTTAACTTATCTGTGCGTGATCTGATCATCGCTCCTTCTGTGCTCTGTTCTCTTTAGGGTGCATTTAGTTTACTACCATAAAAATATCATTACAGACGGTTCGAAACTGTCACCATAGACGATTTTTTGAACTGTCTGAATTTATAGGTCAGTGATAATTAGAGATTATCACAGATGGTTTGTAATTAGAACCGTTTGTGATACTCTAACATCACAGACGATTTGAAGTCAAAAGCCATCTGTGATACTCTAACATCACAGATGGTTCTAACTACCAACCGTCTGTGATGAGTGAGTATCACAGACGGTTGTAATATAGAACCGTTTGTGATCGTCCTTCATAGACAGTTTATACCACAAAACCGTCTGTGATAGTTCATACTATACCTAAATTTTTCTATTCTTTTTGTTAGCCTCAAGAAATGTTAGTTATGCTATTTGAAAACAAGCAAATACAGCAGCAAATACAACAGTACATTCCATTAGAATCCACTATTACAGCATCACAAGATAATAAGCAGATTATCCATCTAACACAGTAAGAACACATCTCCTAATTCTACGTACCCAATTTTTAAACATAGCAAGAACACATCTTCTAATCCTACGAATCCATGGCAAAAACATGGAAGAATGAGAGATCCTAGCAGCGCGCGAGCTGGATATCCTTGGTAGCTAGCTTCTTCCGCGGTGCCTTGCAGTGAAGGAGAGACGATGCTGACGTTACCTTTGTGTCACGACGGTGACACTACATAAGACACTCTTACGACACTTACGACAAGAGTGTGTTGTGCAGTGAATCGTGGTGTCACAACGGAGGCGCTAGCTCACGGCAGTAGTCAGCGTCATCGAGGAATAAGATAGGAGTGGATGAACTAACTAACTAGGAGTAGCTGGTAGAACTCACGCATCTTGGAGTGAAAGGGAGAGGGTGAGTAATTAATAAGGGGTGAGAGGTGAGAGGAACCGGTGCCTGTCGTTTGATGCGGAGAGAATGGACGGATGAGATCAGCATCCTGGGGGAGATGGCATAAATCGATGTTGTGGCATTATCAGAGACGATTTGTTACACGAATTGTCTGTGATAATGCACATATCACAGACAGTTCTTATAAATAAACGTCTGGGAATTATCATAGATGGTTATTAATATGAACTGTCTATAATGTCTCGCATTATCATGGACGGTTTATATTAACAACTGTCTGTGATATTTTCACAGATGGTTATTAATAAGAACCGTCTGTAATGTCTTGCTTTATCACAGACGATTCATATAAATAACCGTCTGTGAAAATATTACAGACGGTTGTTAGTATAAACCGCCTGCGATAATTGCATCACAGACGGTTCATAAGAACCGTCTATGATGTAGCTATTCAGTATAGTCTCTTTTGTAGTAGTGGTTGATGGAATCATTCGATGATTCCTAAGAATGCTTCAGTAATCCTATGAGATTATATTATTTGGTAAAACAACTAATAATCTGAACTAGGAATTCAAGATTGCATCGGGAACCAAATTACCATAGTTGTAGGTATACTTTCCTTAGAAAAGAGTGTATATCTTAGATTACTAGGGGAAAGGAGTTTTTGCTATTGTACTTTTATTATTTCCTTTAATTTCTTATAGTCAAAATTTAAATTTTTTGAATTCAAAATCTAAATAAAAACCATTTTTTCAAGACATGAATTTTGAAACCAAAATATCAAAATTTGAGCAATGAGTTTCAGATTCTTAGATTCAGGCAATTTAAGTTTCAACATTTCAAGTTTGGATATCAAAATTCTATTTTTTGAAATTTTGAATCTTAAATTTCGGATTATAGATTTCAAAAATTCAAGTTCCAAAAAATTTAAATTTTATATATTCGAATATTTGAAAGTTCAAACTAAATTTTTTTAAAATCCAAAATGTGAACTTTTGAATAATAAGAATTGAAAATTTGAATGTTTCAATTTTAAATTGAGAGAATTTAAATGATAAAATTCAAATTTTATTTTTGAATTTGAAATTTATAAATGTTAACCTTCCAGGTTTGAAATTTCAAATCCTATAACTTAAATTTGTGGACTTGTCAGTTGAAGTTATGAAATATTTGAACTATTATAATGACTATTTTGTTGTTTTCTTCAAACCAATCAAACATTGAAATCTTAGATTCACATTGCTATAGGATTTGCGATCGATGAGTCAGAACGCGCCCTCTTTAACTAAAAGAAAGAAATATATGTTTATGTTCATGTAATGTTCTAACAGCGCGATAGACACATCATACATGTGTTAGCTACCCTTCCTGAAGGGCGCTTTTACGAGATAAATTGGTGAGCACTGAGCAGAACAGAATCCGATTCGGACGTATAAGCTCCTTGCACCCTCCAGCAGTAACAAATCAGTTGATAATTTACAGTATTAATTCATGTATAGTTGAACCAAAGGCAAAGGCCTGTATCCAGACTGTAACATGCACAATCTCGGCAAGAAATACATGAAACAAGAAATACAGAGGACGGCGCTGCCAGGACAATTAAAGCTAGATCTTCAGCCACCAAGAGTGATGGCCGTGTTAGACGGATTGGTCTTCAGCCCGTTCACGTGCACAACGCCATGCAAATATGAGTCTGGATACAATAGATAGCTTCGGTTCAGTTACGGAAACCACCTCGGATTACTTCCATCTTTCTATCTTTTGGATACATGTAAACCCAGGATTAGTTTCCTTCTTTTACGCCTCATTGGCTATATGTACCGAACCTATCTCTTGGAATCAATATTGCGTGCTCAATCTCCTAGCGTCACGCTTTCATGGTATCAGAGGGTTCGCCTCCTGCGACCATTGCTTCCGCTCCATGACAGAGGCCGAGCGCCAGCGACTCGCTCAGGATGCCGAGCGTGCGCGTCTTGACGCTGAACGAGCTCGTCTTGACGCTCGCCGCCAGCGTCTTGAGGAAGACGAGCGCGCCTTTCGCGATCGGCAGAACGCGCTCGAGGCTACCACCGTTGCCGCGTTGCATACTCAGGCGGTGGCCGTCCTCAACATCCGCACCCTCATTCCCGTCGTCCTCGACTACGACTCGCCGAACTACACCAAGTGGCGCGGTCTTTTCCTTCTCGTCCTTGGCAAATATGCACTCTCCGACCACATTCTTTCTGACGCTGTCTTCCCCAACGATCCCGCCTGGAACCGCATGGAGTGCACAGTTCTTGGCTGGCTCTACGGCACTATCTCCTCCAGTCTTGTTGAGATCGTCATGGCACCCACCGCGTCTGCACGCTGTGTTTGGCTCGGTCTTGAAGAGCAGTTTGTCGGGAACAAGGAGACCCGCGCACTTTATCTCGACACCGAGTTTCGCAATTTTGCCCAAGGAGATTTATCCGTTTCCGACTATTGCCGCAAACTGAAATCCATGGCCGATGCCCTCGGTGATCTGGGTGAACCCGTCCTCGACCGTACCCTCGTCCTTACCGTGCTGCGCGGCCTCAATCCCAAGTTCTCTCACCTGGCAGCCCTACTCCGGCGCTCCAAACCGCTGCCGTCTTTTGTGGACGTACGCGCGGACCTGATGCTCGAGGAACTCACCATGAGTAACAGGCTTGACTCCTCGTCGACAGCTCTCCTTGTCACTGGCAAGAACAACGGAGGCGGCTACACCAGGGGCGGCGGCCGGTCCAGCAACAAAAACTGCCACAATCACCGCAGCGGCCGTGCCCATGGCGGAGGCAGCAGTGGCGGTTCCACCTCCTCGACGAACGCTGGCCAACACACGCCGAGCGCTGGCGGCGCCCAGGTATCCAACGCTGGCCATCCTCCACGAGCCGGCCTGCCATCGTTTTGGAACCCTTGGTCCGGAACGGTCTAGGTCTGGCCTCACACTGGTCCTGCGTCAATCCTCGGCCCACGGCCCCATCTGGCGCCACAGCAGCCGCGTGCTCCTCAGGCCCCGGTTCAGTTCGCCCCTCCAACACCAAGTGGCCTGTATGCGGCGACAGCGCCCGGCGGGCCGTACGCAACACCGAGCGGAGTTCTACCGGGCGTCAATTTCCAGCAGGCCGACGGGTCCACTTCTACCCCCTGGACGCTCATGTCACCCGCAGGGCACTGGGATCAAGCAGCCTTGTTAAACTCTTTTAACACAATGTCGCTCAATCCTCCCTCCGCTGGTGAATGGTACATGGACTCTGGCGCTACTTCCCACATGACCTCGGACGCCGGTAATATCATCGTCTCCCACCTCCCTCCCCCCTCTCACTCTTCTATAGTCGTGGGTAATGGCTCTACACTTCCTGTCGCTTCTGTCGGCTCCACCATCCTTCCCGCTCCTCATGGTCATTTTTCTTTACGAAACGTTCTTGTCACACCTCACATCATCAAAAATTTGATTTCTATTCACCAATTTACCATCGACAATAATTGTTCCGTTGAATTTGACCCCTTTGGCCTTTCTGTGAAGGATCTTCGCACTCGGAGCGTGATCGCCAGGTGCAATAGCTCCGGCCCCCTCTACCCATTGTTGACACCTCCACCCCAGCCCCGCGCTCTCGTTGCCACCTTGTCGTCCACGCTTTGGCATCGTCGTCTTGGTCACATCGGTGCTGAGGCCCTCTCCAAATTAGCTAGTTCTTCTTTCATTCCATGTAATAATGCCACCAAGAATATTTGTCATGCTTGCCAACTCGGTCGCCACATTCGGTTGCCTTTTCCCAGTTCTAGCTCTCGTGCCAAAGCAAACTTTGATTTAATTCATTGTGATTTGTGGACATCTCCAGTGGCTAGCATTTCGGGCTACAAATACTATCTCATCATTTTGGATGATTGCTCCCACTACTCGTGGACCTTTCCTTTGCGTCTTAAGTCGGACACCTTTTCCACACTGTCGTATTTTTTTGCCTACGTCCGCACGCAATTTGGCATCACCATCAAGAGTATCCAGTGTGACAACGGACGTGAGTTTGCTAACTCTTCCACACGCAACTTCTTTCTTACACATGGTGTTGCACTTCGCATGTCATGTCCATATACTTCCCAACAAAATGGCAAGGCCGAACGTATCATTCGTTCCACCAACAATATCATGCGCTCCCTCATGTTCCAAGCCAACCTCCCTCCCTCCTATTGGGCCAAAGCTCTTCATACCGCCACATACCTCCTTAATCTCCACCCCACAAAAACACTTCAGTTTCTTACTCCACACTTCGCTCTCTATGGCGTCCCTCCTTCCTACTCGCACTTACGTGTTTTCGGGTGTCGGTGCTACCCGAATCTCTCATCTACAGCGGCCAACAAGCTCTCTCCTCGTTCTACACTTTGTGTGTTTCTTGGCTATCCCTCGGAACACAAGGGCTACCAGTGCCTTTATTTATCCACTAATCGCATCATTATATCCCGTCATGTCGTTTTTGACGAGACTACCTTCCCCTTCGCTACTGCGAATGCCCCCGTTGATCCGTCCTCCCTTGACTTTCTAACTGACATGGACTCTGTCCAGTTGCCTATTGGTCATCTTCCTCTTACAGGTACTCCGACACGTGTGGCCTATTGGTCATCTTCCTCTTACAGGTACTCCTCCGACACGTGTGGCCGGTCCTGCTGCCCCCGTTGGTGCTCAACCATGGGTTGCTGCCAGCGGAAGTGCGGAACTGGCCACACCACGGCGTCTGGGCTGCCTTCTTCTGGGACGGACACGGCTGCCATCCGATCCACTGCTCAGCCCGCGGGCACGGCTGCTGTGCAGCTCGCTCCAACCGAACGAGCGGTGCAGCCCTTTGAGCCGGCCGTCCCTGCTGCTGATGCGGCTCTCGTCCGATCCGCTGCACAGCCCGTGGGCGCGCCTGCTTTGCAGTCTGCGTTTGAGCCGGCCGTTCCTGCTGGCATGGCTCCCGTCCGATCCGCTGCACAGCCCGTGGGCGCGTCTGCTTTGCAGCCTGCGCATTCCGTTGCAATTTGAACGATCAAATATAGATGAACTTGGTGCAATTTGAACTTCCGATTTCATAACTAGATACCGACGGACAACAAGTTTCCCAATTACATTCGCGCGACGCAACACAGAAGCAATCTCCAATGAAAAGGCAAAGCTTGTACACAACACTCAGAAGATCTTAGTATTTGTGGGAATCAACATAGCCGCCTTACAACATCCACGTCTGGAAAAGGAGAACCAAAACAGGAGACAAGTCAAGGTGATAAAGATGCGAGAGGCTTTAAATATCATTCAAGCAGTATAAACCAAAGTGGTTACCAAGTCAATACATAAAAGGTGTTACGCTAGGCACATCGTTTCTCCCCTGGTTACCAACATCACTTAATGTGCCGAGAGCCCGAGATGCTACATCTGGCACGGGAATAGAAAATACAATTGACCTGGTCAACTAACTTAGAACTTTCCTGAGTTGTCATTGGTTACAAGCTACATATGAACTTTTCACCCAAAGCAAACCAGATTAATTAAATACTACAGACCAACACTACACATGTTTAAGCCCTATTCTCTACCAGCCCCGTCTCCCCCAAAAAGTGCGGCAAAAGGCAAAAAGAAAGAAAGAGGAAGAAGAATTAAACATTTCGCGATGCAGATGCCATATTCGCGAAGCCATTGGCTCCTCTCGCGCGTGGTGGTGGCGGCTTCTTATAGTTTGCAAAGCTACAGTGGGGGCAGATGTATTCCAGCCCATCTGTCTTCGCATAGTCCTGTTACCACAGCAGCTCAGATCAATCCATAACGTACAATTTGAAAATCTTGAAAGGAAACTAAAATGGTAGTTCAGGATCAGCAAGTGTTTCTACCTTGAAAGTGCCTAACCCTTGCCGTCTATCACACCCAAAGTGGGCCCATTCACCGCACAACCCACAGTTCACCCAATCACCTGGAGCGCTACTGGAAATACATAAAAGGAACATGTTAGATACAACTGATATAGAAAAGAGAGTGACAACAGACATACTAAAAGAAAATCACATCCTCAAACCTGTAGCAAAGCAAGCAACATTCCCCATCAACATCATCATGTGAAAGTTCGTATTCCAACAAGTATGTCTCATAATGTCTTTTTAGCGTGTTTCCAACGCCCTGTAAGTGAATGCAAAACATGTGCATGGTTAGAGCGCATTTAGGGCGCGTTTGGTTGCCTGCATGCGGGGTGGCTCGCACCCGCGCATGCAGGGAGATGGTGTTTGGTTGGCTGCGGAGAGGAGAGAGCCTGCACGAGCGGATACAAAAAAACAACTGGAGTCAGGCTGAGAAGGAACGCGGCTGAGGAGCTTCACTCCTCAGCCTGGCCACGCGCATGCAGCCTGCATCAGCTCATCCACCAACCAAACGCGCCCTTAGCATCTCATATAAGTAGGCAAATAAACCAGATGGCCAGATAGAACCTAACTTCCAAGAGGAAACAAATAATTGCAGATAGCATAACTTCTCAGAAAAATAAATTTCAGAAGGAAATAAATAATTGGCACCCCCATATCTTAGCCGAATTTCTGCCAAAATCAAAATGTGTTTCTTACAGGCTGAGCAATAGCGGAGTAAATCCAAGTAGGTTATCATCAGAATTAAAAGAATATCAAGTACATGCATACCGTCATTTTGTTTGTAACAGTGTGGTTGTGCATCTTTGAAAAGATTTGGCCTTTCCAATTTATACCGTTGCCTACATAAAAGCCACCTCTGGATACCACCTGAATGATCAAACAGCATATTTGTCAGGGAAATGATTGTATCACCAATTTTTTTGGCTCCATAGCCAATTCATAAAAATAGAACTGCAGAACCACCTCTTTGTACAAGTTATATAAATCAAGGCGCTTTGCATTTAGGATTGCATCAGGAAATTCGGCTAGTCCTCCTTGAGGTACGAGTCGGGTGTGGCCCCTCTGAAGTAGAAACCGCATAACATCTTTCAAGAAGTCTTCCTGAAAAAGACAACAGGAAAATGTGTTTTAGACTAATTACTTGGAAACCATTTCAGCATCAAATGAATGTGGGGAAGGAAGGTCCAAGAACCGTACTTCAGAGCAAATTCGGATAGGCAACCGATCGCACCCATGTTTCTTCATTGGCAGAGGATTCAATGGAATTGCTGGTCGAGCACACGATGGCCCAGATGATTTTCTTTTAGTTGCTGGTGCAACAGGTACTGGATTATGCTTTACTGGTGGAGATGATGGCAAGCTAGGCTTAACTTGACTAGCATCATGAATGATAGACCGAGGGAAACCCATAAAAGGATGCATTTGTCGCTTGGGAGAGTGAGGAATGGGCCTCATTGTTGCAGGCTTCAGCCTTAGCTTTACTGATGATAGGGAAGACCCTTTCAGCAGATGCTGCTTCTCCTCTCCAACTCGATTTGCACCAAAAGTATTTGGTTTTGACTCTAAGCTTCCCTTCATTCTATCCTTAGTAAGGGACGCTGACCATCTTGGCAGATGGGCATATGGTCCGTTTTCAATAGCTTGATCTTTGCATTGGTTCGTGCAAAAGAAAAGAAGCCGATCTGCATCTTGCTTATCAAATGAAGATACTGGCGTGCCATTTACACAAGCAATTCCGAGTGCAACCAAGCTTTTGTAAGAGATTTCTGGAGCAAGATGTTTCAAAACCTAGCCAGTTAAAAAAACAATCTTCAGTGGGTGATGAACAAGGTACCAATCTTCAGTCAGTGATGAACGAGGAACCGATCATACATAACTAAACCATCATAATGGTTCAGACAGCTCAATCCTTTCGTAACAGAACAGTGCTCTTGAGGAAAATTAGTCATACAGTACAAAGAAAATAGATTCCTTATAATTGAGCTATGCATTAAAGAGGGCAAACTACTACTGATTCCAAATACATGTCATTGTAGCCTTTTTATTTTTTTATAAAAAAAGCATCACCCAGATTTACTAATAAATCCAAAGTACAGAAGATAGCAGAGGAAGAACTGGGACTCCAGTTTATGCTAAAGCATTAGGGTAACGAACATAACGAGTACCCACAGGAAAGCAGACACTCAAACAATCAACTCCCTAATATAGAAAGCCTCCCAATACACCAGCACAAATCTAGAAGCCAAAACAAAAGGACAAGGTTCTGCAATTTTGATGTACATTGATAACATTTTCCCTACACAGCACCACTCCCTCAATAATAACCTCAAACAAAGTTTACTTTGCCAAGAGAAAAGTAGCCACTCAAGGAATAGAGTATTAAACAAAGATCGGGATTCGGGAGTACAAAATACCAAAGCATTATATAAGGCTACCATGCTCATTTTCCTTCACGTCCTATTTCTAATGCTAGAGGCTAAAACAACATATTTGGAAACAGAGGGAGTAGAATTTATTATCCATAAAAATGGAACTTGATATCGAAAAGGTTTGCACCAAATGATAATGGAAAGTTAGAAACAGAATTGGGTAAAATGTCACACATTAGAACAAATGTTATAGTCTATTTAGAGCATCTTCTGAAATTTTTGAAGCAAAATAACCTGTGCTGCCCACTTAGGGAGGGTCATCCAGACTTCAAAAGTAGAAGTTCCACATGCCATGGACATGGAAGTCAGTGGCTCAGCTGAAGATGGCTTGTTATCCTCGCTATTTGAGAGAGCACGAACTAACTGGCTCTTCTCAATAATTTCATTCTGGATATGGCTCTCCAAAAGCTGCATATGTTGTGAAGTAGCATATGACTCTGCACACATCAAGCTAAAGACTACAAGGTGCTCATAATTGCAGAAACTGATACCTGATCATCGAAAAAAGTTTGCGCGCTGCCAGAAACAAGAAGTGACACATGTGAAGAACTGCAAGTTGTGATATCACAACGCATTGTAACCACCCCACGTGAAAGAGTTTCAGCTTGAAGAGGTGGAGGAGCAGCACTGCAAAGAGAAATGTTGTAAGGTTCAGCTCTCAACGAAATAAACATTTCTGGCAAAGCATGCAATTAACAATACAGAACAGCAATGTAAAGAGAAGTAGCATCATCTAAAACATTATGAGTAATGGATATAGGGGAAATATAGTAGCATGCCCAGCCCATAACGTACCAGATAATCAATGGAATATTGAATTTTTGTTACCATTAAGTTTTATTTCTCAGAGGAATGTATTACCCTTCAATCAATACTTAATAGAGAGCGCAAATCAAGATTCATTAGTTCATTTGATATGCCGTTATTTGAGCTACAAAACTTTCTTTAGTCAAGAAAATTATCGATATGATTACTAAAGCAAGAATACAATGCAAAAATGACAAATGCATGAGTTATAGCATTTAAAATACAAGTTATCAAACACGTTGCTTAATATATATTATACCTGACTCGGCTCTGGAGTTTACTCCCACGAATCTGAAAAAGGAAAAAAAATCAAGCGTTAAGTCTTTTTAGAACAATGTAATAAACCAGTAAACAATTATGCACTAAAGAGGCATCGGCAACTTAATAAACAAAAAAACCTGAACCAAGTTGTACAATTAGCACGTCAAATATGCAAGCCTTCACTACACATCATATATTTTTTTATTGTGGATTCCCCGTGGAAATGCATGCTTATTGAACAAAATTAGAACATACATCTAATCAATGTTGTAAACAGTGGTAAGCAGCTAATGATCAGTCACTCCACCTTAAGAGGTTACACAGTATGTGTTATGAATCTTAGTTCATAACGGGTTAAATACTGTACAGAAGATGGCCCGGATGGCACGGCTGAAGGGGAGAGGCTTAGGAGAAAGGGGAGGTCATGGACTGGAGAGAAGAACTTGGGAGAGAGACTAGAATTGCTCTTTCTTTTTATTGATTGATTAGAATGGTTCGGCTCCTCCCTTTATATAGATAAGGTTAGCCCCTAACAATATGAAAACTATCTTATCTAATGCAATCAATCACTAAAAATAAGATAATATATATACTATCCAAATATGAAGATGTGCCGCTATCCCTTCTTGTGTGCAGCACCTAATGAGCGTGCCCCCTGGCCCACGTCCCTAACAGGAAACCTAATCTAATCGTTAATTAGGATTACGAAGGCAGGTTCCTCGCTGCTGCTAGGGTACCCGCGAGTACTGTTTATGTGCATTATTTTCTGCACATGACAGTATGTGCCCTTTTATGCAGTTTACTAGTTCAAAACATATAAATATTTACGTGTACAATGCTATAGTGTGTACATGCTAGATAAACTAAATAAACATCAACAAGTGATATCTAAATATATCATATAGCTTCTATCATAATCACGCCACTATGGACTAATCGGGCCTCTTGCTAGTTGCTACCTTGTACACTGCTGCTTACAAGGTCATAGCGGAAGCTATTTAGAATATTACATGCAGCAATACTTGTAATTTATTAACATCACATACTCCAATAACCCAGCAGTTCCATGAAGCATAACTTTGGTGTAAAAATCTATTCAGAACTAAGTACTTCTAGGATCTAGACATAACAGTAAAAGCAACAAATAAAAGGGCCTTGGTAACTAGAAAGATGAGTCCATACTTCAATGTTCAACAGAGCATTCAAGCCATCTTCTAGTGGGCCCAACAAACATGCATCCTGCAAAACAGATGGTTGTATCATCATTGGTTGGGAAAATGGGAACTTGGAATAACAAAAACATCGAATGGTATAAGAAAATTTGGACATATAATCACTAAAGCTTACCAGGGTGCATGGCACTCCACAGACAAGAAAATTCATGTTCACATCTTCATCATATATTTTTATAGCTGGAAAAGCTTCAGAGCTACCTTCTTCCTCAGCCATGTCATTCTTGGGAGGTATGATATTTATCTTTGGAGCATCCCCTAGTAGGCGAGGCCCAAGCTTAACACTTGGAACATGGTTATTTCTTACACAGTATAGTCGAAAAGAGGCATGTGCAAGCTGAAAAGCATCCCATGTATGGCTGCAGGAACTACATCCAGGAATACTCAATTATTAGATGTGAAACAAAATTACATGGAACAGATGGGCAGTGCATTCACGATGCTGATACCTTTGAACGACTGACATTAACGCATGGCGAAAATGAGATGCTGCATAAGATGAAAATGAATTCTTCCAATATATTACATATGGAATCCCCTGAATGAAAGAATGTCAACATTACATTCCAAAATTAGAACCAAAATTACGAAGTAAATGGAGTAAACAATAGTTTCAGGGAAATTTAGCTCGGTAACACTGAAAAATGGAAAGTTTTAAACTGTCAAAAGGCAAAAAAGAAATGGCAATCTTTGGATATTGCAGGCATAAACATCCCAACAATCAGTACAACAACTATGTTTGTCAAAACGAGCTAAACTCAAGAATTAACATTTATGCAAAATAAAAAAACAAGGAATAAAAGGACAAAGGTTGATGAAAGTTACAAAGAACAAGGAATAAGAATCAGTTCCTTAAAAATAGGTAAACTTAATGTAAAACAAGATACCTTTGAATGAAGTAATTGAGCAAGCTTTTCCCTGATAGGAACTTCCAAATAAACCTGTATTAATGCTTACACGATAAGATTAGTAGCTACAAGAAACCAAGGGAATTCGCCAAAAACAATGTTCATGAAAGTAGACAGGAAAAACAGCAGTAAGTCAAACACAAGATGAAAACGAAGATGCTTAAACAAGGAGACGAAGGTTACACAAGTAAATGTTAAAAGCATCTAATCCACACGCAATGAAATTATGTACAGTCATATTCGTTTAAATTAAACCTCAATAATACAAATTAAATTCAGCAGTTTGAGGTGGCAATACTAGTCACTCAACTGAAATATCGGTATACCTTTTTTAAGATGGGAAATATTGGTATACTTTGCAAAGAGCAATCTGAACAACTTTAGCACCCAAACTGTACCAAACTGCATTGCTACTAACTAACACTGATCAGTAAATGCAGCTTCAAAAGAAGCATAGCTACAGCCAGGGCTAAAGAAATAGTTCCAGGCACAGTTGCTTGAGGGTTGACAGTTCAAGTTTCTCAATAGCTCCTGGCCATATAGTGTTTTTAGCCTAACACCTAGTGTTTTAGATAGCATGCTTTATTGGTGGTAGTACAATGTTGTTATAGTGTAGTATGGGCATGGCAGCTACAATGCAGCTGTTTTGGTCAGTACGCACAGTTGCTGGGTAAATGGGCCGCACCAACCACTATAGCAGCCTAGCAGGTAGTGTGTGCCTGTGTGGTGCCACTTTAGAGACATATTTCAACTTTCCTTGCCTATAGTGTGTGGTGCCACTTTAAAGACATATTTCAACTTTCCTTGCCATCCATTTATTTGCAATCCTAGCTACCCAAAAAAAAAACTTTTTCCCAGTTTGTCGCATCTCCTAAATCCTAATTGACATTTTGGAAGACAGTATACTAAATATGCTTGAAGGCATTCCATATTTCTTTCCTTTGCCTATTAAATACTCCACGAGGTTATCCCACATAGGTATCTTGATTGTCTGAAAACAGTGCCTAAGAATAACAAGAAAAACTCTAAGCTACAGATATTATTTCGATCGCAACACAACTACCCAGAAAACTTTTTTCCCCAGTTTGTTGCATCTAGTAAATCTTTATTACTTTTTGGAAGAAAGTATACTAAATATGCTTTGGGACATTCCATATTTATTTCCTTTGCCTATTAAATAAGGCACGAGGTTACCCCATCTAACTATCTTGATTGTCTGAAAACAGTGCCTAAGAATAGATTCATAATCGATCCTTCCCTTGTTTGTTGTTAGGTCTAACCTACTTGACCAAACTGCAGGTGTGGAACTTACGAGCTGAAACAGGAAAAGGCATAAGATAGAACATAACAGGATAATTGAAGTGACTCATCTTCGAATTAACTTTGGTTGGGGTTCAAAAAAGGAATAAAAATAAAGTAAATTGAAGGAAGAGCTTCCCCTTTTTCCTTAAGGGGCCCTTCAGGGGATCGTGTGATGCTTCTCTTCTCCTCTTATTCCATATGGAATACAATCAGTTAAAATAAGAAGGAATGGAGGAATAGGGGAATATTCAACCGTTTGCTCCAAAAAGAGGGTTAAATCCTATTATAAAAGGAAAACTTGAAGCCCCAGATATTTTTGAGATCGCAGCAAGGTCACCATTTTTCCTTCTCTTTCACGTACATACAAGTAGCTGCTTTATTTTTGCAAATGTGCAAGCAATAAACTATTCAAAACAATAGTAACCCCCCAACCCAACTAGGCCAGAAACCAGCCATATTCCAGTGGACTAGACAAAATACTGAGAGGTCTTGGCTCCAGTTAGTCCAATTTCAGCCCTTGCCAGAAAATCCAAGAATTGGTGTAGCTCGCCAGTTTCGAGTGGTTTTCCCATCACTGGTTCTAATATATATTTCAAACACAAAAACATATAAAGAGAGAGTTACTGGAGAAGACAGAGAAATATTTTGACTCTCATACATATATTAATTCCGAACTCAGCCATAAGCATCTCCGCTTTCAGGCTATAAGCTAAAGTACCAGAACATTTTGCCTTCTACATAACCAAGATAATAACTACCCTTATCAGCTATAAGCTCCCAGTTTCATTCAGGCAACCAAAGCATAGGTAAGCACGTATTACAAGTAAACAGTTTGTATAAAACGTAAAACATATGATGATAAAAACAAACATGGTATTGGACTTTTAGGATCTTATCACTTACTAAGCACAAATCATGAATTCATGATAGCCATATTGTGATACAAGAACATCTCCATATCATTGTATTGTTGAGCTTCTCCTCTCAGGGTTCAACACACAACTACGAACTAATGCGCACTTTTGAGTTTTGTCTTTTGCCAGCAAAGTAAGAAATGATGACACGGCAAAGTGTATACAAAATAGACAAACTACTCGATTAAATTTTGGAGCTTACTATGGTCGGAAACGGAGGGCTGATGAGTGAGCTAAACGTCTGCAGGTCAGAGACATCAGCATCTCCCCAGACAAGTGTACCAATCTCCTCCTCATTCTCAAGCTGCTGCCCCTGGAGGTACAACAAGTTGGGCTGCACCGCTCGCTGCGTCTCTCGAAACTGCTCGAATGTGGGATTGATCAGCGTGTGCACCTGCATTCCCAAACATCCCCTTCCTGAGGGCTCACAGACAGAATCCAGATCCACACTAAACAGCAAAAACCAACTGACCTCCAACCTCCCGGACGAGCCGAGCTCCGGGAAGGGGTAGGACAGCCGCACCCGCTTCGCCTCGGGCACCAGACGAGCCGGCGTCCGCTGCTTCTCGGCATACCTCCCGCACAGCACGGCGAGGAGCGCGCAATTCTGCCGCGAGGTGCTCTGGATTTGAGACATGGCCGAACGAAAAGAAACAGCTCACGGATTCAGTTCATGCCACCATCGAAGAACCCTGCAACACCAACCAACAACAAATCAAACCTCGAAAAATCCAAACCAAAACCCACAGCCAAGCACCAAATCGAACCAGGCGTCCATACCAAAGAGACCAAATCGAGGAACCAGAGCTCAAGACCCCCGGGGATTCGGCGCCGCTAGGACGCCGCCGGGGGGAACAAGGAAGGATTCGTCGATTTGGGGGGAGACGAAGAAAGGGTGCTGTGGTGGGAGCGAGAGCACGGAACCCTAATTTACTCGCAGCTGTGGTGGTGAATTGCACGCGAGCCGAGCCCCATCCCGTCCCAATCCAATCCAGTCAAACAAAGCATTACACCACACCACCCCGGAAAAGAATCTCCCAAAAGAAACAGAGCCACCACCCGTCTTAATCCCCGTGGATTAGCAAGAAGCCCAATAAATAACCGAGCGAGTAGGAATCCAAGGAACAAAAATCCACGAAACCGCGGCCGCGAGACTGGATTTTGATTGGTGAGGGGAGAGCAGAGCTGAGCAGAGCACGGGGCGAACCGCTCGGGCTCGGGGGATCGTTCGTCAGGCGCGTGGGTGCGGAACCTTCTCACGGATCCGCCGCCTCGCATAGCCGCCTGCCGCTTGATGTGCCATCCGCCTCTTCTTCTTCTTCTTCTTCTTCTTCTTCTTCTTCTTCTTCTTCTTCTTCTTCTTCTTCTTCTTCTTTCCTGCGCTTCTTTCTCTGGGCGCCGCGCGGCGACGATGATCCATTGCTGCCGCTGGCGCGGAGGAATAGAAACAAGAGTGCGGATTAAATTAGGTTTTCGAAATGGGATTGCGAGGAGGAAAAATTGTGAGAACGAAAGAAAAGGATTTGTTTCGCTTTTGGATGCATGCACGAGGCCCGATCCGACGCCGCTTTGGGGGGCGCGGCGCGGTGGTGTGCAGCTCCTGGTTCCTCTCCGGCTTTGATCCGTTCGCTGAACTGTCGACACAAATTTCACTCGGCAAAATTTTTTTTTAATTTGGCTTCTGAACGTTATTTTTGCAAATCTATCCTTCTGTGCAGAACTACCGAGCTCCCTAGTTGCCTGCGAGAAAATTGATACAATGCCACTCCTTTGAAGTGGCTTCGATAAAATACAACTCTCTAGGTGGCAATTGTTAAAATGTCATCTAATACATGATTAGCTCTGTGATTTGCCCTTTTGGAGGATTTAACTCTTTTATTTTCGTTTCTTATTTTTTCCTCACAGAAATTGCATGAGAAATAATCACTTTACCCTCGTTTTCTCAGCATCATTACCCTCGTTTGCCTTCTCCTGCGTCTCCCATAACCAGAGCAGCCGAGCTCCCTTCCGTTCCCATAGCCATCGCCATGGCCGTACTGCGCCCGTTCCATCTCGCCGTCGTCTGCCTCGCCCTCCTCCCCCACACCACCACCCTCGAGCCAGCCGTCGCCGCCATCGCCTTCTTCCACCACTTCCTCCACAGAAATTGCGGATTGAACAGACAAGCACGGAGGAAGAAATTAATGCTTCATAGAAGAGACCAGCTACTCCTGCTACTACACCTCTGCGATTAACACTCGAGACCATGAAAATACAAACACTTCAATTAATCCATCCAATTAAGCACTCATTTTTAGATCACATACCAAGTCCAGCACGCAGAACAGAAAAGCTCGAACGATACATCATGCAACATACTTATTGAAGCATACGAAATGACTGACACGAAAATCCAACAGGACAATCTACTACATCATCCGCCGATTAAACTTGTTGATCGACGAACACGGAACATTGCCCATTCCTAGCATCATCTACCAATTCAGTCCAGTACGCCGAACACAAAAACTCAGCCGATCTTGCAGCTTATAGAGGAAGGAAACAAAGCAAGATGGAATTGGCCCGTCAAACTACATGCGGCCTCACGGTGTCATAGTTGTACCTCACAAACTGCGGCCCGACGGTGTCACGGTACGCCCACCTCCGGTGCTCCTAGACGGATGACGCGACGGCGTCCGGCGGGAACTCCGTGCAGGACACGTGGGGGGCGTGGCGGCAGTCCCAGGGCGGGCAGCGGATGAAGTAGCCCTCCCTGTAGTTCAAGTGCGCGAGCTCGACGTAGCAGGCCTTGCCGCCGAAGGCCACGATGGCGTCCGGGTTGGCGACGGGCAGGTGGGTGGGGTGGATGACCCAGGCGTCCCCCTTCGCCTCCAGGGAGTGCACAGTGCAGTAGGCGTGGAGCGGGTCGCCCCAGCGGCCGTTGAGCTCCCCGCAGGCCACCGAGATGTTGCGTTCTAGGGAGCTAGCCTGGCAAAGTGGGTGCAGGCACACTGAGCGCATGCCGGCGACAGGGTTGGCGCGGTCGATCGTCCAGGTCTCGGCGTCGTACGGGTAGACGGCGCAGGTGGCGTGCATGAGCTTGAAGCAGTTTTTGAGAGGCGGGCGCTGACGGGGGATGCCAGGGTGGAGAGCGCCACCAGAACGGCCAGGGGCGGTGGGAGGAACGGGATGGCGAGCAGGGGCAGCGAGTGGAGCAGCGCCTTCTTGGTTGGTGTGGTGGCGCTGCGGGTGCAGGTGACGCCACCGGGTGTCGGCACGATGGTGTCGACGGCAGCGTGGAGCGCGTAGACTTGGGGTGGTCGGCGTCGACGCTGTGGTGTCCTCGCTCGCGACGGCGGAGATGTCGAAGCCGCGAGACGGGGAGACGTTGGACAGGGTCGGCCCGCCGGGCGGCGCCGGCGCGTCATGTTGGTGGTGGGTGGAGGCAGGCCATTCCATGCCCGTCGACGGCGTGTCCCGAGCCCTGGTGAGGATGGAGGCGTACGGTGGGAGGGCGATGGAGACGTTGGTGGCGCAGTGGGGGAGGAAGTGGTCGAAGAAGGCGGTGGCGGCAGCTGGCTCGAGGGTGGTGGTGTGGGGAGGAGGGCGAGGCAGACGACGGCGAGATGGAACGGGCGCAGTACGACCATGGCGATGGCCATGGGAACGGAAGGGAGCTCGGCTGCTCTGGTTATGGGAGACGCAGGAGAAGGCAAATGAGGGTACTGATCGATGCTGAGAAAACGAGGGTAAAATGGTCATTTCCTATGTAATTTCTGTGAGGAAAAATAAGAAACGAAAATAAAAGGGCTAAATCCTCCAAAAGGGCAAATCATAGAGCTAATCATGTATTAAGTGGCATTTTAACAATTGCCATGTAGAGAGTGACATTTTATCGAATCCACTTCAAAGGAGTGGCATAGTATCAATTTTCTCGTTGCCTGCCGAGCCATGTGCCGGCTACTGCGCACACTTAATTAGCACTTTAATTAGTGCTAAATATATTTAATTAATATTAATCATAAATTATTAATGATTAATTAATTAGTTGCAGAGCTAAATAACCACACTAATCCTTACTAATTGCAATTAATTAACACTAATTCTAAGCTTAATTAATCATTACTTATGTACATGATTGCTATTATCTACAAGATTTACTCATACAAACCATATTACTTTGATCATTATAAAAACCCCTAATTATTATATTTTTATTTTTATTGTCCTGAGATTTTCAAGTGACAAATTGCATTACAACAACAACATCTGTGAAAGATCGGTACTACTACTACTACTACTACTAATAATAATAATAATAATAATAATACACTTTTAAATGTTGGAATCATTGACAGTTTAATATATGCATGCTCTTGCCTATGAATATTTAACTGATATTACTATTATTCAAACAATTGTAGATTTGACACTTGGAAGCCTCAAGATGATAAACAAAATATAATAATTGGGGGGTTTTATAATGGCCAAAGTAACATGGCTTATAGGGGTGCGATCAGGTCGTATTCGGACGGATATTATTCATATCATATCATAGCCCATATTTTTTCTCCAGATTCGGAATTGGATACGGTAAGATTAGATACGAATACAAATTCGGAGTTTCGAATACGGTACCACCAGGACGGATACATGACATTTTCGGATCAAAAACGGATAATATAGGTGGATAATATTTTAATATATAAAAGAAGATACACTGAATCATACCACCATCACTTCCAACCTTCAACTAGCAATAAATTCATCTAAATTACTTAAGTATGATAGTTGATACAATACAAGTTCAACATAAGTGATAAATTCATACATAAGTTTGAAAACAAATAAATTTATACGCAAGTTCAACATAAGCGATGAGGACTGGTGGCGACTGGCTAGATGGCTAGACTCTAGAGTTTGGTTAGGAGTTGGATAAAATCTAGGCTGGTTGGTGTTAATGATGGTTAATGGGTTGGGCCGGTTGGGGTACTAATTTGCTTGTTGGATATCCGGTAGGATAGTATCCGGTTTACCATTTACCGACGCTATTCGGTTGGATTTTAGCTCTCCCGTTTTCGCTACCGTATCCGGCAATAACTGTCCGGTACCATCCGGATTCGTTATTGGATACTAAATTACCTTCCCATATTCAGTACCGACCGAATTTGGTATCGGATCGGTCGGGATTAACCTGTACCGTTTGCACCCCTAATGGCTTGTATAACTGAATCTTGTGGATAATACTATATAATCAAGTACAGAATCATGCACATGATTAGCACTTAATTAAGCTAATAATTAGCGCAGAGTCATACTCAGTTCTGCTCTTTCTTTTTAAAACAGCACAATGTTTTTACTAGAGTTTGACAAATTTCAATAGTGGTGGTTTAAAAATCTTACTGATTCTTGGGGCTAACCCGGAATATGAGTATATGGCTGCCTTGTATAATATCCGCTCGCTTTGTTGTTGCTAGAACAGTTCGCATTCAAAAATATTAATAGCGGGGGTTTTGACACTAAAGACGGATGTTGCACTCACTTTGGATCCAAAAAAAAATTCATGTGCGCTTCTTTTCGAAGAGAAATTGCGTATGCACTTCTAAGTTTGTTTTTCAATTCGGATAGATCATTTGGGCTTTTTTGTGGCTTATGGTTGGAAAGCACTGTAGCTCGCTGAAAAAACACTGTAGCTGACAAAGGCTTATTTAGTATAATTAACTTTAAAAAAATTAAAAAAATATGTTAACCCATTACGTATAATACAAACAAATACGGGAAAAATAGAACCGGCAAAAAAACTCAACAACAAACCAAAAGTTCAGAAAAAAACGAAATTTATAAATAGTGAAAAATAAACCGGAAACCAGAAGCTAAGCTCTTTTGATCACCACCGCATGCCTTTCTCCAAATGTTCCGTATTTCCCTTTTTCCAAAGCTTTGCCTAGTGGCATGTTATCTTCATTCTATAAGCCTTCAACATTTCAATTAAGTAGCAATTAGTTTCATTGAATTGCAATATAATATAGTGTTAATTGGCGATGGTGTTTGGCCTCTTATTTTTGTTGTCACGCTCCACCACTACTAATTACATCAATAGCTCTTACTTCTGAGGTAGGTACTCACCAAGATTAGTGTAGCGTGGCGTCGCAATGTTCGTTTGCTAATACACGAGACCTCTCCCCCGCATATTCGCAAGTAAACTTGCGGTAGTTATCTTTTAAAACTTTGGCCACTACTATAGATAAAAGTATTTAGGTTTTGCAACGACCCAGGTCTTTGATTAACCACAAGTAGCGAGTTACGACGTTAAGCAAAATTAATTATGTAACTAATGATCTAAAATATGGGGGAATTTAAACTTTTGGTGTATCCGTATAGGGTGAAACGAACGAGTGCTAAACAAATATGTTACTATCGCAATTCCATCGACGAGGGCGAAGACCAAATTGTATAGACTAGAGTGAGAAATAAAATTCGATTGTATAGACCAAGAGAGGCCACCGAGGAGTTCAACGCCGAACTCGCAAGGAAGAAAAAATAGCACCGGTTCACGTAATAGGTCGGGCCATCCCGCACTAACTACTCCCCCGAAGGTCGCATTTAGTTCCATTCCAAAAAGGCGCATATGTATTATAGGAGCAGTTCGGTTTGTTGCATCGTACATGATGCTCTTTGTTATGTATGTAATCAAACTCTACGCGCCATGTTATTCCCAACTGTACTATGAAGTCTATTTTAATTCGGGCAAGCATATTTTCTCATCTTTTCACACTCAATTATTCCCGTAGCAAGTCATCCAACAACATTAATAAACCAATTCTCCTCTGTGTACGAATTCCCGGTTACATCACAATATCACTTACCTTCGTACTTACCGATCGTTGTTATTTCAATCATTCTTTAAAAAATTCATGAAATTTCTTGTACTACAACAATATACAACGATCGCAAACTCTTATTTCGAATCCAACAGATTATTTATCATTCATAATCTACGAAAATCATAAATGGATTAACCCACACTGCCTCTAGAAATGGCTTGTTTGCAGTCGCTGCACAGCCGCTAATGGCTGACAGGCTGCAGTCGCCGAACCGTTGGGCGACTCGAACATGTCGCCCAACGGCCCATGGATAGTTTATGTGTTGCGTGGTCATTGGGCGATAGGTTCCAGCCGTCTAATGGTTCAGCGACTAGAGCTCATTTCTGTAAAAAATGTTTGCACATGTATATTACTGTTATTTCGAATAAAATATAGATTATTTATAAAAAAACTCGAGCTATAAATGGAAAATTTATTTATTTGCCACCCTTACGACTCGGGTGACAACAGATTTGCCACCCGGGCTCATTGTCAGTGACTCAGGTGACCCCACATGTAAGTGACAGAATCTCGATGTCAATCTTAAGAGTGGCAAAAAATTGAATCTCCCGCTATAAATACCTTGTGATTACTCAATTCTGTACCGACGCCACAACGAACTCCCACCAAGCTGGAGCTCCGTCATGAAGGCAGGGGTTTCAATGGCGATGTCCCAAATTTAGCAAAACATGCTTGTACATTGGATGTAGGGCGTCAAGTGTAGTTTTTTTTAACCACCTTATTTTATTAATGTTAATGTAATTTCAAACAATGACGATTAAAATCCTTAATCACCTTCGTCTAAAAATAAATAAATCAGAAGAGAAAACAAAACCCTCACATACTTCTCGTTTCTATTGATGTTAACACCTAGTATAGTTGTGATGTGTAATGCTTCCAGTGGAACCTTACATAAATCTCTAGCTGTAACACATCACACTTTTTAATTTTGAATCCTTCAAAAGTTGTCCTATTACCTTTTTGCATACCAAGAAATCCAAATAGCCACATCAATGGATAACTAGCCGTCATGCATCGCTTGCCTTTTTTGACACATGCTAAATGAGGATACACTACAAATATAAAAAAGTAGGAACAAATGGATCAAACTAGAGAAGCAATTCGTGGAAGCAATCAATTCCTCCTAGCATCGTCACCATGCATGCATGACCCGATTTTCACGACACGAAATACCTAATTAAAAGACACTAAAACTAAACAAAAAAGGACCGTATGCACCAAAATACAGAATTAAAGGTATAAACAATAAGTACTTTCTTGCATGATTAATCCTCACAATCACACGTTTCATCGCCCTTAACGCACATTCCACGCTTCTTGCCAAACTCCGTTTTCTAAAAGCCATACATCTGCTACCAACAAACACCTTAAGATTCTAGAAAGGACTTTTTTGTGTGTGTCAGAAGTCAGTAATGTTCTATAGCGCCTTTGTAGCTGTCATAGAGAATCGCATCTGTACACCAAATATACCAATTTAAAAAATTTCCAATATAAACAAAAACTTACAACCCAAAATTACCTTATTAAACAAAGTTTTTTAATAACAAAAAGTCCTTGGTTACCAGAGACACACATTATACTGCTCGAAAAAATTGGTTTGACATTCTTCTACCTATTAATGTTGCACACTTCTTAAAAAGCCTCCATCAGGCCTTAGTTTAGTTGAACATCTTAACAACTGTAACCACATTATATTACACGCTAAGCTGTAGGCATAGTATCTAAATGAGTGACAAAATCCAATTACTAGTTGATGTAAAAAGGTATTTAAATCCTCCGGAACACTCTCCTCTTGGGAGATATATATATAAATACCCTGTGACTACTCAATTCTCTACCCAGACCACAATGCACTCCCACCAAGCTGAATTCTAGAAGAGGGTTCCAAAGTGTGTCATCGAGCTTCACAATGTGTCGTGGTTTGGTCATCTCCGACCTAACCACCAGGCCACCGCTATCCATGGCCACATCCAAGTATGTTGTGGAGAAGGGGCAGAAGAAATACCAGCAAAGGAGGACCGTGACCCGCAGTGAGTGGGTGCTAAGGAAGGCGAGGAAGCTAGATGAGGACGAGGAGGATTTCGAGGCTGACTTCCAAGCATTCTCGAAGGCGTTCGACGAGGAGGATGACAACCGCTACGAGTTCCTGGCCCTCTATGGCTTCAAGGATGGCCTATTGGATGTCCCGACACCCGCCACAGAGAATGCTGGTATCGCTGTTCCAGGCAAAGGTTAGTGGTGTACTAAAGTTTTGTATTTTATTAGTTAGAAACTCATGCGTTACAACGGAGTCATAAAAATAGTGAGACGGAACTTACTGCCTAGCCAACTTCACATATCAAACATTGGAGAGCAAGCGACAGAGAGAGAAGAATGGCCAGAATATGCAAGGTTGTATCCTGAGAGAGAGAGGGGGAGAGAGGTGAATGGTCCAGATCAAATCAGATAGCTGTAGAGAGAGGAGAGGAGAATGCACTGACGACCACCAACTCCTCTTTATATAATAGTAGAGATTTGTGTTTCTTGAATGTAAGCACTATGTGTCTGCACATGTGCGTTTGTTTAGGGTGTGATTGCTGCCCCTGTACTGCTAATTCTTGTGTAAAGGTATGCAGTTCCATGGTTTTATTAGGTGATCCAAGGAAATTTTTAGGGTCGGTGATGACCTCGTGGAATAGGGATTGGCTTAGCTGATGGTTAGGTTGGGTTTTCTATTTGATTTGACATTTTTATGTGATCTATGTGGAATATATAGGAGTAGAAACTAGAAAGTAATAGATCATCTATTTTGATCTTGGTGTCATTCGGTGTGTGTACTGATCTTGGCTACTAATTAGGTATTCCTATCTTCTCTGTAGATGTGGGCAAACATTGGGTTAAAATGTTTGGCCGTTTGCTTTTTAGGCGAGGTTAGCCCAGTCAATTTCAATTTAAATGCAATAAGAAAATATTGCTTAAGCCCAACTGAAGTATTGAGACCAAGGTTGGCACGGCGCTCCGGCAAGGCCAGGGCATCCGGATGCCTAGTCGACTAGGCGCGCGCCATGGCGACAGTTAGACAATAGTATTTAGACGATAAATAATACCTTATATGACCGAAAATTAAATAACTATGCAACATAATAGCATAAACTATCTTAATAACCATGCCTCAGGAGGTCCAAATCAGAAAAAAAAATCTATTGAGGGAGGAGTATATTCGTAATTTTTAGAAATTCTGAGGACCTAATCACAAAAGATCAAAAGATAACCCTAGCCGCTAGCAGCCCAACTTCTCTCGCTGTCTTTCCCCCCATCTCCTTTCTCTCCTCTCCTACTCTCTCCCCCGGCGCCTCCCCTCCCCGCCGTTGCCTCCCTCCCCACCCGATGCCTACTCCCCATGCCCACCACCTCCCCTCCCCGCTGCCTCTCCTTCCCGCCTCCTGCCTCCTCTTCGCCCCGACCGTCGCCTCTTCTCCAGCCTCCACCGCCACCTCGACCTGTCGCTCCCGTTGGCGCCCCGGCCGCCTCCTCTGCGCTCCGCGCCGTTGGCCCTCCTTCGGCTCCGACCAGCCGCCCTGACTAGAAAAGTTGGGCGAGAGACCCAGGCGTCGAGCTCTGGGTGACTGGACGTTAGGCGATGCCATAACAACTATGATTGAGACTCAATTTCTAAGACTTTATTCCATTAACATGATCCAAAACTAGCCCAATTTACATGAGCCTTCTAATTTTTAAGACTTTATTCCATTAATAATTAATGGGATGCATATGTATCAAGTTGTTCCCATTAATAAGCTATTATTGATTGCTCCTTAGGATTTCGTTATCTACCTTTTTGCTCGTAACTTTTATTTCCAGATGAGATGTACTAACATATCATAGACACTTTTGTATGTAGATGTTGTAATCATGCCAAATCCAATTCAGTTTGATGGATCAACCGCTAAAAGGCCAAAGCGCAAGCGCAAGAGTCAGTATAAGGGCATCCGCCAGCGCCCTTGGGGAAAATGGGCTGCCGAAATCCGTGATCCTAGAAAGGGTGTTCGTGTCTGGTTAGGTACCTTTAACACGCCAGAAGATGCAGCTAGGGCGTATGATGCTGAGGCCCGCAAGATACGAGGCAAGAAGGCGAAGGTTAACTTCCCTAATGAAGGCTTGTTAGAGATCACAGACATCATCCCTAAGACAATTGTTGCTGCAAAGCCAACAATGCTAATTCCAGCTGAGAATGTAAACGTCAACCAATCCATGAGCTTTGTGAACAATTCCGACAATGACTTGTTCTCAATGGTGAACTTCAATGGCAACAATGCACCATTCATGCCTGTTGAGGACTTTGGCTTCCTCGGTATGACAAAGCCTTGTGTGCCTTTTGACATCTTGGGGATGAGCATGTTCTCATACCCCTATAGCTTTTCAAATAGTTCTTTTAACACTGAATCAGTAAATGAGGCTAGGGCACCGGATACAAGCTCTGTCTTTCCACTTGCCAGCATGCCATTGCTCAATGAACTAGCTTTTTATGGCCCACCTGCTAACATTCCAGTGCTAAATGAGCTATCATTTTACGGTCTACCGAGGCTAATGAGCAATGATGATGGTGTAGTTGCTCATGTTTTGGGAACTGGTCTGGCCAATCTTCCCTTGAATATGTCTGCTGATGGTGTTGCGAGTAAACTAAACTCGCCTACCATTGAGGAGGTCCCAGACAAACCAAGTCCTACCTTTCTGGAGGGTGATGTTACTGAGGATGCGGTAACTGATAGCAATATGTGGAACTTTGATGACCAGCTACCCTTCACTGGTGGCTATTGAAGGACAATGGTTCAAGTGGGTGGTGTCTTGTACATACCAATAAGTGGTAAGGTATACTTTAATCCTTATTATTGCTAATGGCTATTCTATCAATTTTGTGTGTATTTTACTGTTGATTTCTGTCTTGGTGCGAACAATGAATTTATACTTGCTTAGTATGCATTTTTTTAGGTTCTATGCAAGCATGGCCGGTGAGGTCGGGAAAGAAGACAAAAGGCTTAGTCTTTTGCTTTATTTTCAGTTGTTGGTCGAACTTTGTTTGTTCTATTACCTATTTCATGATAAGTATGTATTGTTTTGTGTGGTTTGCGTGTACCTTATATTGTGTATCGGTTTGGCTTTTTTCACCTATGCTTGGTTTTGTGCTCCAGTTTGTTGCGGTAACTTGATTGGATTTATGCCTATTGTAATAAGATGATTGTTAAGTATTATTTATGGTAATGGTAGTATGTTTTGAATATGTTGATGCCTATTTCTAAGTTGTGTAAAGTTAAGAAGACCATCTAGAGGAGTGAATAGGCGCTTTTAAGAAAATTCTCTTTGGCCAAAACCGTTTTATACGTGAAAGTGTAAATCAAAACGGTTTTGCGAAATCAAAACCTAAAATGTCTAATCTCAACTATGTGCACCAATAACCTAAGTCTATGTTAAGATTTGCAATTCTAAGCTGACAAGTAATCAATTCAATTATATGGATGTAAATGGCAAGAACATAAATGTGCACAAAAGTGTAAACCATATTACACACAATCTTTTTACTATAGTGTTCAGAGACTTACCGATCTCTTCTAATCCAAGTTGAGATAAACTCAAACGAAATGGACCAGCTCTACAAATTAAGCAATGCCATGGTCAAAAGTTGTGGTGGCTCATGGCGTGACATGGCCAGCGCGGGTGCACGCACAGCGCGACGCACGGTAAGGGCAGGGATGGCACAAGCAAATATGTGAGGTGGTCAGCGCAAGTCAGGTGGTACTCGTGCATGCGCTAACTTGGCTTAGGCACGACCGGAGGGTGAGATGCATCGGGCGACGCTGGTGCTAGTGTAGCGTGGATGCGGCCAACGCGAGGGCTGACGTCGGTAGTTTGCTGTGGATCGAGTCCGTCACTATACTGGATAGGATCGCCACAGGTACGGAGTTGACCCACGAGGAGAACGTTAGCTTTTTGCGTCGGGTGGAGGCCGGGTGTAGACGTATCATAGGCCTGTTGTCCTGCACAAGGCTACTGGCGATCTCCACGCCCAGCGCACAAATGGGTCGTCCACCAGTGCCACCTCGACCAGCGTGGCACTACTCCGAAGATAGTACGTGGACACGTTCTACACCACCTCACCCGGAGCAGCCAGGGGGCTCTACCTGGGCATGTCCTCCTACACCACCTCAGTAGCTCTTCACGTCTCCTCCACACATCCCCGGCTTCCACACGGTGGGGGTGTACTCTGAGCCGTATGCCCCTCATCCTAGCGCGATGGCGCCAACTGTGGGTACACATCGTCGGATCTCGCTTTTATCCCAAGGCGATATGTAACGAACTAATGATATTACTATTGCATGTCTTCACCTCCTCCAGCACGCACATGGCATCTCCCCGGCCCAGCACGATGTAGACCAGTTTTTTTCGGACTGGCCCAGGCCGTCCTCCGACGCAGCTTTTCGGGGCACACCACCAGAGGTTCTCTCCGGCAGTGCCCTCCCCGGTGCACCGGAGGGCACACAGCCAGAGGTGCAGCTGACTCCACCAGCTCAGAGGCGGGTGCGACACACTCCTGATCGTTTTACATTGTCAGGGCGTCGTCACCCGTTGCACCGAAGGACAGCCAAGTGAGGCCGTATGGGAGGACGCGGGCACGGTGACGGGGCAGGCCAGGGTGGCGATTGAGGGGTGGTGCTGATGTTATATGTTATGCATGTAATGAAAAAGTACGCGGTATGTTCTCCCAACTGTATTATGAAGTTTATTTAAATTCAAACAAGCCTATTATCTCGTCTTTTCGCATTCAATCATTCACATATCAAGTCATCTAACAAATATTAACATACCGGTTTTCTCCGCACACGAATTCTCAGCGTATGTCACTTACCAGCGTATGTACCGATCGTTCTACGGTCAATCGTTCGTAAAAAAAATTCTAAATTTTTTTACGCACCTACAACATACAATGAATATAAACTTTTATTACAACTCAAGCACATTTTTTACCAGTTTAAAACTACAAAATTCACAAAATTTAAAACATTCATGGGAACTGAGTGCAGTCGCCCAATAGGGGGTGACTGCATGTGAGTCGCCCAATGGGTGGGCGACTGGCGGCAGTCGCCTGACGGTAAGGCGACAGGAACTCTGTCGGCCGCTGGTTGGGCGAAAGGCTCCAGTCGCCCAATGGGGACGACTGGAGCCTATTTTTGTAAAAAAATTTCCCATGGGTATTTTTCTGTAATTTCGATTAAAAATAGGTTATTCGTACAATAAATTCAAGGATGTGTTTCAAAAATAAAAGGTGATCACTTACAAAAGAAGACAATCTGCACCACACAAACGAACATAGATGAATGGAATTATATTAAATTTACCTAAACAGGAAGATATGCTGATAAATGCACATTTATGTGGACAGGGAAAATAATTTGTAGATTTTTGGAGTTCTAAATGAAGTCCATAGATAAAGAAGCTGTTCACCTGCTCTTTTGTTTACATTCTAGGGATTATGGTACCTTCAGGAAATTGATCGCCGTGTTCTGTAAAATAGATTAACAAGCTATCTGACAAGATTAATCTCGCAAATCGGTCAATGTTTAAGTCCCACACCATCAGCAAATAGCATCTAGCCATGTTCACAAACAATCTGTCAGCAGGTCTGCATTGCCAATTCTGACTTTATGAGTAACAAAGCACCATCATCACTGCATCATAAAAAGAACAGGTTTGCTCCTATTTGAGTCGGATCAAACTGTCAAATGAGATTGGTGGTGTGGCTGCACTAGGCATACTCGAGCTAAATCTGTTAAATGATCCTGTCACACAGCACTAGCAGCCAGTTTCTTACACACAATTTTTGCTGCTAATTGCTCAA
Source organism: Dendrocalamus latiflorus (assembly GCA_017311315.1). NCBI lineage: Eukaryota > Viridiplantae > Streptophyta > Magnoliopsida > Poales > Poaceae > Dendrocalamus > Dendrocalamus latiflorus. The sequence goes on along the minus strand of CM029670.1, from coordinate 12,497,525 downwards.
CACTTCCCAATATCGAAATAAAGCATGGACAAAACTACTAAGCAAAAACACCAATTTCTTAAAGCGCAAAGCTGAACAAATCAATTTACCAAACATCTCCTAACGCCATCAATTCAACAATGCAAATGAATAATCCAAGCTAGATCAGACCACATCACCTCGCGGAACGTGAATCGCTCATTGAAGAGCAGCGCGAGCACGAAGGCGGTGCGATAACCACATGGCGGAAGTTGTCCTGTTCCTTGTCGTACATGCGCCGCACCTGCGGGTGGCACCGCATGCACCACACGATCGCTGTCGAGCTGGTGATGAACACCACCTCATCACCGAATTGTAGAGCGAGATGTAGTCCATGAACAGGTCCAGGTACCTCGCCACGAAAACCACCATGTACAGCCCCTGCATCTTCCTCGATACACCTGCGCGTTCATGGCTACGGCGGTGGCGCAGTGGCTAGGGTTTGGGATTTAGAATTAGAATCTAGATGCGGAGAAAAAGAAATGGCGGAGAGGGGACCCGAATAATTATATACTATACCATGTATCTCATATGATACATTATTAATACCTTGTAAAATCCTAAATCGAGAAATGAACACCTATTTGAATTATGTGATGCACCTATTGTACATTTATTTGTGGTGAATTTATGCAAATTTTATTAATCTAATTGTCATATTATTGTTGATTGTAATTATTTGTATAGGGTTTAGGGCCACTTATTATTGGGGAATGGGTCCCCATCGGGGTCCCGTTCTCCACCGGGGATGGGGAACGGGAGGAGTTCTTCCCCGAGCATGTAATCGGGGGCGAGGGCGAGGAACGGGGGAAGAATCGAGGAAGGAGATGTTCCACCACTCCCCGGCGGGGAATTCCCTGTTGCCATCCCTAGGGGTGAGCAAGAGTAGGAAGCCAGCAAGGAAGGAACGGGAAGAGAGGTGCGAGCGTTGTGGACTGGGCCGATGGTGGGTTCCATATGGAAGTGGCTTATGGCTAGTGGGCTGGATATCCGGATTCCATAATCTCTAGATAGTATGAATCCGTATTCATATTCGACGAATAGTGGGTTACCGTATTCATATTTGTTTCTAACAAAAAAAATACGTATTAGTTTCTGATCTGAGACTATCCGATAAAAATATGTGCCAAAATATTCCATATTCAAAAATTGTCAAGATCAAAAACTAACCGGCTGAGCATCTCCAACAAATTTTCTAAAGTACTCATATCCCCTATATTTTAGAAGAAAAGGTAAAAAAAAGGGCTCTAACAGATCCCCTAAGTGGTACCCAAAAATATAGAGGACTCCATCCCTGATTTTTCGTCCCCCATATATGGAGGACGCACACCATCCCCTAAATCGGTCCCAACGCTCCTGCACCGTCCGATCTCCTAAATTCTTTGGTTGGTAGTTTTTGTGGACCCAGATTTTAATTTAGGGGACCATATTTAGAGGACTTGTTGGAGGTTATATATTTTTAGTCTTCTATATTCTAGATTGTGTCCTCTAAAAAGTGATTTAGGGGATGAGATTTAGAGGACATTGTTGGAGATGCTTAGGGCTAGGTGCAGTCCATTAAAACTAGCCTAGAAATGCCAGGCTAGGTGTAGCAAGATTTCGGGCGCCTGACGTAGAGCCTAGGCCGTGCCACCGTGGGCTGACCACCCAGGTCCAAACAGCTCCCACCGGATGTCAAGGCCCAACAGCACATGCTCCAAGACTGGGTTTGGCTCGCATTCTTCCTTGGACGTGTGATCTCTCCTCCAAGGGGAAAAAGGCCCATCAACCCAAAACTTGGACGACTCCACCTGCTGTGACTAGCAAGATCATGTTCTTTTAAACTACAACTTATAACTTATGCCTATGATTTATATTTTTTGGCTATTCATAAGAGAAAATATAGAGTAAAAGAAACTCGTGTGCGGTTTTGACCAATATAAATGGAGTTGCTACAATGTGTACTACAATCAACTTGTAGACTCCATCTTGAAAAGACACTATGTTTGAAAACTAGTTACTGTAGAAAAGCTAAAAATATAAATAAAAAGCCGCAAAATATGATGCCCATATTTGGAAAGAGTGTTGCCCATGCCATAGTCATTTTGTCAAAAATTTTAAATAATATATTTTTATTAATATTGTATAAATATATCTTCGTTTAAAAAATTACATATCTATCGATATTTCAATTTGGGACAGAGCTTCTATCACTATTTTAAATAGTGACAGAAGCTTTGTCATCAAACGAATAAATGACAGAGTGTCACGTCGGTGCCACATCATCTATCACCATTTCAATTGGAGACATAGAGACGAATCATCAATTAAAATGGTGATAGAAACCTCGCAGCTTCAATCGTCATTTCAAATAGGGACAGTCCTACGTGAAGTCTCGCATGGCAGTTAGCGGTCTCTGTTGCCAATTGGATTAACGACAAGCCTCTGTCATCAGTTCAATTGGGGATAGAGGTTTTGTTGTCAATTCTGGTAATAGAGATCTGTTTACTACCACACGGAACTTCACATAGGATTATCGCCATTTAAAATAGCAACAGAAGATTATTTATGAATTTTTTTAGTGATGATATATTTATGTAATATTAATAAAAATATATTATTTTAAAAAAAACTCTGTCATTGTCAAAGAACAGCGCACCCCAGTTGTTTGGTGCATGCCATACCGTTGGACGTGACAGGCGCATCAAAATCCGAGCAACGAAAACTGTCACGGGAAAAATCGGTGCAAAAGTTCCTGTGTGCGCTCGCCGGCTTTAGCGCTTGCGAGCAACATGCATTGCCGCACCACCACACGACGTACATGCATGGCTCGATCAGATACTACTCCTACTTAAAAGGCATAGTCAATCGAATCTTATCAGTTATGATGGCGACTTAAAAACGATATCCCTACTGCCGTCAGGGCCAGGCAGCTCCACGCAATCGAGACCGGCAGCTAGACGCGATCCCTCTGCGTGTTCGCTAGGCGCTAGCACGTACGCACACAGTTTTCTCGGAGGAGACTCGAGACTGCAGAGAAAGGGAAAACGGAAAGGGAATTAAAGCATGTGTACAATGGCCTCCGTGCATCGGCTGACACAGCAAGTGCCTACATGGCAGCTGCTACAGTAGTACCGCTACTGCATTCATGCACATTACTCCAGGGAGCTCGATTCTGGAGGACTGAAGATCCTAGCAGAGGAGATAAATAGTATCTTAAAATTTTCCTAAAATATTCACTTATCATTTGATCTGATAGCTACGAAGTTATGAAGATTCAGATAGTAACCTTACTCAAAATTTGGAGAAACTCAGAGATGAGCCACTGTGCAAAATCTGCAGTTGCGGTACTACCGCTGTTGTTTCTATGGTACTACCGCAACAGGTCGGAAGACAACATCGTCTAAAAACGACTCGTGTGGTCGACGATCAGTGAACGGTCAAAAACCAACGTGGTCGAGTTATAACTCGAGTAGTCAACGATCAGAGAGTAGCCGAAACCAACATGGTCGAAATTCGACCTGAGTGGTCGACGACCATAGAGTGGTTGAAAACCAACGTGGTCGAAAGCCAACGTGGCCAAAATACGACTCGGGTGGTCAACGACCAGAGAGTAGTCAAAAATCAACGCGGTCGAAAACTAGCGAGCGGTCGAAGGACCTACATAGTCGAGGACCACTGAGTGATCAAATCGTTCATGGTTGATCACTAGTGAGCAGCCGAAAGACCAGCGTGGTCGAGGACCAACGAGTAGTCGAAAACCAACACGGTCGAAGATCGATATGATCGTAATCTACATGGTTGAAGATCAGCGAGTGGTCGAAAAGCCAACGTGGCCGAAGACCAATGAATAGTCGAAAACCAGCGTGGTCCAAGATCTAAGTACAAACCCGAGTGTTTTAGGCAGGTTGAAATCCGACCAGTGAGAACAACTACTAGTGAGTGATCGACTTGTAGATGGTCGAAACCAAAGTGGTCGAATCAAGTCAAAACACGACCAGAGAGGTCAACGACTAGTGAATGATTGAAAACCAGAGTAGTCGAAGTCCAGGGACTGCAGTACTATCGCTACAAGGCTTGCGGTACTACCATTTCCAACAGAAAAACATGCCTTTTAGCCGACTGTGAGAACCAAAATTGACAGAACTTTCGATCAACTAAACCAAAAGTTGTGAAACTTTGTACACATATTTATTAAGGTTTCAGGAAGTTATTTCATTCCTGGATTGAAAAATCTATGACAAATTTGAGACTTTTTTTGTAATTTAAAGCAGCACACACCAACCAAGAACTAAAAACCAAATCGATGATCAGATCTTGCTCGTGGGTAAAAGATAGCCAAGATGGCTTTGAGCACGTTTCCATATGTCACTGAGTACCGAGACATCTCGACTACTAAGTACCGAGTCCTCTTGACTACAGAGTACCTTCGGACTACTCAGCAAAAGGCCATTTGGATCGCCCGACTACAAAGTCATAAACTTCGAATACTCCAGTACTCGTAGTCCAGACTAACTCGTAAACCACAAAGTCGTCAGACAAAATACGATCTTTAGTAAAATCCTCAAAAACCAAACTCAACCTCTACAAAAACTCTAATCCAAAAATCAATTACTCATCACAACCATAGGGTGACCTCCACATGGTCTCACAATCCCATGCATGCACCATTCATACTCTAGGCTCTAGCACATGCACTAGCCAACTAGTACAAAGAGGTCTCGTCCTTTTCGGTTTCTAGGCTGGTTTTTTTATATAATTTTCTATCGATTGGTATTATTTATCAAACGTATTATCCGTAACAAAAAATCATCGGCTGGGTTCTTCTGGGTTGCATGCTTATGACTTTTGTCTTTTGCTATAGTAACTAGTTTTTAAACGATGTGTCTTTTCAAGACAGAGTCTACAAATCGATTGTAATAGATATTATACCGACATCAGTTATACCGTCTAAAATCGCACATGACTATCGATCTCTCTTTTTGTATTATATCACGAACAACCAAAATTCAAAAGTCATAAACCAAAATATATAAGACACAGTTCAAAATAACCCACCCGATCACTACAGTAAAAAGAATAGGCCTGATTGGTACCGCAACCCAGCTCAGACAGCAGCAGCAGCAGCAGTAGTAGTATAGATCATGCATACATCTGTTTGTTTTGGCATAAACACGATGATGAGTGGAATGACGGATTGATGGATTATGGGTGGTGCCGGCTCCATTGCCCAAAGGAGTAAGTACACGAAAACATGCACACATCGCACTGCCGCACGGTTTGCATTTTCCCCCCTCTCCGCAGATGTACGCACAACGCAACTATGAATTCAGAGAAACCTTAATTCGGGGAAATCTTATGCCTTACACGCATGCGAGTCAAGTATTTTCAAACCATGGCAGATTAACTTGCTGATCGAAACATCTTGTGTTTCAGACTAGAAACGGTAATAGTGTCCCTTTTATGATTTGTGTTGGCTAGTATACTAGTATACATGCATGTGCTTTGTAGTAATAGAATAATGGTATTCCGCAATATACACTGCCGGCAAGCACAAGCTACCACACTTGCGCGTGCAATCAGTAGTATAATACTATAACTGAACAAAACAAAGGTGGCCGCATGCATGCACGCATGTCCTCTTCTCCCCTCCGAGCTAATCTACTCTTGGTTGACCTGCCGAAGAGAGGACCCGATCGACAAGCCACGCTGGCCTGCACCGAGGTGCACATGACACCGGATCCAAATTTGTTTTTCCATAATATAACCTATGTATACATAGTATATGAACCTTGCAGCGCAACCAGGTGACACCGGCCCTAAAACATTTAGCCCAACTAAGACAACACAGATAAGCGTCCAGGACAACACGCGTGATGCTCACGCCCATAGAATTGGGCTAAGCATGCGCATGGCCACAAGCTAGTGTCAAGGGCAGGAGGCCCACAACAGTCACCAGACACTCATAGATTGCTGAAAATAGCTTGCGTCTCTCTTCATTGCGCATTGAGAGAACAAAGAAGGAGCGACGTTGGATGTCGCACGGGCTGCACGGCCTGTCGCCTAGCTATCAATTGTCGATGGCTATCTAGCTAAAGAATTCGCCCACCGCTCTAGTCTGCCGCCCCATCGTCCTCGCCATTGTTTGTTGAGCAGGCCGGCAGCGACTGCTCAAGTCGAGCACATCGAGCCTTACACTTCCGATTTCTTTCTACTAGGTACTTCCTTACAATATTTTTGACTTACTGCAAGCATAGTGACTAAATTTATGGTTAGGGATTCGATTTTATCATCATTTGTTGAATTTTCTCAAATTATAGGATTGGGCCTTCAATTAGGGATAATTGATTATTTACCACTCAAAGAATAGTTTTCTAGAATTTGCCACTCTTAACATTTTAATCTATAATTTACCACTTCAAAGATTTGTTGTTTGATAATTTGATATTTTGGCCATTTAATTTCATTTTCAACCCCCCCCCCCCCCCGCGCCGCGAAATGTCCTTATTGCCCCACGCGAAAACACAAAGCTAGCCATCATCCCAGGATCGGCGTGCATGCATCGCGGATGACAAGCAGGCCCTTATGATGGCCATGAGACACCTCCTGATCCCTCACAGATCATCTCATTTTACCTGACAGCACATAGGCAAAGGCCTCACTCCAAACAGATTTAGCTTTTGAGCTTCTTATTTTTGGCTTTTTAGTTTTATGTATTTTTTTCTTTTTTCCCTTATTCCGCTGCATTGTTCCAAAAATATAGCGGTGTTTTTCTATTTTCTCATTTTTAATTATTTTTTGGTTGGGAGAAAAAGGGGGAAAAGTAGTGAATGAAATTAAATGGCCAAAATATCAAATTATCAAACAACCAATCTTTGGAGTGACAAACTATAAATTACAATGTTAAAAGTGACAAATGCTAGAAAGTTGTTCTTTGCAGTGACAAATAATCAATTTTTCCTTTCAATTATGGTTTTTGGAGTAACTTAGTGCAAAATTGAGGTGTTTCACATGATCATGTGCCTATGTGTGATCTGACAAGCTTTGAATTATAGCTTTTGGCGAGTTGATACATAATATCATGTAAGATTTGCAGCTTGCAATTATTGAAGTCACTACCGTGTAGCATTCGGTGATAAACTCATAAATTGGTAAACACTTTGATAGCTTTTTTATTATTGTATATTTCTATTTATTATGTTAAAGTAATAATACTAGAATTTACTGAATATATTACTATCTAATATAATATTACTTAAAAATTATACATGTAATTTTATACGTGAAATGATGAACCCGATCGCTTTTGTTAGTTCCGCCCTTACCGACACGGCACATTGTACGCCCATTCCGTGGTGTGTTCGACTAAATCTTTAATTCCACCTCGCAACGTGTAATTTCGGAGTGTCACACGCGCATGCATGCACAACTTACGCACGGACGTTCGCTCGCTTGTAGACTAGTTGAGTATTGATATGATCATCATGCTAGCTAGCTGCTGCATTGCTGCTGCGCTGCTGCTTCTTTTGCATTTGCACGCACGTTTTAAAACTCCTCCTCGCTGTTCCATCGCCTGTTTCTTTGGCAAGATCGATCGTATACATCCTTCTGCTTTCTGTGGCGAAAAGACGCGTGCTAATGCGCGGTTAGATATGTGTCGGTTGGTTGTGATGGGAGGAAGCAACATAATATGATACCTACTGTATTACTAATATGATACAGTGCGCATGTCGGATGAACAGTGCGTCAAGATCGATCCGGTTAATAATGGACTAGCTTTAGCATATATATATATATATATATATATATATATATATATATATATATATATATATATATATATATATATATATATATATATATATATATAGCACTGTTATAGCACGTGTTTACAGAAATAGCCGTATACGTGGAGTATTAGCAAAAGGACGTTTTTGCCGTTTGGTGGTCGTGCGGCAACGCTAGAGGGGCGACACGTGTCGCTGCCATCCCGTGGATGGATAGTAGGCCACCTATTGTCTCGTGGCCAGACAGCAGGCCGCCTGCCGTCCGGTCGCCAAACGGCAAGTAATTAAGGTAGCTAAATTACTTGTTTTATTTTTTATATAATATTTGTTTGAATTTTTAAATATAACAAATAAGTTCAAAAATTACGAAATTTCATACGAACTCTACTGATATATCGTACTTAATTGTGTAATTTTTTTAATAATTTTATCTGCTATAAATGCTGTTCAAAAATTTATATTATTGAGATATTTGCAGGAGTTGTTACATATAGCAAATGAGCTCCAAGAATTGTAAAATTTTATGTGAAGCCTCCTGACACAATAATGGTAATTACGTAGTTTTTTGAAAATTTTATGTACTCTGAATTTTTCACGTTAATTCATGATAATTTAATCATGAAATTAACGATGCTCAGACATCTTTTGCAGTGCCTGATCTCTGTCGTTCGCACATATGTCGACCCATTGCTGCTATCTTTTATTTCTCACAATGTCCTTCGTATATTTGTCACTCTGTCTGTATCGTCCCCCTCATGCGCTCTCTCGTTCGCACTAATGTCGTTATGTCCGTGGCGCTACTGAAGGGGGCCGCCACAGACATAACGACATTAGTGCCGACGAGAGAGCGCGTGAGAGGAGATAATACAGACAGTGATAAATGTGCAAAGGACGCAGCGAGAAATAAAAGATAGCAGTAATAGGCCAACATATGTGCGAACGACAGAGATCAGGCACTGTAAAAGATGTCTGAGCATCGTTAATGTCATGATTAAATTAACATGAATTAATGTAGCAAATTTGGAGTACACAAAATTCCCAAAAATTTGCACAATTACTATGATTGTGTCAGAAGGTTTTATAATTTTTAGAGCTCATTTGCTATATGTAACAACTCCTGCAAATATCTTAATAGTATGAATTTTTCAACAACATTTAGAGTGGATAAAATTGTCAAAACCATACACAATGAAGTAAGATATGTCAGGAGGCTGCACATAAATTTTGTAAATTTTGGAGCTCATTTGCTATATTTAAAAATTCAAACAAATATTATACAAAAAAATTATGATAGGTAATTAAGTCAATTAATTCCCCAGCTTAATTACCTGTTGTCTGGCCACCAGACGGTAGGCGGCCTGTCGTCCACTCATGGAATGATAGGCGGCCTGACGTGTACCCGTGGGACGGTATGCGGCCTGCCGTCCGCCCGCGCGATGGCAGCGACACGTGTCGCCCCTCTAGCGTTGCCTTCCGACCACCAAATGGCAAAAATGCCATTTCTGCCTCACGCATACAGTTATTTCTGTAAATACGTACTACAACAGTGCTATGTATGCTAAAAACTCCTAGATCACATGTGTGCATGTACGTCCTGTTATGTTACGTTTGACGCAACGCAAAAAAGCAGTCAATATGCGTGTGTGTTACTTCGGTTTTTTTTAAATAATCTAAGTTTTATTAAAAATACAAAATTATAACTACGTTTTAATTTTTTATAAAAGTAACCACCAGTAGCCCCCGTTGGGCGACAGGGTCCAGTCGCCCAACGGCCGAGCAACACGAAGACCAATAGCCCAACCGTAGGGTGATAGTGTCCAATAGCCCAACAGTTAGGCTACAAGTTACAATTGCCCAACGGTTGGGCTACAAGTTGCTGTCGCCTAACGGTTGGGCTACTGGACTGCTTTTATATTATTTTAAAAAAAATTCAACTATCAAGTAGAATTTTTTTAAATAATCTATTTTTATTCGGAAATACAAAAGTATACCCATATTTTTATTTTTACAAAAGCAACCCTGTAACCAAACTGTTGGGTGACAGAACTCTGTCAGCCAATGGCCGAGCGACACGTAGACTAAAGGGCACCGTCATTTTTGGCCGTACTAACATATATAATAAAATTGTGACTAAGAGTTGTCACCTTTTATTTTTTACAGAATTAATCGAATTCGATACATATGCAGGTGTTAATTCATATACTATCCCCGGATGGCCACACTAAATTGGCCTCCCAACCGATCTGAGGTTGAACAACGCCTGCTCATGGTATTGTTAGACTACAAATTAGTGTTACATGACAGTTAGAAATATTTTAGGTAGTCAGTTACTTTGTATAAGATAAAAATGTAAGTATAATTTTGTATTTTCGAATAAAAAATGGCCTAACCCTTGGGCTATTGGAACCTGTAGCCCAACCGTTGGGCTATTGGACCCTGTCACCCAACGGTTGGGCTACATGGGTTACTTCTGAAAAAAAAAGAAACACAGGTATAATTTTGTATTTTTGAATAAAAAAGGATTATTTAAAAAAATCGTGTTACTTCTCGCTTCCTAAGAGTACGTACCTAGCTAGCTAGATATCACTATGCCGAGCTGGCACACTCTGCTGGTGTAGGATGGGATTGCAAGTTAGAGGGTTGAATCAATGTTGTAAATACCATTCTGGTTCAGTCGGAATAGCCATAACGTTCCATATCGGTATGCAAAACGGCACAGCTGACCCTTCATCCCGTACCGACCTTGATACCGATCAATACCAGTCAATATCGGCCAATACCGGTCCATTCTGTTCCAGCCATTCCAGTACCGGCCGTGATTTTGTATTTGATATTTTGATTTTGGGAATTTGTAGGATTTGTTGTTCTATCTATTCTGGTACCAGGCATAATTGAAGTGACCCCTCATTTTTATACTATGGTTTTGTATTTAAAGTGAGATTTTAAGTTAAATTATATGGGCATATAATTATATATATATGAATAAATATATTAAATCCAAAACGGTACGCTAGTATGGACCGGTACCGAAATGTACCATTCCAAAAACCAAACTGGTATGGCCTTCGGAACGGTATTTACAAGTATGGGTTGAATGACTCTTCAAAAACTTACTCTACCTATTCTCAACAACACTGCACAGTAGAAACATCAACTCATAAGTTTACCAAAGCCAAAAGCAAGCATAACAAAGATTGTTCGAGACTTCTGTTTGAACCGGTTTGATCATTGGTATAAAACCGGTATGACCGCTAGCTGGTCTGACCACTCCTCTCTGACAGTAGGCCAGTCTGACCGCTCGTCAAGAAACTGTGCAGACTACACTGCGCTTGATCCAAGAAAAGAGCTAATTTCTAACCCACTGATTCAAATGCAGTGAAACATAGCACAAGCCCTCCCTAGAGTGTTAGGAAACTATTCCAATCATGGATTGAGAAGATCAATATCAAAGTTCCAACCTTTATCCAAAATAATAAGATTTGCACTAAAACTGGGCAAAAGAGGAAAGATTGATCTACTATTGTTTGTGAGTCTAAGATGACATAGATGCCCTTGGATGGGTTCTCACATGACATATAACCTAGATCACAATATGAACTCAAGCCAAATTACTCACAAGAACAAGAACCCTAAATCACCTCTCTTTTGAGAAAAATCGGGCAAACTCAATAACTTCCTCTAGAAGGTGCCTACATGGATGAGATCTGCTCTACAAGAGATATATCCACCTCTTACACGTCCTTGGCACTAGGGAAAATTAAGGAGAAAAATCCAAATAAGGAAATCAAACAAATCAAAGAATGTATGACATAAATCACTTAGGCAAACTTTGGATGTTTATTTCATTTAAAGAGGAATGTTTTACAGCCATTCTCTTAGAATGGCAGAGCTATAAACCTAGAGCACACACACAAAAGACTCCACACAAATGAAACCTTAATCCTATCTCTTAAGTGTTCTCTCTCTCTCTTCACACAGTAGTACCGATGGAGCGGTACCACCACGGACACAATGGCGGTCATACTGGATTTTCAATAAAAGTTAGTTAGAGTTCCAAAATGATATTTCACATGCACACCATGGCCTCAAGACCCCTTCTATAGCGTCAGTCTTGCTGTTGACCACATCAATCATCAAAGCACCTGCACATCAAAGAATAAGCAATGGATCTGAACACAAATGACATGCACTTGACTCTCATTAGTAAATCACATGTATGGACACCCAATGACTAACACTTGCATGGACTCCACCATGACTAACAACCAAAACCAACTCAACTTGCCACAGAGGCCGGTCTAACCACGGCAATCATGTCAGTCAGACCACCAGACAAGGCCGATCAAACCCTCTCCTTCAGTCATACCACAACTCCAAAGCCAGTACTACAGCACCAGATCACAACTCAAAACCTCCAATAGACCTTTTCTAAAAAAATAGCTATCGCCAGCTACGGACTGATACTCTCGCACACCGATCAGACTGCTAGCACAGCCGATCGTATCGTCAGACCGCTAACTACATATAGCCAAAAAAAACAGCACAAGATCAAACTAAACAAATGACAACGCAGTAAAAGCAAAGTCAACACTCATCAGGATGTCAACGCATCGTAGTTAGATGACTTAGCGCCAGGGCCGGCCCTGAGGGGGGGCGAGCGGGGCGGCCGCCCCGGGCCCCCAAAATTCAGGGGCCCCATATACATATACAGATATACTATGTAGAGTATACATATTACATATACTATCCGCCGACTTCTCGTCTTCTCCGCAGCCCAGCCCCTGGAGCATCTACGGTCTGCCGCCGCGTCGCGCTCGCGCACTCGTGTCTCGAGGGTCCGGAGGCTGCGAGGGAGAGCACGGAGTGGACCGCGGCGGGAGCCACGGCCTTGCGTCGACGGCCGCCAGCGAGAACGAGTTAGGCACCAGCGCCAGAGACGAGGAGTCGCCGAGGCCAACGACGATCGTCAGTTCGTCACATGCAGGTGCAGTGCAGCCCCCAGGATTTTGGTCTTTTGGAGTATATGATTCAACATATGAGGAGTATATGTATATGGGGATATGTTGAATCCCAAAATCATCATATGTTGAATAGATTGAAACGAACACGCCTCATGAGTCATGATCCCCTCCTTCCTCTCACGCACGGCCGCCGCCCTCGAGATCAGAATCGGCGCCTCCCCGCCCCCCACCGCCCGCGTCCGCCATGGCGCCGTCTCTGCTCGGGGTCAGTTCGCCCTCTTTCTCTCTGGTTCGCAGGCTGCTTTCTCCTCTTCCTGCTCTTGCCTTCGCCTGCCCGGAGGCCGGCACATGCATAGATGGGGCCATTCCCCTCCTGTGCAGCGAGGTGTTCGACGATATGCCGCCGTCGGCCCGGTGGTTGGTTTGCTATGTGCGCCATCCCCGGAGGCTTGTCCTGGCAGGCTATATGACCGCATTAGCAGTGAGTATTTTCAGAATTTTACGTGCTACAATATATTGTCTATTTTTTCCTTAGTTGATGACAGCTCTATCGGCTTCTCTAGGCTGGCTTGCACCTAATCTGGTAAGTCATTCTAAGGATTGCTGGAAGCTCACCTATAGTGCACATCTTTTTAATATGTCAAGAAGAAAACAAGTTTTTTTGTTTGTTTGTTTTAATGTGTCAAACCTCTGCAAATATAAGTACATTTTGTGAGTGCAGCTTGGACAAACACAATCATATGACACCAGCATGGTTGTTAGTTTCTGTATGGCAAATAAAAAGAACAATTTATAGGGATTTAATGAAATTATGCTGTGCGTCTTGAAATTCCATGAATTAGTACAGGCGCCTATTTTTTATTGGATGATAAAGTGGTGTACAACTATAATCTTTATCCTGCTTGTTTATAGTTATATATATATATATATGTGTGTGTATGTGTGTGTAGATTTGTAGTTAGATATTTATACTAGAGCCTCTATTTCTAGTTTCGCTCCGGACCCTTAAAATCCCAGGACCGGCCCTGCTTAGCGCCGTGCTAATTAATTAACTGGAGTAATCACGCTGTACCACTGCCATGGCAGATGGCCGGCTACGGCTGCTACGTCGCTCCACTTTTGATCAGCTCTGGCTTCATCCAAGATAACAAGGATCGAATCCGTATCGTATCATTACGCTTGCGTGCCTGATGCTTTTCGGACAACTGTTCGAACCGATCGATCTCGCCTCCGCCGAACCGACATATCGCTAGCTCCAGGTGCACATTGTAAATATCACCGGGAAAAAGTTGGTTGCTACTTGCTAGCTCGTTCACTTACATTAGGATGCCTTCGAGTTGGACAATCCTTGCCTTTGACTAGTCTTTAAGTAAGACAATCCTTGCCTTTGACTAGTCTTTAAGTAAGTTAGATCCCATTTGGAACATGAGAACTTTATAGAATTCCTATGAGAATTATATTGTTTCGTGTACTTTCTTTGTAAAATTCCTGTGAAAAAGCCTGTGCTCCAAAATCAGGCCTAAAGCGGTAAATGCAACGCTAAACTTGAGCAGTTACTTGATTATACATGTTCATATTAGTTTCTAAAAGTTATTTTTCTATAGTAAATAATTTTTTTATAAATAGAGTGTCTTTTAAGGTGAGATTTATTAATCGATTTTAGTATACACTATAACAATTTCATTTATATCAGTCAAAATCATCCATGATTGTCTCTATCTCTATAAGTTTCTCTATAAATTATTACTATTTATAAGTTAAAACTAAAAGTTAAAGTTAAAAACCTATATGACAGGCCCACTAGTGCAACTAAGCTAGCTAGCGTACGCGTGAACAGTACTAATGACGCACTGCTTAACCTCGAGAAACATCCACCACTTGTACATACTTCTTTTCGGTTAAAAATGCCGTAAGTGCTAGCTGATTTTTCTTTTGCGCACGCATGCGCGTCCCGACGAGAAAATGGATCTGAATTTGTAACACTCTTATCCTCTGAGCATAAAATACTATCATCTACTCAGAATATTAAAAGCTAAATATATCAACTATAGATAATATATGAATTACTGTTGCACGTGAAATAACTGTGCTACTCTCGCCCGTACATGTCGCCTTCAACAGATACCTAAAAACAACAATAAAGTAAAAGTGAGTTCGAAGACTCAGCAAGCACATGATAAAACAGTAGGGTTGGTACAGTAATCATTAAATCATATTTATGAACTGTAACCCAGAATTTCTGGATTTCCTCCCTATCTTCTGTTCGTTTCCTGCAAATGCAATGCGATGTGATACACCTCTGTATGCAGTTTATATCGGTACAATGGAGTTGCTTCACCCGTTGGTGAAACCCCCTCTGTCTCCATACCTGAAAGTGTCTACCGAAGTAGGTCTTGATTTCTCCACCGTCGTAGGAGGCCTACCGTCGTAGATCCTTCGTATGAGTGCAATGCATAATGTATGTGCCTCTGTATGTCGTTTATACCGGTATAGTGAAGTTGCTTCACCCGTCGGTGAAACCCCTCAGCCTCCATCCTTGGAAGTGCCTACCGAAGTAGGTCCTAATATTCCCACCGTGCGGGATGCCTGCTGTCATAGGGCGTTCATGATGCTCATGGTGCAAAGCAAACGCAACATTCTTCAAATGTTGATATTCAATCATAAGCATCTTTCATTGCAGTATAATCAACAGATAAGCCAGGATATCATTTCATAACATGGCATAAAACAAATACCAGGCATTCATCACAATCCACTATTCTACCATGCACTTGCCTGGTTACTCCTTTGGATGATGCGTGGATAGCACCCAAAACCAAACCGCCACTTGTATAAGCATTATCTAGTCTTAATACATTTAAGCCGTATGCACATATAGACGTATGATGCCGTTCCAAATGTACAACCCAACACAAACAATCTCTTCTTGACCAGACACCTTTCTGTGGTCCCGGAATTCAAAACAGCTATAATTTAGAGATCGCGTTGTCTATATTCACGGATAAATCTTATTCATGCGCGCATACTCTTTTTTCTCTTTTTCTCCTCTTTTCTTTTCTTTTTCCTTCCTCTCCTTTTCTTTTTTTCTTCCTTTTCTTTTTCGGCCTCTTTCTTTTATTCTTTTCTTTGCCGGCCGACTCGCCTCATTCCTCATCTCCTCTCTCTCTCTCTCTCTCTCTCTCTCTTGCTCCTCCTTTCCTCATGCCAATCTAGATCCGCTTCAACACCACGCCTCCGGCCCCTTGGCACCGCGCCGTCGTGGCCCTGGCACCTCCGCTGTCGGCTCTGCTCGATGTCTCCTCCCTTCGACTTCGTTTCGGCCGTGGCTTCACCGCCTTCAAGTCATCGCACGACTCGGCCGCCGCCGACGTCTCCTCTCGGCCGTCCTTGCTACTAGCACCATCAGCTCTCCTTTGCACCGGCTTCTTCAGCCCTCGTCAACTCCGGCTTCTCATCGTTTGAGTCCTACACGCCGCCCCCGGTAACCCTAAGTCGGTGCTATGTTGAGGCTATTACCTGCCGGCTCCGATCTGGCTCCTCATCCTCCCCCGTTACTCCTATTCTCTTCTACCTCTATTACTTTCGGCTGGTACTCTCTGTGGTGGCTCCATGGTGCCTTAGTAATGCTATGTGACAATCAAATGGTTGCTTATTATCTATGGGGCATGCATGGCTTAAACTTGAAAAAGTGATGCTATATCTAAAAGTGGTTTATGGGCTACCTTTATCGGTTGATTGTCAGGTCGCTTTGGGAAAGGATGGAGGCTTGGCCTCGGTAGTCGCTTCCTTGGTCGGCTGCGTGTCGACTGGGCTGTGGCTGGCCTCCCCCTATGGCACGCCTTGCGGTCTTGCGTCTTGCTGACTTCTTGCTTCTAGTCGGCTTGCCCTGAATTGGCCATGCCGTGGTTGACGATCTGTGGCTGTGTGGTTTCGGGGGTTTGGGATGAGAATGAAAGAAAGGAGAATAGAAGTTGGCTTGTTGGTGCTGTGGCTCTTCTCCGCTCTCTTTTACTCTGTTGTTTTGTTGGCTCTGTCGTGCTGTGCCTTCACTTCTCTTCCCCTCTATTCGGCTGGCTGTGTGTGCTATTTTGCCTGTGGCCATGCTGTCTCGATGTGTTGTGTTGTCCCCTTACTGTTGCCATGTGGCTGCCGATTGGTAATTTGCTAGTAGTGTTGGTGGCCAAATGGGACTTTACTTCTCTTGCTTTTCCACAGGTATTATATTCTACCACCCTTAACAGAATTCAACCCTGAATTCTAGTGCTAAACAATCCACATAGAGAATACCACAACACACACTGAACAGAAAATAGCTCTAACTCATACACGAAAAAAACAACTTCGGGTACTCCTCGCGCATGCGAGGCTCAATTCTCAAGTTATCTTGTGCCTAATCTGACATGACCAATGCGCCTTAGCAACCCTTAACATCTCATGCCTCAGCATAAGATCCCCAATCCTCCAAGAAAATCACTCTCATTACTTGCACAAAAGAGACAACGCTACTTTTGTTTGCAACAAAGAGAGTTGTTTTTCTTTTACAAGAGAAGTATCACATAACATTCATAAATTCGACTCACTTCTACAAAGCGAAGTCTTTCATAAAAGTAAACCATAGTCGGGATCGAATCGGGATACTTAGTATCTGAATCTAAATAGAAAACGGATCCAAATTTGAACGTTGACCTACCGAAATCCCGGATGTTGGATACAAATTTGGTATGGCCTAACACAAATCCAGAGCCGGATATCCGAATGAGATCTAGATTCGGAATCGGATATCCGGATTCGTCAGATATAATAATATCAACTAGCTAACACATATCTTTCATATTTGGCCTCTAAATCTGGCATATTATATATGCATTTCAATCATTTGGGTGAGCACATCGTCATGGTAGACTCTAATTTGGTTTTTTTTATTTTTTATTTTGACATATCCCTCAATAAATCTTTTTGCATACTTTTAGCCAAATTTAATATGTTTATAACTAATTTATTTGTAATGTATCTAGAATTAGTTAGAGTTATCGCAAAATGACACTAATGATCAATGGTTATATGATAAACTAGAGAAAATGGGTATAAATATTACTATAAAACCGGTGCCGATTTGCTAAACTTCATTGTACCATAGAATATGAAGCTGCCCTCAGAAAGTATATTATACAAATACGTGAGATGAATGATTCAATTGTTGCTGTCAACATTTAATACGCAGTTACATGTTAGACTCAGTTATCTATCAATTTCAAATGTTAAAACAATTTAGTGTCATGTTTTAAATAGGAGAGGCCTTGAATAATTATTGAAATCTGAAAAATAATTGAATCTCATCTAAATTTGTATCTGATATTTGTCTAGTTCATATCATACGTTTATCTGATTCGTATTCGAATGCGAGAAAAAAAATATAGATATATATATATATATATATATATATATATATATATATATATATATATATATATATATATATATATATATATATATATATATATATATATATATATATATATATATATATATATATATATATATATATATATATATATATATATATATATATATATATATATATGATCTGATCCGTTTTCATTTCACCCTACGCGTCCGTGTCGCGCAGCTACGCGTAGCCGGTAGCTCTGAGCTGCGCGGCAGCGTCAGGCTCACGGGAGCACAGGAAGGCGAAAACGCCGTGCAATACGTGCCAAAAACAGGAATCAATCGATCGGCAGCAGCCACAGCGCGCGCTGGGCCATCGCGGCTACGCTGGCCACTTGCGGTCGCTCTGCATGCCCACCGATCGACAGAGCGCAGCACGGATTGGATTAGATTCATCCGTCCATGAGGGCGTACGTAATCGACGTACGCGTAGCTAACCCTAGATTTGGCCTACCCCTGCGGCCATGCTGCGTCCTACCGATCGACCTAGCATCCGTCAAGTTTGTGCCAGGATTGTGACAAGTCGCCTGGCAACCTGTAAACGCTAAACTAACTAACTAATTAGCAGTCAAACTGGTAAGACAATCAACATCTATAGTGAAGATTGTGATCGGCTCAACTACATAAAATCGTATTACAGACGATTCAAAAACGTTATCACAGATAATTTTAGCTTACCCCTGCGGCCCTGCTGCGTCCTACCGATCGAGCTAGCATCCGTCAAATTTGTGCCAGGACTGAGACAAGTCGCCTGGCAACCTGTAAACGCTAAACTAACTAATTAGCAGTCAAACTGGTAACAAATCAACATCTATAGTGAAGATTGTGATCAGCTCAAAACACGGTGCTGAACTTCGGAGTATGCATAGTTGAGATCAAGATTGGAATTACTTGCGTGGAATTGACTCGCTTGAGGACCTGCTATGCTAGCTACAGGCCCGTTGAAAAGTGCACATTAGAAGAAAAAAAATCATACATACATACATACATACATACATACATACATACATACATACATACATACATACATACATACATACATACATACATACATACATACATACATACATACATACGTTGCTGTCAAGCAAAAGTCTCGCTAAATACTTTTGATCTGATCTTTTCCTTTGCTGTCCCGATCCTTCCCTGCAACCCCGATTAGCCACCAACTAATCCGGGCTTAGTTTTTAAAACGAGGGAGTACTAATTAACGACGTGAAAGTGATGAAATACGACATGTAAGCATATAGCGTAGCTTTGTCGTCGACTGCTCTGCTAATAGTTAGAATTAATTAAAAACCGGATGCCCTCTCACTACCATAAACATTTTCTAATCACCGATGGGCTTAAGATGAAATTTAAAACAACAGAATTCCTACAAGTTTTCTTCAATATATAGTACTCCTTCCCCTTCCCTTTTTTATATATAACAGAAATGTGATGTTGAGGCATTAATATGGTGTTGCATGTCCCATGATTGCAATGTTGATGCGTGCATTCCATGGGAATCAAATCCTACTAGTTGACAAACCTGGGCATAATGTTTGACAAATTAAAGTTATCTTTAACCACTCTTCTAACGTATAAACTTTGAATATTAGCGTGTGGACCTCAAGTATAAAAATTGAGCTTGGAGGTTAGTTAGAGAAGAATCTAAAAGGGCACTGCTGGATGCCTCTATATATCATTGAGCAGAGAGAGAGGTAAGCTAGGGGAGGAGGAGGTGACCTTTGGCCACAAAGTAATGCAAATAGAGTGGTTGCATTTTGCTACTTCCTTTGGCCATTTTATCTTGTGGTTGTTATAGCTCGATCCCTTAATTCTTGCAAGGAGATCAAATGATTACTTGCTTGATTAATTAAAACAGAAGAAGATTGATGCATGCATCCATGTAAGGTGGCACGTTCTATTTTATTGGCGCTTTGGCACACTGCTGAGCTGAATTGGGTGTCTCGCGCTTTGTTGCAGCAAAAAGGGCGGTTGGTCCTTGAAAAGAATATGGACTCTATCTGGACTTTGGAGTATACAATCTTCAAGTTAATTAGAAACCAGCAATCATGGAGACTTTGGGACAGCTAGGATGCAAAAGCGAAGCCCCATCGTACGTGCCACTAATCAACTCCTGGCTGTGTACAAAATATATTTAGTAGTACAATCGGATGCCAAAAAATTGTGTTTAATTTGTATAGCGGGACAGAGTATTGATTAGGAGCTGGGCAACGTGCATTACGCAATCTGAAAACCTTAAATGGCGCAATTTGGTACGTGACTTGACTGATGACGTATTGCAGCAGAACACTACACCGGTATCAAACTACAGAAAATTTCAGTAAGATATTGACATGCAATGTACAATAAAAGGCCAAAACAGTATCACTTTGTAATTGCTTGAATACTTATTTCAGAATTTGGTCACTGTTTTACTGTACTCGTATCATGGAAATATCACATCAGTGCATGCTGATTGATCGTTCCAATCAAGTCCAATCCAATCAGCTCCACTGTGTAGCCGTTAAATACTGCACGCAACTTCACGGCCAAACCGGTAGTCCGATATGCAACTTCACAAGGACATTGTGGAGCAATTTAAGGTAGTTTTGAATAATGAAATATTACAAAGAGTACTGCAGTTTTCTCAAAAAAAATTCTTACTATAAAATTTATACGTTCTAAATAGATCATAATTTGGCTGGTTTTTTTCTCATGACTTCTGATTTTTTTTTGTTTATGTTACAGTAATTAGCTTTCAAACGGTGTGTCTTTTCAATACGGGGTTTACAAGTCGATTGTATTAGACTGTATCAGATTCATCTATATCAACTAAAATCACATATGAGTCTCTCTCCGTACTCTCTCTTACAAACAGCCAAAATTCAAAAATTTAAACAAAAACCATAATCTACAGCAAAAAAATCCACCCATTACCTTGTCAGTAAGAGTAAAAACAAAGAGATGGCTACCTGCTCAAAAACAAACCAAAAACAAAGAACAATCGGGCTAATTCCATGCTGTTCACCTGTGTAGCGCTTGATCAATTAAGCACTTTCTTAATTAGACAGCCACGGAATCTGCCGATCGAAATCACTAATACAATCTTGCGCCACAAGGGCAGACATCCCCAATCGATTCCCGCGATCATCTCACATCAATCTACATTAGCTACAGTACAAGGAAGAGCTGATCAGGATATATATAAAAGGGGATCTTCATCATATACCCTCCCTTGAATTGGGGATTTCAGGATTTACCCTCCCACCTCAATGACATGTGGGGTCATCATAAGTCACTGACACGTGGGACAGGAGGGTAAATCCTGAATTTCCATCTATGAGGAGGGTATATGATGAATAAATCCTATATAAAATCTCCTAGCTCCGGCGGATCAAACACCATGCTTATCAAAAAAAAACTAATCCATTTCATTGATGGAAACCTAAGCACCAGAGTATTATATCTTTGCTTAATTAACACTAGACTAGGGGATTTGGCCAGGGATGGGGACCCTCACCAAACTTCCATGCACATGTATATCACTTTCAGCAATCTTATTTCTTCGTTTGATCAATCACAGATGGAATATAAATTATATTATATTATGTCTTGGAATTTTTAAGACCTACAGGGGCTCTGTTGGGTATTTTTTTTTTTGCTTTTCAGTAACATTTAAATTTTCAATTTTCTCAGTAATTACTATTTATTAGACAAATAAACTGATTACTATTTATTAGTTCAGTAGGCTATCCAATTTGCACTCAAGCTTAGCGTGGTTGGTGCTTATAGAATAGTACTGACCAGAGGAATACAGCTATACATTTGCACACATGCTTAGCTGCACGCCCAAGTCAAGTCACGTTTGTTGTGTTGCTACGAGAGCCTACAGCGAACTTGTGCAGGCCACTGTAACGTTTCTACTGATCTCGCTCTGCGTACTGCCAGTTGGCGTGTTCTCGGATTTTTGGTAGCAGTACACCACAGTCCACACGAAGGGCGAGCACATCAGCAAATATTTTTCTGAGCCACTGGCCGAGGAGCCGGATCCGTTGCAGGACGCACAAGGATACCAGCTGTTCTTCACATTTTTTTTGTGCTCCGGTACCACAATTAAGCACACGAACGTTCAAAAACAACTCAGCACACAGTTTGATCTTTCTAACAGTTAAGCACACAGTTTGATCTTTCTAACAGTTAAGCACACAGTTTGATCTTTCTAGCTGCATCTTGTATGTCGGCTGGGTTTGGAGTTAATAGGGTGTTCATATTAGCAATGGCTGATATTTTTTGGTTGAAAAATATAGTAATGGCTGAAACAAGAGATTTTAAAAAGGACGACGCAAGAGGTGGAGATGAGAGTAAGAGTAATGGGATTCGTATTGCGTCTGTAACCCTCTGACTTATCTCCGAAGTAAGACGAGAAAAAAAGTTGTTTAGAAAATTCAAGTGTTTATGGCCCGTTCTTTTCAGCTTCTAAAGGCTGTTTTTTGGCTTTTCTACAGTAACTAGCTTTTAAACGGAGTATTTTTTTAAGATAAGGTCTACTAGTTAATTGTAGTACATATTTTACTGACTTCATTTATATCGGCAAAAACCGTACGTGAGTTTCTGTTACTCTATAATCTCTCGTATAAATAACCTAAAAATCATAAATTGTAGTCAAAAATTATAAACCGCAGCAAAAAAAATCAGACCCTATATCAGTTTTTAAGAAGTCAATACGAAGAATGCTGTATTAGAAGTTAACTAGTATTATCAACCACACAAAAAGCAAGCAGGCGCCAGCCAGCGAGCCAGCCTTGCGCTGCTCCCTGCTGCCTACTGGACGGAGGAGGAGGATACATGCACGAGAGAATACAGCCCATGCGCTCCGGACAAGACGCTCCAGCTGCCACTGCACTGTTGCCAGTTCTTAGTTTTACCGCTCCCCGACATGCGGGCCCCACCCCCATCTCCGTCAATTCCCTCCTCCCTCTTATATAAGCCCACCCCGCCCCTCGCCTCCCCTGCCTTCCCATCCATCGTCGCCTCCCTCAATTCTCTCTCTAAAACCTCTCCCTTTGTTTCTCTCTCTACTTCTTGGATTGTGGTGTTGTGCTTGTTGCGTCCCATCGGCGGAGGAGGAGGCAATGGCGAAGGGCGGGCTGAGCAAGCTCAGGTGCATGATCAGGAGGTGGCACTCGTCGAGCCGCATCTACCGGGCGCCGTCGGCCGGCGGCGGCGACGACGTCGTCGGCTCAGCTTGCGTCGGCCACGGCGAAGACGGCGGCGTGCGGCGCGGCGCTTCGTTCCACGGCGCGGACGAGGTGCCCAAGGGCCTCCACCCGGTGTACGTCGGCAAGTCGCGCCGCCGGTACCTCATCGCCGAAGAGCTCGTGGGCCACCCGCTGTTCCAGAACCTCGTCGACCGTTCCGGCGGCAGCGGCGGGGACGCCGGCACCGTCGTCGGCTGCGAGGTCGTGCTGTTCGAGCACCTGCTCTGGATGCTGGAGAACACCGACCCGCAGCCGGAGTCCCTCGACGAGCTCGTCGAGTACTACGCGTGCTGAAGCCCACCCCGGCCGTGACGGCAGAGGCGCGCCGGAGTTGGAAGCTTCCAAAAGCTGCGGTAATTGTTCGGCAATATGTGCTTTGGTAGGGGTAGAATCGTGATAAACGCCGAACGCCAGGGGCGACGCAAGAAACCATGGGTTCGATTTGCTTAATATAACCCCGGTGTCGGTGCTAATCTGGAATTACCGATTTACCACCATTGTTACCGTGCGCCCAGAAATGCTGCTCTTTGGGCGCTGTTAATTCTCTCTAGGGGCTTCATGTAATACATATCGCCTTTTCGTTTTTATTTTTCCTCCAATAAGAACTATGGACAAGTGTATCCATGTACATTTCATTGTATAAATCGCTCATTTCTTCTCCAAATGAATCTGTGGCCACCTGCTACTTGAGCAATTCATTTTATATAACTAGTTGAATGTCTGTGCGTTACTACGGATTTTAAAATTTTTTAGAACATATTTATACGCATGTTCTAAAATTTGTTTATCACTTGTGAGTTTCTATAATGTATACATTTGGATATACATTAGAATGAAAGAATACTCCTTTTTTTGTTTCATTTGCACAGGAGTTCAACCTATATCATGCCTATATAGAGTTACAGTGGCCGCAATCTCCTCCCCTAGAATCTCACCGATGGCTTCATTTAGATACTCTCTAAAGGCTGAATAGCCTTGATAGAGGCCACCCTTGATTGCGATGATCGATTTCTTCTGTACACTTGTTATTCTTCGAACTTTGGTGGTACCACAAAGGGTTCCATCATGATCGATTTTTTTTTGCAGTATTGCAACAATTCCAGTTGCTGCTAGGTAGGCAGCTCTTCGAGTGATGATGTCGCAGACTCTCTGGACAAACCTTCAAGTCTTCAGAGGAACATCTTGTATCTGTATGGAAAGTAATGGAAAGATGAGATGTTGGTCTGAAGAAAGTGGCTTGAACAAAAACAAACAGATTATCAAGTGGGCTGTGAGAACTAACCTTCAGATGTTCTTCAGTATCCTTCCGACTTCTCTCAAATCTGGGGAATCATCCTCACGAATAGCATCTAGACATGGTGTACTGGATGGAAAGACATGACATACTAAAATTTTAATCATTACATGCAAGATCCTAATTGGTATTTTTCTGTTGAGGCAATCAAACAATAGTGTTTCCTAAAGTATATATCTAAAATGTACAAAACTTGTCTACGAAGTTCCACCAAAACACACAGCTGTCATGCGATGTTCCACCAAAACACTAATGTTGTTTATTTTTATATCAATAAAGAAGATAAGCATATGCAGCTAACAGAGATTCATTGCGAGAAACAAGGAAATGTTCCTAACTATAATTGATCAGTTGTTCCAAATTCCAATTCCACTTAGTTCATCTGAACAATCATGTCGCATTTTTACCATTATCAGAAAGAACACATGGATGCAAAGCCCATTGCACAACAAATGGATAGAACAAGGTAACAAAATATAAACCAATAGAGTAAATTTGAGCTAACAGAGAAGCTTAGCAATAAAGCAAAGTAGCACAAACAGGGTAAGGATTAGGGGTGACCTCCAAAGTAGCACAAATATTCATTTGGTAAAGAATAAAGCAATTTAAAAGATACAAATTTCAAGTAAGAAGGTTGACGTGGGCACATGGCACATCAGGCCCCCAAATTTGAAGATCTATGCAGACAAAATCGGAAAACAAGAAGAACAATAGCGAATCCGCCTCACGTGGAATTTGATCAATTATATACTTTTCGATCAGTGTCTTCTTGTATAGTTTTGACCTCTTTTGTCCCATGCTGCACATATTTGAGATTAACTTATAGGCAAACATTTTTTTGTCTTGTCGGATCTGATGAGCCGAGGCGGCAAAAAACAACAGACCAAACAAAACCAGGCCATTCAAATCCAAATTAACGCGAAACAAAAACAAAAACCAATTTACCACAGATTAGAGCTTGGAAGGGGAGGATGATGAGATGGGCACGTATTTGGAGAGGAAGGTGTCGTCGACAACAGCAGAGATGTCGAGGAGGGGGTTGCCCATCCCCAGTAGCACGTCCTCGTATCTACTGCTCATCGCCATACCCTTCCTCGGTTCCTCCTCTCTATGCGAACGATGCGGCGGCAAAGCAAAGGGCGACTGCGAGATCTGGCTGGGGCTCGAGTTAGGCGGGGCGAGCATTCTGTTCGTGGGTGCGGTGGTGAGAGAAGATGTGGTGGGAGGGATGATGTGGTGCGGCGGGGTCCACCTGCCAGCGTCCGCGGCTCGGCGCGATTGGTGGATGTTGCAGGTGTGGAGCAGTGCAACTGTGCAAGATCTCTCCTACCCACTATGTGCTACTCGTATTGCTTTCTGGAAGTGGCCTCGTGGGGTGCAGTTGGGGAGGAGCTGCGCACGTGGGAGAGGACGATTGAGATCGGATGGCTATAGATAATTGAGGGAGAACGCACTGACGACCATCAACTCATGCTTTTAAGGAGTAGAGATACATTGTAAGGAGGTATCCCATATCTGTCAGAGTAAACCACGACCCTATCCTACATGAAGCTCGCTGGAGAGGCCATTGCTGTCAAAGAAAGATCATCTGCTTGACGTTTATCAAAACCCTTAATTCTATCTTCCTCTCAGCACATAAATCAAGGAGATATTAAAAATAACTAGAATATCCCTAATATTTATCTCTAAACACTATATTCAATACATGTATATAGATAATATAAAATGAAGATGGATATTTATTAGATGGATATAGAGAACGCCACACTAGTTTGTATTGAAATATAAAATATGCCATATATATATATATATGGATAAAATCATTAAAAAAATATGTCCTATCTTTTTGGACAAAGGGCTGGAGTAGTCGTCGGAGAGCTGCCATCATCGTCAAAGATGAAGCCGGAGTGTGAATCTCAAGACAAATCAGAGGGATGAAAATTCAAGTACTTCTAAGGATGAGAAAATACATGAGTACTTAGCAATTCCCTGCAAATGTATCCCAGATCTTAAAAGGTCAGAGTGAACCACGGCCCCAACCTACACGAAGATCGCTGGAGAGGCCACCGCCGTCATTGCCGTCGAAGCAAGTTCATCTGCGTGCCGCTTGTCAAAACCCTTAATTCTATCCTACATTATAGCCGCGTTTTTTTCTCCCCTCGTATCTTTCAATAAAGGAAAGGAAAAACTGCCGCCATGCCGTCAAGAGATCAATCACAATTCGCCAAAAACAGCGTGCGCTGTGACAACGACAAGCGTTTCAATTCGGCACGCAGTACGCCGGGGCACGTTAGGGTTGGGGCGTGGAGCTCGCTGAGCCCTGGCTGGCACGGGCCCTGTGTGTCGCCGCTCTTCGGTAGCAGTTCGATTGGCAGGGCAGGGCAGGGCCTGCAGCCTAATCATCGCTCCGGCACACTTAATCACGTCGTTTGACTGGATGATGACACCTTTTGGGACACCCGGGGCCCGGCTAAGCGGCTGGTGCGCGGGGAGAGAAGCGTCTGGTCCCGAGAGATGGGCCACGCTTGCAGGCGCGGTCCGTCGACTTGACCCGTGCGTGCGTGCGGCCACGCGCGGCTGTAACAGAGTCCAGGGGTGAGCGCTGCTGGCTCCGGCCACAGCGCCTTCACAAAATTCCCAGCGTGTGCCGTCGATACGTACGTGCGTGTGTGACGTAAGTAAAATATACAGGAGTGCTAATTTGGTCTTTGGAAGTTTAAGATAGAAAAAGCATTTTTACGGTAACATCTTTTTTTATTATAGTTATTGGTAAGTTTTTAAGTTAATTAATTTTAAAAAGTAAAAAAATAAAAATATTATATCATCACAGACAATATAAAGCAATAAGACAAACAAAATACAAAAAAGCTCTAAAATATCAAAAAGACAAAAAAGATGAAATTAAAAAATTAGAAACTAAAAGCTTAAGACTAAATAAGGACCCCGTCCTCACTCTTGAAAGAAAAAGGACAAGGCTTCGTTTGGAACAGATGGAGAGAATTCCGAATATCTTCAGCCGTTTTCTACGGAATTCTTGTGGAATAGCTATACTTCAACCACATAGTCCACCAACTAGTTTGTTCGCCGAACTGCCATTCCTGTGGCTTGTACTCAGAGGCGGAGCCACTTTTTTTAGAATACGGAGAGACCAAAAAGACTATATAATATAATTATATTTGATGAACGAGCCAAACAATACTAAAACAATAAAATTCTTTTAAAATATATAGAACTACAGTACAAATTTGTGAAAGAGTACCTACCGACACCTCTGCGTCCGCCCCGGCTTGTACTTTGTACAGGATAGGTTGTACATGTTACCGCGTGCTACTACGGTTTGCATCTTCTGTTCTTTTAAGTACACCTGTCACTTCACCGCCGACAAACAGGGGAAGATGATGGCTCCGACAAACACCGGCCGAGCAGGAGCTCACCCCCTTCTGTTGATGCTCCGAGATGGCTCCGCTGCAACAGCGGCACTGGAAGGCGTGCTGCCGATTAAGCTCACTCTTTCAGACAAACTCTTGCTTTTAATTTTTAGAAGCTAACTTTTAAATGAAGTATATTCACAAAATAATTTCTATAAATTATTTATAAAAATTACTATAGAAAACATTATAAACAAAATAACCTCTCAATACGAGTGTTGCTTACTCCTTCAATTTCTTAAACAATCAACAAAAAATCATAGTCAAAAGTTAAAAACAACCACACTTTTTAACCGGGCTTATCACAGCCAGAACGGCAGGACGCCCATGCATTTTAAGTACTCGATGTGGCAGCTGCAAAATGTGGAAGCTCACTTCGAAGTTGCATGCTGTCTTTCACCTGTGTATCCGTTCATCATCCATTGCAATGATATAACAACTAACAAGCACTCCAATTAACAATAGCTTGACCCTCTTCTCAGGACCACGGCCACCAATCTGTGAGTTCCTTCAAGGAGTTCGATATTGACAACTTGGGTTTGCATCTTAAAGGATGGCAATGGCAGGCACGATAAGAGACGGCTTTGGCCAGCCGGCGATTAAAGAAGTGTACTACCAGCTAGGATGGTTCTTAACTTGCACTGAAGCTAGCTAACCGAAACGAAGGATTGGTTAAATTATGATCAAATTGGATGATTAATTGAGCTTTTGAGCAGAGTTAGACGGTGCTCTGCTTCTGCGTAGGGAGGAGGAGAATATTTTTGACGATTTGGTTGGCTGCCGGCCCGCGGTGGTGATCATTTGGGCTTTTTTTTGTGGTTTATGGCTGAAAAGCACTGTAGATGGCTGAAAAAACACTGTAGCTAACATAGGCTTATTTAGCATAATTAAATTTAAAAAATTAAAAAATATAAAAAATATGTTAGCCCATTATATATAATACAAACAAATACGGGAAAAAAGAACCGGCAAAAAAGCTCAACAAAAAGCTAAAAGTTCAGAAAAAGACGAAATTTCTGAATAGCGAAAAATAAATCGGAACCTAAAAGCTGAAATCAAAAGAATCACAGCCATATATGGCCCTGTTTGGATACGCTTATTTGAGAATCGATTTTAATTTGATCAAGATTTTCTGATAAGTCGCGATCTGAAGAATCTGCGATCTGAATAATCTGAATAATCCTGATGGGGCTTGCGGTACAGGATTTTGGATTCTCAGTGCAAATGCTGATTTTTCCCACCGCGGCGGTTGAAAGAATCGAAAAATAATCAAAGCGTTTGGGTGGGATTCTCGCTTAATTCTACCTAGAATCGGATTTTAAGCGTATCCAAACAGGGCCTATATCGAGTTAGTTGGCTGCTGCTAGTAGGTGGACTGTCGAGTGCCAACCAATCAAGGGTTGCTTTTGGGGGGCCTAGCTAGGTGATCATAAAAAATCCATGCAGATGTTAATCAGAACCTATCCAAACTACAACCCTTCCATCCAAAATCTACGTACAAATGTCAAGAAAGATAACGTGCAAACATTACGTGATTTGCTAACCGAGGTGCCACACCGTTTAGACCAGGCGACGGCTCTGAGCAGTGATGCTCTCTAAGTACGTAGGCACAACAGCGACGCTCCTCAATTAAAGAACGAAAACGTTGTGCATTGGCGGCTAATAACTAATGATTCGTGGCCTAATCAATATCTGTTCGTACGGCTACCACACCTGTAAGCAATAGGATCAAGTGCGCACTGTGCTGATTCTTTCTTTCTTCTTTTGAGCAAGCATACGTAGCCTTTGTGGCCTGTGGGTACGAACCAGGAACATTAAACTTGAATTAATTGGCTGCTCTGATCATGCACGTCCTTTGAATTGGCTCGGGCCGTCGCACAGTGTAGCACAGTACGGTCGGCCCAAGTTACACTATTGGTTGATATCTTTGACAAAACAGCTAGTACTAATTAATTAAGAGATCGAGAGCATCCGACGCGGTATTGCAATGGTGCCTAGGCACTCCCAATGCAGAAACTATGAGATGATTTCTATACTTACCAATTAATGTAGACACTACCTATAAAAACTATACTCCCAATGGATAGTTTCTACAAATAAAATTTTCATCCAATCATCTATCTTCTCTCTCCTATCATCTACCTATCACAGCTCTTTCTATCTTGGTTCCTGTGTAGACATGGTTTCTATATAAGAGCAAGTACAATGGTGCTGACTAGGTTGCCTCTAGTGAAATCCACATCAGCACAATCCTAAGTGGAAGAGAGAGAAAAGAAGAGAGAGAAGCAAGCTGCCCCTCATGCAAGAGGTGACCTCTAGCACATTATACGAGGAGAGAGAGATAAACTACCCCTCATGCAAGAGGTGACCCCTGATATATTTATATAAGTATTAAATGTTTGAGTGCTTTAGTAGAGGTAACCTCTACTCTACTCATTGTATTAGCTACCTCCACATGAGCCACATGTAGTCTTTTTGCTTATGTGGCTAGTCCTAGAGGTGGCAGCCACCTCTTCTATTGTACTTGCCCTAAGAAACCATTTCCTTATCTCTCCTCCTTAACTCCAATGATACATCAGCATTTTGCTTACTTGGTACCTTATTTAATGCCATAGAAATCATCCATAGTTTCTGCATTGGGAGTGCTCTTAGCTTGTGCCTGTAATACAACATATTCTTCGTAAATAGGACTCATTCATATAAACTTTTAACTTTGCCTTATGATTAATAATAAGTTATAGAGAAGTTTATAAAGAGACATCCAAATACTATTTTAGTTAATATAAATAAATTTACTATAATATATACTACAATCGACTAGTATACCTTATTTTAAAAAGACATTCTATTCAAAAACTATGTACTATAAAAAAAATAGTGTTTATGAGCCAATATTGGAACTAAGTCCTTCGTAAGACAAGAGGAAAGGGTGCTACTCACGGGGAATTGAACTATTTCCTTTTAAATTCCTGTGCTTTTAAACAGGGTCTAAAAGTATGCTTGAAACATGAGAAATGTGACCAATTATATAGAAAATAATATATCTATAACTCTTCGCTACAACCTGCATTTCAAACGCGCCTATATATAGGAAATCCCGCAGACAACATGGGTTTCCATTAGCCCGCTGGTTTTCTGAAACAATTATAATGGGGCCAATTCTATGGGTCGGAAACCTGTACCCACACTACTCGATTCAGTGCTATCTACAACCCTAGAAACACAAGGTACAAGTCTGCACGAGCGATTGTCAAATCGTACACACATCCATGAGCACTCGGAGGTCCTTTTCTTTGATTCTTTCTTCCTTTCCTACGAACAAGATGAAATTAAGTGGCGATGCTTTAAGCTTAAAAGTTTTCGTTTATGATTTATTTTACGTTGTAGAGTTTAAAAATGTATTGTATCTGCTGGTAGTTTTCAATGTAATTAAATTTTTTTAAAAAAAATTATATCATCACAAACAATGCAAAAGGAATAAGAGCAAAAAAACAGCAAAAGAGTCCAAAAAAAACTATGTCATCAGAAAAAAGATGAAAATAAGGTGGTAGAAATCAGAAGCAAAAGTTCAAATGAACACCCCTAAAGCTGCCCTACCACAGATGGGTCACTCCATGATGCTTCTTTGCTGTGCAATAATATCGTCCAATTGTGTTAGGCAGTTGGCGCAATGATCTCGCTCCTGTTCCCCATGATTAGTTGTTCGTCGGTTCGTCCATAGTTTTCTGAAACTGCATGCTCAAGAGGAGATTTATTGGCTGCATGATGACGCAGGGCCTACTGCCCGAACGGCAAAGTGCACGCAGGCCCTGCCATCCTTTCAAGAACGGCTAGCATTGCATTTCATGCAAGCAAAATATGCTAGAACGAATAATGCCATAGCACATCGTATCTGCAAGAAACACTTGCTTTTGTTTCTTGCTTTCTCTTGCTAAAGGAACTGTCGTGTTTCAATCTCGGATCGAGTTTGCAGGAATTTTATTTTGGAGTACGTATCACATGAGTTTATCACCGCATATGTGTTTTCATTTTTTCGCTTGTGACCTATCTCTTCTAGGTTGTAACGGGAGCTAAAAGAAAGATAATGTGCGTGGCAGCGCTGAGCTAGAAGATGGAACGAAGGTGAGGCTGACCTCGTCTTCGGACAGTACGTACCCAGGCCCAAAATCCATATAGGGCCATAACGTAATCTGGCCCGTTTATCTCCATTCCTTCTGTTACTATGATTTTGCCGAGAAACCCATGCTCAATGCGAATCCAGCCCAATAGAAGCCGACATATTGTTTCTGCAGCCCTTGCAAATCGTGGTGCTCCACGCATCTAAAAAGTTCCATTCCGGTTTCGACCTGACCGTAAGTGGCGAAACTAGGATTTGATTATGTTTCAGACTTAGTGCTAGAATGATCTAAACTATTTGGATTTGACCATGAAAACGTTACCTAGGTTGAACTAAATTTATCCGAGCTATACACCAGATATTTTTTCACACCCCGGACTGCAGCCTACCTTGCCTAGGGTGTGGATCCGCCCCTGCTGACCACGACATACTCCATCCAAGTTCTAATCGCTTCAGGAACAATTCGAGAATCCTTGCGGAAAAACAACAACAATTTGAGAAGACGAGCTGGGTGCACAAATCATAGGGGATGCGAAAGTAGTAGGAAAAACATAATCTTGACGATCCATATCCTGCAGTTACTGGCGCAAGTTGCTGGTATCGTCACGATTCACTCCTGAGTCATGAGCAACTTGCTTCAACGATTATTAGTTGGAGGGCGTGCGTGAAAAGATTAGCGAATATATGATCTATATATGCTAGCTAAACTTAGCTCCTTTCATGGATTGAGATCACGGTCCCTATTTGGGGCACTGAAAAATATCATTTCCAAGTGCAGAATCGCGTCCAAGTTGCACCTATCTGAAATCTGGAAATCACCTATTTACTGTCAACTAGCAAATGTCAGTGACTGTTAAGAACAGGTTGAATATCGAGTGCTCCTTGGTGTCCGGATACCATAAGTCTAAAATAGATATGTATCATGTGCGAAAAATTTTAAAATTTTTTGGATGTCAAATTTAACTAGTTTACTAACTAGTTCAAACAAGTTTGAACTAAATTTTGAATTGTAGTTGTCTTTTTTTTGATAGTTTGATTGTAGGTATATGCTGATTATATATATAAATCAGCAAAGTATGTGATCTAAATTCGTTCAAAATTTTGAATTTGAGTATATTTTTTTTAAATTTATACGTTTCATTTGAATTGTTATAGATGAGTATATACCCTAAAACTGATATTTTCAAAAAAAAAATCCAAATTTAGATGGAATTGATGCATTTAAAATCATGGTGCCTGGGCACCATGGTGTCTGGGCACCAAGTCTCCCTGCCTTTAGATTGCTTTTAGATGCGTGTAAGTGCAATGATATATAATATATATCAGATAAAGCCGTTTAACATTCATTGATTTAGCAAGCTGAATCAATTATGGGTGAAAAATCTCAATCATGTAGTTTGAACACTATGATGCTCCTGTTATTTATACTATATATACACACATACACAATATATATGTATATACATATATATGTATATATTTGTGTATGTATATATATGTATACATGTATATATGTATGCATATATGCATGTATATATGTGTATATATATGTGTGTGTATACACACATACAATAGTGCTATTATGCGTGCGTTACGCGCAGTTTTGCACTCTAGCAAGTTATCACCAACTACGTACTGTGAGTATTAGCAATAATTTCACTCGCTACTGATAGTAATTTCATGCAGAACCGATAATAACTTTTCATCACTGTGAAAGTTTGGCAATAACTTCATTCAGAACTGATGGTAATTTCATTCAAAAATATCAGTAACTTGTCAACGTATTCTACACATGCGCGCTGATATGTCACTACAACAGAACATGGATATAGTAACACTTGACTGTAACACAATACAATTTGTGTTACAGGGAAAAAACTCAGTAACACATACTTTGTGTCCCAGGAGACTCTGTAACACATACTCAATATGATCAATAAACGTGTTACAAGCATATAGTGCAGCAACATAAACATGTGTTACAAAGCCATCTGGTAACATATAATATATGTGTTACGGACATGTGTTACTTGTTACTCTAGGGATAACCTTATCTAACATTGATAGATTGTACAAACAACACCACTGCTAGATTGAAGATATTGATCTTATTTAATAGAAATTGGAGGGGGCAAAGGTAGCAAAGGTAGAAATTCTTAAATTTACACTAATTTTGTCCTTTAAAACAAAAAACTGCATCCTAGCTCTTGGTTTGGAAACATGCCAGAAATTTAGTAAAGCAGAGATAAATATATGTAGAAACTCGCCGCTATTTTTCATGTTAGAAAATCTGTTTCCAGATTGTAGAACCACAAGGTAGATTTATTTGCAAAGTTGAAAATTTAATTGTGACGAAAAGTGCTAACATGTTCATCATACAAAATAATCCAGATTTGTAAATTCATATAGTCCAAAATAATTAGACATTATATAAGTGTGTACGCAACATTCAGACAAGCTTTTCTAATCGCATTTATATTTCCCCATAAGTAGTTAACCTAGAACATCCTTTAAGAACAAGCATTCATTGGATAACAGAAATTTTCCTCTCTCAGATAACATGTACCCAGGCCACGAATGTACAGTCCAAATAAGTTCAATAAAACTAGACCAAAGTGTAACGGCCCACATCGTTAATTAACCTCAAGCAACGAATTACAACGTTAAGCATGATTAATTATGTAATTAAGAATCTAAAAATATGAGGGAATTTAAAATTTTCTATGTAGTCGCATAAATTGAAATCAACGAACGATAAACTGATGCGTTGCTTTCACAATTGCATCGACGAGGATAAAATCAATACCATCCCTTGATCGACAATTAGAACTTATATCAAGTCCAATAAAAATATTACAATTTGCATTACATAATAGCAACACTACGAATTACAACAAATATACAATTTTGTGTCTTAACCAAATAACTATCTCAAAAATGAAGTAATTACAATAGAGAGCGTCAATTACAACTAGAGATCCATCTCATACATAATTACTACAATAGGGAAATAAAGAATAAAAGTTACATTAATTCGTATACATCAATATTAAGAGAAAGCCGATTACAAGTTAGGTTGTTTCATACATTAGAGTTAGTGCAATGTCGTGAACTTGTTCATGTAAATCCAGGGACCACAAACAGTGCAATTGAGAGCGACGGGAGGAGTCAAGGCGGCGAAGACCAAGAGTCGACCAGGAGCGGAAGGGGGGCCAATCGGGAGCGGCGTCCGCAACCGCAGCGGCGGGAGGGCCGAACCGCAAGTCGTGAGCCCATCCCCCAGGAGGTCACCGTCCAGCATCATTCGAGCACAAGCCATCCACACCCACCAGCCACCCCAGTTCACTTCCCCCGAACATCACCCGACACCGGTAGAGGTAAACCACAACCATCGAGTACTTTCTCAACACACATGCACAACTAGAACATCAAACCATCAAGCACCATAGAACCACACAGAGCCGGCTAGCTAGAGTTAAGGAAGTAGAGTAGGGGGGGAACTAGATGAGCTTACCCCAGTGTAGGCGACGTTGTGCTACCGCCGGGGTAGCCGCAGCCCGGCGGCCACAGCGCACTCCCCCGGCGTGCGGCGGCTCAAGCCGGCCGTGACCACCCGGGGCAACACACCTCCAAGCCTTGCATCCAAAAATGAAAATCGTGAGAACAAAAGTTAGAGAGCAATCCAAGAACCCATTAGTAGATCGGGGCCGATCCGGGGAGAGGACACCAGATCCGGACCCTAGGGCCCGGATCCGGCCGTGGCATCCTCGGGCGAAGCCGAGCGGCCAGGCGGCACGGTGCGACGCCGATGGGGGCTAGCGAGGGGAGGTGGGGAAGCGCGTCGGAGAGGCGGCGCAAGAGGAGCGGGTAGAGAGAGAGGGAGATCGGAGCCGGAAAGTAGGGCGGAGGCGGTGCGGCGCGAGGGAGCCGAGAGGGCGCGGGAGGAAATACCCATGCGCGGCGCCAAGGCGTTTCGGGAGCAGGGAGGGGAGAGCCGAGAGAAGGGAGACGGGAAGGAGGAGGTGAAGCGTCGGTGGGGCGGGCGAGGAAATAGGAGTAAGGGGAGGCGAAGCGTCGGCAGGGCGGCGAGAAATAAAGCCGGGCGACAGAGGAACCGTCGGGCGATGGCTCAAGGAAAAGAAAATAACAGGGGCGGAAACGAAGAAAAGGAAATTTTAGACTCCCTCCATCCCAAATTATAAAACGTGTCTGGCGGCCAAACGTGGCTTGGCCAAAATGTTGGAGGGAAAATTTTTATGGAACTATTTTCTTTGCTAATAGTGCTTTTTTATAGACTTAACTAAACTATCTGGGTATTTAAACTTGCAACCAAATGACCTAAGACTACAGTCCCTTAATGTATTCCGTACGCGTACAAGTTTAACCAACATGTATATTTTAAATCATCGGACCCAATTAGTTGGTTCTAATGACCTTGAGAAATCAGGGGTGATTTCTATAATTTAAATGCTACGAACCAAATTGTTTGAGTATTTGAATATACCATGGGATGGTCTGAACGACGATACACAATTTTTAATACACCGGCGTACCAGTTTTAATTGACGCGATTTGTTTATTTATGAAGTTCATGAATATTTATTAGTAACGTCTCACGAGTTTATACTACTTACAGGGTTAAGTAGGTATTTAATTAGGATAGCAATTAATTTGAACGGCAATATACCAATTCAATCGATACTCACCAAATTTTAATCTACTGACAGCCCTTCCCCTGTAATCATATTACATCAATATTAAAAGAAAGCCCGATTACAATTATAGACCATTGCATACATTAGAGTCGGTCGTCAAATTGTCACCACGTCGATGTTTCCTTGTGAGCGAATCAGTGAGTACTTCGGGCGAATCACCTAAAAAGACCGAACAAAAGAACGAATTAAGAATTAACTGCAAGTGTTTAGGAACTCTGCAACTGAATATTAGCTACCCCAACGTTATAGACATCCGTTAGAAACGAATTAAGAATTAATACGACTCTCGGTGTCAGGGTAAAATTACTTAAACCATAGACATAAGATGTAGACATCATAGACATAAGATGTAGTATGATTACAGGGGAAGGGTTGTTAGTAGATTAAAATTTGGTGAGCATCGATTGAATTGGTATATTGCCGTTCAAATTATTTGCTATCCTAATTAAATACCTACTTAACCCTGTAGGTAGTATAAACTCGTGAGACGTTACTAATAAATATTCATGACCATCATAAATAAACCAATCGCGTCAATTAAAGCGGCGCCTAGACCAGAGTACAGTGCTAATACATCTATCTCAGTAATTATATCTCCACCTAGTTACTCACAAGCGGCAGTCTGGAGCGGTGTACCCTCACATAGACCCACCGAAAGCAATAATAATTGTTGGCTGGGGCGGTTTCTGACCATCTCCCAACACCCCACTGCGTAATATATCACCTATCGCGTAGCCCGTTGCTGATCACAAACCAGTCTTGGATTCTTGCGATCTGCCTCCCCCACTTCTGGCCTACTTACCAGTTCTGGGTTCCGCGTGGCTGTGGATCGCCCACTTTGTTGCTGATCACAAACCAGTCTTGTGGGTTCCACTCCCTAGTTAATACTTACCCATGTGGAGTGTCCGTGAAAAAACGGAATGTCGGTTAATACTTATCCATGCGGAGTCTCAGCACTGCAATTATGCCTATTTAATTTTTGCTTTAGTCATTTACATATTCTTACAGCTTAACTATTATTTAATCGCCTCGTATAATTTAAATTGCTATGCGTAATCTTAAATCGACACATACTATTATAAATTCATCGCGTGCTATTATAATCGTCGCAAACAGTTTTAAATCTTCTAATGGCTAAGAATTTATTCTAATAATTCCGAATACTTATTAGTGGATCTCTACAGTTTATAATTGACTAATATCCATTAACTAAGCATTTAAATACGCAATGGAGATCTAAATAATATTATGATAATGTACTTTGCACACGTACAAAGTCTATCCTATGGGAATCATTTGACTTATCTTTCATAACCAAGAATATTTATTAAGACAGTTATATGATTTAACACTATATGGGTTAATTAGGTATTTAGTTACGATCCCTAACGATTTAATTAGCGATGCATCAATTAAATTGGTACACGCTACGTTTTTATTCTACAGATGGCAATCCGATTATTCTGATCATTGCAAATACTGATTAGTGGGTTTCTATTGTTTAGATGAACTTAACCAATTTATCTATGTATTCAAACCTGCAACAAAATGGTCTTGGACTAAAGTACTTTAATTGAATCCGTACATGTATAAATTTAATCGACTTGCATCTTTTAAATCGTCGGACTGCAGTTAGTTTGTTCTAATATTCCGAAGTAATCATAAGTGGATTTATATAATTTAAATGCTACTAATAGCATTGCCTGAGGATTTAAATATGCTCTAGGTGGTCTATAAACTACAATACACAACTTTTTAATACACCTGCGTACTAGTTTTAATCCATTAACAGTATTACATTTATTATAAGAACTTGAGAAATATTCTGGATTTCTAATTAATTACGCGTATTCTACTAAATGTGCTCGTGGCCTTTCTAGTTTCTCGATTCGCTTATAATCGGCTCAACGTCACCTGTATGCATAACAGTCTAAGGTATTGCTCTGACATTGAAGGTCGTATTAATTCTTAGTTCGTTCCTAAAAGAGGTCTCTTACGCTGGTGCGACGAATATTTATTTATCAGGCTTATTTCCACTCGACAATTCTTTTATAACAAAGTTTCGCTAATGCCTGCTGATGTGCAAGTATCTCTAATTTAATAAATTAACTTACATATTGTTATTTTTGTTTTTCCTATTCTCTTATTTTTCTCATTTTTCTTCTTTTCTTTCCTAATTTTCCTACCTCTTACTCTGCCCCTGGTCTTTTCTCTTCTGGAATCGCCGG
The DNA here is from genome assembly GCA_017311315.1 of Dendrocalamus latiflorus. NCBI lineage: Eukaryota > Viridiplantae > Streptophyta > Magnoliopsida > Poales > Poaceae > Dendrocalamus > Dendrocalamus latiflorus. Next base: position 12,458,307 of record CM029670.1, on the reverse strand, counting down.
CTGACCCTTCCTCTTCCGCCCGGCCTTTATTTCTCGCCGCCCCACCGACGCCTCAACTCCCCTCTGCCCCGGCCTTTATCTTTTCGCCGCTCTGCCGACGCTTCGGCTCCTGTCTCCCCGCCTCTCTTCTCTCGGCTCTCTCTAACTCTCTCTGCGCCGCCTCCGTTCTACTCCCCGGCTCCGCCTCCACGCCCCTACCGCCGGCTTTCTCTCGCCCCCTTGCGCCGCCTTACCGATGCGCCTTTCCCCCTCCTCACTTCGATGGTCTCATCGGCGCCGTGCCGCGCCGCCTGGGTCGCCCTCTCCTCACCGCTCGGCTTCGCACGATTGCGGCTGCTAGATCCGGGGCCTAGGGCCCGGATCTGGTACCTTCTTCCCCGGATCTGCCCCGATCTCTCACTGATTTGGTTGTTATTTCATTTTATTTCTCATGATTTTATTCTTGATGTTCTAGGCACGGAGGTGTGCTGCCCCAGGGTGGTCACGGCCGGCTAGAGCTTTGGGTGCTTGGGTGTTGCTTGGTGGTGATCTTCTAGGGTTGACAGTCCCTGGCTTGCGGTTCGTCCTCCTTGCCGCTGCGGTTGCCGATGCTGCTCCCGGTCGGCCCCTTCCGCTCCTGGTCGCCCCTTCCGCTCCTAGTCGGTCACTGATCCGGATCTGGTACCTTCTTCCCCGGATCTGCCCCGATCTCTCACTGATTTGGTTGTTATTTCATTTTATTTCTCATAATTTTATTCTTGATGTTCTAGGCACGGAGGTGTGCTGCCCCAGGGTGGTCACGGCCGGCTAGAGCTTTGGGAGCTTGGGTGTTGCTTGGTGGTGATCTTCTAGGGTTGACAGTCCCTGGCTTGCGGTTCGTCCTCCTTGCCGCTGCGGTTGCCGATGCTGCTCCCGGTCGGCCCCTTCCGCTCCTGGTCGCCCCTTCCGCTCCTAGTCGGTCACTGATCCTCGTCGCCTTGACTGGCTCCCGTCGCTGTCGGCTTTGCTGGTGATGGGGAAGGAATCTGTATAATTATTGTAATTTGTATTGTCATGGTCATGTAGTACAAGTTGCAATATTTTTAGTTGACTTGTTATAAGTTTTAATTTGTCGCACGATGGATGCAATTGATTTTATCATATATGAATTGTAATTAATTACTGTTGTATTACGGATTGTTATATATATCTTAGTTGAGTTGAAAGCTTTTACTTTTTGTGCAATTGAATTTTATTACTCACTTTAGCCTATACAAACTGGTATTCGCCCTCGTCAATGGAGTTACGGTAGTAACGCATTTGTTTATCGTTCGTTGGTTTCGTTCTACATTGATACACAAAAAGTTTAAATTCCCTTGTATTTTAGATCATTAGCTACCTAATTAATCCTACTTAACGTCCTAATTCGTCATTTAGGGTTAATTAACAACGTGGGTCGTTTCAATAATTTTGTGCAATATGTGATTCTTGTGAAAGAAAATAATTCTGCAATTAATTAATTGTCATTTTAAAAAAATCATTACTTTTTCCTCTCTCTAGATCTTAATGTATATATATTTATATATATTAAAATAAGTTTCCACAAAATGTTTTGGTGTAAGAAAGTGTGTTGCTACTCATATTACAGTGGTGTTACTATTGCTCCAAAAATGTGTTACTGGGGTAGCTTGTTGTAGCACATATTTGTGTTACCAGGGTAGTTTGTTGTAGCACATAATATGTGTTTTTATAGATAAGATATGTGTTGCAAGGTAGTAACATGTTTTCAGACATGTAGTAGCACTTATCATGTGTTACTTCAAACCTAGCTAGTAACATGGGCTATAAGAACACTTAAAAATTGTGTTACTGCAAAGACTAGTAACACCTTTATTGATATGTAGTAGCACATAGACGTGTTACTATAGCCCTTTTCTGATGTAGTGTGTGTGGGTGGGTGTGTGTGAGTGGTCCCTATGGCAGCAGAGCAAGGATTGCAGGTACCTCGGAGAACGTACTAGTATTCTCTGGACTTGAGCATGTTTTTGAGACCTTTTGTGGCCATATTCTTTTAAACTGTAAATAACGGAAAATAGAGACATTGACTCAAACGATGCAAATGCTAACGGACTTTAGAAGCTGTTCATGATAGAGACACTGATTTAAAATGCAAACGCTAGTGGACTTGAGAAGCTTTTCTTACTTACTTCGGCTTTCCGAGAATCCGGAGCCAAAAGATGAAGTACGTATTCCACACCCAAAAAAGGACGAGTCCCTTCTTGGCAGAATTGGGCCACCCGTACGGCCCCAATCAAACACGGTAAGTCGCCTGAACGACTGAACTGATGAGCTGCAGCAGGTGACAGCGACGAACGCAGTACGAATACAGAGAAAGGCAAGGCAACCAGCCAACCACACGTCCACACCAGCGCTGTGCCTCGTAGCTGGACGCAATGGCCACACGCTGCTGATGACGCCGGGGCACAACAAAAATATCGCGGCCTGCTGCAAGTTGCAATGGCTGCCGGCCAGTGGCCACCTTGGGCTCCGCGATTCCCGGTGCAGGCGCCGCGAACGATCAAATACAATCCCCCCGCCGATCGATCGACGCCGAGCCCCCGCGCGGCTATAAGTAGCTAGCTCCCACGCACCGCGCACTTCATACACTGATAACACGCACCAGCCCACACTCGTTTTACTGGTCCGAGAAGTGTTGGTTGCGATGGCCGGCGGCGGAGGGCAGAACGGCGGCAGCCTCTACGCGGTGCTCGGCGTGGCCAGCGACTGCTCCGACGCCGAGCTGCGCAGCGCCTACCGGAAGCTCGCCATGGTCCGTGGCCTTGATTGGTTCCTTCTCTTCTGCTTGCTCTGCTCGATTCCTCTTGCTTCTTGGCTCGTCGTCTGCTCCGGGGCGCTCACTGGTTATTTGCCCGTTCTTGGGCAGAAATGGCACCCGGACAAGTGCGCCGCCGCGGGGAGCTCCGGGAGCGCGGAGGCGGCGAAGGCGAGGTTTCAGAAGATCCAGGGGGCCTACGCCGGTAAATCAATCATCTGTTTCGTCTTCTTCCGATTCTTAAGCCGTGCACACTGTACATGCTATCGCTGAGCCTTTCCGCCATTAACTTGGATGTTGGAATTCTTTCTTACTCGTGGAAATTCTGGCTGTTTTCGCCCACTGAGAGTGATGTGATTTGAACTGAACAGTTCTCTCGGACCCCAACAAGAGGATCCTCTATGACGTTGGAGCCTACGACGGCGACGGCGACGATGACGTACGCCTTTTTCACTTTTCTGTAATCTTTTTTCTTTTTGTATATATTGATCGCCGGTGAGATTTTCCGCGGTCGGTCTCTTTGCTGATTGCTCTGTTCTCCATGTCAATTTGTGCCCACAGGGTGCAGGCGAAATACTCGGCGACGTCCTCGAGGCAATGAACCAAACAGGCGTAAGAACTTGCTTTTTTTTTAATCTGAACTATCAGGTCTCGTTAAATTCTACTCCATGAATTCAAGTTGACTCTAAATTTGACACGTATTTTCACAGGAGAATGGCAAGGGGGAGAGCTTGGAGGATCTGCAGAGGCAGTTCGAGGAGCTGTTCCTGAGACCGGACGCCTACGCGCGGTCGTCCAGGCCGCCGCCGTCGACCTTCTGCTCCGGGGTACGTCCGACCATGGGCTCACTCAAATTAGTTTCGTTCTCTGTGACATGATGCGACCGGTAGCCAAACCGTACCTTTTCTAAGCTGCGCATGACTTGTAAACATTGGCCTAGGACTTAGCCATTGCTGTACATATGGATGCTCCAGGACGCTGGATCGTGCGTCATCTGGCGATGTGAAATGGGTAAGTGCACTCCCAACCCATGGTTTCTATGGACAATTTTCAAGAGGGAGAGAGCACAATTAATAATCCTTAGAAACTATCCCTTGCAACCCATGATTTCTATAGCAGTTTCTATATAGAAGACAACTTAAATACACCACAAAAAAGAGATGGATCAGCTATGGTAGCAACAAAGTGGCCTGCACGTATACATCAGTCCATCTCACTCACACATACAATACATCTCATGCAAACACGTTGATAGCGAACTATATATCAATAATACCAGTTCATAAGTAATAGGTACCATATTTGGTAACAAAATAAGCATTACAATATATAAATATTAAACTAGATAGGTATCAATCATCCAATCTCTCTCTCACTGGGTAATGAGAATGCATAGTAAATATAAAATTAGTAGAATAGCCATATCAGTCCATCTCTCGCCGGGCTTGTACTTTAGACGCACAGTACCTCCATAGATGCCACAGAGAACTCCGAAGCCATCATCTACAATGAAAAGAGTTAAATAATGAGTTTTCAGTTAAACAAATGAACACTTGTATATGACTACATATAATATAAATGGGTACAAACCACTATGAAATCATTCATACTAGTTTGTTCAACAATATTATTTAAGTACCTAATTGGAATTCCCAAACTTATGCCAAATATGTTCAATCAAGTCTAACTGAAGTTGCTTATAAGCAGAACGATCACGAAGTCTAGCATTTCTTTCTAGTACTTCTGCCATCTCTGGGTTAGCTCCATGAGTGATTGTAGCTGCATGTACTGTCGATGTGCTTGCTTCCTCGTTCAAATCCATAGGAATCTGTTCCATACCCTTCTCATCCTCAATTATCATATTGTGAAGGATGATACAGGCTAGCATCACATTCTGTAGATCCCCTTGTTCATAAAGACGCGCCGGTCGACGTAAAATGCAAAAGCGAGATTGCAATATTCCAAATGCACATTCAACGTCCTTTCTTGCCCCTTCTTGGTGTTGTGCAAACAACTTATGTTTATCAGATTGTGGTTTGCGTATTGACTTAACAAAAACAGCCCACTCGGGGTATATACCATCTGCTAGGTAGTATCCTTGGCTATATTCCCTTCCATTGACATGGTACTGCACCTTAGGAGCTTCTCCTCTTAGCTGCTCGATGAATAAATCAGATTGATTAAGAACGTTAATGTCATTGTTGGACCCAGCAACACCAAAGAAGGCATGCCATATCCAACGATCATGTGAGGCAACTGCCTCTAGAATGATAGTAGGAACGCCATGGTCACCACGAGTATACATCCCCTTCCATGCGTAGGGACATCTCTCCCAATGCCAGTGCATACAATCAATACTCCCTAGCATGCCAGGAAACCCACGACGTTCGCCGAGTTGAATCAAGCGTTCTACGTCTTGTGTTGTGGGACGTCGCAAGTACTCAGCACCAAATACCTCAATCACACCCTTGACAAACATTTTCAAGCACTCTACAGCAGTACTTTCTCCAATCTTGATATACTCATCAAGTTGATCTGCAGGGCTGCCATTTGCCAATTGACGAATAGCCGCTGTGCACTTTTGAATAGGCATCAAGCCAGGCCGATTCAGAGCATCAAATCTCAAGGTAAAAAAAGGAGACCACTCACCAAGGGCATCAACTATGCGCAGGAATAAGGGCCTCCTCATCCTGAACCTTCGGCGAAATATTGTTTCATTGTACACTGGATTCTCCGAGAAGTAGTCATCAATTAACCGCTGTTTGGATTCTTCACGAGGCCTGTCAACAAATCTCCTTGACACAAATCTTCTTCTTTGACCATATAAAGCCTCAATATCTTCAAGTACATCAACCATAATATGATCTGCAACATCTTCAAGTATGTCTTCTTTCATGATATAATCATCCAGATTGTACGGATCCAGGATTTCATCACTGTCATTCGGTTCAGGATCACTTGGGTCCGACATCATGAGAAGGGAAGAATGTAGAGAGCGAAGGGAAGAATGTAGAGAGCAGAGGGAAGAATCTAGTCGTCATGTATATATATATATACACCGGTACTGGTGCTTAGACTACTACAATTTGAGTGTTCAGACTATTGAAGTGAGTGTTCAGACTATTGAAGTGAGTGTTCAGACTATTGAAGTGAGTGTTCAGACTATTGATTTTTACCAATGTGTTCAGATTATTGAAATAAGTATTTAAATAAATATTCGGACTATTGATTTTTACCAATGTGTTCAGATTATTGAAATAAGTATTTAAATAAATATTCAGACTATAAATATTCACACTATAGCAGCAATAATAGCGTTCAGAAAAATAGTATTTATATAAGAGACATACCTCAATCATCCTTGCTAAACAAACTCACACGCATGCTCTCTAGTGCCTTCTCTCTTTCAGCTAAGGCATGTTCACTCAATTGACTTGTAGTTGCAAACAATAATTCTTTATACATCTCCAGCATTTTGCACTTTGTTTTCTCACGTGCTGTTTTGTGTGCAA